>CM065589.1:217766184-218408804 GCA_033119425.1 Bufotes viridis
GGACTCGGGCTCCCAGGGCTCTGGCCCCCACTGGAACCAGGCCACTCTGCTAGGGTTGCCCCTGTCTCAGGGCTATTAGTCACTTTCATCTCAGGCCATAGTGACGGAAAACCAGGGAAGTCTCTCCCAATTATTAGTTCATACGGTAGCTTTGTGGAGATCGCCACTTCACAAGTCCATGTGCCGGCCGCCGTGGATAGAGACATTACAGCAGTGGGATAGTCCTTTAAGTCTCCATGTATGCACACCACACCAACTTTCCGGCCCGTATACTGGGTGGGCTGTACCAGGGCAGCACTTACCAGGGTTGCTAGGCTCCCTGAGTCCAACAGCGCCACTGCCAGGTTATCACCCACTTGCACCTGGCACAGGTGACGATTGTCTACTGTCTCGGGGTGCCGGTTGCACACAGTCTCCGGGCATACATGGAAGCCCGGTACCCATAATTAATCTCCATGGGTTCTCCCCACTGTGGACAGTCGGCCCTTACGTGGCCAGGCTCGTGACACCGCCAGCAGACTATCGGGGCCGGGTCTACAGGGGTACACCCGAGCAGGTTTTTCGGGTACCAGTCGTCGGGACTGGATGGGAGTCCTCCGGGGTTTGACCGGCCCCCTCCCAACAACACCCCTTTCAAGTTTTGGGTGGCCTCATAGCGCTCCACCAGGTCGACCATTTCTAGGGCATTGGTGGGTGATACCTGGCCGATCCAGTGCTGAAGGGGGTAAGGCAAGGCCCTGCAGAACATGTCAGCCAGCAGTCGGTCCAGCATAGCAGTCGGACTTAGAATATCAGGCTGCAGCCATTTTTGCAACCTGTGCAGCAACTCATAGTACTGCGGCCGGGCGGGTTCAGCCGCTTTAAAGTCCCACTGGTGGACCCGTTGAGCCCGGACTAACACGTTTACCCCCAGCCTGGCCAGGATCTCCCCCTTCACCGTGGGGTAATCAGCAGCCTGGTCATCTGCTAAGTCAAAAAAAACTTGTTGGGATCCGGATGCCAGGAACGGAGCGACCACCTCAGCCCACTGGTCACGGGGTAACTTCTCCCTCACGGCCACCTTTTCAAAGACCGCCAGATACGTCTCCACGTCGTCCGAGGGGGTCATCTTTGGGATTGCCGCACGGACCGCTTTCCGGGCATCATGGTCGTGGTGGGACGCTCCTGCAGCTTGTAACGCCATCACGTGCTGTAAAAGTAGTTGGTTGGTCTCCCGCTGCTGCACGTTAGCCTTTATGAGGGCTTTCACAGCCGCCTCCATGTTGCCAGAAATTCCTGTTTGCAACTTTGCCGGTTTTATATATGCCATGCACTTGTGCTCAGCAAAACACAAACAATTCGGCGTTCACGCCAGCCTCACTGCGAATGCCCGCATCCGACACCAAATGTGGGGAGTCGCTCTGGTAGATAGCAGTGCGGGTGCAGTATAGAGGCAAAACGGAGTCCAGAAAGTGTAGCAAACAGTGTTTAATTCACACTTGTAGCAAATAGACAGCAAACAGTCACTTGGTGTTAATTCACACCCATCAGAAAACGTGCAGCAAAACGAAATAGTCAAAAACAGGTTCCAGTCACCTGGGAGGCTTTAGGTGCAGGTTCGCACCTGGCTGTCAGTCCAGCCGCAAGGCGATCGACCTCCAGCTTCCAGGCCGTCTGCACTCCTCCTTGCTTGGGGTCTTGCTTCCAGCTCAGAAAACTCCACACAGCACAGCATGGATCAGCACTCCCAAACTCAAGTGATTCCACAGCCTAACAGCAGCTCCAGGACAATCACTCTCAGCTGCTGAGGAGGCTGCCTTTTAAAGGCCCGGATAAAGTCCGGCCTGGACCGTGGGGAATAGGACCCACCCAACTCTTTGCCTACTCCCAGTAAGAGCCGGCCCGGATTGGCTTTGCAGCCAAACTAAAAACAAGGTGTCAAACAGCACTAGCTGCTGCTGACACACGAAAACCCGGCTCTTACCTCACCGAGGCCAGGAACCTCGGTGACACGTACCTGCCATCGACCACGGTACCTTGCACCCTCTTACAGAGGATATAAGAGAACAGTACCTGCCAATGGTCATAGAGAAGTCCTCCATGAGGGACCGCCACTCTCGGGAAGTCTGTGTTCGTCGTGGTGTCCTAGCGTAAAAGAACCAAGAAAAAAGACACACAAGGAGAATGGGGTACACGAAAGACAACACAGATAGTAAAAGGCATATCAAAAAATTCTGAACAATGAGCGTAAACACCCAGCCAAGGCTCAATGCAATATAAGCAACAGTATTAGAAAACCCCCACTTCTGTTCTCTATCAAAAGCAAGAACGAGGGAGAGAGAAAGGGCAAAAAATAGAGCCCCGTTAGTAGGGACCTGACTGAACACCATAACAGGCAGGACAGAAAAAAAGGAATCAGGATTCATCCTGTGCAGAGCAAAAACAAGATCAATGCAAGAAGATAGTCACATTGAACAGAGGAGCTGCCGCTCCAGTATGTCAGATTCAACAGGAGGCCGCAGAGGGAGTCAATCCCTCCTGATAGCAATCAAGGGGGCGCGTCTTGTGAAGGAGACCCAGGAACACCATTTTGTGGAGGAGATCTGAGTCTTTTCTGCTGGACTGTGTGCCACAATGGAGCCGGCGCCGGCGGAGGGTCAGGAGTCTCCCAGTTCTCCAGGGAGGGAGTGGCGAGGTCCAGAGCGGAGCAAAAACGAGGCAGGTCTGCGTAAGTGCGTAGAACCGAAGATTTGCCATTCCTCGTGGCAGTTAAAGCAAAAGGGAAACCCCAGCGATAAGGGGTTTTTAAATCCTTCAGACAGGCCAGAAGAGGCCGGAGTGATCGTCTTTTCTGTAGGGTCAGCCAAGATAAATCTTGGTAGAGATGGACTGTAGAGCCTTTAAAAGACACTGTGCGTAGGCCATGATGGTCTCCTTTAAGCGGAAGTCATGAAGGCAACAAATCACAACCCGCGGTTGGGAAGTGGTGCTTTTAGGCCGCAATGCCCTAAGGGCCCGATCGAGTTTGATGACCTGTGGCGTTTGAGAGTCCAATATCAGATTGAAAAGCTCGTTTAGTATAGTGTCCAGATCTTCATCAGTGTCTGACTCCCGTAAGCCTCTGATCCGAATATTATTTCGGCGTCCTCTGTTGTCAAGGTCCTCTAAGTGCCTGGTATTCTCTTTAATAGTTTGATACTGGGAAACTATAATAGACTGCAATTGGGCCACATAGCGCCTAGTGTCACCATGTTCCCTTTCAATTTGATCCACCCGAGTGGACATTTGCTTCAAGTCCAAACGTAGAAAAGAGATTTCAGCCTTACAGGCGTTCCGTATTTTGGCTACCATTGCCTTAAAATCAGCTTTAGTAGGTAGTTGTTGTAGGGCCTGCTGCAAAGACATATCCGATTGAGAGGCAGACAAGGGGTTATCTTCACCCTCATCACTATAAGCTGTGCGGTTTTCCCAGTCTCCCGTGTCCCCAGTAAGTTGCGTGGGGGCAGGTGTAGTGTCCGATTCAGGATCAGGGGGATCCCCCCACTCACGGCGGCGTGATGGAGTTGCCGCATGTTGCCTGGCCTGTTTGGGGGCCATCTTAGGTGGCATGGTATGGCTTGTAAGCAGGGCAGGTTCACTGAGGGAGCAGATCCTAGGACCGGGACAGAAGCAAGCCCGCAGGGCACAAATTCCCTTGCTAGTGGAGAAAGAGAGGGCTCCCCAGAAGTGCCACAGTTACTCTCACCTGGCAGGCAGGAGAGCGCAGAAGCTGCCGCCGCTGAAATGGCGACGTTGGACGAGGAACAGAGCAGGTCGCGCTGGAAGGCCGGAGGTTGAGAGCTGCGGGCGAGGTAAGCGTCGAGGGTCTGAGTGTCCCTGGAGGATGAGCGGATCGCAGGCTTCTTAGGGGGCTTTTTTCTCCCCATGAGACACGCCCCTAATGTCGGATGTGGCCTCTTTTAGCAGCCGAAGCGGCGGAGCTCAGAGCTTATGTGGCCATTCCTGAAGACGTCCAGGCCATGCCCCCCGTCTGGGATGTTTTGAGCCTGCACTCACAGTATTAATGGCATCACCAGTTCCTGATCTGGCCACGATAGAAACAGACCTGGCCCTGACAGTTTTTCGGCACTGCAATTCAGCCTCCAGGTCCTGTATAACACATAATCATTGTCATAGTCCTCACCGGCCTAGCCACTTTTAACATACTGTGATATCTCATGGTGGACTCCCTGGTCTCCCTCCCAAATCCTAGCTTTGTGTTTGCCCAGACTGCCACGGTCACTACCATTACCCCTACTGTCACTACCGTGCATATGGGTACCACTACTACTGCCACTATGTATAGGGTTCCCCACATCCCCTGAACCCCCTCCTCAGGGCAGTCCAAACACTGACTGCTTTTACACAAGTCATCAACAGGAATACTCTCTTGACTATCTGCCGGAGTGTGTGGTGTGGTTTTGTTGCCTCTTCCTAGTAGAAAAGAAGGCAGCTCGCTAGGGGGGAGCAGTGAAGACAGAGAGGACGGCATTGAAAGGCTTCTCTGGGGCTGCAAGGGCAATGTATGGGCTCGCCATAAGAGAGGGGCGCCAGGGGTCCCGTAAAGGTGTAATAAGTTTTTGTTGTGATGCCAGTTGCATTTCAGCAACGAGAGACGGAGTCCCCCTAATTAGATGGTGTTGGTGGTATCGAGGTGTAGGAATGCCAGAGGTATAATGGTAGCCTATGGTGTCCCTTTAGATGTTGTGCACATGTCACGGTGCTACTACTTGGATATCCTGGAACCCCAGGCATTGTCGTCTGAAGCAGTGCAAATAGGGTGAACAGTTGAGGGGTTGGTAGAATAAATTGAGTCCAGACTTGTATTAAAGTTGATAACAGCTTTACTTGAATAAACTTGCATCAGGGAACAATCTTCCAAGTTTATCTTGGTTACTAGCAGGCTTTGGCTTTAATTCTGGCAGGCAAACATATTTGGCTCTGCTACATCTATAACTTTCTAGCTCTCCTGTGTCAACTGGATTAAATTAAAAATTTTCCTTTGCTGTTTGCTGTAAATTATCTTTCTGTAGTCTGACTCTGTATTTATCTTTATCTCAGTCTTTATATTTATCCAGGGAACTTTTCCCCCTGGATTATGAGACTCTTTGCTCGTTTCTCTTGTTCGAGCAGAGTTGATGGTACTCTGGCTGGCCTTGGCAAGACTCGTCCAGCAGGGAAGAGGGCCTGATTCTTTCCCCAAGCAGGGAATCCTCTAGACTGACCGGCTTCTGCAGGGCTCGTCCAGGAGAGGCGAAGGCCTGCTTCCTCCCCAAGCAGGGGATCCTCTACACTGACCTTCAATAACTAACTCCTCCCTCTCTAGAGAGGGCCAGAGTGGACAGAAGGCTCCACTCTAGGCAAACTAGCTCTTCCAAGCTTGCTGCCACCTGCTGGTGAACCAGGCACATTACATGTTAACATAACATTTGCAAGGAACTGGGAATGCACATTGTTTGAACCTGGAATAAACACACATGATGACATAAAAGCAACCATAGAAGATAGTAGAGGTGTATAAAAGGTGGTAATGCCACTCTGGGGCATTACACAAGGAGAAGGAGCAGGAGGAATGTTGTGACCCCTGGCTCCAGGGCATGGTGTCAGACTCAGAAGTCATTGAAGGCACTGCCTGGCACACCCAGTCCCGGCTCCTCACTCCTCACTCCCTGGCTGAAAACTTTCCCTCTCTTTCCCTAGTCTACACAATTATTCTTCTTTTAAGCCTTTCCCTAAACTGTTTTTAACACTAGAATAGAAGCTTTATTGTTTCTGCCACAGACTGCTACACGCATCCACCCTCATTCACAGCCCAACACTGAATGATGTTCTAGTTGTTCTGCAGGGGCACCATCCTGCCTGCTGCCCCACTGATTGGCTCCCACGCTGACAGACATCCTGGATGAGCCAATCAGGGCAAGCGCTCCACCCCATGTCCTCTCAGGGAAATATGAGCATCCTTCCTTTACCTCCCTTGTGCGTTTTCCCACTGACACGTGCTAGAAAATGGTGCTATTTGCCGTGTTACCAGAATCGTCTGAAGTGAACCTGAAACCTTTGCGGACAAATTTTGTGACGTTTGTAACACACCTGGTTTGTTACTAACTGATTTGCTCATCTCTAACTCAACTTTAGGAATTTGGGGGGTCGAAGGAACTGTCAAGTGTTTGACAAAGTCATCTGTGAAGTAATGCTAAATTATCTCACATTTAATTAATAGTTTTCTATAACAGTTACAATCATTGTCATGTTGTACAATAAAGGAACAATAGCAGTCTCCACTGGTAAGAGATTCCTTAGGGAGAGAGTCTTCGTGTCACTTGTATCATTTTTAATAGGAGCATGAGAGGCTACTTCTGCTTGCTCATCTCATGCTCTGTGCTCAGTGCAAGGCAGCTATATTATATGCTAACCGTGCCATGATGTGGTGTGCTTCTGCCATCTAGTGGAACACTTAGCTCCTTGTCTGTATATAAAACATAAAAAACCAAAACATTTTTAGAAATAATAATTGAATATACAGTGATTAGACCAAAAAATGACAAACTTTTAGATATACTTGCTGTCCTTGATGCATCATAACATGTTGTCCATAGTGATAATACCTGCTATCTGCCAATTTTTTAACAAATCTTGGAAAACCCCTTTAAGGACCTGCCTATGTTAAGGGAACAATATGGGGGAAATATATCAATGTATTTATGCCAGTTATCTGACAAGACCTATCCTGTCCAGAATGAGCTCAATATTTACAAAGCCCGTGTTCTACCTTTTTCAGGACGTCGGGAAAAGTAATTAAAGCGTAGATCATCTTTTTTTAATTAAGAAATTCCTCAGCAAAAAATTTAAATTTTTCACAAACCTCAAGCACTGTTGCCACCTGGCCAGTATCTCACCAGCCAAGCCAGTAATTTAGTGCTCCTGCTGGTGCCGGTAACTTTTTTCTATTGGTAATAATAATTGCTGGTATTTTCCTATAAAGGACAGTACAATGTTTACAATTGCTTTATATATTATATAGAGTTGTAAGGTGTGGCAGAGTCAGAGAGGGCAGGTTAATTTCACCTGTCCTATCTGTTCAGCAGAATTCCAAAAATATTGGTGTTATAATCACACCAGATCTTTATAGCGTTTTCTATTTCGTGTCTTTAACAGTTTTTTATCGCTTGGAGGCTTTAATATTTCTGGGGGGAATTAAAGAGGCACTTTAATAGGGCTGTAAGGGGAGACAGGGTTGGATTGAGAATGTGGGTGGGTCTGCCATTTTAATTTTCATCCAAGGCAGCAGAAGAGAAAGAATTTTCCCTGGCCAACTATATCTGTCTCCTAAGGACAGAGCACTGCCTATGATCTTTATTTTTATTGTTTATAATTATTTTTAATATGGGGAAAGGGGGGTGATTTTCAGCCCCGGGAGTGCAGCGCTCCTGGGGTTTCACATCTCGCAAACGACATATATGGCGGAGGTCCAGAAATGGTTAACTCATACACACTGATGTGCTTTCTTATTTTTTTGATTATTTTGTACCAAAAATAGGTCTGTTTGCTGACAGATTTGTTCTGTGTCTCTAGTGAATCAGAGAGGGATATTTTATAGCATAAATGTCAGCCATTGCAATGTTCCTTCACTAAAATAGATCACCTGTAAAAGGTCTAATACAAGAATTGAAAAATACATCTTTTTTAAAGAGAAAATGTTGTTTTATCATATGTGTCGCTTTGTTGTTGTGTCTCCAGAGTATAATTACACAAATTTACTAGGATCAATCATATTGTTGCGCTGGTGTTCCGTGCCCACCTCCATCTCCCCCTCAGGCATGGTCACCATTTTTTCAACTGGTTGTCTGCTCTTCTTCTCCTGTGGCCCTCTGCTCCTTCCCTGGAGGGCAGAGCCACCAGGGTAAGACTGCTACATCATCCCCACACAGACTGTGGCTTGCTTTCTGCCAACTCTGAACCTCACCACCCATAGGGTACACTCACACCAGTGGCGTAACTACTGGGGAAGCAGGGGAAGCGGCTGCTTCGGGGCCCGGGCTGCCAAGGGGCCCGGCACCCGGCGGCTTGTGTAACATTTTATTTTCAAGTTAATAATAATGATTGTCCTGCACTGTGTTATGTTATAAAGTTGTTCAGGGCCCCTTCACAGCAGCAGCGGTAGGACCCCCCCTCTCTCTAATCTCTATGATCTATTCTTACTGTCTGTCAGGTCTTAGTACAGCGCGCAGGCTGTATTAAGCCCGCCCACATAGTGAGTCTTAGCAGGGAGCGGCAGGCGGCAGCAGTACAGGAGAGCACAGCACGCCCAGCACCAGCGGTCCAGCGCCCAGCCCAGCGCACAGACAGTAGACTCAGAGTTATTGGTATTGAGAAGTCAGCACGTCCTGAGCTGCATCTGTGGGGAGGGGTGAACAAAAATGTGTTTGTGGCAGTCCTGCAGCCTGTGTAAACTCTGCAGGCAGGTAGCACCTGTCAGGTCCATGTGCCACTAAGCGGGCACCTCGTCAGGCACCTATGACAGTCTCAATGCTGGCTTCTATTCACCCCTCTTCCTTGATGTTGTGTATGGAGGAGGTGAAGCCCTTAACTGCAGCACAGGAATTATTTACCTTGGACACTGCAACAATGATTTATGACTGTGACTCCGATCTGTAAGTTTCACTCTTAACTCTTACATGCTGGGGTTGCTTCTGAGGCTGCTGCTATAGTTCTGTACAGGGGGCAGCTTTAGTTGTGTGACTTGTATCTGCCACCTTGCCCACACCCACACAAGATGGGAAGAGGGGCACACAATCTGCAAGAAGTCCTGTGGAGGAGGGGGACCTGTCTCCTCCATGCCCCCAACATCACCCCTGCCACCCCCTGTCTCATCCCTGCCCCCAACATCACCCCTGCCACCCCCTGTCTCCTCCCTGCCCCCAACATCGCCCCTGCCACCTCCTGTCTCCTCCCTGCCCCCAACATCGCCCCTGCCCCCTCATATCTCCTCCCTGCCCCCAACATCACCCCTGCTACCCCCTGTCTCCTCCCTGCCCCCAACATCACCCCTGCCACCCCCTGTCTCATCCCTGCCCCCAACATCACCCCCTGTCTCCTCCCTGCCCCCAACATCACCCCTGCCACCCCCTGTCTCCTCCCTGCCCCCAACATCACCTCTGCCACCCCGTCTCCTCCCTGCCCCCAACATCGCCCCTGCCCCTCCTGTCTCCTCCCTGCCCCTAACATCGCCCCTGCCCCTCATATCTCCTCCCTGCCCCCAACATCGCCCCTGCCACCCCCTGTCTCCTCCCTGCCCCCAACATCACCCCTGCCACCTCCTGTCTCCTTCCTGCCCCCAACATCACCCCTGCTACCCCTGTCTCATCCCTGCCCCCAACATCACCCCTGCCACCCCTCTCCTCCCTGCCCCCAACATCACCCCTGCCACCCCCTGTCTTATACCTGCCCCCAACATCACCCCTGCTAGCTCCTGTCTCCTCCCTGCCCCCAACATCGCCCCTGCCACCTTCTATCTCCTCCCTGCCCCCAACATCGCCCCTGCCACCTCCTGTCTCCTCCTGCCCCCAACATCGCCCCTGCCACCTTCTATCTCCTCCCTGCCCCCAACATCGCCCCTGCCACCTCCTGTCTCCTCCCTGCCCCCAACATCGCCCCTGCCACCCCCTGTCTCATCACTGCCCCCAACATCACCCCTGCCACCCCCTGTCTCCTCCCTGCCCCCAACATCACCCCTGCCACCCCCTGTCTCCTCCCTGCCCCCAACATCACCTCTGCCACCCCGTCTCCTCCCTGCCCCCAACATCGCCCTGCCACCTCCTGTCTCCTCCCTGCCCCTAACATCGCCCCTGCCCCTCATATCTCCTCCCTGCCCCCAACATCGCCCCTGCCACCCCCTGTCTCCTCCCTGCCCCCAACATCACCCCTGCCACCTCCTGTCTCCTTCCTGCCCCCAACATCACCCCTGCCACCCCCTGTCTCATCCCTGCCCCCAACATCACCCCTGCCACCCCCTGTCTCCTCCCTGCCCCCAACATCACCCCTGCCACCCCCTGTCTCATCCCTGCCCCCAACATCACCCCTGCTAGCTCCTGTCTCCTCCCTGCCCCCAACATCGCCCCTGCCACCTTCTATCTCCTCCCTGCCCCCAACATCGCCCCTGCCACCTCCTGTCTCCTCCCTGCCCCCAACATCGCCCCTGCCACCTTCTATCTCCTCCCTGCCCCCAACATCGCCCCTGCCACCTCCTGTCTCATCCCTGCCCCCAACATCCCCCCTGCCACCTTCTATCTCCTCCCTGCCCCCAACATCGCCCCTGCCACCCCTTGTCTCCTCCCTGCCCCCAACATCACCCCTGCCACCTCCTGTCTCCTTCCTGCCCCCAACATCGCCCCTGCTAGCTCCTGTCTCCTCCCTGCCCCCAACATCACCCCTGCCACCTTCTATCTCCTCCCTGCCCCCAACATCGCCCCTGCCACCTCCTGTCTCCTCCCTGCCCCCAATATCGCCCCTGCCACCTTCTATCTCCTCCCTGCCCCCAACATTGCCCCTGCCACCTTCTATCTCCTCCCTGCCCCCAACATCGCCCCTGCCACCTCCTGTCTCCTCCCTGCCCCCAACATCGCCCCTGCCACCTCCTGTCTCCTCCCTGCCCCCAACATCGCCCCTGCCACCTCCTGTCTCCTCCCTGCCCCCAACATCGCCCCTGCCACCTCCTGTCTCCTCCCTGCCCCCAACATCGCCCCTGCCACCTTCTATCTCCTCCCTGCCCCCAACATCGCCCCTGCCTCCTCCTGTCTCCTCCCTGCCCCCAACATCGCCCCTGCCACCTCCTGTCTCCATTAGGCCCACGGCGAGAACAGCCAGTTCTCGGGATTCGGCATAAGCCAGAAAGCGGACGAATCCCATTACAAACTATGGGGTCCGGCGGTGCGCAGCTGTGCCAGAGCCGGGATGCTGCAGATGGGAACAAGTTTGCGCAAGCACAGTGGGATTCTAAATTCCACTCAGCAGACGAGCATTTTACTGAGCTAGGAAAAAGAGAAGTGGTATCACATGACCGGAGGATTGGAGCGCTCTGTGATTGGCTGCTGTGCCACGTGATAGCAGAAAGCGGAAGTTACCGGAGAGGGGCAGCAGGTACGGGTGAGGTGATTTGTTATACACAGCATATATAATACTGTATGCTGTGATATGAGGGTTGGTGCATTATCAGCCTCTCTTAGGCTCTTCGCACTACCGTTTCTCTTTTCCGGTATTGAGATGCGTCATACGGTCTCAATACCGGAGAAAAACACTTCCGTTTTGTCCCCATTCATTGGTAATGGGGACAAAACGTAACTGAACAGAAAAGGATGCTCCAAAATGCGTTCTGCTCTCATACTGAAGAGCAAACTTCAGCATGCTGCGGTTGTCTTTCTAAGACGGATCCCACAATGCAAGTCAATGGGGATGGATCCATTTAACTCTGACATCCCCCATTGACTTGCAATAGAGTTCATGACGGATCTGTCTTGGGTATGTTAAAGATAATACAGCCGGATCCGTTCATAACAGATGCAGACGGTTGTATTATCAGTAACGGAAGCATTTTTGCTGAGCCCAGCCGGATCCAGCAAAAACGCTAGTGTGAAAACAGCCTTATAGCTTTGCTGCATTTAAAGGGAAAGCTCCCCATTCTGTATATTGCTAGGTTGCGCTCTCTTAAAGGGACCCTATACATTAACAAACGCTAGAAATGTGCTGCTTATGCCTGTGGGTTTCAGCAGTATTCCTGGGAAATCGGTGATTTGTATCATATGCAAAAAAGCTGTTTGGTGCAATTAGGGCGTCCCTGTGTTACCAAAGCCTCTGCTCCTTATTGTGTCCAGTCCTGCCCCCCAGCTTTCAGTGACGGGTCCCGCCAGGGCAAGTATCATGGCTGTACTGTGCAAGCGCAAATTCCATAACACATCTCCCCTGCCTACCGAAGGGTTGGTGTTTTGGTGTAATGCTGACACCCTTATTGCACCAAACAGTTCATTTGCATGTCACAAACCAGCAACGATCAGGATAGGGGAAAAAGCGTTAGAATCAGGGGACTAGAGCACATGTGACACTTGATCTGGATTACCATGGGGGTATGTAGGGACAGATTTTACATGGGCCTGACCACTGGCATCCTTACCCATCTTGAGATTGCGGCATTATCCGTACACTTATTCTCAAACCTACAGGTCATACAGTTATGGCATATCCAACCAATTTAAAGGGGTTGTCTTGTCACCCATTTAATGCGGGAACCTGAGCATAAATCAGCTGATCCCTTAAAGTCAGACTCCCAGGGGAGGCTTAATATATACAAGTAATATTTTTGTTTATGCTAGTGGTAGAGTGGGCCCCCAAAAGAAATTCCACTGGTGGGCCCTAGGCACCCCAGTCCGATACTAGTAGGACTAGTCACAGATCGGCAGCCAGGCTATCAGGTATGGATCTTCTAGGACTGCAGTTCCTGTGCTTGAGTGCCACTGCCTCATAATTCATTGTCCCCCTTTGTTGTGCCTTTCCCAGCAGCCAGGAGTGATGCAGTGATATCCTGCACCTCCGGGGCTGAGTAGAGGAGTGAATGAATCATTCCCCTGGCCTGTCAGTGTGGAAATGAGGTGAGAATTATAACTGACAAATTCAATTTTATTTAACTCACAGGGGCTTCTGTAATACTAAGGGATCATAACTACTGTTTGGTTGCACTAGGGAGGCATAACTAATGTCTGGGTGCACTAAAGGGACATTATACTGTGAAGGGGCACTAAGGGGCATGATTATGGGATGTAACTACTTTGTGAGGCACTATGGGGGCTATAAGGGATGCGTTAGGGGGGGAGGATGGGGGGTGATCTTGACTAGTCACAGGAGTGTGGGGGCTACATGGGAGGAGGGTTAAGACTTTGACAGGGGCCCCACAACAGTATTATACAATGACACTACATGACAGGCAGTGTGTGTGTGTGTATATATATAATATATAGGAAAAGGATGGCGTGGCGGCCTATTCTGGTCTAGATCGCGGCTTGCCAAAGGAGTGGGGTTTATACAGGAGGAGGGAGGTGCGAAGTGACTTGGGGGGGGAAGGGGGCCCTTACAAAAATTTGCTGTGGGGCCCAGTCACTTCTAGTTACGCCCCTGACTCACACCCCCTCTATGGCTCTTACAGGGCCAGCGGGTGCACACCTAAATCTTCTCTAGCCCATGGCTGGCCAGTGTTTTAGTATTTAAGGCACTTTTTCCCCTGGGAAGGGTGCCTGAGCAATACATTGTAGTACTCTAGTGCCGTTTTCTTGTTTGTCTGCCTGAGTACTGACCTCCACCTGGTTCTGGATTTGACCATTCACTGCCTGACCGCAGTAATTGTCTTACTGCGCATGCGCCAGACATTGCTGTCGTGCGAGAGCCCGCCCGTCGGTTCTTGGCCTCAGCGTCAGTAAGACAATTGCAGCCGGGTGAGTGTGGCCACGGATGGGAGAATGAAACACAAGATTTGGAACACAATGTGGGCTACTGTAAGGTAATGCTGGCGGTTTAATATGTGTTTTTGAGGAGATAGGTTCCTTTTAAGTAGTTGTAGGAGATATGCCTTGTTCACCTTCTCTAGTGGCAAAGAAATTCCCTTAACAGTCTTCCCATATTTTGATTTCATTTACCAACGACGTTCTAGTGTTGTGTGGTTTTGCTTGTTTTCTTGGTTTTCAGATGTCACAGCATGGTGGGAAGTTTCCCTGAAGAAGGTGTTGAAGCCACCCCTACATTTGATGCTGTCAGTATGTATGGACACAAATTTTCAGTTGCACCATTTATCATGCATACTAGCCAACCTTCCTTGAGAAGACTAAGCCCCTAGAGATTACTTTTCAATGCATATTTAGAGTGGTCATCTCCACTGTAGTATACACTGTACACACATAGGATATTTAGAGTATGTCCATACAGGATGGATAATCTGCATATTTTCATGTTGCAAACACGCAGCATTCTACACTACCAGCAAAGTACATGCTGTTTTAAAGGTTAGTTCAGCTGAATGTAATGATAATTTTCACTTAACAATCCAGTGCTTTATTCTGGAGAAAAAGTACTTTTAATCCATTTGCAAATGAGTCATTAAGTTCACAGAGGATGGACCCAATCCACTCTATGTACCCTTGCTCCTCTTGCTTCCTCTGTCAGTTCTGGCCCTATAGAAGGTATTGCATGTGCCACTCAATACTTTCCATTTGTTCCTGTGGGCCGGGTAGCCGGTCCCACATATAGTCAGGGACTGTCTTGTTGTATTAGGTACTTGCGCAGCCGAGCAGGGTTTGTTTGTTTAGGCCCATTTGTTAAGGCAATGCTTATGTTTAAATATATAAGTGTGAAATAAAAACACTTAAATCAAACTTTATCCTGTCTGTGTCCCTGCTTCCTGCACAGCTGCCAAGTGTGCAAGAGCGATCCCCCACATATGGTGGAGGATGTGGGTACTGGTGCATACACTGGTTGCATGTCTGTCAACAGCGCTGAAGCAACAAGCCACAGCCATGGATGAGATAATAAAGTAGCTGGTTCAGTCCAACTTGCAGCAGCAAGAAACTAACCAACTGCTGGCACAGCAGATGACAGCACTGGTGGCTGCACAACAAAGGGCTGGTCCAGCGATGCCGGAGCGGGATGCCAGGAGAGAAGTCCGGAAAGCCATGACAACGATGACATCAGAGGATGACATAGAGGCCTTCCTGACGGGGTTCAAAAGAGTGGCCACCCGCCAAACGCTGCCGCAGCAATACTGGGCAGAGGTGTTGGTACCCTTCCTCATCGCAGAGCCCCAGCAGGCCTATTTTGACCTAAGCAAGCAGGAAGCCTGGGACTATCCTATGGTAAAAGCGGAGATCCTGGCCCGCTTGGGAGTCAACCTACACCTACGTGCCCAAAGAGTCTATAGCTGGAGGTACCTATAGGCTTTACCCCAAAGGGCCCAGATGCACCACCTCGTCCACCTGGTCCGCAAGTGGCTTCGGCCTGAGACCTCAATCCCGGCCCAGATGGTGTAGAAGATTGTTCTGGAGGGCCTTGCCTGGTCAGATACAGAAGTGGGGACCCGGCTGATGCCAATGCTTTGGTGGAAATGGTGGAGAGGTACTGGGCTACGCAAGCTCTCGGGAAGAAGGCCCCTCAATCCCAGGCCAACCCCAAGGCCCGCAGGCCCATAGTTCCCACAAGTTCCTGGGCCGGTGCAACTCTCCATATCAGGCTGATACCCCAGGGGAGGAGGAGGGGGGAGGCTCCCAGCTGTTGGTCCTGCCAGGAACCCAGCCATATTGCGGCCAATTGTCCCCACAACCCTGAGCCCATGGACTGCAGCTCTGCAACGAGGGTGTCCCTTTATGCGGTCCCTGTTTACATGGCTGCCACCCCAGACTCTGACTATAAGCGCCACCTCTGCCGGGTAACCGAGGCAGGGCGCCAAGTGGTGGTCCTGTTGGACTCTGGAAGTTGGGTGACCCTAGTTAATGGGTCCCACATCGACCCCGGGACTGTCACAGGCCGCACAATCGGGGTCCGGTGTATTCAATGGGAATTAAAAGAATATCCAACCGCTGTTGTCGCCATCCAGACCCCCTGTGGAGAGAGACGACATGAGATACGGGTCGTCATGAACTTGCCCTATGATCTCATTTTGAGACAGGACTTCCCCATGTTCTGGCGGGGAAATCAATGGTCCGGAGACCACCCGAAGAGTAAAACCCACACAGAAGGGTCAAGACTTGGACCCGGAGCCCAATGACCCAGACTCTGGGTTTCCTGCTGTAGGGGGAACCAGTGGAGAACTGTCAGCTCCACATTTCCCCTAGACGTAATGCCTGGTGAGACTGAGGAGTTAGTGAGCAGGCTGCAGTTGTCAGATTTGGAGGTATCCCGTGACACCTTTGGCACCGCACAACTCCAGGACCCCACTCTGGTCCGAGCTAGGGAAAATGTGGTGGTAATTAATGGGGTGACGCAGCATGCCGACGCTGATCAGATATTTCCCCACTGCATGGTCAACCAAGAACTGTTATACTGGGTTGACAGGCTGCGTGGTGAGAACTGACAGACTGTGCTAAAGAGAAGACAGCCTTCATCACCCCTGAGGGTCTTTTTTACATGTCGTGTTACCGTTCGGGCTTCACGGGGCCTAATGGACATAGTGCTGAAGCCTCACAGGAGATATGCCTCAGCAGATCTGGATGATATCATCATCTTCAGCTATGACTGGGAGAGTCATAGAAAAGCGCAGCTTGGGGTATGTGATCGGGCGAGGCATAATTAAACCCTAGGTAAACAAAGTCAACGCTATCCAGGGACAGGCTCGGACTGGCCCACAGGGGTACAAGTGAATCCCCCGGTGGGCCCCTGAGCAAGGTGGGTCCCTAGTTCCTCACTCCTACACAAGTGGTAGTTGATACTGTAGACTTACTGCACTATGTACATATATTCAATGTACAGCAATTTAACCAGCCTATGTTCATATAAAAAACTTGATAGATTATTATAGAAACTACGCAGTTTATTATTTCATACACGATCAGATAGCTGAGATGGCTTCTAGGTAAGCGAGGTAAGCTACCAGTGTCCTCTTCTCCCTAGGACCTACCTTTTCAAAGTTGCTGCAGGGACCTCCATATTCAATCATCTGGTAGTGTCTTACTGCTGTGTGAGCAGGTAATATTTGAATGTATCCGTACGGTGGACCCCCAAAATAAATTTTACTGGTGGGTCCTAGGCACCCCAGTCCGACACTGTCCAGGGATGGCCTCAACCTGTAAGCAGCAAACAGGTCAGAGCATTCCTGGGCATTGTTGGGTATTATAGGCGGTTTATACCCAACTTTGCCACAGTATCCGCTCCCCTGACTGACCTTTAAAAAGGAAAAGGGTCCAATATGCAGTGGAATGCACAAGCAGAAAGTGCTTTTCAGGCCCTGAAGTTGGCTTTGTGCGGATTCCCCATCCTCATTACACCAAGCTTCAAGAGAGAATTTATTGTGCAGATGGATGCGTCAGACGTAGGGCTGGGAGCTGTCCTGTGTCAGGAGGTGAATGGAGAGGAGCACCCGGTTACCTACCTGAGCAGGAAACTCATGCCGGCCGAGAAAAATTATAGTATCATAGAAAAGGACTGTCTGGCGATAAAGTGGGCCTTAGAGACGCTAAGGTACTACTTGCTGGGGCGAATCTTCCGTCTGATAACTGACCACTCAACCCTCTCTTGGATGAGTAGAGCCAAGGAGAAGAATGCCAGAGTCACAAGGTGGTTCTTGTCCCTGCAAGATTTTTGTTTCTCAGTGGAACACCGAGCTGGGAGACTGCAAGGCAATGCAAATGCATTATCCCAGACCCATTGTTTGATGTCAGGAGTTTGCCCCAATGGGTCTGAACTGAGGGGCAGGGTATGTGAGAAGGCTATCTTTTGGAAGAACCGATATCTGCCATTGAAACAGTTAAACCGTGTGTGGTAAGCCTTTAGTGTGTCTCTGGGAACTGAAAGGTTAACCCAGACACAGGATAAGCAGGGTTGATAGCTTGTTTTGTCTATGTTAGCCATAGGTAACAGACAGATTGTAAGAAACGTACTGGGACCTGGGTATACTGGAGTGAGTGAGGTTGGCAGTGGGACGCTCACTCCACCCGGGCTTCGGTCCTGGGCTTCCATAGCCAACAGCTGTGGGTCATATGGGTCATTAGGGCCTAATTTAAAGCTCAATGTAGAGCTGAGCAGTGTGGCCATACCTGGAGAAGCTGACTGCTGAACTACAGAAGGTATTGCATGTGCCACCCAATACTTTCCATTAGTGATGGGAAGTTCGAATCTTGTAAATGAATCGGTTCATTTGAATCAGTTTATTCAAAAGAACTGATTCATGAATCTTCGATTTACTTGCTGAGTCGGCTGATAAGCAAGTGAACCGAAGCTCAGGAGCTGGGAAAAAAAAGCATCCAGGGGGTGGGGAAAACTCAGGACTGGAGGGGTAATTAATATAATTAAAATGGGTTGGGAGGGCCTAACCTTCACTCTAGGATTGGACCTGCTAGAGTCTCTGCTATGTCACACTGAGCTGCTTCAAACGGATTAGCTCAGTCAGATGAATCGACTCCTCCAGTTCAAGTAAAAGGAATCAATTCTAAAGAACGATTCACTCAAGAACCGGACATCTCTACTTTCCATTTGTACCTGTGGGCCGGGTAGCCGGTCCCAAGTATAGTCAGGAACTGTCTTGTTGTATTAGGTACTTGCTCGGCCGAGCAGGGTTTGTTTGTTTAAAGGGGACCTTTTATTAAAATAAAAAATACAAACTAAGTATACTGACATGTAGAGCGGCGCCCAGGGATCTCCCTGCACTTACTATTATTTTTTATTCTAATGAAAGGTCCTCTTTAAGTCTATTTGTTAAGGCTACTTTCACACTCGCGTTTTGTGTGGATCCGCCATGGACGGATCCGTTCAGATAATACAACCATCTGCATCTTTTCAGAACGGATCCGTTTGAATTATCTTTAACATAGCCAAGACGGATTCGTCTTGAACACCATTGAAAGTCAATGGAGGACGGATCCGTTTTCCATTGTGTCAGATTGTGTCAGTGAAAACAGATCCGTCCTCATTGACACATCGTGTGCCAGGAAGGATCCATTTGGCTCAGTTTCATCAGACAGACACCAAAACGCTGCAGGCACAGCAAAGTTAAAATGCGAGTGTGAAAGTAAACTTAGGCTATGCCTTTGTTTAAATATATAAGTGTGAAATAAAAACACTTAAAGGGTTTCTGTCATCAAGTTTTGACATTATAAGCTGTCTGACATTAGCTATGTGCTAATGTCAGAGCAGCTTGATAATGTCTTTAATAAAAATCCGATGTATATTTAGGCTAAAAAACGTCTTTTTATAATATGTAAATTAGCCTCTAGGAGCAGGGGGGGGCGTTGCCCTGCTCCTAGCGGCTCCGTGCGGCAACCTGCTGGCACGCCCCTTCTTTCTTTGATTGACAGTGCCGGGCAGCGATCCTCTCCTGCCTCCGGCACTGTCTCCCTGCTAAATCCTGCGCCGCCGCTCTGTATTCGGCACAGGCGCGGTGAGCTAAGGACGCTGGTGCCTGCTGTGTGCATCTTTTTTCTGTGAGTTACATCTAGCATTTTGCAAGCAAGTATATGTGCTTTTTTTTTTTATAGATACTTTATGAGACACTAAATGTTGGTCGCACCACCCGGGTGCACTCTATATTGGGGGGATTTTTTGTTTCCTGCTAGTATTTTTCAGCAATACTTATTTTTAAATATTTGTATTTTCTGTTATCATGGATCAATAAATTATGTTGTATACTTTTATTCCGGATCTGTTTCTTTTGTTTTTTTTGTTGCTGAAAATTAGAATAACCTGAACAACCACACTTATATTAATAAACTATACCATGTCATTAAGGCACTTTCACACTAGCGTTATTCTTTTCCGGTATTGAAATACGGTAAAGGGTCTTAATACCGGAAAAAATGCATCAGTTTTGTCCCAATGCATTCTGAATGGAAAGCAATCCGTTCAGTATGCATCAGGATGTCTTCCCGTCCATCCCTTGTATGGTATTTGACCGGACAAAATACTGCAGCATGCTGCAGTATTTTTTCCGGCTGAAGTTCGGAACGCTACCGCACTTGCCGGATCCGGCATTAATTTTCCATTGAAATGTATTATATCCCGATCGGGTAACAAGTGTCCTGGAAATTGCTTGATCCGGTTTTCCAGTCTGCGCATGCGCAGTTCTTTCTAGCTTTGAAAAAATTAAATACAGGATCCGTTATTCCGGATGATACCGGAAAGACGGATCCGGTATTTCAATGCAAAAGTCTAACAGATCCGGAAAAAAAATATATCCGTTTGCATACAGATTTCCGGATTTGTCTAACGCTAGTGTGAAAGTACCCTTATTTAGTTAAAAAAAAGAACTAGGCGAAAATTCAGAAGCTGTGTGTGAAAAATAAAGTACACCCTTACTGCTTCCAGGAGATGCAAGTAAGCAAGAACTAAGCATGGCTACAGCGGGAGAGATAGAGAGAGATAGACAGCAAGGTAACGCAGCTTAAGGCAATCCAGACGCTGTTACTGCAGAAGGACAACAAGTTAAGACACTTTGTGCACCCCAGAATAGTGGACACTACAGCCATGGCACCTTGCAGGCACCGAGTCAACAATGAAGTCCTCTGTATACCAAAGTATTCTAGAGTCAAATCTGAGGCCATCTATGCAACAACTAAAGCTGGTTAAAAGTGGTTTCTGCATCAGGACAATGATCCCAAGCACATCAGCAAATCTGCAAAAGAATGGTTGAAAAATAAAGGAATCAAGGTATTGCCCAGTTAAAGTCCAGACTTCAAACCAATTGAAATACTGGGGGGACCTTAAGTGAGCTGTGTATAAACAAATGTCCACAAACCCCAATGAATTTAAGCAACGTTGTAAAGAAAAATAGGCCAAATTCCTGCAGAACTATGTGAGAGACTGATAAAGTCGTACAGAAAATAATTACCATATTTTTTGGACTATATGACACACCTAGGGGTTGGAGGAGGAAAATAGATAAAATATTTTACATCAGACCTCAGAGCAGACCCCCAATCCGCATCAGACATTCAAATCAGACCCCCATTCATCAGACCTCAGATCAGACCTCTAAATCAGACCCCCCATTTTTCATCAGACCTCAGATCAGACCTCCAAATCAGACCCCCCATTCTTCATCAGACCTCAGATCAGACCTCCAAATCTGACCCCCCATTCTTCATCAGACCTCAGATAAGACCCCAAAATTAGACCTACAAGCTTACAAGCTCCATCAGCTTAAGATCAGACCCACCAAACTCCATCAGCCTTAGGTCAGAACCCCCAACCTCCACTAGCCTCAGACTGTACGCTGTCAGGACACAGTGTAAGAAGACCAGGGAGGGTGAGTATAGCCAGCGCAGCACTGCCCTAATTTCCACATGCCTCCTGCAAGCCATTATGAAAGCGGTCATTAGGATGTCCATGGCTACATATATGAAAGAAAAAAATCACAGAAAGCAGATAATAATGCACTAACACAATAGATGCAAGTATATATATATATATATCTGATCAGAGTGAGTGCTTAGTCCACATATAATGCTTGCATCTATTGTGTTAGTGCATTATTACCTGTTTTCTGAGTTTGTTTTTTTTTTAAATATATGTATTCCAGATTCCACCTTTCATTTGTGACAGCTCCTTTGGAAAATAAGTGGAATCTGATTGGTTGCAACTTAGCCAGTTCTACTTTACACCAGGTTGATAAATGACCCCCACTGTACTGTTATTGGTGCTAAAGGTGGGTCTACAAGCTATTTATTTGTAAGGGGTGTACTTAATTTTTCACACATGACTTTTTTATTTTAGCTCCATTTTTGTTGAAAGAGTAATGGAGCTGTGGAATCTGTTGTTTTTTTATTCAGCTGAGGTTTTATTTACCTAATTTTAACCACTTGACAACCAGTGCATTACATGTATGGTGGAAGTTGTCATGTAACTTGCTATAGCCGCACGGTTTCAGCTGTTTCAAACAAGAAAAATTACATAAATGTGGTATTGTTCTAATCGAACTAACTTGTAAAATAAAAATAGCAGGTCAGTTGTTCCACGAAGGGAATGCTGTAAAAACAAAAGCTAAAACTGTCTCGGAATTGTGTTTGTTTTTTTCCCATTCCAACATATTTGGAATTTTTTCCCAGCTTCTCTCTACATTGTATGCAATATAAAATAGTGCCATTAGAAAGTACAACTTGTCCTGCAAAAAACAAGCCCACATGCGGCTATGTGAAAAGAAAAGTCAAAAAGTTATGGCTCTGGGAAGGCAGGGAGAGAAAACAAAAAAGAAAAAAAATTACAATTGCCCAGTCTTCTAAAGCAGGGATGCTCAGCTTGCGGCCCTCCAGCTGTTCCAAAACTACAACTCAGGCATACTGGGAGTTGTAGTTCTGCAACAGCTGGAGGGCCACAGGTTGAGCATCCCTGCTCTGAAGGTTAAATAACCAATGTTTTTGGTTCTGTCCTGATGCCTAAGATAATTGAATTCAAAGAAAGGTGTACATTGTATTTCTCACAACTGTATGGGAGGGAATATTTTCCATGTAGGTTAGAAAGGGTTAATAAGACTGCTTTATTGTCTCTTGTGAGCTGCTGCCCACCCACAGAATGCAAAGCAAATCCTCCAGGTAAAAAGTCAGTAAAGAAAACTCATGAGATAACCCCTTTGTGTATGAAACTGACATTAAATCTCCAGTAGGTGGTGCTATAACAATACTGTTTAACATAGAAGCTTTCTGTTTTATAATATATTTTTTCTGTTCCTCTAATTTATAATGACATTTTATGTTCTTTTCAGTAACTTTTTTTTAGCTTAAACCTAAGATTCTTCATCCTTACCCTTTGAAACATTCTGCGACATGGCTTTACCTGATTCAATCAGAAATCAGGTTACTAATCCATAGAGAAAACTGTCAAGTCTAATGTTCTTAGCCACCTTTGCATGCTCAAAATCATTGGAGAAGGGCTAAATGTATGGCAACAAGAGTGCTTTATGTGTGTCTAGATGTTCATCTTTGTGTATCTAGAAAGGTTTATATGCCATGGCTATGCACATTTAAGCACACAATTGTTTATGTCTTAAAAAATGACAATAAAGCAAGTTTGCAATAGGTTTTCACGTTGTGTCTGTCGACAGCTCCCATGCAGACCTCTTTAATAACAGACTACAAACTATGCTATGTAGTTGGATCCTGCTACATTACCCCTGTCAGTTTATTATCTACTTTTTGCTAACAATTATTTTATAGGAAGCAAGAAGTAGGGTGACAAACGAATACAGCTTGACCCCAAACACAGGGTTAGTTTGTAATCTTTTGAAGAAGACATACAATGCACTCGGAATGTCTTCAGACCTTTTTTCACATTTTGGTATGTTTCGGCCTTGTGCTAAAAAAAAAAATGTTGCCTTCAATCTGCACTCAATACCCCATAATGAGAAAGTGAAAAAAGAATTTAAGAGATTTTTGCAAATTTATTGAAAAGGAAAAATCATACCTTTTGCGATGACACTTGAAATTTATCTCTGGGGGCTCTCATTTTTCTTCATCATCGTTGAGATGTTTCTACACCTTGATTTGGGTCTTCCTGTGGTAAATTCAGTTGATTGGGCATGATTGGGAAAGAAACACAACTCATTATACAAAGTCTCACAGCTGACAATGCATATCACAGCAAAAACCAAGCTATAGGGAGGAAAGAACTGCCTGTAGAGTGCAGAGACAGGATTGTGTGGAGGCATACATCTGGAGACAAGCATAAAAAATATTTCTGCTGCACAGAAAGTTCCCAAAAGCACTTTAGCCTCCATAATCCTTAAAGGCCATGTACACCTTTGGGGGCAATTCTTTTTACTATTGCATTGTACTTATTTTGAGCTAAAAATAATTTTTTCAATTGGTCTTTATTAAAAATATGGAATCCTTTTTTGTGTACATAGCTGAGATGCTCTACTAGCTGCCTCTGGATTTTGTGTCTTTTCAGTCATCTGGGGAGCAGACTAGTGATGAGCGGCAGGGGCAATATTCAAATTCGCGATATTTTGCGAATATTTGGACGAATATTCGCCATATATTCAAAAATTCGCAAATTCGTAGTCTCTAGCCATTATTTTCTTGATTGCGAAAATTCGCATATAAAAATTCGCATAAACTGGTATTTAAAAGATACGTCATGACGTATCTTTTAAATACCAGTTTATGCAAATTTTAATGCAAATTTTATGCAAATTTTTATATGCGAATTTTCGCAACCAAGAAAATAATGACATTTTCTTGATTGCGAAAATTTTCCTATAAAAAATTTGCATAAAAATTCCCAAAAACTTGTATTTAAAAAAAAAACGAATATTCGCAATTGTGAATATATTTCACGATATTCTAAATATTTGCGAATTCTCGAAGTGCCGAAATTCGCGATTAAAATTCGCAATTCGAAAATTCATGATCAACACTAGAGCAGACCACTCCTCTCTTCTCTCTGACCTTATAGATACTCATTAAAGCTCAATCCTTATCTTACTGTGTTTATGACCTCTTTTTAGTTTAGAGATAGGGGTTTTTAGATGACCAGCTGAAAGTGAAAGCCCCGGTCACAGTTAGAAAAACAGTTAACCCTTTGTAACAGAATGGCTCAATAGTTTTAATAAAGGCCAATCAAAAATATGATTTTTAGACAAAAATGAGTAAAATGCAATCATAAAAAAAAAGTCTAGAACTATCAGGACTCTTCCTAGTTCTGGCTGTCCCACAAAAATAAGTAATCAGGGGAAAAGGGCTTTGTTAAGAGAGGTGACCAAGAACCCGATTGTCACTTAGGCCACGCTCCAAAGATAATAATAATAATCTTTATTTATATAGCGACACCATATTCGGCAGCATTTTACAATTCAGAGGGTTTATGTACAAAGCAAAAGACATCACAAAGTTACTGGCTAATATTCAACTGAAATACTAGGAGTGAGGGAGCTGCTCTCAAGAGCTTACAATCTATGAGGAAATAGGGGTGACACAAGGTAGTTGATTGTTATATGAAGTAATCCAGCTTTCTTTGTACTGAAAGGAGTGGTGTAGGCCAATTTGCGTGTGCTAGTGCTTTGGGTGTAGGACTGTCAGAAGATCGAGTTCAGGTCTGAGGGTTACTAGGGGAAGAGTCATTTTAGGAAGCATGTTACGCCTGCCTGAGAAAATGTGTTTTTAAGGCATGTTTGAACATAGGAAAGTCGGGAATTGACCTTATATATTGGGGCAGACCATTCCAAAGAGTAGGTGCAACTTGAAAAAAGTCTTGAAGACAGGAGTGAGAGGTACAAATTATGAAGGATTTTAATCTTAGGTCACTAATAGAATGGAGAGCACAAGTAGTTTGGTAGACAGAAATGAGAGAGGAGATGTATGGAGGTGCAGCACTATGGAGAGCTTTGTAGGTGAGGGTGAGAAGTTTGAACTGTATTCTGTGGTGGATGGGCAAACAGTGAAGTGACTGCACAGGCTAGTAGCATCAGTAAAGTGGGTGGACAGATAGATAAGCCTGGATGCAGCATTTAGGACAGACTGGAGGCGGGAGAGTTTAGTGAGAGTAGGACCAATTACAGTAGTCAAGATGAGAATGAATAAAACCAACAACAAGAGTTTTGGCAGTTTCTACCATAAGAAAAGGGTGGATTCAGCAGATGTTCTTGAGGTGCAGATGACAACAGCGTGCAAGTGATTGGATATGGGAAACAAAGGAAATATCCAAACCAAATGTGACCCCAAGACAGAGGGCCTGCGGCCCAGGAGTTATGATAGTACCACAGGCTGAAATTGAAATATCAAGTTTAGGTGGGTTAGTAGATAGGGAAAAGACAAAAGGTTCAGTTTTTGAGAGGTTCAGTTTTAGATACAGAGAGGACATAATGTTAGAGACAGGTGCCAGACAATCACTGGTGTTTTGGAGTAAAGTAGGGATGATGTTAGGAGTAGGGTTGCCAACCAGAATTTTTTAATTTTCTGGACAACTTATCCCAAAATCATGGACAGCTAAAGTTTTTTTTACATATCACATTATACACGTCTCATTTTCATGGTTACAACCACCCTGCAATCCAGCATAGGCGGCTGTGCTTGTACACTTTGGAAAAAGCGCCCGCCTATGTGTGCTCCCACGGTCCCGGCCACCAGAGGGGCCAGCGATTTTTTTCTATAGAGTGCAAGAACGGCCACCGCTGATGGATTGCAGGGTGGTCGTAAGTCTTAACCATGGAAACGAGCAGTGTATAATGTGTTGAAAAAATGAATCCAGACAGCAAAAAAAGCAATATGGGTAATTACAATCCATTAGTAAGTGGCTTGTATTAACTTTCTCTACATGATAAATGCCACTTGCTGAAGTAACACAACCCCTTTAAGGCAATGCAATATTTTCATTTTTCCTGTTCCATAAATTTGCAAGAATTTAGAACATTCTGTTTTAAATTTTTCATTAATAGATACTGAGTGCAGAATGAGCACAAGGCCACAACATGACAAAATGTGAAAAAGTAAAAGACTTTCTGAATGCATTATATACACTATATGGACAAAATTATTAAGACACATATTGTCACTGGCAGTGGGAGTGGAACCGCTGTGCCAACCAACTGGTTTGACTAATGCCAAGGGCGTTATCCTGGCAGTCCACTGGTTTTCGCCCTTTCTTTTCTATACAGGGATCTGGACTTCACTGCAGGGGAGAACTCTTGGAGTAGTCCTGGTGTGGTTGACAGTTGACCCACAGGGTTCAGAGACATTGGTGCTAAGCATTGAGGAATGAGGCAATACTCGTAGTCAGTAACAGGCCGCGGCCAGAGCCGAATACATGTAACAAGTCCAAGGTCAAGACAGGTAGCAAAGGGTCAATTCGGTAAACAGGCGCAGGTTAGGTCAGGCAGTGAAAGGGTCAAAATTAGTAAACTAGCAGAGGTCGGCACATGGGTAGATAAACAGAACAGCACACCTTTTGCAGGGACTTGCAAGCTAATAACTAGAGATGAACAAAGTTTAAAAAAAATAAAATTCAGCAGCTTCACAGAAGTTCGCCAAGAACTTTGATTTGTTACGAATTAAGGTAAGGCCACACGGAGCCAATTAGCCCGCAGATGCCTTACATTTAATAATGAAGACCACACTGTATAGTCCTTCTTCATTGTTAATGGCTGTACAGCGCCTTTAACCGCTACAGGACCGCCAGATGCAGGGATGCGTCCTGGCGGCGGCCCTGTAGCTCTGATCGGACGCATCTACGCGTCATCTCGCGAGACGCGATGACGCGCCCGCACATGCGCAATGCGCGCTGTCGGCGCGCTCGCATGTAGTTATACTACAGCCTGCCAGCGCCGATCGCGCGCTGGCAGGTTGTATATCGGAGAAAAAAATCGCAGATCAGACGCTGTTCTGTGAACAGCGTCTGATCTGCTTGCTAAAAATGCCCTGTGAAATCCTAAAGGTACTCATTGGAATTAGGGCCCCTTTGCGCACCCAGGCTGCAAAAAAGTGTCACACATGTGGTATCGCCGTACTCAGGAGAAGTAGGGCAATGTGTTTTGGCGTGTATTTTTACATATACCCCTGCTGGGTGTGAGAAATATCTTTGTAAATGACAACTTTTTAAAAAAATTTATACAAAGTTGTCAGTTTACAGAGATATTTCTCTCACCCAACATGGGTATATGTAAAAATACACCCCAAAACACATTGCCCCACTTCTCCTGAGTACGACGATACCACATGACACTTTTTTGCAGCCTGGGTGCGCAAAGGGGCCCAAATTCCAACGAGTACCTTTAGCTTTTACAGGGCTTCTCACAATTTAGCCCCGCCCAAAATGCCAGAACAGTAAACACACCCCACAAATGACCCCATTTCAGAAAGTAGACACCCCAAGGTATTCACTGAGGGGCATAGTGAGTCCGTGGGAGATTTATTTATTTTTTGCCAGAAGTTAGCAGAAATGGAAACTTTATTTATTTATTTTTTTTCCTCAGAAAGTGTCATTTTCCGCTAACTTGTGAAAAAAAATGAAATGATACATGAACTCACCATGCCCCTCCGCGAATACTTTGGGGTGTCTTCTATCTAAAATGGTGTGATTTGGGGGGTATTTATACTATCCTGACATTCTAGCACCTGAAGAAACATGACAGGCGCTCAGAAAGTCAGAGCTGCTTCAAAATGCGGAGATTCACTTTTTTGCACCATAGTTTGTAAACGCTATAACTTTTACCCAAACCAATAAATATACACTTATTGGATTTTTTTTTTATCAAAGACATGTAGAACAATAAATTTAGAGAAAAATGTATATAGAAATGTAGTTTTAAAAAAAAAAATTTACAACAGAAAGTGAAAAATGTCATTTTTTTGCAAAAATGTCGTTAAATTTTTATTAATAGCAAAAAAAGTAAAAATGTCAGCAACAATGAAATACCACCAAATGAAAGCTCTATTAGTGAGAAAAAAAGGAGGTAAAATTCATTTGGGTGGTAAGTTGCATGACCGAGCAATAAACGGTGAAAGTAGCGTAGTGCGGAATTGTAAAAAGTGGCCTGGTCATTAAGGGTGTTTAAGCTAGGGGGGCTGAAGTGGTTAATGCCCCTTTAAACAGGGGCTGTTGCTGGTATGGAGTTTGGCTGGTTAGGTGGGGGAACAATAGCTGATTTAGGAATAAGTGGTCCGCAACACGGGCACGGTGGTCTCACGGTCATATGAATGTGGCCTAAAAAAATGATGGAAACTGGCACACCTAGGGTTTCTAAAAAAAAATCTGACTTGCTCAAAAAAGGGATGAGTCTTCACAGGAAGTGGGTCGAGCTTTATGGAAAGACGGTGTGGCTTAATATGCACCGTTTAGTTCTGGCATCACATTCTGTCTCAAGGTAAGCCAACCAATATTTTGTATGTAGCTAGACAAAGGGGAAGATTTATCATCTCCCTTGCACCTAAAAAGTGACAGCCACCCTGACACATTTATCTTCATTTACGCCAGTTTTCTGGCGCAAATGAAGTCAGAAATCTACAGCAGCTCTGGGCTGTCGTAGATTTCTGTTTAGGCGCATATACTGCCGGAGGATGTCCCTAATTTATGATGAGGCCTGCGCCTCCTTGGCTGATCCTCTAGCCTCACAGGGGATTCTAAAGAGGACCTTTTACCACACCTAATTTAATACATGCATTCCTTGTGTAATAACAATTCTCGGACATCTATTCTTATGGTTCTATGCTGTGCCATTCCTTTATTATTTCTACTAGAAGTAACGAATGAATTGCTAGCAGTCTGTAGTAAGGGTACAGAAAGGTGGTAACTAGTTGGGGGGGTGTACCTGCACAGTCTGAAAATGGTTAGTAATGCCAACGCTACACACACATAATATGATGCGTGACTACAATAATGTTAACCAAATGACCATAAAGGGACACGCATTTACAATTTCACAAACTTTATTAGTTGATAAAAGACCAACGACATACACAATATCAATATAAAAAAATAATTATATATAGCAGCAATACAGGTAGTAGCCAAGACATGTGGCTCCCCTCCCACACATAGAAAACACCGATAGTTCACCTATATAAGGTAAAGACCTTTTACAAAAGTACTGGCATAGATAAACACATCCCCAATATAACTATTGTATAATAGGGAGGGGAGCCACATGTCTTGGCTACTACCTGTATTGCTGCTATATATAATTATTTTTTTATATTGATATTGTGTATGTCGTTGGTCTTTTATCAACTAATAAAGTTTGTGAAATTGTAAATGCGTGTCCCTTTATGGTCATTTGGTTAACACAGTCTGAAAATGGCAGCACTGATTGGATAGAGTGAGACTGTGCAGGTACACCCCTCCAACTAGTTACCAGACTTACCACCCCTCTGTTCCCTTACTGCAGACTGCTAGCAATTCATTCATAACTTTTAGTAGAAATAATAAAGAAATGGCACAACATAAAGCTATAAGAGAAGAAGCTCCAGAATTGTTATTACATGGGGAATACCTGAAGCTATTACAACAGGCAAGTCAGGAGTGGGGAAAGGTCCTCTTTAAGGCTGACGCAGAAAATACCAGTGTTGATAAACTTCCCCCAAAGGGCAGCATGGTGGCTTAGTGGTTAGTACTGAGGCCTTGCAGTGCTGGGGTCCTAGGTTCAAGAACAACATCTGCATGGAGTTTATATTTTCTCCCCATGTTTGCGTGGGTTTCATCTGGGTACTCCGGTTTTCTCTTGCACCCCAAAGACCTACTGATAGGGAACTTAGGAGTGTGAGCCCCATTGGGGACAGCAAGTGATGATGATGTTTTTAAAGCGCTGTGGAATATGTCAGTAATTTATAAGCAAAAGTAAAATAAATAAATATCCCTGCACCAAATCCATCAGGTCTAGACAGCCTGTCTAAGTTTACACCATTTATAGGATAAGTAAATGTGGGTCGATATGTTTTAACTGATCAAAAAGGCTGGAAAACAACCAATATGAATAGTGCGCTAAAACCTTCATCTCATACATGTCTTATAATCTCTATAACCACAAGATGGCGCTAGTAGAACAACATTAACTAGACATACTGTACATTTTACACACTGTATTACTCTGTAAAACATTGAAAGACTTCTCTGTCTCATTTATTGCAGATTTCAATGATCAAAACCTCATGGAGTACATACCACTCTAATAGATAATTCACCTGTCGCCGCAATGTTGGCTGTTTGAATTTTTGCAGATTCAAGGAAATAGTTCCGAAGAACAAAATAAAACATTTTTGATGAATTTTAATTGTTCGTGCCATTTCAGTCTCCTATTTTGATTTCACAAGATTCTAGATTTGTTGTCGATAATAATTAAGAAAAAAAATTGACAATACTTTATAAATAATGTTAAACACAAGAGCATAATACAAAGAAACCATATGTCTTTTTGGTTATCTGCCAATTTCCTTTGGACTCCCTTCCATGTCACCTAAGTAACTTAACGTGTTACTTTAATACTGTGTATATTGAGTTAAGAGGGCTTTACGAGATTTTTTACTGATGACCTATCCGACACCCGGGACCCCCGCCAATCAGCTGTTTGAGAAGACAACATTGTTCCTGTGAGCTCCACAGCCTTCTCTCTGCGTTTTCTAGGCTCATCAATCACGTGGCCTAGGAGCAGCCCAGCCCCATTCAAGTGAATGGGGCTGGGCTGCAATACCAAGTACAGCCACTATACAATTTACAGCGCTGTGCTTGGTAAGCAGTGAGAAGGCTGCGGCACTCACAAAAGCATCGGTGCTTTCTCAAAACAGCTCATCAGTGGGGTCTCAGGTGTCGGACCCCCACCAATCAGATACTGATGACCTATCTGGAGGTACCCATCAGTAAGTAAATCTCGAAAAACCCTTTCAGAAAATTATTTATTGTTTAAATCTCATTTTTATGTTAAACATTTCTTCTTTCATGTCACTAGCTTTATTATTTAAAAAATACCTAATATTATACAGTTTTCTCACTGACCACTAGGTCTACTAACACACTCATTGACACAAAAAAATAATGCATCCAGATAGAAATGTTGGATTGCTGCAACACTCGGCATATCGTTATGGCAGATATGTAAAAGATTACAGTTGTGGTCTGATTAGACACTGGGTCTTGCCAAAGGGCATAAAAGTACTTTCCTTCACCGTCCTATAAAAAGGCTGTAAGAGGCTACTTTTGGGTAGTGTACCTCTTAGTGAGAGATCGCTGATGAACTAAAAGACATTTTGCCCAGTTAATAGACTTTGAGAGGGGAAGATCATTGGATTGAGAGAAGGAGGAATTCGATGTCCTGCCCACCATCTAGGCCCTTTTGACCTAGCTGTTAGGAGTTGTTGGGAGAATCGGTTACATGACGGCATGCACACATGATGAACAGGCTCCGGGAGGCCCAAACAGACGATCAATAGAGATATTCGCTTGATCCGCTGACAAGTAAAAGCAGCTTCCACAGTTTCTATGTTCACCATCTAGACACAAGTGACACTTACATTTCCAAGAGATTAGCAAAATGAAAATTTGGTGTCACGGCACCCATTACGTGTCCTGCCACTGACAGCCAGCCACCGTCTCCTTTGTTTGCAATGGTGTCATGAATGAGAAACATGGACTGCTATGGACTGGGACCGTATTGTCTTTAGCAACAAATACAGGTTCTGTTTGGGATAGGACAGCGGTCGGATTGAGTATAGAGGCTTTCTGGTGAGTGTTTCAATCCTGCCTATGCTTGTGAAGCTGCGCACCACACCAACTGCTGGTGTGATGATCTGGGGAGCCATCACAAATGACAGTCGGTCACCCCTAGTAGTAATATGACACTAACAGCTCAGTGATATGTGCTGGACATCCTGGGGCCACATGTGATGCCTCTCATGGCAGGGCTTATATCTGGCATTTTTCAGCAGGATAAAAATAAAAAAGTATTAAAAAAAGTTTGTTTAACATTAAATCCTAATTTAAAGAACCAGAATTTTTCTGATGACACATTCCCTTTAAAGGGGTCCTCTCACTTCAGCAAGTGCCATTTATTATGTAGAGAAAGTTAATACAAGCCAGTTACTAATGTATTGTGATTGTGCATATTGCCTCCTTTGCTGATTTCATTCATTTTTCCATCACATTATTTACTGCTTGTATCCAGGGGTTACGACCACCCGGCAGTCCAGCAGCAGTGGTCGTGCTTGTCGATTATAGGAAAAGGCCCCAATCTCTCTGGTGGCTGGGATCGTGGGAGTGTATATAGGCACACATGCGCAGCAGCTCCCATCCCGACTCCTCGTATCTGTGCTGCAGCAGTGGCTGTAACCCCTGGATATGAGCAGTGCATAATGTGATGGAAAAGTGAGCCAGCAAAGGAAGCAATATGGACAATAACAATACATTAAGTGCCTTGTATTAAAGGGTGACTGTCATGTTTTCATCAAAAAATCTATTTTAGCATATATTACTGCTGAAGCAGCATTATGCATAAAGCAATCTTTAGTTTCTTCACATACCACTGTTTTCCTTGAGTTTTTCCCTTAGTTACAGCTGTTTAAACATTTACAATATGAGGACCTTCTTAAGATGGCTCCCCTGCCAGTTCTCTGAGGCCAAAACTGCTTTCCCTCACTTCCCATACACACTTGCTGTAGCCAGCAGCTCCCTGCCAGCCAATCAGATTGGATTACTGAGAGACACGCCTCCTCACTCTGAAGCCTAATGCAGCCATGCAGTGTGAAGGACCGCCCCTCCGTCTTCTGTTTATACTAAAAGGAAGACAGACAAGCCCTAGCAACGGTCTTTTAGGGAGCAGTGGAAACGGACAGAGGACATTAATGAAAGCTGTTATTATAATGTAATTACAGATCTTTTGACAATCATTGACAGATTAACTCAGGTATACAGGCCTAGCTGTAAAAAACTAGCAAATAAAAAAATATGACAGTTACCCTTTAACTTTCTCTACATGATAAATGCCATTTGCTGAAGTGAGACAACCCTTAGCTATAGGCAATGTGTGATATAATAACGAAGGTGACGTAACAAGCTTTTGACATAAACATTTGAAACATTTTAGTAACATTTCAAAAATAACTAGCAATGCTGCTAGAAATGTGTTGTGGAATGCTAACCTTACCTAATCTTTTTTAGGACCCATGACCCTTCTCATAACATAGTATTGACCTAACAAGGAAATCAAAGTGACTGGTAAAGATATAGGATCAAACACCCTGGTTCCAAACTACTATAATAGTCATATCTATATGTCTTTTCACTGTTAAATACAGATAAAATAATTATGCAGCATTTCCATTTTTATGCAATTTAGGGGAAAAGCAAAGAGCTGTGATTACTTCTTCTTTTTGGAAATGACAAAGAATCCTGAAGGGTTAATGAGGCAAATTCTTGTAATAATGGAAGTTTGCAAAATAGCAATTCATGTGGCAGATTTAAAGGCACTACCAAGTTCTACAGAAGGATATTCTCCATTTTTAAAAAACAGAGCCACAACTATATCTTTACAATTTCTCCATGGCCCAAAAGAAGACCCTAAAGTATCTCTTTTATAGGACCTGCAGTGCTGTTCTGTGCTGGGATTTTCATATGATGGTCTTCAGGATAGGTAATCAATATGCGATTGGTGGCGGTCTGACTTCTTCCTCACAGTTTACCAAGCACAGTGCCATACATTGTATGGTGGCTGTACTTGGTATTTCAGCCCACACCCATTCACGTGAATGGAACTGAGCTGCACCTTTCCATGTGACCATTGGTTGTGACGTCACTGGCCTAGGAAGAGCTCACCAGGCTACTGTGGCCCCTTCAAAGAGCTGATTGGTGGTGGTGCCGGAACAAGGAGGAGTGCCTCCAAAAATACGAGGTACAAATCTTCCCATCATATTTTTTATCTGTTTCATACTTGGTTTTTATGTACAAATACGGATGCAAAATACTGACCAATATACACAAGTAGGACTTAGGCCTAAACCTATTTATCACAGCCTGAGGGCGAGGTTTCTCTGCTGTCAACGCAGTAGCAATCCAATGATGAGCTAAAAATGTGGTTGTGAGGTACTACATCCAGTACAACCAGTCTGTCCAGATTAGGTCTTAGCTCAGGTCTTCACTCCAAAACAAAATGGGCAAGGGGCATTGAACACAACCCCTGTCCTGATGCCCTATTAGGGAATATGGAAATCATGGATGGCAGACCATCCCTTCATAGTTCCCTATATGATCTAGAATGGAGTGCCACTTTGTATAAGCAGCTTCTGTTTTGTTGCATTACATGGACAGGCATTCATCTGCATGTCCACCATGTAATACTACCTTTCCTTGCAGAAGAAATGTCTGGTGCTGGGAGTGGTCACCCCAGAAGCCACATTAGAAAGAGGTTGTTTCAGATGAGACAACCTCTTTAAACAATATATTTCTATATTCCCACATTAATCATATCTTTGCAACTGTATACATGAAGGGCCTTTAAAAATGAATCAACAGCAGCATTTCCTGGTATTCTTACTAGATACAGCCTATAAACATAAAATGCCTCTAACATAGAACTGAGTATATATTGTACATATGATAGATAATTGATGGCTGAAAGTTTAAACGCTGTGGTATACATGTCTCTAATGCACTTGGATTTTATGAAGCTAAGAGTTGTAAGTGTGCATTAGTTTTCTTCACTTTCACTTTAAAAAAAAACTGAACCAGGTAAATATTGATTCTCCAGTCCTTTCACAACATTTTTCCAAGAGAGCTAAAGCTATTAGTGCATGTGAGTCAGAGACGCCTTCAAGAGGTAGTGGCCTGGTGATTCCCCTGCAGCGGAGTCCAATTCCCTGTATAGGAGTTAAAGGGGGGCCACTTAAATGGCTTCTGTCATCAGGAACATGGTTAAACTGGGTAACTTTGGACATGTGCTAATGTCAGCTGAAGTGAATAGTCTTTGTCCCTTCTTTCTATGTGTCTCCGGTTATTTTTTTGCAAATGAGCCTCTAGGAGCTCCATTCTCCCCCCTCTGGCCACGCCCTAATCATGTTGATTGACAGGGCCAAAAGAGGGAGAATGGAGATGCCCCTATGCACATTAGTCGGTAAACTCGCTTAATTTGGTGGCTCAGCTGACGACCCGATATGTATGGGAAAAACTTAATTGTTCATTAGCCTGTTATCTAAATCCATCAAATTAAGGGTCCATTCACACGTCCGTGTGGGTATTGTGGATCCATGGATCCGCAAACAAGGACATCGGCTATGTACGTTCCGCAATTTGCGGACCGCACATTGCCGGCACTATAAAGAAAATGCCTTTTCTTGTTCGCAATTGCGGACAAGAATAGGGCATGTTCGATTTTTTTCGGGAACGCGATTGCGAACCCGGAAGTGCGGATCCGCAATTGCGGACCTGGGTGGGACATCGTCTGTCCCCATTGAAATCAATGGGTCTGCAATTCCGTTCCTCAAAATGCGGAACAGAATTGCGGATGTGTGAATGGACCCTAAGTGGGATTGGTGGACAATCTACTTTGTATTAGGGCATCCTGCATTAGCAGCCACTTTTTCTTATCCAGGACAATCCATTTAAAGGAAATCTGTCAGCAGTTTTGACCATGCGAAAATGCTGACAGCATTGGGTGTAGGCCAGGGAGAGCAGTGCAAACATATGTTTTGTGGAGCTTTAATTCTCAGGAGTAGTGTAAATATGAACTTTTATTGTGCAAGATTCTGCTTATTAAGTCCACTGGAGGTGGAGCTTTACTGTGAAATGCACTCTGCTCTCTATATTGAGCTTCTTCACAGCCCCTCCCCTTTGATGATTGACAGATGTAGTGATCCTGGTTGGATGCTACAGCTGTCAATAAGAGCAAAAGGGAGGGCTGTAAAGCAGCTTCATGCAGAGAGCATATCATAGTGAAGCTCCACCTACACTTGCTGAAGCTGAATTCAGCAGAATCAAATTTCATATTCATACTACTCATGATGAGAAAAGTTATATTTAAAGTTATGTTTGTCCTGCTTTCCCCAGGCTCTACCTCAAGCTGTCAACAGTTATGGGTTCCCTTTAAGAAAAGAAAAAATCATTACCCAAAGGGGTTATCCAATCCTATAAAAAGACCCCCAATATGCCAGGTCCACCACACTAAATATACTTACCCTGCTCCCTGCTTCTGGTCCCCGCACCGTCGCTGCTGCTTTTCCCTCATCAGAATAGATATCTAAAACTGGAAAAAGAGGTCACATGGCAGTTGGTCCACTTCTCTCACAACACTGACAATCATGTGCATAGCAATTTCAGGAGGGCTGCCATGTCAGCCAGCCAGACTGGTTGACCTATCTATGAGCCTGAAAGCCAATCGGGTTCCTGGCCTGGGGTCCAATCCCAGAGGCAGGGGATGTAAGTATAGCACTCACTGCTGTTTTTTCTGTGATTTTGTCCTGGCATCTGTTATTCTGTGTGCTCAGAACAGTGCTGTATTTTTGTTTGATCTTCCTGTATATTGACCTCCACTTGTTTCTAGGTTAATCCCATGGCTAGTGATTTTTTTACTGTTTCTTCTGGCTTGAACTCCTCTGCTTGTTTCTGGTTAACCCCTTGTCTGCTATTTTGGCCTCTATTGACTCTTCTGGCTCAGAGTGTGACTTATAATCTCCTGCACCTCCTTGACATCTGATAGGTCTGTTACCTATGAGATCAAACCTGTTTTCTGCCGCCTTACTTCACAGATGTAACCTGGGTCCCTTGCAGCCAAGTCCAACCAGCCTCACAGCATGCTCTGGGGAACACCATGCAATATCCTTAGATCTACTAATGGGAGTGGTTGTGCACAATAGCATATTAAGAGCTTGCTGGCGGTGATCCCAGGTAGTGACCCTGTATCCTTTCTCACGTTTGTGTCTTTACATGCCCTTGTCTGTACCTATCATTCTTAACATCATACAAAGCGAATATTTTTTTTATTACATTGAATGTTCATCATCAAACATAAGCAGGAACAAGCTTGGTGATACAGAGAACAGTCATAAGAGAGTCATTTTAAAAAGATCTGCACTCTCTTTCATTTATGTACTTTTTTTTTTTTTGCAGATTTCATTGTGGCATTTGTAAATCCATAATATTTCTGATAGCTAGTTCATAAAAACTTGGAAATGTGGCCCATGGCAACTAAGTGATTGCTTTTATTTTCTAACGTCTTAATGTATGCATACAGGCCTTAGGCTAGTTTTACACCAGCGCTAGGTATCCGGCAGGCTGTTCCAGAAGATTGCCAGAAGCTTAAACGTCTCCGCCTGGCCCCATTACCTATAATGGGAACCAGCGGAGAACTGGCTGCCGGATCTGTAGCGCTATTGTGAAACTAGCCTTACAAATCGAGCTCCAATTTTGCAAAAAAGCAATTGGGTCTAAGAACAGGGAGTTATTTTTTTCCCTGAATATCTACAACTTATAAAAATATCTCTTAGACCAGGTTCACGTGGACAGTTGGGTGTTTTTAATACCTATTTTGAGCTATTTCCCTGTCTCATATAGTGCAAATCTAAATTTGTTAAACTAATTTTGTAGACTGTGAAATCAAACAGTGGAGTTAAACTTCGTGTAAGGGACATGGAACAACCAAAAACAGGGAGAAGCAACCAATAACGTTCCTTAGTAACATAAGAGCTTCAAAATAAACATCTTAAAAAATCTCCAGTTACAGAAAAATTCCAGACAAGGGCAAACTATTGTTACTACCTAATATTACTCCTTGCTGTTTAATTGAAGTGGGTAGCCTGAGCTTATGTCATTTCAAAACTCTCAATTACTTGCCAGACAAAACCTCTGCTGCCTTTTATTACCTGATTTCAATAACCTAGAAATGACCTTCATCTTGAAAAGAAATATTCACTTTCCTTTAAAAAGAAAACAAAATGAATGTGCAAGTCCTATAGGCAAATGCTAGAATACCCCTTTAATCGGCCAGTGTTCAGTCCGGGCTCTGTCGTTTGAAAATCGTTCATTTAAATGAGTCCTTCATAGATAATCTGTCATAAAAGTTCATGCAGGCTCAACAATATTCTTGGTTGAATCCTCCCTCTTGAAATTTGGGAAAGGCAGTAATAGGTAAGGGTTAATGTTTATAAAGCTGGTGATATTTCAGATAAACCAGTGGGAAAATACTGGGTACTGTACGAGGCATTTTACAAGCACTCATTCTCATGAATTTCCAATTCAGTTGGAGCTGCCCGAGGCACAGTGTGCTGCGTTTGCAGTTAGACACTGGCTCTTGTCATTGTCTTGCTCATACAGTACAGAATAGGTCTGCGATACATCCTAAACCCTAATGTAAGTAAATTAATAAAGGAAAAGGAAGTACTCACACGCTTCTATCATGCTGAATCACAGTGCAATTACTGTACTTTTCATGGAAAGGGCAAGTGCTGTATATATCACTTAACAAATTACAGCTACAATATGTTTCCTCCCTATTAACAGAATGCAGACCACGAAAAGACTATACAAATCATCAGTCACATATACAGGAGATGACTTGCATACATGGCTGTCAATGTCTTAAATGGAAGTTTAAGTCTTAGCAGCTGCATGAGGCTTTAAAAGGGTTTTCCCAGATTTTAATACTGATGACCTATCCTCAGGATCGGGACCCCTGCCAATCAGCTGTTTGAGAAGGTGCTTACCAAGCACAACGCCATAGATTGTATAGCGGTGTGCTTGATGTCACACTCAGCTCCATTCAGGGGCGTACATAGTAATCATGGGGCCCCATAGCGAAACTCAGAATTGGGCCCCCCCCCCTAAAGGGTTAAAATGGCAGAACTGAAGCTGATTTACACCTGACAGTTTCAGCAATATAGCTGACACCAAAAGGCGATCACTGTGCTGCACATCAACATAGCAGAGCAGGAAACGGTTAAAAAAAAAAACTAGTGTAAAGTAGAACTGGCTTAGTTGCCCATGGTAACCAATCAGATTCCTCCTTTCATTTTCCAAAGGATCTGTCCAAAATGAAAGGTGGAATCTGATCGGTTGCTATGGGCAACTAAGTCAGTTCTACTGTACACCAGTTTGATAAATATATATTTAGAGAGATCTCTCTCTTTCTCTCTATATATATCTATCCATCTATAAAAATATATATAGAGGGTTCAGTCTCTGTCTCATTGCCCTATTACGAATAGTCTATTTCTAATAGGGCAATGAGGGGCAAAGACTGAATTCCCTGAATTTCAATCATATCTGTGAGTGGTAGGAAGCATATGGAGGCTGCTGTGTAGTCAGTAAGCAGTGTGTGTGTGTGTGTATATATATATATATATATATATATATATATATATATACACACACACAGTATATAGACACACAGCCGCACTCCTACTAACCCTGTCTCTGCTACACATACTGTATATGACACCCCTAGCCTCAGCCAGCAGACACCTATGAGTATTGTAGTGACTAGTGAGCTCACTATCTGCTGGCTCTGTACCAGCTCAGTTTGGTCCCTGAAAGAGTTAATCCCTACCTCTGCAGGTCTGTGGTCTGGAGGAGGTCAGAGCAGTGAAGCTCTGCTGAAGTTGCTGGTAACGGAGCAGACAGTGAAGACAGGAGGACAGGTCAGGTCATTGTGTGTTGGTCAGTAAGCAGAGCAGGGAACACAGCCTCTCCCTGCTTACTGACCAGCTCAGTATCTTGGGCAGATGGCAGCAGCTGCAGGGGCAAGGAGGAAAGGAGCTCTGCATCTAGGTCGGAAAGGGGGCGGGGCCATTCAGCCTAGCCGGGCCCTTCATACTCACGGGCCCCATAGCAACCGCCTAGTCTGCCTATATGGGCGGTACGCCAGTGGCTCCATTCACTTCTAAGGAGCTGAGTGCTGCTGTGTAAGACACTCTCCTGTTCCGCGATCCACTGGGCCCCCAGGATGTCTTGTGGGGCTCGGCCTGCGGGGGACCCCATTGGAGTAGCGGGACAGGTCACACATGTGCCTGCGGAATCTTCGGTTCTGACTCCTTTGCAGGCAGACGCGATAGTGCGTCTGCATGGACGCCGGAGGGGAAGACCGTCGGGATCTCGGAGGCAGATTCACCAGACTGGTGGCGGCACCCAGCGGTTGGTCTTGTCTCCGGTATCACCTGCGGGTTCCGTTCCGGCATTCGTGCTGACGCAATCGCGTCTGCATGCTGGGCTGCTCGAGAGGAGGTTCACAAAGGGTTACGAAGCCGAACGTACGCGCATCTTATTCGCTCGCCGGCCACTGACAAGGAATATACCTGTACATAAACTCTAGTAGATTAGAGGGCAGGCATGGGTTAAGTGACCAATGACCAGCCAAGGCCACACAAGTGTCAGGGATTAGGATAATCATATGGCCTATGAGGAATAGACACATGGCACTCTGTGATTGGCTAGCAGGTGTTTAAGAGGTGATCTCCCTGGCTGGTCAGTGCCTGACCCGGGTGTATGTTGCAGTTCACATTCTTCCAGACTACCTGTGCATGACCTCTGACTTCCTCAATTCTTCTCTAGAGACTGCCTGTGGGAAACTTCTTCTACGCTGAACAGTTTGTCTCGTGTTAGACCTCAGATCAGACCCTGGAAATGTCCCGTCCCTAGGTACTATGGTACACGGACTATTTCTGTGCATATGAACTTTGGCCTGTCTGGCGGTCCCTTGTGTGTTTTCCTGCACAAGTTATTACTTGGGTTGATTACCTGCATATGATTTCTGGTCTGGACTGTACTGCCGTCATTTAATAAATCCACCATTGTTTGAACTCTGTCTGGTTGCTTGGGGTTCTGCATCATTACACGCTGCCTTCTCAAACAACTGATCCATTTAAGATATGAAGCTGAGCGCCGGTGCCTTCTCAGACAGCTCATCGGCGGGGGTCCCGGGTGTTGGACCCCACCTGTCAGATACTGATGACCTATCCTATTTAGTTAATGAAAGAATTGAATTTGATTTACAAAAGCAACATATAGCTTATATTAATAAAGGGATTTCCCATGATAACATTTAATGATGGATCAATTAGACGTGTCATAATGGTTACATCACAGGGGATCCCAAAGAAAGAAGTCCTTGTTGATCTTAATAAATAGATGATCATTTGTTTCCAGTCACATCTGGATTGAAAACACTGAGCGTTAAAAGGGGTTAACAATGCGCCAGCCTGGCCACCAGAAACGCCACCACTTTTTCCTGTAGTGTGCATGCATGGCCACTGATGCTGGATTGCAGGGTGGTCATAAGCATGGAAACGAGCAGTGTATAATGTGATGGAAAACTGAATCCAACCAGCAAAGGAGGCAATATGGATAATCACAATACATTAGTAAGTGCCTTGTATTAACTTTCTCTACATGATACATGCAACTTTCCAAAGTGAGACAACCAGTTTAAGGATCTCTGTCATTGATTCAATGTTTCAGTGTTATAATGCATTCATTTAAGGAATAAAAAAGACGTTCTTGCAGGGGGTGGAAATGATGCGACTATTCTGCCTGTTAGCTGGTAAAGATTTGCCAGCTTGTGATTCCATTTGTAAGGGTACTTTCACATTTGTGTTGCTGGATTCCGGCAAGCAGTTCCGTCGCCGGAACTGCCTGCCGGATCCGGAAATCTGTATGCAAACGGATACCATTTGTAGACTGATCCGGATGCGGATCCGTCTCACAAATGCATTGCAATACCGGATCCGTCTCTCTGGTTGTCATCTGGAAAAAAAGATCTGGTATTTATCTTTTTCACATTTTTAAAGGTCTGCGCATGCGCAGACCGGAAGACCAGATCTGTCAATGTGGTAATTTTAATGCCGGATCCAGCACTAATACATTTTAATGGAAATAAATGCCGGATCTGGCATTCCGGCAAGTATTCCAGATTTTTGGAATGCTGCGGTATTTTCCCCGGCCCAAAAACGTAAGAGGGACTGAACTGATGCATCCTAAACAGATTGCTCTCCATTCATAATGCATTCGGATTAAACTGATTAATTTTTTTCTGGTATTGAGCCCCTAGGACGGAACTCAATACCGGAAAAGAATAACGCTAGTGTGAAAGTACCCTAATTCACCTATCCTTGGGATACACTGGGGGAATATTTTTCACATGCCTTAAATTCATCCAACATTTTTTATAGGATGACCCCTGATTGGCCCATGGTTAGTACGAGTGTTGAGCGCGAATATTTGAATTGCCAATTTTTATTGCGAATATTGCACGTCGAGAATTCACGAATATTTCAAATATAGTTATATATAGTCGTAAAAACGAATATTCGTCTTTTTTTTTTTTTATCTGAACCCATTATCCAGGATACCTACCTGCTTCTTGCTTGTAGGCCAATGTGAGAAGGCTGCAATATTGTAGTCTGTAGTGAATTAGAATATTCTTCATTATTCAATTTATTTTCTCTTATGCGAAAAATCGGCAATGTAATATTGGTGTAATGCGAATATTCTAAAACATGAATATATAGCACTATAGTGATTTCGAATATTCTTCATTATTCAATTTATTTTCTCTTATGCGAAAAATCAGCAATGTAATATTCGCATAATGCGAATATTCTAAAACACGAATATATAGCACTATATTCTACATATTCGACAATTCTACCAAGCCAAGCCAACTCAATAGGAAAGTTGCTTAACGCTCTTACACGATTCGATTAACGCGCATATTTAATTGAAGATTTTTCGCATAACATAAACTATAATAAATAGTGAAGAATATTCAAAATCAGTAACTAATGAGTCATTTCTGACTTGTGGATCAATTCGAGAATATTCGTCATTTTATTCCATCTGAAGTCATGATTCCTTCCTGCTTAAGTTGCTTTTGGGCCAATGACTGTTCACATTAAATTGTAAAAAATTCAGAATATTCTAAAAAATGAATATATAGCACTATATTCTATAGTGCTATATATTTGTGTTTTAGACTATTCGCTTTACGCAATTATAACATTGCTGATTTTCCGCAATCAATAGAATAATCTCGAATACGAATATTTGCGAATATATATGATAAATATTCTAACGAATATTCTCGAAATATCGTAAATTCGAATATTGCCCCTGCTGCTCATCACTAAGTATGAGTATAACTTACTTTTAAAGCTATGTTCACACCATGCTCAGACATTCAGTGTATGTGATGGGAAATGCTCCTCCTGGGCTATACACCAAAATATTCATAGCCTAGGTCTGAGCTAGACACTCAGTAAATATGTTGGGACTCGGGAGCTTTCCCAGATTAATCCGTGCAAGGATAGACTTCAAAGAAATTGCCTGGTGGCGAGCGAGCGGATTCTCTTTTGTTTATTTCCTTTCTAGGTTTACACCCGACATAGATGCACCAAAACTCAGTGTGAACAGAGCCCTATTCAAAGAGCCCTATTGAAGAGAACATGTACATTTGAAGCATGGTTAAAGAAAAGTAATAGGATGTAACATAATTTGAACTTTCTTTAATGAGTCAATAAGTACATCAACTAAAGTAATCTTTTTAGGGAAATCTAGGACCTAAAACTAAAACTGTGGTTTACCCTGACTTCAGATACTGTAAGGTGAAGACAAGGTTTGACTTCCCATTACTTGTCCTAGTTCTTCTACCAGCTTCAGTTTTTTGTGATGTTTCAAAATACAAGAGTTTCAGTCACTGTTCTGACCATGACATCACTCTCACATCCTCTTTGCTGTTGGTAACAGTTGACTAATATACATGGACATACAGTATTCATACTCTGCTCATTTCTGCTGTTATGTATAGAAGCCATGGTGGTCTGCTGAATCCATCATATGACAGAACCAAATGGCGCCCAATGGACCCTATTCATTATTATGGGGTCTCTCAGCATAAAGACTCATGCACGCGAACGCATGTTGGTCTGCTTTTGATCCACATTTTTTTGTCCACAACCACGCATTCGTTCCGTGGCCCCGCAAAAAAAGATGGAACATGTCCTAAACCTTTCTGTTTTGCGGACAAGGATAGGACATTTGTTTTGGAGTGAAAAAGAAAATGGCAGCATGCACACGACCGGGATTAATGTTTTGCGGATCTGAGATTTACAGACCACAAAATGGATATAGTCGTGGGCATGAAACCTAACATTTACTTTCCATCAGGAACAGTGCTGCATGTTGTATAGTCCTTGCCATCAAAATTAACAAAAACTCTTCCAAACTTTCGATGGGCTCCCTGAACTAATATGTGAACAGTGTTTAACACATGACCTACTGATCATAATGACTATTCTGCAAAACATAACACCACAAAAATGCACAAAAAATACTGTATGGAACTGGAGTTCTGAATGTCCAGGCAGCTGCCCAGCTACTTTGGAGATCGAAGTAGTAGACCAGTACTCGGGAACTCTGGCCAAAGTATGTAATAAAACAGTAGATGGGTTGGTGATAGTTTTGTAGCTGGAGGAGCTTGTAATTCTCTTTATGTTACCGTTCACAGTAAAGCTTCATTTACATGGCTCTGTCACAGATTCCGTTAGAAATGCTGCAAGAAATAGCGCAGCATGATGGATCTATTGGACACTGTTCATGTCCATCATGCAACAGATCTGGTGCTTCCATTCTTTTCAATGTTCTGTGTCTATAACTGAGCTGAGCAACAGAACAAAGCCTAAACTCTACAACGGTGTACATAGCAATATCGGAAGCATGGAGATATTGGGGGGAATTTAGCATTCCCCCTACTCCAATTTTCTGGCACAAAGTCTCTTTTTAAACGCCATTGAGATAAAATTGCAAGCGGTGTTTGTATGTTACCCTCTCTACTTTCTGGAAAGGGGGCATGGGGATATCATAGGTGTAAAACGCAGGACAATAACTTCCCCCCATTACATGTAATATTTATCATTCGTTATTGGTTGTGAGTTTAGATATTTTATGCTAACTAATGTTACATGTATGTCTATTTTTATTTGTTCTATAAGTAAGTTGACACTGGAGAAGCCAACCAACCTCTTTACAGAAGGAATACCCTTTTATTTAGTCGGAAAAAGTTGAATGTTCCATCAGATTATGGGACCTTTCAAGCACAAATCTGTTAATAATAATGTTATTTTTACGTCAGTCAGTGGCCTCAAATTCATGGACTCTACAAAACCCTTAGAACTTTGAGTAATCCAGCATGCTTCTTCTGCAATCACTTTTGTTTCTCAAGGGATCATAAAAAGGAAAATTGTTATATAGGTACATGAATAACCCATACATTAGAATGGAACTTTTGACAAGCTTGATAGATGATGATGATGAAGGATTCCTATAATGACTAAGTAAAGTACAATAGGTATATGTTTATCTATCTAGCTGCAGCTTTTAAAGAGGACCTATTGGTCCTGAGATGTCAGTTTTAGTAAATACTTGCATATAAAATATCAATGCTGGTGCATCTGTTCTAAGAACTCTGTTTGTTCTATTCCTCTATTATTCTTGCATTAGGCTACATGCATTCGGCCATCAGGTGGCTGTTTTCAGAACCATTGCAGTCTATGAGGCAATTCACTTGGCTGTTTTTTTTTAATGGCTAGTGAATAGCGGCCATCAAAAAATAAGACATATCCTATTTTTGGTCGTTTTCACGGCCAGAAAGACCCTATTAAAATCAATGGGACTGTTTTAACAACTGCTGAGAAAGGAGTGCACCCGTCTAACAGCCGTTAAAAATGGGTACACTAAGATAATATGGCCTTTTTGGGGCTACATTTTTTTTTAAATACTCACCTCATCCACTTGCATGCACAGAGGCAATAGCTCCTCTCTTGACTGAAAAGGACCTGCCGAAGGACCTAGGGTCAGCGTGATGACATCACCACACACTCATGCTGGGAGCTTGCGGTGACATCATCATGCTGAACGCAGGTCCTTGGGTAGGTCCTTTTCAGTCAAGAGAGGCACTACTGCCTCTGCCTCTGTGCGTGCAAGTGGATGAGTTGAGTATTTTTTTTTGTTGCTAAAACAAAACATTACAGCCAGGGGCCACTATGGGGTCATTATGGGCCACCATGGAGGGCATTACTACTGCTGGGGGCCACTATCGGAGACATTATTACTGCTGGGGGCCACTATGGGGGATATTATGACTACTGAGGGATGCTATGGGGGACAGAACATTTCCAAAACCCACTTTTTAAGGACCAGTTCGGTTATGAAGTCACTTTGTGGGGCTTACATTATAAAAAACCACCCATAAGTGGCAAAACTAATCCCATAACTTATTCAAAACTGATTTTACAAACTCTGTTAACCCTTTAGGTGTTCAACAAGATTTAAAGGAAAATGGAAATGAAATTTAAAGATTTGACTTTTTTTGGCACATTTTTCCATTATAATCCACTTTTTCTGTAACACAGCAAGGGTCAACAGCCAAATAAAACTCAACATCTATTGCCCTGATTCTGCAGTTTACAAAATTCCCCACTTGTGGTTGTAAACTGCTGTATGGGCACACAGCTGGTCTCAGAAGAGAAGGAATGCCATATGGTTTTTGGAAGTCAGATTTTGCTGGACTGTTTTTTAGACATTATGTCACATTAGTACGCCTACAGTAGAAACTCCCAAAAAGTAACTCTATTCTGAAAACTAAGGGATAAGATAACAGTTTTATTGGTACTATTTTGGGATATACCGTATATGATTTTTAATCACTCTGTATTACCTTTTTTGTACAGCAAGGTAAACGAAAAATGGCTGTTCTGGCACAGTTTTTATTTTTTGTTTTTTAAAATGTTCATCTGACAGAATAGATCATGAAGTTGTCTGGGTTTAGAGCTGAACCCAGACATATCCCCTTCTTCACCTAGGCAGCCCCCCTGATATGAGCATCAGAGCATTTTATTGCAAAGGCTTTTTTTTGGAGATCCGGTGACATAAAGGGCTCTCCATGGGTAAAGCTATGCCGACGCTTCTGCATAGCAGTGTTGCCGGTGATGTCACCAACACTAATGGATGGGCTTTAGCGCTGCCCTAGCCTGAGAAAAAATCGCTAGGGCAGCACTAAAGCTCGTCCATCAGTGCCAGTGACATCACCGACAACACTGCTAGGTGGAAGCCTCGGCCTAGCAGTGTAAAAGAAATAAAAAAACAGCCCTTTCCCTGCTCGATACAGCGCAGGGCAAGGAAGAGCATCAGAGCATGGAGTGCTCCAATGCTCATATCAGAGGGGCTGCCTGGGTGAAAATGGTGAAATGTCCAGGTTCAGCCCTTTAAGTTCTAAAAAAAAGTGCTCTAGGGGCTGACAGGTCTTTTTTAAATGCTATGGACAATTTTGGAGCAATTTATTTGATCCGTTTAGATGTACTTGTGGCTAATATTTTGTTATAGGGTTTTATTTAAAACTGCTCCATTTGGTTCTGCATCTTTTATGTTTCAAAGTACACAGCAAGCTGCAGAATGATGTTCTGTAATAAATCTATCAAATTGCCTGTCACCACGGATCAGTGAGTGTAGACCCACTGTGCCAACTAACTGGTTTGGCTTTGGGCTAAACCCTAAGGGCATTATTCTGTTGCTCCCGTGGTATTCACGCTTCAACCCCTGTAAAGGGATGTGGACTGTGCTGTAGGGGACCAACCAAACCACTACCTCTTGGGATAGTCCCAATACAGGTGGCAGCTAAGCCAGTGGGGCCAAGGACTCTGGTGCAAGCAGCAGAAGCTCTAGGCACAGAAAACGCACCAAAAATGCACCACAAACCACAGGTACAGTCTGAACAGTCACTTATACTGATTATGTGGTTTTTGGCAGAACTTGACTGTAGGAAACCGCATCACAATCACAGAAGCAGTCTGGAACAGTGTCTAATACTAGAACTGCAGATAATGGCAACACAGAACTGAAGACATTAGGAGAGGGTGTGGGTGGGGTAGTGGGGGATGCAGGAACCAAGACTGTAGTACAGACAGGCAGACAGACTAGGAGAACTTAAAGGGGTTATCCGGCTATGCATTTTTCTCTTTCCCTGTGCTTCCCTTGCGAGGCCCTGGAACTTACTAATGCACTTGCACTGTCCCACTCTAAAAATTGGGAGAGTAGTCATGTGACTGCACCCTTTCTGGAGACTGTATTTCGTTTGATATCACGACCAGACCTCCCATGATCCCCTTTGTCAGAATCACCAGCCCAATGGTCATGGTATCTGACCCATTTGATCTTGGAATGGGCTGGTCGATGCTCTCGATCCACAGCAGGGCAGGTGAAGTCCACTGCTTGTCATATCAAAGCTATGTGGGAGGGAAGATTAGGAAAAGACAACAAGGGGATGATGGAGGGTGTAGTGGGTGGAGTATTTGGTCAAAGGAAAGGTGTAGCAGGCGTTTACATTTCTGGCTGATGTTGTAGCACACAGCACTATGGGAAGTGTTGTGGCTGAAGTTCATCTACGCCCACAATCTGGAAGTTCAAGTTGTAAACAATGGAGCACAGCGGGAGCATAGAGGTGGATGTGAAGACTCACAAAAAGTTGACAGGTACACTATTATGCTCTGTAGGAGACTAGACAAGGTTTACACCATTAAATGACATTCTTTAGAATCCTGTATAACCCCTTTAAACACAAACTTGAACTGAAAGCTAAACTGTGAGGTGAGGAGTACACAGGCAGGAAGGATATGAAGAGACGGCACGCACCATGCGCACATGCCTTCTCCTGTCTGTCTTCCTGCTCACCACTACTATGTCGACAACGAGCAGGAAGTGAGATAGGAGACGGCACATGCGCACAGCCCATGCTTTTTCTTCATACAGTCTGACACCCGGCACCCCCGCCGATCTAATATCGATGACCTATTCTGATGATAGGCCATCAATATTAAAAGCCCTTTAAATATATAAATTATAAGTGAGGGTGGGCAGAGGTTCCGGCCACATGTGGCAGTCACATCGTGTCGCGAACTGTTACTTTTTGCACATCTCGCCCCTTTTGAAAAAATGTTGAGAAAGGGGTGGGGCTTAGCGGGGTAGGGCCGGCTGCAAAAAGTCTGAGACTAAAATCTGGTGTAGATTTGAGTTTCTGCTGCATGGCCTGCGAAGCCTGAGCCCCTTAATAAATTTACCACATTTCAATCCAGAAGACTTTGGACTTAGGGGGTAATGCATTATGCATTAGTATTTGAAGTCACTTTTTTGGAGTTTGTGCCTTTTTTTTTATCATCATAAAGGTGCCATCACTCCACTAGGGGACTGGAGTACCCTTGTGACATTTGTGATAAATCTAACTAAAATGTGTCTTCCCCTCAGTAAATAATAATTCTGGGCATGGCACAAACCACAGAAATGTTGCCAACAATTCATACATTTGTTGCAAATCATGCTCCACTGACAAAACGGCTAAAAGCTCTCCGTTTTTCTAGCACAAATCTTTTCATACATTACAGACTGTCCCCAAATGATTTTGTCTAATTTTCTTTAACACATTAATTGCACGTGTCACCTGATTCGCATAATAATACCGCAAATTGCTGGTAACGCAATCATGATGTGACAGGTTGTAAAAGTTAAGTGGCTCTTTGTGTGAAGGTGGTGCATTTTTGGAGCACACAGGAAGTCCTCTTGCACAGCTGTGCCTATAGCTGGGGTTATAAATAGGACTCTAGTTACCGAGTAAGTCCATCCTGTTCTGCACACTATATTGAAGTGGGTGAGTTAAGACCTAAATGATTGAAGCTTCTATTAGATCATATTCTGGGGATTATAAACCTAATACCAGTGAACAGGCTCAATTTTGTTCTTATTGTGTAAGCAGGGAGTGTACAGTTCATTAAAGTAGTAGATGCAGAATATGTAGGTGCTGCATCAGCTCTGGAGATGTGAGGAATTTTTCTGATAGGATGGTGGAAAGTACACGGAGCACAATTCAGCGTGTAACCATCCGTAAGTACAATTCCGCCTGTGTCCAACCATGATTCGCTTGCAACCTGTGCTATGTAGAAATTAGAGGGGTAATCCAAACCCATAGAATTTTTGACAGCTGATAGTCGTATAAAATAAAATAAAAAAATACTTAAAGGGAGTCTTTCACCCCAAAAACCCATTTTTCAACACTCACATCTTTCTCTGCAAATTTGCCCCCACATTAAAAAGCTTCTTTTCCTATTGCTGTACCTCCTACAGATCTTCAGAAAATCACTTTAATTGCAGATGTCAATCACAGTTGAAGGTGCCCAGGGGCGGCATCATAACGGCCGGTGCCCAGGCCGTGCGCTCATCTTCATAACTTTCCACTCCCCCTTTCACCCAGACGGCCTGCCCAGTGTCTTCAGCTTGTCCTCCTCCTTCAGTGGCCAAATCTCGCGCCTGCGCTATGGATCCGGATGTACGAGCCTGCGCACTGGTTTCCAGATTACTGACAGAAGCATCAGTGAAACTCTGCACCATTTTCTATATTTCATAAGCTACGTCCCATTGTATACAAAGTCTTTTGTGCTGTCCATAAGATGGCCGCTAATGGAGGGTCATGTGACCAGGCAAAAAAACCTCCAGGTGATGTCTTTTCCATTCAAATACACTGCACCTGCCATCTGTAGTGAGCTTGAAAGGAGAATACATCACATGAAGGTGATTTGGCTGGTCACATGACCCTCCATCAGCGGCCATCTTATGGACAGCACAAAAGACTTTGTATACAATGGGACGTAGCTTATGAAATATAGAAAATGGTGCAGAATTTCACCAAAGGTAATATTAGTAATTGCCATATAATCATCTCACAAACTCATTGGTCAACAGTAACCAGAAAGTAGCCAACCCCTTTAATTTACCGACCCCTGCCCACATGTCCGGGCTTCCCCACCAGTACCTGTGTACTGGGCTCCAGTGAGGATGTGGCATACCAACATGTGACAACTGCAGCCAATCACTGGCTGTACTGGTCACGTGTCGACACCACGACAAAAGTCAACTGCTGGAGCCCGGTGAGACTGGTGGTAAACAGAGAAGTGATAGCATGGGAGCAGAGATGAGACAATTGATTTGTATGAAGTGAATTTAAAAAATCCTGCCTCCTTGTGTGGCATGGGACTGGCCCCACTGCTCAAGAGTTTTCTCTCTCCCCCTTGATTGAGAAGGTCAGCCATCTCACCCAGCCCTGTCAATCACACATATGTGCCATTGTTCCGAGTAGTGGTGCTAGGGCAGAGGCTCTGCTGCCGCTACCTCAGCAACACAGAGACCGACTATACATCTGTGCTGCAAGATTGAAATTACCAGGCAAGATGTCTGACGCTGTCAATAAATGGGGACAGGGAGTCTCTTGAGTATAGGGGTCAGCCCCTCGCTGCTTAAGGAGGCTAATTTTGAACAAATCAATTTGCTCATCTCTAAGTGATCGTAAAGTCCATGCATTATCCAGCGTGTATAAGCCACAATACTAATATCATAAATACAATACTAAGACAAGCAGTAATACAGAACACCAGTGATTGCCGTCCCATGGTCGCTCACATCATGTCCTCTATCTATCTGCCCTTCACCGAGAGAAATATTCGCTTAAAAATTAACTTTTAATGATTAATGGTTAAAAATATTCATATCCATAGAAAGCCTCCAAATAGTATAATCACGGGAGGGAGAAAAAAAGGGAAAAATTATGTCCCTATCTGTATCCCTCATCCGCTAGTAGCCCTGCCTACAAAACGGAATGGCCGCCCCGATAGGGGCGATCCCGTATCAGGAACCTCCTGGTGTCCCTATACCGTCCCTGATACAGGACAGAACCCACCACCAAAGATACAGGACAGGTGTCAGTTGTAATAGTAAATAATTCTGTCACTGTAGTCACTATTGTATCCTATATTTTGCCAAGATAATACCGTTTCATGTGGTATAATGATTCAAAGCCACACTTAAATTACACTTAAATTACAGATTCTCGCACTGGTGCAACAACACTTATTTATATACAGAGTGGAAAATAGTAATATAATTTTTTAAGTCCCAATTACATGATAGTTTTGTCCCAACGCGTTTCACTACGCAACAACTTAGTTCGCAGATCCTCAGGGGACTTCAAAGAAAAATAGGGGGTCACAATGGCCCACAGAAGATTCTGCACCAACAAATTGAGATATGTTATACTTAATCACAACCTATTGCACACTGCCAATCCAGCTCAATGTCAAATATTACCAAAACAAGGAAGGGGGGGCTGGTAACCCCCTGGGCAATATAAAGGGGGAACACAGATGACCACTTCTAATTCAGTTATATACTCAGATACAACAGTATATATCAGAAAGTGCGGCCAGTCATAAAAGATCTGGAAATCAACAGATACTTGCGTGTCCCCATAAATCTAATGTCTCTCAGAGAGCGCCATTACGGATCGCGATACCACGGTGTATTTCACAATGGCACAACATTTTCATACAATGGCATGGGTTTCTGGCATGGTAGGATCATATAGTTATAATATTACATACCGCAGGCCGCTGATAACAAGCCACTACTTATTTACACAACAGGGTCACCAAAGATAAAAAAGCTGTATATATGATTGTGGTCACTGGTTATGGAACTTATTATACAGTATCAGCTCACATTACAAATAGCAATACTATGTGTCCTTATAATATGTTGGGAAGGAAAGCAAACTAATTATAGTAATATAATCAGGGTCAGACTAGCCCACCACAGTACCAGAGGACCCTCCGGTGCGCTCAAGGTCTGACAGTAATGGAACCTTAATAAAACAGGGCCCTTAAGGTCCTATATACATAGAGGGCGGGCCCTCAGAATCATTTCCTCTGGTGGGCCCAAGGGACATCAGTCCGATGCTGAATATAATAATAATCGTAATTAAATTTCTATTATTTCCTTAAAAAGAAACTGTTACCTCCCTATCCAACAGTTTGCATAGACACAAAGCTGTGGTTCTCCTGATTAAAGTGCCGTTTTTCTTTTGTTGTTTATTTTTAATCTTTTTTTTTACGTATTAAAAGACAAGAAAAACTATATAAATATGATACTGCTGTAATCGCTGACCCGCAGATCGAAGGTAACGGGTCAGTTTTACAGCATAGGGAATGCTGTAGAAAACGAAACCCATAAAACTATGGCAAAATTGCGCTTTGTTTCCAATTCCACTCCATTTGCTATTTTATTTCCAGCTTGTCATTACATTGAATGCAAAATAAAGTACTGCCCTTAGAAAGTACAACTTGTCCCGCCAAAATATAAGCCCTCATAGGTCTATGTGAATTGAAAAAATAAAGTTATGGCTTCGGGAAGGCAGGGAGTTAAAAACAAGTTAAAAGGGAAAATCACCCAGTCCTGAGGGCGTTAATGGTTTTAGTTACTGTTACATAAGTATAAGGAACTAGTGAAATATTAGAGAATTAGAAAACCACTAAGTTCTGCAGCTTAGTTCTACATTACCGCCAAAGCGATGAGCACATTCCTTGTGAATAGGTATCGTTTTAAAATAGTAATACATAGATGATTCTAATGCATTAATACTATTCTAAAAATGGCATTGACTGCAAAAATGGGCAGCAGTGTAGTGAAAGGGCAAGACAGTGGTCGCTTTTTCATTCAGACACCACAAAACAAAGGACGACATTACAATTTTTTTTTTAAATGTAGGCATTTGCAAGTTTTACTGCTACGTGATAATGGTGGGTTAATATTCCTATTCATGGTGTTTAGCGGGTTAATATATCACTGCTTGGGTCACAAGTTTCAAGTTTCAAATATTAACCGGCCGGCGGTCCTGTTGCTCTGGCTGGACGCATCCGGGCATCATCTCACGAGAGCCGAGATCGATGGCAGGCTGTAGATGTGAAATAAATCGCATCAAACATGTATATCAGACGCTGTTTTGTTAACAGCGTCTGATATACCTGCTACCTGGTCCTCTGGTGGTCCCATTTGCTGGGATCGACCAACAGAGGACCAGGTAGCTATGTAAAGTAGCACCAAACACTACACAACCCCCCCCCCCGGTCACTTATTGACCCCTTGTTAACCCCTTGATCACCCCATCTAGATTCCCTGATCACCCCCCTGTCATTGATCACACCCCTGTAAGGCTCCATTCAGACGTCCATATGTGTTTTGCAGATCCGTGGATCCGCAAAACACGGACACCGGCAATGTGCTTTCTGCATTTTGCAGATCCGCACATTGCCAGAACTATATAGAAAATGCTTTTTCTTGTCCGCAATTGCGGACAAGAATAGGACATGTTCTATATTTTTGCAGAACGGAAGTGCAGACCCGGAAGTGCGGATCCGTAATTCCGGATCCGAGCGGGACAAAGTCTGTCCCCATAGAAATGAATGGGTCCACAATTCCGTTCCGCAAACAGAATTGTGGACGTGTGAATGGGGCATAAGGGTCCCTTATCACCGCCAGTTAGCTAGCTACTTGTTAGGTAGTTAGCGCCCAGCCCACATTGAACGATGCGAATGAAAAAATCTGTGCCGTTCATTTTATTTTATTTTTTTCAGCCCAGAGGCTGAACGAAAAAAAAAAATCTCATTACCCGTATGCTCAATATAAGGAGAATCGCAGAAACTCCTAATGCTGGCCATACGTGTAATGATTGCGGAGACCCTCAAATGCCAGGGCAGTACAAAAACCTCACATGTGACCCCATTTTAGAAAGAAGACACCCCAAGGTATTCCGTGAGGGGTATGGTGAGTTTATGCAAAATTTAATTTTTTGTCACAAGTTAGTGGAATATGAGATTTTGTAAAAAAAAAAAGAAAAAAAAATATAAATTTCCGCTAACTTGTGCCAATTTTTTTTTTTTTCTGTGAACTCGCCATGCCCCTCACGGAATAACTTGGGGTGTCTTCTTTCCAAAATGGGGTCACATGTGGGGTATTTATACTGCCCTGGCATTTTAGGGGTCCTAAAGCGTGAGAATCCAAATGCGTAAAAATGCCCTGTGAAATCCTAAAGGTACTCATTGGAATTTGGGCCCCTTTGCGCACCCAGGCTGCAAAAAAGTGTCACACATGTGATATCTCCGTACTCAGGAGAAGTAGGGCAATGTGTTTTGGGGTGTATTTTTACATATACCCATGTTGGGTGAGAGAAATTTTTGCTGTAAATTGACAACTTTGTATAAAAAAATGTAAAAAGTTGTCATTTACAGAGATATTTCTCACACCCAGCATGGTTATATGTAAAAATATACCCCAAAACACATTGCCCTACTTCTCCTGAGTACGGCGATACCACATAAGTGACACTTTTTTGCAGCCTGGGTGCACAAAGGGGCCCAAATTCCAATGAGTACCTTTAGGTTTTACAGGGCTGCTCAAAATTTAGCCCCGCCCAAAATGCCAGAACAGTAAACACACATCACAAATGACCCCATTTCGGAAAGTAGACACCCCAACGTATTCACTGAGGGGCATAGTGAGTCCGTGGAAGATTTTATTTTATTTTGCCAGAAGTTAGCAGAAATGGAAACTTTATTATTATTTGTTTTTTTCCTCAGAAAGTGTCATTTTCCGCCAACTTGTGAAAAAAAATGAAATGATACATGAACTCACCATGCCCCTCCGTGAATACTTTGGGGTGTCTTCTATCTAAAATGGTGTCATTTGGGGGGGTATTTATACTTTCCTGGCATTCTAGCACCTGAAGAAACATGACAGGTGCTCAGAAAGTCAGAGCTGCTTCAAAATGCCGAAATTCACTTTTTTTGCACCATAGTTTGTAAACGCTATAACTTTTACCCAAACCAATAAATATACACTTATTGGATTTTTTTTTTATCAAAGACATGTAGAACAATAAATTTTGCGAAAAATTTATATAGAAATGTAGTTTTTTTATAGAAAGTGAAAAATGTCATTTTCTTTTGCAAAAATGTTGTTAAATTTTTATTAATAGCAAAAAAAGTAAAAATGTCAGCAGCAATGAAATACCACCAAATGAAAGCTCTATTAGTGAGAAGAAAAAGAGGTAAAATTCATTTGGGTGGTAAGTTGCATGACGGAGTAATATACGGTGAAAGTAGTGTAGTGCAGAATTGTAAAAAGTGGCCTGGTCACTAAGGGTGTTTAAGCTAGGGGGGCTGAAGTGGTTAAAGGGGTTGTCCAGCTGCTTAAAGGGGTTGTCTACGTTTGGGGCAGTGGCGTAACTAAAAACTTCTTTGGAACCCAAGAAACTTCTTTGGAATCCAAGATGGCTCTCGCAGCCGCTCCTTCCATTTCCTACAGTGTAACTGTATATGATGTCATTATATAATACTATAGAGGGGCCCCGACAATACAATGTTTTACTCCCCCTTCTGAGTTCGGGCCCCAAAGCAGCTGCTTCCCCTATAGCTACGCCCCTGGTTTGGGGGCCTTTCTGCCTGAATTCCCCCACACATACACACGCGTTGCCGGACCTGCAGAGGAAAGCAAACTTACCTGCTTCCTGCTGCTGGATTCCAGCTCTTTTGGTCCCCAATTGCCACTGACATGCTCTAGTCTCGGATCTCACCATTCGGTTTGACAGAGGTTACTTGTACAGCTGACCGGCCAATGACTGGCTGCAGCGGTGATGTATCCCTATACATTACAATCATTGGCTGCAGCAGCACAAATTACCCCTATCAGACGGAATACTGATATGCAGGACCAGAGCACATCAGTGGCAGTGGGGGACCGAAAGAGCTGGAACCCAGCGTCAGGAAGCAGATAAGTATGCTTCCCTCCATAGGTCTGGTCATATGAGAAGCTAAGCTGAAATGCCCCCAAAGGTGGAGAACCCCTTAAACATTTTTAAATGGTTCTGAATATTGTAACATAAAATAGTACCCACTTTACTGATCCTCGACTTTCCCATTCTAGTGCTTCCCAGTCCTCCTCTGATCTCTACTTCCTGGTCCCTATGGACACACAGTAAATGACCACTCAGCCAATCACTGCCTGCAGTGGGGACCTGTAATGGCTAAACAACTGGGACATAGCATCTCTAAAATATCAGGTTATGTGGGTGATTCCTAGTGTCAGTACCTACCAGAAGCAGTCCAAGGAAGGACAACCAGTGAACTGGCAACAGGAGTGCACATACTGACCACCAGTGAAACCACCTGAGCATCCAAAACGAGCAAGTGAATTTTAGAACTGGACCATGGAGCAAAGAAGCAAGATGGCCTGTTCTGATGGATCACATGCAGGCTCCACCTTTGTTTTCATTACAAGTCCAATCTATGGGGGCCTCACCTTGCAAAACAAAAACCCCAAAAGGGTTTAAAGGGGTTTTCCAATAGTACAAATAACCCCAACAATGTCCAGGCACCTCCTATAGACAATACTTACCCGGCCATGGCACCCGCGTCCCTCTGGATCCTTGCACGGCCACCGCTGCATTACAGGTGACGCTAGAGAGGCTGATCACCATCGCGGCCTGCTATTGCCTGCTCCGCCAATGGTCGGAAGTTTTGATCCTCGCGACGGGGATATGCAGCGGTGGCCGTGCAGGGATCTGGAGGAACATGGGTGACAGACATTGTGAGTTGTATTTGTACTATTGGATAACCCCTTTAAACTTTTTGGTGTCAGATTCTATAGGACAACTTCACAATTCTGTGATCACCATGTCTAGATGGGAGAGAGCTGTTTTGGCGACACAAGGGGGATCTACACATATTTGGTCTTAATGTTATGGCTTATCAGTGTATATGCCCACATAAAATCTTCACAAAATGTCAAATATCTTTTACAAGACTAGAAAGAGTGACAGACTTGTGCATTAATTATATTCATTACATTTAACAAGGTGGCTTTATTTGATGACTACATCTTACGTTGTTGTGTGCTTTTTCATGTATATGATTTTAGGCTTAACTTACCTAATTGACCAACATTTGATATTTTACTATGCATCAGACAATTACAAGTATTACCAGAGGTGACATAAGTGACAAACACTGCTGCACGTAAAGGGAAGAAAATTATAAAACTTTCTTTTGACACATAAAACCTAAAAAAGCTGTGTTGTATATCCTCATTAATGGGATTCGATTACAAAAAACTGTTGCATTTAGAGCTATATCTGTCTACCATATACCAAAACTATCTAACCGCATGGATCCCCACCAGTCCCTATAATGAAGGGCTGTAGTCTTCTCCTGAATAACATACCAGCAGGGGTGGATTGGCCATAGACCTTACAGGGAAATTTCCCAGTGGGCCATCTGGGCAGTCCTTTACGGGGGCCAGTGAAACTTTTTGGGGATGTATTTTGTGTTGCTGGCAGTATTTTATGATGGACTGTGGTATCTGACTCTGCTGGGGTAGTGTTATGTGCCACAACATGGTATTGCTGGCCCTGCCTTCCATCAATTTGGACCCAACTACAAACTTATAGTATTTTTTCCAGGGCCACTTTAAGTTCCCAGTCCGCCCCTGCATACCAGCCAAGCTTCACTCAAGACACAGGGAGATATGATGTATATCATTTTATTCCTCAAAATACAAATAACATATAATAATGAGAGTAACCATAACATCACTATGAACGTCAACCTATACAGTCAGTATTTTAGTAATAGTAGTTATTTCCATGTGTTTGCTTTTAATTTGCAATACTGTATTTTTTATATTTTCTACGTTCTCATTTTTACTTAGGTTTAGCATTTTTATTACACTTTATCTTTTTCTTTTTGCGTTTTTGATTTATTTTTGTTCCATGAATAACACGATCTGTGTTGATTTATCAAACTGGTGTAAAGTAGAACTGGCTTAGTTGCCCATAGCAACCAATCAGCCTTCACCTTTCATTTTCCAAAGGAGCTGTGAAAAATGCAATTGCATTCAGTGTTTCAGTTCTTTCCGCGCGGGTGCGATCAGTGTTAGATTTGTTTTTCACAAGCGTGAAAAAAAAACGAAAGAATTATAAACTACATCTTCTAGCAACCGTCAGTGAAACATTGCATCCGGATACAATGCGTTTTTCACGCAGGCCCCGTTCACTTCTATGGAGCCAGAGCTGCGTGATAAACGCAGAATATAGAACATGCTGCAATTTTTCCTGAACGCAAAAATGATGTGTTAAAAAACGACACTCATGCATACATAGACGCACTGAAATGAATGGGTCAGGATTCAGTCCAGATGCTATGCGTTCGCTTCATGCATCGCACCCGGATGGAAAACTCGCTCATGTGAAAGAGGCCTTAGGGCATCCGTGGTTTTCCCAGCTCCTGAACTCCCACCAATTCTCATGTGAAAGGGAAAGGGCCATCAGAAAATGACCTATTGTTTCATGTTTTTACAGATGTCATACCGATGAAAGATTCCAATTACCCAATAAACAAGCGTTTGCCAGGTAATTGGCGACAGTATTACACTGCCAGATCATCGCAAACCAGCGTTCCTATGAATGCTTGTTAGTGATGAGCTGCGTGATTATCTGCTTATCTAATATAAGCTTTACAGTCACAGTGATAACACGTTAACTACATGTGATAACTCTATATCTGTATGTTAAACATAATTTTTGAGAATCTTTTAATCTTTGATGAGTTTATTTTTTATTTTTCACTATATATATATATATATTTTTTTTTTTATGTATATAATCCTGCAATTTTAACGCTGGTCACTAGGTCTAATATTAGGTCATGCTTTTCTGTTCTGTACAGGGAACTTTTCAGTAGCAGTTATCTTTATCACAACAGGCAGGATTACAATGCCAAGTAATGGGCGCTTTACACGGCCTAGCACTGGTTAGCGATGATCTGGCATTTACACCGCCGATTACCCGATGAACGAGCGAAAAGCTGGTTCATCGGGTAATTGTATCTTTTGTGCAGCACAAAAGATCATTCTTTCCCAGTGGCAGATTGTACTGTGTAAACACGATCTGCTGCCAGGAATCAACGAGACAGTATAGGGAAGAGCAATGGCATTAGTGAAAATGTAAATGCACTGGTCTCCTCCGCTAGCGATCAGCAGATTATCGGGAAGGAACGCTTCTAAAGGGACCATAACAGCTCTGTATAGATAACACATGATCCACCATTTACAGTAGTTGATATCACAGCTTATCAGCTCCCTCCTGACCTCTGCACAGGTCACAGAACATGCCTAGAAAACTCTCCCATAGAAGTCAATGCGGTCAGCTCCTATCCATTGTGTCTGTGGCCCATGTCGATGCTCTCAAAAGACAGGAAATCTTAACATAATTTAGGCCTAGTGGGCAGTGTGAAAACTGCCGGATTATATACAATTTAATATACACTACTCACAAAAAGTTAGGGATACTTGGCTTTCCGGTGAAATTTATGGAAAACATAAAAAGTTCACACTACAGTGATATAACATCATGAAAGTAGGGCATTTAAATAGAAGCATGCAATGGTGATTTTCACATCTCAAACAATTTATTGAATCAAAAGCCAACAGCGTTGGGTATACCCCCACAAAAAAGTCAATGTCTCAATAACTTGTCATGTGGCCTTCAGCATCAATTACAGCTTGAGAACGACGTCTCATGCTGTTCACAAGACGACTTATTGTCTGCTGAGGCATGGCATCCCACTCTTCTTGAAGGGCGGCCTTCAGGTCATTGATGCTCTGGGGTACAGAGTTATGAGCCTCTACACGGCGACTCAGCTGATCCCATAGGTTTTCAATAGGATTTAGGTCTGGAGAAAGTGCAGGCCATTCCATATGAGGTACCATGAAGATGTAATTAGGCCTGTGTTGTTCATGCAGAGGCCCAATGACTAGATTAATGATCTTATTCAAGTAGTATGAGCTTGCCACTGTACCATTCATAAAGTGTAGGGCAGTTCAGTATTGACTAGACACCACTGTAACACCTCCACCACCAAAGGCTCGTCTGGTGACAACAGTGGCTGATGCATAGCGCTCTCCTTGACGTCTCCAACATCGTTGGTGGCCATCATTTCTGCTCAGCGTGAATCGACTTTCATCAGTAAACAGCACTGAGGCCCATGGGTCCCTTGTCCAGCGTAAATTTTCCCTGGCCCATGCAAGATGATGACACCTGTGTCTGGTGAGGTATCCTTGCAGGTTGTCTAGCACGCAGACCACGCTGATGTAAATGGTTTTGAATGGTCTGACATGACACTTGGGTGCCTCTCACCTCCCTTAAATGTGCCCGTAGTTGTGTGGCATTCATCATCCGGTTCCGCAGGGCTTTGTTCACAATAAAGCGCTCATCATAGTAGATGTTACTTGCAGTCCTATGTAAAACCCCAAATAAAACAGTGATAACTCTATGGGTACAGATAATGTAGTAGATGTTCCCTGCAGTCCTATGTAACACAGCAAATAACACAGCAATAACTCTCTGAGGAGAGATAATGTAATAGATGTTCCATGCAGTCCTATGTAACACCACAGATAACACAGGACTGCAGGGAACTTCTCTGGGTACAGATAATGTAGCTGATGCTACCTGCAGTCTGGCATTGAATCCTCTTTCTGGCCGCTGCTTTCAGATACAGAAAAACGCATCCAGCGCCCATTGACTTACAGTGATTTTAGTGCCGGTTTCTTTATTTTTGATATAATACTATCTGTTCAGAACAGATGCAGCCAGTTGTATTATAATAGATGCGTTTTGCTGTGGTTTTCAGATCCCATGCTGGATCTCAAAACCAGACGGCAACAGCGTAGATGTGAAAGTAGCCTTAGTTGTGTCTGGCTCCAATATAAAACAACTGGCCAGACACAACTGATATATGTGAGCCTAGCCTTGGGGTGAGAAAGGAGCGAATACGAGAGATATTCTTGAGTTGAAAGAAGCCAATGGTCATAAGGGTTTGGATGTGTGGCTTGAAAGACAGGGCAGAACCAAATGTTATCCCAAGGCAGCGGACCTGTAAGACTGGAGAAAGCATGGTGCTCTAATGGACAGGTCTGGTAGGGGGGCTAAGTGACTTGGCAGAAAGATGATGAATTCTATTTTTTCTGTGTTGAGTTTTAAGAAGTGGGAGGAGAAGAATGAAGATACCTGATTTTTGAGCGAATCGTAGTATCTGAAGTGGACTTCGATACGAATTGCAGGGAAAATTCGATTTGCCATGAAGCCGAATTTTTTCGTGCTTTGTTGTAACTAATCAATTTTTACTGAAATGGAGGTAAAAAAAAAAAAATCATACTCACCTTATCCATTTGTGCATGAAGAGATCGCCGCTTAAAGATCATGCACCGTGCGAGATTTTGCACTGGATCCTCAAGCAAGACAGCCGCGGGCTCTTCATGCTAAAATGGATCAGGTATGATTTTTTTAAGTTTTTACAGACATTTCAGGGAAAATTGATTTGTGCAGGGTGAAGGCTTTTTTTGGAGATCCGGTGACATACCGGGCTCTCCATGGGTACTGCTAGGCGGAGGCTAGGGCAGTGCTAGGGCAACACTGCTAGGCAGCAGCCTCCACCTAGCAGTATTAAAAATCTTAACAAACAGCCCTTGCTCCGATGCTCATCTCAGGGGGGCTGTCTGGGTGAAAATGGGGGTATGTCCGGGTTCAGCTCTGAACCCAGAAAACCTCTTTAATATTGGGCTTGAAATACTATATACCCAGAATGTGAGAGTGAAAACTACACCTAAAATTGATATGAACTTCACATGTTGATCTTAAGATAACAGATGTCCTCCTGACTGTGAAAGCCAAGACATTCCTACTATATACTGTACCATACTGTAAGATGCTGTTTCACATAATAAATAATCACACCTTACATAATGATTTTACCACTTGAAGATATTGAAAGATATACCATATAGATAAATGTATACATTTTGTCATATAAAATCTAACAAACCCCTTGAAAAAAAAAGGATGTACAGTAAACTATGGATGATGTAATAGTAAACTTTGGTCAGTATTTTTGGTAAACACAATTCTTACTTAATTCATACTTGCTAACTCTCCCGGAAAAAGGGGAGTCCTCCTTCCAGAAGAAATCAACATGGCAAATATCCTGGTCAGCTTTCTTGGAGAAAGCAGCCCACCATGTAACTTATGTGGCACTGGGATTCTGCATCATCAGACTCAGCCCTGCTATTCAAATGTGCATTGAGGGGGCATGTGCGTTCTGAAAAGGGGTGTGACAGATCATATGAACGGGCATATGTTTTATGGAAATAGGTATAATTTGAGAAAAGGGAAGTGCTAACGCAAAAAAAAAAAAATTACCACATTTTGTGCTACCTCCTAAATCCCAACAGTGATAGCTATTACTGAAGACTAGTTATAGTTGGTGGCAGCAAAATCCGTTTTTTCCTTCTTTCTGACTAAACTGCAAATCCTAATCCGCAATCCGACCATGCCTTCTCCTGCACCCAGTCCCGTGACCTTCAGCATGTTCATACTTTATAAATCATTATAAGCCATTAATGGAAATAGGAATTTGCTCATGTGGAACATCATCCATAAAATGCAGGGGTCAGGGAATGCAGAAAGAGTCTTTGGCTTTCATCCAAATTACCGTATTTTTTACCTTTAATTTATTTCATACACATAAGCTCATAAATAACTCAGTGATATATTCCTTGACCTACAAAATCACATTGTGCGGTAACTGGGTCACTGGAGTTTTCTGGTTAAGTGTAAAATTAGGTCGGTTATGGAACAAATACTTGAGAAATACTGGCTAATTGTTAAGCTCCTGAATTGCAACTTTCAGAGTCAGATGCATTTAAGCGCAGCTTTCTATATCCCCCTTAATCCCTGGATCCATTTACTTAGTCTTGGTAAATGAGAGAAATTTTCAAACCGGGGGACAAACTGGTGATAGTCAGACAAGTGTCCCCAGCTGCTCAGCGGGGAGCTGCAGCTGTCTGGAAAAAAGTAAACTTAGCTACAAGCAATGCAATGGGCTGCTGACTATATCAATCACCATTGCACTTACAGATAAGGCTTTTATGTACGTCATATATTGGCTTTATAGACTTTAATGTTTACATTTTTGTCATCACAGTCATTTCCATCCACACACTTTTCCAAGATATTAAGATACCGTTTTCCAGTTTACATTTGCCTCTCTAAAATGAGGATTCATGTAATAACAAGCCCTTGTCAGATACCCAATACCAATCTCTCCAAGACCACCTATGGTATCAAAGGTCTGCCAGTCACTAGTGTCTTTATCACTGCTGGGTATGGAACTACTGCACCAACTAACCGGTTTGACTTAGTCTTAAGGGCATTATCCTGGCAGACCCCTAGTTTTACCCTATAACCCCTATACAGGGATCTGGCCTTTGCTACAAGAGAGTTACTAGGCCACTACCTCTTGGAATAGTCCCAATGTAGTTGGCAGCTGAACCACAGGGGTCCTAGACAGGCAATACAGGGGTCAGGCAATACTCAGAGTCAGGAAACAGGCAGTGGTCAGGGCAGGCAGCATTTGAGCAAATACGTGAAACAAGATTGAGGTCAGGGCAGGCAGCAAAGGATCAATGCGGTAAATGGGCTATGGTCAGTACAGGCATCAGAGAGTCGGTTAACAGGTCGTTACATGGGTAGACAAACAGAACAGCACTGGTTACTAGTAAAACTAATAATGAAGTGCCTTATAAACTCACAGATGGCCAGCCATAGTCTGGAACAAATCAGGGAGCACGCTGGCCCTTTAAGAGTCTGAAAGTGTGCATGCACCCTATGGACGGGAAGGAACTATAAAGGCAGTAGCAGGCTGCTGCCTGCAGACAGGAAACGCGTGGGAGTGGTGCAACTGGAGCCTTGGGAACCCGGTGGCATCGGTTGCGGGTTAGAGATGTTGCATCTGTGCTTCCCCCAAACAGCCGGATGGCGGCAGACACACAGCGAAACCATACGATACCGTTATAATTGCCAGCTACGCCTTGACAGAGCAAGTTCCTATGGTGGACATGGCAAAAAATATGACATACATTCTCTATGTGCCAATGTGCATGGGTTGTATATACTAAAATTTACAGTAGGCCCTGGTGTAATAATCTCCAGTATCCAGGGATTTTATACCAAATTCACGATGTGCAGCGTTATCACGTGAAAATGATGCTGTGTCCCAGGCCCTAGTTTTGCATTCAGGGGGGTGTCATGGCATGCCTCCAATATGGGGAGACATCGGTGAGGCAGTTTACCCTGCTATATGCCATATCAGGAAAGGTGCAATCAGCAATGTGATACGTCTATGTACTATTTGCTCCTGATGGTTTTCCATTGCTGATAATTCTAGGCTTGAGTGTCCATACTTCAGCACGGAACATTAGAAGCTACAGAAACACCTGTGTCACTTTCTTAGATTTCTTATTCTTGCATTGCCCAATAAAATGGTGTATGTAACACATAATGAAAACCTTCTAGAACCAATGATTTTCTCAGCAGTTTATTCAGAGCAACAAAGAGAGTGCTTTGTTTTCATCTCCATTTGTTTGTATGGTGGAGTCCTTATATTCAGCTCATTTACTCGCTCTTTGGCTGTTCTATGGTGGTTCTGTTTCTTGAAATATTCCCATAAATTCTTTAGAAAACTCAGTTCTTCACGCGTTGCACTTTCTTTCAGAAATTATAAAACAGTCTTAAGCAAGCCTATTGTTGGCAAGCTGAGGAAGTGAAATATGATCTCGCTAGTATTGGCAGGCATCCATTCACTAGGCTAACTGTTTTACCCTCAAGCAGTATTTATATACTTTTATATACTTTTCACCTAGATTTATTTTGTTCGTTCACAATCCCTCATAATTATCTATGCCCTAGATTAGTAGCATCCTACCTGTTGTAAAACTACAACTCCCAGCATGTGACAGTCAGGCTACTAACTGTGTGACATACTCTGCTGAGCTAGAAAAAGCTTCCGTGTTGCCTATGTATAATGTAAGCACGTAATGTTTTTCATACTGAAAATACACACTATATAAAAACATATAAAACAAACACATATGACACACACATAAAACACATACATAAAATATTTCAATATATCACTTTAGTTGAAAATATACTTTAGTTGAATTTTCAGCCTTGATATTGCATCATGGAGCACTGACCAGTCACTAACTCTAGTGGAGTTTACAGTTTAACTTCCTTATCTAGTGTATATAGAAAATTAAGCAATCGACTCCACAACATATTGTGGATGTATACTGTATGTGTATGATCATCTCTTTTAGTGACTCTGAACTATTTTCTTGCAAATTTTCCCAGTATCTGTTTTTCTGGGTTGGACTTAAAGGGGTATTCCGGTTGTGACAAGTGACCATTAGATCAGTGAGGGTCCTACTATTGGGAGCCCAAAAGATCACAGGAACGGGGACTGCATGCTTCTTGTCCCCCCCCCCCACCCCCATCAACTGAGTAACAAGTCCAGCTTGTGCATTCATCTCAATGGGAGTTCTGATGACGACTGAGTACATCACTCTGCCTTTTTGGAACTCCAGTAGAGATGACCTACCGCTCTATTCATTTTAGGGGGCCCTGAGGGGTGATCGGTGTCCTAGCGGTAGTACCAACACCAATGTAATAGTGATCCCCTATCCTGTGGATAGACGATAACTTGTCACAGTCGGAACACCCCTTTAATGGCAGCATTTTATAGAGCAGTAGTAGCTGAGCAGATTGATATATAGTTTTGCAGGGAAAATATTTAGTAAAACTTGTCATTTATGTATTGAAATTTATTGAAATTGGTGCCCTTCCTATGCCTTGTGAGTGGTCCTACTTAGTGACTGACAGTCTTCCATAAACTCCATGTTAGCTTTCTGTGTTAATGTTCTGGTCCAAGAGCCAATTTTACCACAACCAATGACTGCGCTAAAACTTAGAGGGGTATTCTCACCTCAGACATTATAGCATATCGATAGTATATGCCATATAAATGTCTGGTAGGTGGAGTTTCCAGAAGTAGAACTCATTTTTATCAAGAGAACGCAGGACACCCGACCTGGCACTACAGAGAAAAGGGAAAAAAAACATGATTTAAAAAAATGCTTTGTGTAAAGCCTCTTGCACATGACTGTTGCGGACCACAAACTGCAGGTCTGCCAAACACAGGCACCAGCCGTGTGCACCCTGCATCGCGCTGTGGACACATTGACTTTAATGGGTTCGTGATCCGTAAGATACGGTGAAAGATAGGACGGAAACAGAAGCCCACGGAAACATATAGAAGAACTTTTGAAGTGAATGGGTCTGCACCGTGATGCGAAGTGCACGCAGCCAATGCTTGTGTTTTTGCGGACCTGCGGTTCGCGGTCTGGTACTCTGGCACTGCGGCCCCATGGTCGTGTGCAGGAGGCCTAAAAGTGGTAAAACGCTAAATAAAAACCTGTATAAATTTGGTATCTCTGTAATGGTACTGACCAGCAGAATAAAGTTAACATGTCATTTTTCCCACGCGGAGCATTCCACAAGAACAAAGCCCAAAAAGCAATGACAGAATTGCTGCCTTTTCTTTATCCAGCTTCCCAAAAAGTGAAATAAAAAGTGATTAAACAGTCATATGTAGCCAAAAATAGAATTACTGATAATGGCAACTCATCCCACAAGCAAATGAGCCCTCACACATCTCCGTCGCGTTTGGTGGTGGCTGGACCGCAGTCCTCCAGCAACCACTTTGCGGAGCTCCATTTAGGACATAGGTGGGGGTCCCCTAGTGATATGCCCCTGTTGTCTGAGATGAGATAACCCCTTTAAGACAATCCATTAAAATTTGCACTGCAAAGCAAAAAGGTGGTCTTTCCCTTCTGAAACCTGCAGCATACCTAAACAGCAGTTTGTGTCCAAATTTCCCCACCCAGTAGAACCTGTCTGACAATTTAAACATGTTGTGTCTTAGATCGCATATTAGGCACTGAAATTCCACCATATCTGTGGAAAAATTTTCATTTTTCCACAGTGGTGTCAAAATGTTCACTCCACCCCTTGATAAATAAATAATTTGGGGTGTAGTTTAAAAATGGAGTTACTTATTGGCAGGGGCGTAGCTAAAGGCTTGTGGTCCCTGGTGCAAAAGTTCATCTTGGGCGCCCCCCCCTTCCCTCAGTGGCCAGAGGCCGGGAAGCACGTTGCCTTGGTGCTGTCTGAGGCAAAAATTGAGGCTGCCCATACTGCAGTTTACTACCTCATATGGGATTTGCAGAATCAGGGTAATAAATATTGAGGTTTTTTTTTTTTTGCTGTTAGGCTTTGCTGTGTTACAGAAAAAAAATGGATTAAAATGGAAAATCTGCACACAAAAAAAGTGAAATTTTAAAATGTCACCACCAAAAAAGTTAACAAAGTTAGCAAAATCAGTTTTGAATAATTTGAGGTATATCGTTTTTAAAATGGGGCCATTTATGGCTGATTTCTATTATGTAAGCCTCTCAAAGTCACTTCAGATTTGAATAAGATTTGGAAATGTTCTTAAAAATTAGAAAAATTGCTTTCAAAACTCTAAGCCTTCTGACATCCTAAAAAATAAAATTACATTTACAAAATGATGCTAGCATAAAGTATACATATGGTGAATGTTAATTAATAAATATTTTACATTTAATGAGGTATCACTATCTGTCTTAAACGCAGAGAAATTCAAATTTAGAAAATGGTGAATTTTTCCAAATTTTCAGTAAATTTTTTTTTTTTTTTTATAAAGGTAAAACATATCGAATCAAATTTACCATTAACATGAAGTAAGACGTATCACAAGTAAACAGTCTCAGAATTGGTTGGATAAGTGAAAGCATTCCAAAGTTATTACCACATAAAGTCACACATCAGGTTTGCAAAAATTGGCTCGGTGAAAGCGTCGACATGACGACGGCCAAGATCTCACCCTTCCAGTCCATAGGGGACCAGAAGCAGGTGGGACTGGACTCTTGGTGCTGGAATGGTGATGACTAGGTAAGGCTAGTTGCACACTAGCGGCAGCCTTCTCTGGCAGGCTGTTCTGGCGGATGAACAGCCTGCCGGATCCGTGCTGCCGCTAGTGCACGCATGCCGCCGGAACTCCGGCCCGCCCCCACTACAGTCAATGGGGCCGGAGAAGACCTCCGCCGGCATGCGTGCACTATCGGCAGCACGGATCTGGCAGGCTGTTCATCCGCCAGAACAGCCTGCCAGAGAAGGCTGCCGCTAGTGTGAAACTAGCCTAAGTGCCTTTCTTTAGGCAGAGCAGATTCGGTCACATAGCTACAATTGTGGTGGGGCCCAGACAACCTATTTATCCAAAAATGAAGGTCCAAATGGAATAGTCACTTTTTCACAAGTAAGCCGTTTCAGAACCTATGTGTAGCAGTGGCATAGTCTCCTGGTATATGGCGGTGACAGCTTGATCCCGCTAGTGTGACAGGGAATTGAAAAAAAGCAGTTCCTGTCTGCACGTGTAGTCGGCCATTTCCCATGGAAATCATAACATAAATAATTAATAACTTCTCCATTCTCTAAATTTCTTAGCACAGAAGGGAGCAGGGGGAAACTAAGGGGACACACAAGTAAGGGTGCCTTTCCCACTGTATGCATTGTGTATGGGCCAAGAAAGCTCCTGGTTCACACATCAAAGCTATCCATAGGCACCCATTCACCCATTGGAGGCCAATGAGTGTCCTTTTTTGCCTTTGTCCTGCCCGTATATGCTGGCATACCTTATTTTTTGCTATATAGAATAGAGCAGCTGACTATACTAATTCTATACAAAGGCATCCAGTAAAAAGAACATATCCTGCACAATACTTTAACGTGTGCCAATGGTCTTTGTATGCGACTGTATGCTGCATCCATTGGAAGAATATGTTCAGAAATACACTACAAACGCACTGTAAATGCATCCCAGTGGCGTTCTAATGGTCAGTTATCATTAGATGACTTTTATTACTGCAGGAAACACACAGATCACATTTCCCCTGCTTCCCTTAGCACCAGTAGTGCATAAAAATGTTCCTATGAATTCTCCCTAGTACATATAGTACTACATACAGTACTATATGCATCCATATGGCCCATTTTTTTTTTATTTGACCTGTTCTGTACTTAAAGGGGTTATCCAATTATAGACATATCCCCCCCCCCTTCAGACAATACTTACCTGGCCTCTAGCACTCGCGCCCTTCCGGATCCGTGGACTGCATCTCCCCATCGCAAGGAACAAAACATCCGGCGACGGTGAGCAGCCACCATGGCGTCACCAGCAATGCTAGGGAGGCTGGTCACCGCCACGGCTTGTGATTGGATGCCCCCCCCCCCCGTCGCCAGATGTTTTGATCTGTGCGATGAGGAGATGCAGTGGTGGCCGTGCAGGGATCCGGAGGGGTGTGAGTGCCAGGATACCGGGTAAGTATCGTCTATAGAAGGGGCCCGGGCATTCTGGGGTGGGGGGGTATTTCTAGTATTGGATAACCCCTTTAACATCATAAATAACATATTTCATGAAGCAGAGGCAAACTATTTCTCTTGCTGAGAACATAAATTGCCAAGTAATAACTGTATCCTCAATCTGTCATTGGCGGTTTATGCTTTTTAACGGATTCAAATTTTCTTATCTCTATCCTGTGGAATGTCTCCTGGTTTCTCGATCTACCATCCATAATATCGCATTCCAGGATTGCTATCTAGCGTGCCATACACGCATATACATGCCAGGAGTGAGAGATGGCATTCATACGTGTTCCTCTGCATTTGGAATAGACAACATATGGAATGTGCACGTAGCAGGCTTACGGCAAACCTCTTGGCATGTTTGAGACATTTCACAATACATTTTTTACATGTTTGAGACATATTTTAGCCAACAAACATATTACTTTTTTTTACTTTACTTCATTAAAAGGGTTGCTTCTTCAGTGCAGAAGAGAACCTGGTGCTGGACCCAGAGTGCCTGTGACAGGTGAAACCTTTTTTAACTGTTGCACCCTACCTGGAAAAAAAAAATGGTGCATTACAGTATTTGAATAATTCATTCACTTAATAATCCATTCATCAGTGTTATTCTTATTGACTGGATATTTAAAGGGGCTGTGTCACTTCAGTAAATGGTATTTATCAAGTAGAGAAAGTTAAATAAAGCACTAATGTATTTTTATTATTCATATTGCTTCCTTTGCTGGAGGAATTCATTTTTCTATCACTTTATACACTGCTCGTATCCAGGGATTACGACTATCCTGTAATCTAGCAGTGGTGGCCGTGCAGGAAATACCGTCGGCCTCTCTGATGGGCAGGACCCTGGGAGTGTGCATAGGCATGCATGCACAGCAGCTCCCTGCACAGCACCTCATATGTGCACTGCAGCAGTGGCCGTAACCCCTGGATATGAGCCGTGTATAATGTGATGGAGAAATGAATTCATCCAGCAAAGGAAGCAATATGGAGAATCACAATACATTAGTAAGTGCCTTGTTTAACTTACTCTACATAATAAATATTATAAAACTATTTGCTGAAGTGAGACAATCTCTTTAAAGTGGTTCTCTGAGATTTTTATGTTGATGACCTATCCTCACGTTCATGTGTCACATGGCCTGCGGCGTACTGCCAATATAGGCAGACCACGCAGCTGCTATGGGGCCCGTGGGGGGGGGGGGGCCCGGAGTGCATGGAAGGCACTGCCCCCTACACTCTGCAGTTATGTATTTATTATGGCCAGGCAGGCCCTGCTTCCCCAACCCCCCCTATCTGATGAGCGATGTCCCACCTGCAGCACTGTTCATTCTCCTTCCTCTGTCTGCTGGGCACTCGCACTGCACTGGCCAATCAGCATTTAGCAGTGCAAAGCTCCTGCTGCTGATTGGCCAGTGTGCGAGTCGCAGGCTCAGCAGACAGGAGCAGAACTGTGCAGGTGAACGGACGGGGAGACCGCGGCAGTCTTGTATATACTGCCCTCATACACTGCGGCTGCCAGTGCCACCACCTGCTGCCTCATTTAGCCACTGCCTCCAGGCCCAGTATTGCTGGCTTGTCCCTGCAGCCTGGACTGCTGTGTGCCACAGTGCTGCCACCATGGACAAAGTGAGTTGTACACTCACAGCAGTGAGTGACAGACAAGTTTAAAAAAAAAGTTAATGGGGGGTGGTGAGGGGATAGTTATTGAGGGAAAGCAAGCAGAGTCCCTGCAGGATTGGGGCCCAGGGGACCACAGTTCTATAAGGCTTATTATATAGTGGACCCCCCAATGAACTCTGCTTGCTGTTGAATTGCTAAAGTAGAGGACAGTGTCATGGGGGGATGGTTAGTGGGGGGAAAGAGGGCAGCAGCAAGCAGAGTTGCTGCAGGGTTGGGGCCCAGGACACCACTGATCTATAAGGCTTATTAATATATAGAGGGCTCAGGACAGTGCACTGCCCCATCATGTAACCCCTCAGGTACCACGATCAATGCGGATTGCAGCACCTGTGAGTTAAAGCAAAGGAATGTGGTTCCCTCTAATAAAAAAAAAAAGATTTATCCGTAACTGTCTCAAAAGGCTATTTATACATTGTATTTCTTTATTTATTAGCAGATGGGTGTGGTAGGGGAGGAGCCAGGGGTGGATAATGGGCGGAGTTTGGGGGCCCAATTCTGACTCTTGCTATGGGGCCCAATTATTTTTATGTACTCCCCTGCACATGGCCTAGGACAGGGATGGGTAAACTGCGGCTCTCCAGCTGTTGAAAAACTACAACTCCCAGCCAGGGCCGGTGCAAGGATTTTTGCCAACACAAGCGAAGCTACATTTTGGTGCCCCCCCCCCCCCCCATGATCACATTACGACCTTCTATTGTGTCACACTTCTCTCCCCCCCCCCCCCCATGGCACATCATCCCCCCATGTCACATTTCTCCCCCTCCATGGCATAGACTACAGACATTTGATTTGTCCCCCCTCCCATTATGTCACCCGTGACCACCCCCACATTAATGTTGTGTAATAATTATAAACAATATGCGCTCTGCGCTCATCACCTACCACTTACTCTGCGGGAGTCAACAGTCCGTCTGGGCTGGCCTGGGCTGGCTGTGTGAGTCACAGTCACCAACAGCTGCTCCAGTCCCTGCTGCTGCCCGCCGCGGAGCCACCCGCCAGTCACACACCCCCTGAGTGCCCCCATGACCATGTTGCTGTGCTGCCGCTCTGTGAGTGAGGACCGGGGCCGCATGGTACATGCAGGCTAGGGTGGGTGGCCGGGGGCACTGCGGCGCAACTTGCCGCAAGTGATTTAAAAAAAAAAGGTCATTTTTCCGCCCCCCCCCCCCTTCTCTACGCCCTAAGGCAGCCGCTTGGTCTGCCTTATTATAGAACCGGCCCTGCTCCCAGCATGAGACGGCTTACAGCTATCAGCCTACAGCAGGGCATGGTGGGAATTGTAGTTTTACAACAGCAGGAGAGCTGCAGTTTGCCCATCCCTGGCCTAGGAGCAGCTCCACCCCATTGAAGTGATTGGGGCTGGGCTGTAATACCAATACAATGTACGGCGCTGTGCTTGGTAAGCTGCGAGAAGGCAGCGGAGTGCACACGGACGAACGCCGCTGCCTTCTCAAAACAGCTGATAAGTTACTGATGACCTATCTAGAGGATAGGTAATCAGTATAAAGAATCCTGGAAAACCCTTTTAACTCTTTAAATGAGGGAGTTAGGAATATATGGGGTCCTTATCAAACTAGTATAAAGTAGAACTGGCTTAGCTGCCCATTGCAACCAATCAGATTCCACCTTTCATTTTGACAGCTCTTTTGGAAAATGACAGGTGGAATCTGATTGCTAACCAGTTCTACTTTACACCAGTTTGATACATGACCCCAATAATCCACAATAGTTCTTCATTGCATACTATACTTACATATTATTCTCCTAAACATGGTGGTAGACATAGACTTTCTACAACCCATGAAGGACATCCACCCTTTCAAATCCATTTTAGCATGTTCCTGTGCCTTTGAAGATGCATTTCCTCAATTCTCTTTGATAATTTTGCAACATCCTTACTTCTTTTAGAATGACAGTCCCCCATTCATCATACATTTCCTAACATCTATTGAGATTTTCAATGACGTAACATCTCTTACCTCCTGCCGTCAACCTTCTCATTTCATCTTACAGGATGCAATACTGCCTTGGTGTGAAGGCGATACTCTTGGCCTGTCTGTTTCCTCTTCTTAGCTATACTCCTCATACAAGCTATTGATCAAAAAAGAAATTGCCCGACCAAAGACAGCATTCAGTTTTGAGATGGGTTATGACCAAACTTGTAGGAATGAGCCAAGGATAATGACATCACTGTCTTTCCTTACAGCCTGTCTCATATGGGTGACATCAACATAATTCATAAGACCCTATGGCAAAGCCCAATGATGCCAACACACCTTCTTCACATATACTAAACGCAACAGCATAAGGTAGATCTTCCACGCAAACTAGATCGCACATGGTACCACCATGTAACAGACTTTTTTCCCCACATTAGGGTACTTTCACACAAGCATTATTCTTTTCCGGTATTGAGTTCCGTCCTAGGGGCTCAATACCGGAAAAAAACTGATCCGTTTAATCCTAATGTATTATGAATGGAGAGCATTCCGTTCAGGATGCATCAGTTCAGTCCCTCTTACGTCTTTGGGCCGGAGAAAATACCGCAGCATGCATATTTTCTCCGTCCGAAATTCCGGAACACTTGCCGGAATGCTGGATTCGGCATGAATTTCCATTGAAATGTATTAGTGCCGGATACGGCATTAAAATTACCGCATTTACGGATCTGATAAAAGATAAATACCGGATCCGTTTTTCCAGATGACAGCCAGAGAGAGGGATCCGGTATTGCAATGCATTTGTGAGACGGATCCGCATCCAGATCCATCTACAAATGGTATCCGTTTGCATACAGATTACTGGATCCGGCAGGCAATGGAACTGCCTGCCGGAATACAGCAGCACAAGTGTGAAAGTACCCTTATAGAGGTATTCCAGTTTCAACAAATACATCCGAATCATTTTATATTAAAATGTTGTTCGATCTATTAAATCTTCTCTTACCTGTTATCCACTCTTGCAGTCATTCACTAGGAACCTACACTGTTTTACTCACAGGCAATGTGTTCAGTGCATGACCAGGATCATTTTTCATTCATTCTTATCTTATTGAATGACTGCAAGTAGAGAAAAACCATCTGAAACTGATTACAAAAGTATCACTAAAATGTTTCATTATACGAAGAATAACATTTATTTGCTAAAGCTGGAATACCCCTTTAACAAGTTGGGCTAAAGTTGGCTGAGCTTGTCATTTTTATTTTTTATTACTTTTTGTTATGTCGACACAAAGCAATAAAAAAAAATTTTATAACGGAATTCATAAGCCGGAAACCATGTTGTAACGGAAAGCAATAACGGAATTCCTAACGTTAATGTGGACCCGCCCTTAGCTTTTCCTATCACGTCTTGTGGCCATAAAGCAGGTGTGAAAACATGCAGTTTGTACTACTTTTAGGCCTCTTTCAGACGGGCGTTGCGGGTGCACTCCGTCAAACAGTGCGGGTGCGTTGCGGGAATTGCCGCGATTTTTCCCTGCGAGTGCAAAGCGCTGTCATGCGTTTTGCGCGCGCGGGAGAAAAATCGGCACTTTTGGTACCCAGACCCGAACCTGCACTTCTTCACAGAAGTGCATGTTTGGGTCAGAAATTGTCCCGCTGGTATTATTTCACATTATAACATAGTTATAATGTAAAATAATACCCTTGGCCATCTCACCAATGTTGAACCTGGTGCAGAATGGGTTAAAAATAATAAACTAGTCATAACTTACCTGGTCCATTTGATCGCGAAGCTCGGCCTCCTCTCCCTTAGCTTGAAAGATGTAAAGGACCTGTAATGATGTCACAGCATCACATGGCCCAATCACCTGCTTCATCACTATGGTGATGGAGCATGTGATTGGTCCATGTGACCACGTGACATCATCCAAGGTCCTAAGCACTATCCACAGCCTGAGGATAGTGATTAGGACCTTGGATGATGTCACATGGTCACATGGACCAATCACATGCTCCATCACCATAGTGATGGAGCAGGTGATTGGGCCATGTGATGTGACGTCATCACAGGTCCTTTAGATCATCGATGCTGCAGGAAAGAGAGGACAGATCGCGACTACGCGATCAAGTGGCTAAGGTAAGTTAACTTTTATTATTTTTAACCCTTCCTCATCATTTTACTATGCATTCTTTATTAAGAATGCTATTATTTCCCTTATAACCATGTTATAAGGGGAAATAATAGAGATTGGGTCTCGTTGCTAAGCAACAATGCGGGAAAATCGCAACGCATCCGCACTTGGTTGCGGATGCTTGCGATTTTCCCGCATCCCCATTCACTTCTATGGGGCCTGCGTTGCGTGAAAAACGCAGAATATAGAACATGCTGCGATTTTCACGCAACGCAGAAGTGATGCGTGAAAATCACCGCTCATGTGCACAGCCCCATAGAAATGAATGGGTCCGGATTCAGTGCGGGTGCAATGCGTCCTCCTCACGCATTGCACCCGCGCGGAAAACTCGCCCGTGTGAAAGGGGCCTTATAGGTATAATACAGTATATTTAAATAGGGATCCATGCTGGGGATTAATTTTTTTTTATTACCATCATTTTTATTTTAGTTTTTTGTTTGCTTTTTGTCCAAATTATAACATTGTACAGAAAAGTCAGACATTCACAGCAAGAACAGTAAACCGCCATCTATACTGGGTATTTATACACTATGTTATCAACTAGGGCAACTGTTTGGTCTAAAATCTGCTAGGGTACAAAGATATTTCAGTCACAATTTATTTGGTGTAGCTTTACTTTATCTTGCTTAAGAATTATACGGTCTTAATTTATCATTTTGTTTCCATGTTGGCTAAAGAAATGTGACCTTAGCAGGAGAATATTGGAGAGTGATTCGGAAGTGACTTTGCAGTGCTTTCCACGGTTACCCTCTGCTCTGATTTAGGCTGCCATCTGTCTATGTTGCTTTTGAATTTTCACATTTGATCAGTACTATGTGGAAAGCCAAGTACTGAACAGCAGGTAGCCATTTCTTCTTTTTTTTAATTTGTATCCCCCTAAAAAAGCTGTGAAGTTTCAGACATGATTTTTCTCATTTTTGTTTAAAGAGTAACTTTTATACTAACTTTTAATATGTTGTCCCTAACCCCCTAAAAAATCTTTTTCTAATATACTTTATTTATTAGTTTTCTATTTTAACCATACTTTTTCACCCTTAAAGCACACCATTCACTAGTTCGCGAAAACTCAGTTCTCCCTACAGCGGTGTACGGAGTACTCATTTTATGAATGGGGTCGCAGCAGCGCAGGGAGAGCAGGCAGGAGAGCATATTGCTGCTCCTGCCCATGCTCACCAAGACTATTGCTAACTGCTGGCATAGCACATGAGTACCCTGTAACCATCTACTATGTCAGGATTAGCTGAGTGGAGGCAGAAGCAGGAGCCTGCTCCACTTATCCTGGCATAGTAGATGGGTACAGGGCACCCATGTGCTATGCCAGCCGTTAGTAATAGTCCAGGGAGCACGGGCAGGGGCAGCAATGAGCGATCCTGCCCGTACTCCGTGCGCTGCTACGGCCCCATTCATAAAATTAGTACTCCGTACATTGCTGACAGCTCAGAGGTGTAGTGAGAACTGAGTTTTAGCGCACCAGTGAATGGTGCGCATTATGGGTGAAAAAGTATGGTAAAAATTGAAAACTAATAAATAAAGTACCGTATATTAGAAAAAGATTTTTTAGGGGGTTAGGGACAACAAAAATAAAAGTTAGTAAAAAGGTGGCCATACACATTAGAAGTGTATCTGCCAAACCCACCGAGTTCACCCATTTAATGTGTATGGTGGACTTCTAAGGCTGGATTCACGCGGGCGTTGCGGGAAAAGATGCGGGTACATTGCAGGAAAATGGGCAATTTTTTCGCACGAGTGCAAAGCATTTTAATGTGTTTTGCACGCGCATGAGAAAAATCGGCATGTTTGGTACCAAGACCTGAACCCGGACTTTATCACTGAAGTTCGGGTTTGGGTTAGGTGTTGTGTACATTTTATTATTTTCCCTTATAATATGATTATAAGGGAAAATAATAGCATTCTCAATACAGAATGCTTAGTAAACGGTCAATTGAGGGTAAAAAAAAACAATAAAAATTGACTCACCTCCTCCAATTGATCGCGTAGCTGCCTGTCTCCTGTTCTTTGTTCAGGACCTGTCAAAGGACCTGTGGTGACGTCACTGTGCTCATCACATGGTCCATCACATGGGCCATCACCATGGTGATAGACCATGCGATGGACCATGTGATGAGCGCAGTGACATCAACACAGCTCCATTTCCTGACAGCTCCTGAAGAAAGAAGAAGAAACCAGGCTGTGCGAACAAGTGGATTAGGTGAGTTTAATTATTTATTTTTTAACCCCTCCATCTTTAATTTACTTAGCATTCTGCATTAAGAATGCTATTATTTTCCCTTATGACCATGTTATAAGGGAAAATAATAAAGATCGGGTCCCCATCCCGATCATCTTCTAGCAACCATGTGGGAAAATCGAACTGCATCCGCACTTGCTTGTGATTTTCCTGCAGCCCCATTCACTTCTATGAGGTCTGTGTTGCGTGAAAAACGCACAATATAGAGCATGCTGCGATTTTCACGCAATGCACAAGTGATGCGTAAAAATCACCGCTCATGTGCACAGCCCCATAGAAATGAATAGGTCCGGATTCAGTGCGGGTGCAATGTGTCCACCTCACGCATTGCACCCGCATGTACAACTCACCCGTGTGAACCCAGCCTAACTCTCCAAGGTCAGCTGGTGTTGGGGAAGATAAAAATCACGCCTGTTGGATTCAGCTGCCGGTTATTTTGTTAACGAGTAGATAAGCCACTGCTAGAACAGTATGTCAGTGTATTTCTCTCCTCTCCCCAAGTATACATGCTTGCCTGAGCCGATATGTAGAGAAGGATCAAGGGAGCAATGAACAAGCATTGAGCCAACAGCTTTCTAATGCATGTGGCTATCTTAAAGGGAATATGTAATCAGAAAACGACCTATTTTTTAAATCAAGTTTTTCTGGTAAATGTGTATTTTTTTGCAGTTTTTGTTGAGTGTTTTTTAAATATTTCCATGTTACAATCTATATTTAAAAATAGATATAATCCTGCAATTTTTACTCTGGCCTTCTAATAATAGTTCATGATTTCCTGTTCTGTACAGATAACTTTTTAGTAGCCGTTATCATTATCACCACTGACAGGATTACAATGGCAAGTAACACCTCTATATAGATAAGACAAGATCCGCCATTTACAATAGACGTCACAGCTTATCAGCTTCCTCTTGACCTCAGCAAGGTCAGAGAGCATGCCTATAAAACTCTCCCACATAAGTCAATGGGGTCTCCTCCTATCCATTGTAACTATGGCCCATGTCGCTGCATTCAAGAGACAGGAAGTGTTAACCTATTTTAAAGGGGTTTTCCCAAGACTGGTCATCAGTATCTGATCGGAGAAGGTCCAACATCTGGGACTTAAAAGTTACCTGTACAGAGCAGGAAATCATGACCCATTATTAAACCTAGTGACTGGTGTAAACATTGAAAGATAATATATATATTTTTTAATATAGTGACATGGAAAATTAAAAAAATAAACAACGAAAATTCTAGAAAAAAATCATTTAACATAAAGAAGTGACTTAAACAATAGGTCATTTGATTTGACGTGATTTGATGACACATCCCCTTTAAACATGTGATAATTAGATCACCTATACTATACACTGAAATCAAATACTATTGCAGTCTATGGTAAAACGGCAATGTGAAATTTAAGTATGGCAGGCATCGGACCTTCAGAAGGCTCCAAAGCTGTCACAGCAACAGAAAGGCACACGTGATCCCTGTCAAACCGGTGGTTTTTAGCCAGGGACTGGAGTGTGTCAATGGTAGCGGGGAACCGAAGGAGCCAGAACCCAATGATGGGGAGAAGGTAGTTATGCTTCCCTCCACAGGTCCAGCAAGGTGTGGTGGCTTGGGTCTGGCAGAAAGGCCACCGAAGCTGGACAAGTTGTGAGGTGGGGCGTCCATGGATTTACTATCAGAGATGGATTGAGATCTGGTCAATTTAGATGCCAAGTCAAAACTTTGAATGCTTGTCATGTTCCTCCACCCATTCCTTACCAATTTTTGCAGTGTGGCAGGGCGCATCATCCTGCTGAAAGAGGCCACTGCCATTAGGGAATACTGTTGCCATGAAGAGGTACTTGACCCATAGCAATGTTTATAACTCCCAACTTTTGAAAAGTCCAAGGAGGGAAAAGTGCCTTAGTGCCCCACACAATAGTAACATAGTAATATAGTTTATAAGGCCAAAAAAAAGACATCTGTCCATCCAGTTCGGCCTGTTATTCTGCAAGTTGATCCAGAGGAAGGCAAAAAACCCTGTGAGGTAGAAGCCAATTTTCCTTATTGAAGGGGAAAATAAATCCTTCCTGACTCCAATCAGGCAATCAGAATAACTCCCTGGATCAACGGCCCCTCTCTAGTAGCTATAACCTGTAATATTATTACACTCCAGAAATACATCCAGTACCCTCTTGAATTCCTATATTGTACTCACCATCACCACCTCCTCAGGCAGAGAGCTCCATAGTCTCACTGCTCTTACCGTAAAGAATCCTCTTCTATGTTTTTGTACAAACCTTCTTTCCTCCAGACGCAGAGGATGTCCCCTCGTCACAGTCACAGTCCTGGGGATAAATAGATGATAAAATATACAGAACACCGATCTGAAACCCGAACTTCAGTGAAGAAGTCCGGGTTTGGGTCTGGGTACCACATTCAGTTTTTTCTCACGCACGTGCACAATGCATTGCACTTGCGCGGAAAAAAACGAACAACGCAACGCAATTGCAGTCAAAACAGACTGAAATTCCGTGCGATTTTCCCACCACGCACCCACATCCTATCTGGCCCTCACACGCGACGCCCGTGTGAAAAAGGCCTTAGCCTTTCCTATCACGTCTTGTGGCCATAAAGCAGGTGTGAAAACATGCAGTTTGTACTACTTTTATAGGTATAATACAGTATATTTAAATAGGGATACATGCTTGGGATTTATTTTTTATTATCATAATTTTTAGTCTAGTTTTTTGTTTGCTTTTTGTCCAAATTATGATATAAAACAAATTATGATTAATCAGACTCAGCCACCTTCTTTCATTGGTCTGTGTTCCAGTTCTCCTGCATACTCGCCCATTGTAGGCATTTTCAGCAGTGGTCAGCATCATTTTTGGTCTGTTCTGAAGTATTTCATTTATAGCCAAGAGTAATTTTCTTTTTAGCAATTTGTGCTACAGTAGATATTCTGTTGAATTGGAGCAGATGGGTTTGCCTTTGCCCGCCTCATGCTTAACTGAACCTGGGGCACCCATGACCCAGTTGCCAGTTCACCAGTTGTCCCTTCTTGGAGTGCTTTTGGTAGGTACTAACCACTGCATACTTGGACCGGCCCACAAGACCTTCTGTATTAGAGATGCTCTGACCTAGTTATCTAGCCATTACAATTTGGCCCTTGCCATCACCTCCACAGGTAAGGAACGCACACACAGTGATAGGGTGGTCCAAAGAAGGACAACAGTTGAATTACTGATGGGGCCATAAGCAGCCAAGAGTCAATGATGAGCATGGAAAGCAAAGACTAGCCTGTCTGGTCTGATCACACAGGAGATTTTGGGATTACTGCTTGGCGCAAGGAACCATCACAAACATGGAGTTGAATGAAAATGATTTCATTCACTTGCAACGTGATGAAGGAGTTTTGGAATCCTCGAAACATGTTGTTTATGAAATAAAAGAAAACTCCTGATTCAATTACATGTTTGTGATGGTTCCTTACACCAAGCAGTGATCTCCAAATCGTCAACCTTCCTTTTAAGAAGTTGGACACCTCTCCCAAAGGCACCTACACTGGTGCTGCAGACCTGACAACTTGGTTTCTTCTTTGATGAACCTACAATAGAGTTGCCTATTTCTAGCACAACCATATAAGGGGAGCCTCCATTTGGGGATTTTTCCACCCTATGTTGTGCCTGTTTTCTGTGTCCTTGATATAATGAGTACCTGCCTATTTTTTGGAATGGTCGCACAGAAGGGCTACTGTAGTAAAAATTGCTGAAAAAGTTAATGTTGGCTATGATAGAGAGGTATCAGAATACACAGTGCATCACAGCTTGCTATATATGGAGTTGAGTAGCCACAGACTAGTTTGAGTGCCCATTCTGTCCCCTGTACACTGTCAAAACCACCTTCAGAACTTCATAGCTTTATAACTGGACCATGAACGCAACAGGTGGCATGGTCTCATGAATCTAATTTTATTTTACACAGACTGTTGTATGTTTAATTCCTAGCATAAGGCCTTCATACTAAAACCAAACCAGACTAATCTGGGATCACAAATAGAACCTGAATTTGTTGCTAAAGACTACATGGTTCCAATCCATAGCAGTCCAGGTTTTTATGTTCACAACACCACTACAAATGAAGTCAACAGTGGCTGGCTGTCAATGGCAGGAGATGTAATGGGTGCTGTGACACAGAGAAAGAGGTGTGTAATGAAGGTGTTACCTGTGTCTAAATTATGGACATTGAAACTGCCCGTGCTTGTTGGCAGATCAATGAAACTGCCTGTGCTTGTTGGCAGATCAAGTGATCCTCTCTATTGGTGGTCTGTATGTGCCATCCAGAGCCTGTTCGCCATGGGTGCATGCCCTCAAATAACCAACACCTCATAACAGCTAGGTTGGAATGACCTACATGGTGGACAATTTGTCGAAATGACCATCTTGCTTCTCTCAGTCCAGTGATATGCCCCACTCAAAGTCTGTCTTAGAATGTGTTGTGGAAACATGTTTAATAGTCAACGATCTCTCACCATGAGGTAAACTACCAAAAGGTAGCCTCCGATAGCTTTTTATAGGGCAGCACGGGAAGCACTTTTACGTCGTCTTGTGGCAAAACCCTATTTCTAATCAGAACACAATGTAATCATTGGCATTTCTACTTGACACATATCTGAATACTGAATTTGCAGCAATTCAACATTTCTATCTGGATGTGTTTTTTTTTAAATGCATGTATATAAACCATTGTTATAAACAGATTTATTGGAAGAGGAACCCTGTTGTACATGTATAGAGTACTGGAGCAGTGATACTTTGAAGTCTGGACATTTGTGGACATTTGCCCCTGTTTCCCCTACGCAAAGTCATCAACTCCTCACTTTACACTAACTTACACTGTTTAATACCGTGTAACTGCATTTTATATGTATGTTGTGATATATATCCTGCTCATTTGCACTGTATTTGCAAGGCACTATAGAAAGGGTTAATGAATACTGAGAGACTTTTGGGACTTTTTAGCTAATAATGAGTTAAATAAGATCATGTTTTGGAGGAAAAGACCAGACTTGTTTACCACCAAAACCAGACAGACTGACCTTTTGGATGTCTGGTTTAGCTATGTTATTATGTCTGAAGACTTGTTGTCTGGAAAAATTGCCGCATCATTGCCATTGACTATTATTGAAGGTCTAATGCAGGTTTATGAGACAAGGAATTGTAACATTGTATTTTTTGTGTTGAGTTTCTCCACTCCACCCCTCCCTCTATAAGGTTTTAGTTAAGATAGAAACTGTATATAAGGAGAGCAATCAGAGCCACTAGTGTTCTGCAGTTAGAGATCCGTGCTTAGAGGAAGAGACTCATGCCAGACTGCATGGGTGGCCAGAAGAAGATGCTGAGATGGGGATACTAAGCCCCAGACCAAGGGTCACCAGCTCTGTGACCAAGGAGCCAGCTGGACAACTGAGCCAGAGACTGTGGGCCTTCAGCCTTTGGCCAGGGTACCAGACTTCTGGGAGAGAGAGAGAGGGACAGCTAGCTCAGGCCCTTCTTCTGCTAGGTAGGAGACTGGAGAAGCCAGCCCTATGCCTCGCCTGTATTTGCACTTGAGTTCCTCCAGTAAAGAAGCACACTGGTTTACTGAAGACCCTGACTCTCTGGACGTATTTCCCATTGGGGTGCGCCACACCTTACCATCCCTTCCAGAGAGCAGCAACATGTGGTGACACTTCGACAGTGTAGCTTTGGGGCCACCCCAAACCCGGCCACTGCACATGAGCCTAAAATCTATAAGGAGTATGGGGATAGATTGATGAGGCTGGAAATAAAGTATTTCTGTGTCTATAACAAGAGTAAGTATAGTTCAAGAATTCTGAACTTTCAGAATAGAAGATATATTTAAAAGCTCATAATAAGAACTATCCTGTGTTCCTTCAGCATAATTAGTCAAGCTACGTCATGTGGGTTTGTTTGTTGTATAGTCATATGGCAAGTGAACATGTGATATCCAATAATATAATATAGACAAATAGTCTACTGCTTGTTCATAGACATATGTCACTCAAGGAGTATTTTTTAATTATATTTTTAATGAATATTTTATATAATCCATTAAACAATTTTTCCAAAAAGTGAAAAACACTGGCATGCATGTTATAAATAGGTAATACAAATATTGCATATAAAAGGAGTACCGGTATATCCTATACATACACATCAAAAAGTATATAATGATTTTAACTATGAAACCAGGGATATGAAGGAAGGGATAGGATGGAAGGAAGAAGAAAAGGACAGAATGGAAAAAGATGGGGCGTGCATACTTATCGTGAAGAATTAAATAAAATGACTAGAAATCTGAAAATACTAATTCAGTTTGTATAGTTGATAAAATATACAAGTCATTCGGAAACTCTACAGACCCTTTCACTTTTTTCACATTTTGTTATGGTGCGACACTGTGCTAAAATAAATATAAAATACAAGTATTTCCCCATCATTTTGCCTTTAATACCCCATAATGACAAAGTGAAACAGAATGAGGGACATTTATGGCATTCCCATCTTGATCTCCATGTGCTGGAGTGAGAAGTGCGTAATTTAGTAATAGGCAGATGCCTCTTAAGAAATTAGGCACATCTCTGAACTGCCATGAGCCAGAAACTGAAGGCTATGCCAGCTATAACTCAGTTCAGCTTCTGGTGTAAGTTATAATAAATCTAGCGGGCCACGTTAAGCCCCGCCCATTTTCTCGTCACTTTAGAAAAGTGGCAAGAAGCTTCAAAAACTCCCATGTGCACATAACAAACTTGTGCATATAATTTGCGCCTTTTTTTAACTCCACTATTGTGGCATAAAGTCATTAGTAAATGCCCCTCAATGCCAATTTACTGAAAAGGAAATGTTGAAGAACCTTTGGCAATGATTACAGCCTCCAGTCTTTTTTTGGGTATGAAGCCACAAGGTTTGCACACCTGGATTTGGGGATTTTCTGCCATTCTTCTCTACAAGTCTTATCAAGCTCTGTCCAGTTGGATGGGGATCGTTGATGGACAGCCATTTTCAGGTCTCTCCACAGATGTTGTCACTGTTACAAGTCATTAGAGGTTTCAAAGCAATATCACAGAACAAAATAATAAAGCCCTATTAAAACATAACCTTTAATAAATATTGCTAAAAAATCAAATACAAAACTCCCAGAAATAATGTCACTTAATATTTTGTATACTAAAGGCACTACCGTATTGAATATGGGTTACTTAGGTAGATAACACTTATGCTGTAGCCAGGACACTATGAGTTGTCCCTAAGCCAGTCATGTGTTGTCTTGGTTATGTGCTTAGGGTAATTGTCTTCCTCCAAGTCCACAGCACTCTTCCTAAAGGCTCATTCAGGCGACCGTATGAGTTTATGTAGTCCAAAAAATGGCGCATCTGCCGAACACGCATACCGGCCATATGCATTCCACCATTTTGCGGAACGGAACGGTCAGCCCTATGATAGAAATGCCTATTCTTGTCCACAATTGCGGGGTCACAGAACGGAAGTATGGATGCAGACAGCACACGGTGTTCAATATTGGTTTGATCAGACCAGAGAATGTTTCTCACAGTCTGAGAGACCTTTAATTGCTTTTTCAAATGCCAGACAGGCTTTCATGTGTTTTTTACTGAGTAGAGGCTTCTTTCTGCCCATTCTACCATAAAGCCGAGATTGGTGGAATACTGGGTACTGCAGTGATGGTTGACCTTCTGGAATTTTCTCCCATCTGCACATGGGATCTTTGGAGCTCAGCCAGAGTGACCATTGAGTTCTTGGTCATTTCTCTTTCCCAGGCCCTTTTCCTTTAATTTGTTACTTTGGTGGGGCGGGCAACTAGCTCTAAGAAAAGTCCTGGTTGGTCCAAACTTCTATTTTAGAATTATGGAGGCCACTGTGCTCTTGGGAACTTTCACTGCGCAGAAATGTTATGGTGCCCTTCTCCAGATCTGTTCCTTAACACAATTCTGTCTCTGAGATTTACAGGCAGTACATTCCTCACCATGCATTGTCAGTTGTGAGACCTTATATAGACTGGGGTGAGTCTTTCCAAATCATGTCCAATGAACTGAATTTACCACAGGTGGACCCCTATCAAGATGTGGAAACATCTCAAAGATGATCAAGAGAAATGGAGGCCCCAGAGCTAAATTTTAATCGTCATAGTAAAGTGTCTGAATACTTATGCCAATGCAAAATTTTTGTTTTTCCTTTTTAATACATTTGCAAACATTTCTAAAATTCTGTTTTCATTATTTTTATTAAGAGAGATCGAATGCAGATTGATAGGGAAAAACTTGAATTTTTTTTTATTTTGGCACCAAAGCCACAACTTAACAAAAGTAAAAAGGTTTGAAGACTTTCTGAATGCACTGTACCTGGACAGGGCCCTGAGGGGAGGGTATTGTTGCACTGGGAGTCATCCTGGTGGGATCCATGACCAGTCCGCGCCTGCCCCTGCTGTTCGCTAAACGAGGAGTTGGAAGCACTCATTTGAGCGCTGTTTCTCCTTGGTGCTGAAGACAGAAATTAATATGTACTCGAAAGTCTATGCCGCTGCCTTCATTAGAGAGGAGAAACAGCTCTCAGCTGAGCTTTTCTAACTCCTAATTTTAGTGATAGGTGCTGGTCTTACCCTCCACTGACCAACACTCTTGAAATGTCGCTAAAAGTTTTACTAAAGTGTAGTTTCTCTTTTAAAAAAAACCTTTTTAAGCAGTATGTTAATTACGGGACCAGATCTTTATTATTTTCCCTTATAACATGGTTATAAGGGAAAATAATAGCATTCTTAATAAAGAATGCTGTGTAAAATGAGGATGAAGGGGTTAAAAATAATAAATCTTAACTTACCTTGGCCACTTGATCGCGTAGTTGCGATCTGTCTTCTCTCTTCAAGCTTCAGCTACCAGCTAAAGGACCTGTGATGATGTCACATCACATGGTTCAATCACATGGTCCATCACCATGGTAAGATGGACCATGTGATTGGACCATGTGATGTGACGTCATCACAGGTCCTTTAGTTCTTAGCTGATGCAGGGAAAGAGAGGAGAGATCGCAACTACACGATCAAGTGGCTAAGGTAAGTTAAGATTTATTATTTTTAACCCCTTCATTTTCATTTTACTATGCATTCTTTATTAAGAATGCTATTATTTTCCCTTATAACCATGTTATAAGGGAAAATAATAAATTCTCCAGAATACTGTACCCGAAACCGGACTTCAGTGAGGAAGTCCGGCTTCGGGTCTGGGTACCAAACATGGCGATTTTTCACACGCACGTGCAAAACGCATTACAAACGTTTGCACCCGCGCGGAAAAATCGCGCATTTTCCCGCAACGCACCCGCCTCTGATCCGGGCGTCAAACGTGACGCCCGTGTGAACCCAGCCTTAGTATAGTAGGACTACTCTATCAGATAACACCTCTCCTCCTGAGCACTGCCTGCACACCAGGGCTGCGGAGTCGGTAGATAAATGCTCCGACTCCCCAGTTTTTAGTACTTCCGACTCCAACTTCCCGACTCCTTTTATACATTCCTTCAAGGAATGTATAAAATACATTTGCATATTAAATAATTTAATATGCTAATGTATTTCATACATTCCTTGAAGGATAGAAAGGCAACATGCGTGTCATTACCACAGAACTACTGGCTAGGAAGCCAACAGTCTACTGTATTGAACAGTTTAATCAAAAGACTTCTCCTTTGTGTGCTGATCTTCTGCTTAAGATAGAGCAGTGGGAGGATCCAGGAAGGGGCAGGGGAAGGGGCATTTATTTTAAAACATGATTTCCCTAGTAGAATCCCATAGTCATGTTTAAAATTTAAGCTAACAATCTGAGTTTACATGTTTTATAGCCTTAGCTGAATGATAGCAGTTTTTCAAATGGTTTACAGCTTCAGTCTTGAACTATTGACTCTCCATTCCCTTCACTTATTCAAGTGTCTCTAGTCCTGCAAAAAACACATTTACTTAATCAGTTATCAGTGAGAGGCTAGGTTACCCATGGGCGTGGCGTTCCCTGTAACAGCGGAACACAACACAATGGAAAGTATAAGTATTGCCGCTCCTTAACTGTGCGTTGCGTGCCATATAGTGAAGCATATGAAAAGCATGCTTCTTTACGGTCACTTAACGTGTTTGTTTTGCGGAAACGTGACGCACTGCGTGCATTGGCCTTTATTCTTACAGTAGAAAAGCAATTAATTATAACTTTTTGTGAATTTTTTTATTCCAATTAAAATTTAGTAGGAGTCGGAGTCAGTAAATTTTTTGCCGCCTCCGACTCCAGGTACCCAAAATTGCCTCCGACTCCACAGCCCTACTGCACAGATCCTTTTCACAGGGACTGTGGTAGTGGTTTACTGCGCGCCTGGACACTGAATCCTAATTATATAGACGCCTGCCTGATGACAATGACACTTATTTTTCTACATTGCCCTAAAAGCACTGCAAACTACAGGACGTGGCTGACAATCATCATTCTAGTTCTTCACAAAAGTGTTTGATGGGGTTGAGGTCAGGCCAGAAACGCTGCTCTCAGTGTCATTTTCACCCTCCTTAGCTGTTTTTCACTTACCGTATTTTTCGCCCTATAAGACGCACTTTCCCCCCCCCCCAAAAGTGTGGGGGAAAAGGCAGTGCATCTTATGGGGCGAATGCTGCAGTTTGTATACCGCTGACCGCATGCTGCGCAGTGCGGTCGGCGGGTGTATCAGCGGGCAGGGAGGAAGGGACGGCATTTAGCTCTGTAATTACAGCGGGCCCGCTGCAGTCACTGTATCCTGATACACCGGCCTGCTCACTGTAGGAAACCTAACTGTAGGGAATGCTGTAGGCTGATTCAGTTAACAGTAGTCTTTTATCCAGGCTATACTTACTGTATTAACTTTCCGGCAGGCAGAAGGCAGGAGGCTGAGCTGGTGGGCGGGCCCTGACAACGTAACTCACTACGTACTGCGCCTGCTCCGCCTTCTTCATTCATAAAATGGGCGGAGCCGGCGCTTGATATAGTAAGTAATGTTGTCAGCGCCGGGCCGCCGGCCCAGCCTCCTGCCTGCCGGAAAGTTACAGTAGTACAGTAAGTAAAGCCTGGATAAAAGACTACTGTTAACTTAATCAGCCCACACCATTCCCTACAGTTAGGTTTCCTACAGTGAGCGGGCCTGTTGTATTAGGATACAGTGAGTGCACCGGGCCCGCTGTAATTACAGAGCTAAATGCCGGCCCCTCCTCCCTATTGGGGGTCATTCTGTGGATGGCACTATTATGGGGATTTGTGGATAGCATGTTATGGGGTCTGTGGATGGCATGACACTGTTATGGGGGATCTGTGGATGACACATAGCATAAAATGCTATTTATGTGTCATCAACAAATCCCCCCTATAGCAGCGTCATCCACAGACCGCCATAACAGTGCCATCCACAGTCCCCAACAACAGTGCCAGCCACAGTCCCCAACAACAGTGCCAGCCACAGTCCCCAACAACAGTGCCAGGCACAGTCCCCAACAACAGTGCCAGCCACAGCCTCTAATAACAGTGCCAGCCACAGTCCCCAATAACAGTGCCATCCACAGTCCCCAATAACAGTGCCAGCCACAGCCCCTAATAACAGTGCCAGCCACAGTCCCCAATAACAGTGCCAGCCACAGACCCCCATAACAGTGCCATCCACAGTCCCCAATAACAGTGCCATCCACAGTCCCCAATAACAGTGCCATCCACAGCCCCTAATAACAGTGCCAGCCACAGTCCCCAATAACAGTGCCAGCCACAGTCCACAATAACAGTGCCAGCCACAGTCCCCAATAACAGTGCCAGCCACAGCCCCTAATAACAGTGCCAGCCACAGTCCCCAATAACAGTGCCATCCACAGCCCCTAATAACAGTGCCAGCCACAGTCCCCAATAACAGTGCCAGCCACAGTCCACAATAACAGTGCCAGCCACAGTCCCCAATAACAGTGCCATCCACAGCCCCTAATAACAGTGCCATCCACAGCCCCTAATAACAGTGCCAGCCACAGTCCCCAATAACAGTGCCAGCCACAGTCCACAATAACAGTGCCAGCCACAGTCCCCAATAACAGTGCCATCCACAGCCCCTAATAACAGTGCCATCCACAGCCCCTAATAACAGTGCCAGCCACAGTCCCCAATAACAGTGCCAGCCACAGTCCACAATAACAGTGCCAGCCACAGTCCCCAATAACAGTGTCAGCCACAGACCCCCATAACAGTGCCAGCCACAGACCCCCATAACAGTGCCATCCACAGTCACGGACCTATTCAAGTTGAATGGGTCTGGATCCGTCTGCGACAGCCGCACTGATGGTGCCTGTGCATTGGGGACTGCAGTTTGTGGTCCCCAATGCATGGAACAGCCGGAACACATTTGTGTGCATGATCCCTTTAGGGTCCATTCACATGTCCACACGAATGGGTCCGTATCTGTTCTGCAATTCTGCGGAACAGGTGTGGACCCATTCATTTCAATGGGTCCGTAAAAGATGCCGTGTGCTGTCCGCATCCTCAGTTCCATTCCGCGGACTCGCACCACGGACAAGAATAGGCATCTCTATCATAGTAACGACCATGTGCAGTCTGCAAAATGTGGAGCGCACATGGCCGGTGTCCGTGTTTTGCGGATCCGCAATTTGCAGACTGCAAAACACTTGCGGACGCGTGAATGGACCTTTAGGGCTGTTTCACATGAGCGAATGCCGTGTGTGTCATCTGCAGTGTGAATGACAGCCAAGCCCTGTCCTGATTAACAATCATAATAATGCTCCGTGCCTCTCTGTGACCTTTTTACTACAAAATCCCAGTGAGATAAAGTTGTCACCGTGATTTTGCAGATGACACGCATGTAGCGTTGAGCGAACTTGTGTTTTAAGTTCTGCGTCCAAAGTTCAGGTTATGGATTCCAAATTCCGTTATGGTCCGTGGTAGCGGAATCCATAACGGGATTCTTGGATAACCCGAACTTTGGACGCAGAACTTAAAACACAAGTTTGCTCAACGCTACACGCACTGCATCCGCTCGTGTGAAACAGCCCTTAGTCTGCCATGTTGCTGGTAGGATGGTTGTGGCAGTAGGACGAGGGAGAGTCTCTGTTGGCAATTTTGCATATTATCTTATGTGTACTGTCATTTTATGCCTGTAATCTAATTGGTAGCTACCGTTAACAAATTATTAAAGGGATAGTCCTTTTCCTTTTATACAGCTCCCTGCCAATGTCGAAGACATCTTGTAACCCCTTTACTTACATGAGGTACGCAGTCTCCCTTGGCAACCAATCAGATTCCAACTCTCATTTTTATAGGCAGTTTAAAAACATGTTAGCGCTGATCTGATTGGGAGGGTGGTTTATTTTGTGAAGCGATAGACTTGTGATGATGAGAGCGGAGCGGGGGACGGCATTCCAGCGGTGGAAGGAGACCTGCCGATAGTGCGCCCATTCCTCCTCCCCGGCTCCAGTTACCTCCCCTCCCCCCGTGTGACAGCCCCCTCCTCCTCCGAGCCCGTGCTGCTGCTGTTGTTTGCTGCTGGTGATGCGCCCCGTGCTCTGCCATACTGCAGCCTGAGAACTTCCCGGCCGCGGAGGAGCAGGTAAGACGCCGAGGCAGCCGCCTCTCCTCAGGTTCCCCTTTCTCAGCACTTCCCGCAGCCGTTTGCGGGGTGGAGAGGGCGAGTTCCTGGTGCCAGGTGGTAAAGTGCGGGCCGGGCGTGCTGGGGAGAAGGCTGCTCCTTACCTCCTAGATTGCATTCACCGTGCCCGGGAGCCGCAGCGGGTCACGTGTCTGACAGGCGACCGTTACCCGAGAGGGGGCTCATCCTCAAACGGCCACTGACCGCCGTGTATAGCGTTGGCCTGTGACTCCACTGGGCGGCTTCTACCTGTGCGATAACGCCGCTGGTATCGTCTATGGGAATGTATCCGCCTCAGAGAGCACTAGAGACCAGGAGATGGGTCACTGCCGGTTACAGTACACTGCGTGTGTAGGTGATATGGAGATTATTAGTACAGATTACACTGTGTGACTATAGAGGACATTATATAGATTGTAATCCCAGATTACATAGTGTCTGTACTTATTATTATTATTATTATTATTCCAGATTACAGTACACTGCGTGTGTAGGTGATATGGAGATTATTAGTACAGATTACACTGTGTGACTATAGAGGACATTATATAGATTGTAATCCCAGATTACATAGTGTCTATACATATTATTATTCCAGATTACAGTACACTGCGTCTGTAGGTGATATGGCGATTACATAGTGTCTGTAGATATTATTATTATTCCAGATTACATTGCACTGTTTCTATAGATGAGATGATTATTGCACTGTGTATAGATGAGATTATTATTACAGATTACACTGTGTCTATAGATGAGATTATTATTCCAGATTACATTGCACTGTCTATAGATGAGATTATTATTACAGATTACACTGTGTCTATATCATGAGATTATTATTACAGATTACACTGTGTCTATATCATGAGATTATTATTACAGATTACACTGTGTCTATATCATGAGATTATTATTACAGATTACATTGCACTGTCTATAGATGAGATTATTATTCCAGATTAGATTGATTCTATAGATGAGATTATTATTCCAGATTATTATTGCACTGTTTCTATAGATGAGATTATTATTGCACTGTGTCTATAGATGAGATGATTATTCCAGATTATTATTGCACTGTTTCTATAGATGAGATTATTATTCCAGATTAAACTGTTTCTATAGATGAGATTATTATTGCCCTGTCTATAGATGATGGTGTTCAGATGGTTGCACCATTGTCTGCTTCTGTTGCACTTGCCCTGCTTTCTGCTCCCCCTCCCCACTCCTGCACTTTGTCGCCCACCTGACTCATTTGCGTATCTATCAGATGTCATTGTCCCCTCCCTCGCTCTGTTGTAGTGACGCCCCCTCCCCCTCCAGGATACTAGAGAAAGTGAGCAGGCTGACCCTGGAGGCAGGGGGGGTACTTACCAAATCTGGTGGAAAGGAAAACTGGTTTAGTTGCCCCTAGCAACCAGAGTCATCCTCACTTTCCCGAGGGGCTGGAATCTGGTTGCCATGGGCGACTAAGCCCCTAACTAATGCGGTGTTTGGGCGGACGCTATCTAATTGCTGATTGCCCCATTGACCTTCCTGGCTCTGGCAGCTAATTGGTTAATGTAAATGTCTTACTGGGCAAATGGCGTGCGGTGGCTCAGCGTCCGGCTCCCGTCTGGAGAATACCTCATCCGGGCAGCGACCGCAAGACGCCATCGTCCTCAGTAATGAGATCATTGCTCGAAACAAGACAATCACTCCCATCATCTCGTGTCTGTGGTCTGGATAGATCTGATTAAGGGCTGGTGATTTGGCGTGGATGTGATGGCGGCTGCTGCTGTGTCCGCCTGGTGTGAATGAGCCCTTATACTCGCAGATCTGGGGGCCGCCCGTCGGCTCTTCCGGCCTGGTTTACCGTCCTCTGCCTCATGCACACGACTGTAGCTCCGGTCCACATCCGACGCGGATGGTTTGTTACGGAGCGTGGCTCAGTGAAAAAATCCCGACACGCGCTACTTTGATCCGTGATGAGGACCAAACGCGCCCATTGAAGTTTACGTATGTGAAAATCGGACACAGTACGCACGGCATCCATGTTTGGAGATGCTCTGGAAATTAGCTGACCGCGGATTATGCATGACGCAGTGAGGCCAGAAACGGACACACGGATCCTCCACGGATGAAGTTTTTCACTGACGTGAAACTGACACAGAAATGTGGATGAGATTGTGAGCGACGAGCCAGAAGTGGAGCCCACACAGAGATAAGGTAGACGGGCTCGTGCACACGACTGTATGGGTGTTGTGGTCCGCAAAACACGGATCCGCAAAAAATACGCATGAAGTCCGTGTGTGTATTTTACGGAACAGCTGGCCCCTAATAGAACAGCGCTATCCTTGTCTGTAATGCAGACAGTAATGGGACATGTTCTATTTTATTTTTTTTGCGGAATGCACAAGGAGTAACTTCCGTTTTTTTGCTGACCCATTGATATGAATGGTTCCTCATATGGTTCGCAAAAAAACGGACACGGAAAGGAAACAGGTTTGTGTGTATGAGCCCTAATTGAAAGCTCAGCACCTGTTCTGTGTTTTCACCTGGTTGGAGGAGAGCGCTGCGTTTACGTGGGGAGGGGATCATTACCGCCATCGCTTGTCCCCGTAACGATTCGTCGTTTGCTGGCAGGAGATCGTGTGTACGCAGCATCACCTGCTGCCGCTAAACCATCACTTTTGCGTGCGCGCAGACGATCGGGTTATTATGAACGCTTGTTAGCGATAATCCGTGCGATTCTCGGCCCGTGTAATGCTGAGGACAGTGATTGGCTGCAGTGGTCATGTACCGTACGCCTCCACGTCACCAGCAGCAGCAGGAAGACTGAGGGCTGAGTATAAGGCTACCTCTGGATCCGTGCTGCTGTAGTTTTATGTTTGCCGTGCTGCGGTCGGACCTCCGGCACGCCCCCATTATAGTGAATGGGGCCAGAGCGGACTTTCGGCGGCATAGTGCACTAGCCGGAGAAGGCTGCCGCTAGTGTGAAAGTAGCCTAACATGAGTTTCTATTGTATGCCATTGGCGATTATTGCGATTTTTCTTCCCGCTGCAGTCCTGTACAGTCAGTATGGGCCGGGGGCGTCTCCCTGACTGATTCTGCTCCCTTCTGGGGAGTATTTTATTTTTTGTCCGGCATATGTCAGACACAGTGCCGGAGTTCACAACACAGGCGTCCACGGCAGAGTTAGGGGCCACCATACATCTCAGGGGGCATTCGGTCTGCAAATTGCAGGTAGCGGCCGTGTGCGTTCTGCATTTTGCGGATCAGCACATCCAGCCCCTTCTTAGAAATACCTTCACGTCTAATAGTGGAGGAGGGGAGCTGGATGTGCTCACAGTGGCGTCTGGCACTCGCTTATTACCCTCTGCCATGCATGCTGCTCCTGTTATGGGGCAGAACATAGCAAATGACACAATTGTGCTGGGGTAAGTGCGGTAAATTGCTCGCTGTGAAATTCGGACTCGCAGGTCCGCTTTCCATGTGCAGCTCGCTCCTGAAGGGTTTAGTGCAGCCCTGCACCTGTTGGATGGCCGGCAGAGTTTAGCACTTTGGGCCGGTGCCATTGTAAACGCGTAAGGACTGTTTGTCCTGGGCGACTCCATTCTGTCCCGCACAATGCAGTGGCTTTACTCGGGTTGTAATTTAACTCCATCATGCCAAAGCCACACATGGGTGTGCTGCCCGCATCCTTTTCTGCCCCATTGAGATGAATGGGTCCACATCTGATCCGCAAAAAAACACGTCTGTGTGCATGAGCCCTTGGGATGCATTCATCCCATCATATATTTTGCAGTCTGCAAATGCGGACCCGCAAAAATTACAGATGACTTCTGTGTAACGCCCATGTTGCATCCGTTTTTTTTTTTTTTTGCAGATCCATTATAACAAGTCCCATCCTTGCGGACAAAAGTAGGACATGTGCTATATCTTTGTGGGCTGTGGAACGGACACATGGACGCGGACTGCACGCAGTGTGCTGTCCAAATTTTTTGTAGCCCCATTGAGATGAATGGGTCCGCATCAAGTCTGCCTAAAATGCAGCTGTGTGAATGGGGCCTTAGGTGCCCGTGCATTGCGGACTGTAATTTGCACAGTCGTGTGAATGATCCCTTATTCTGTTTGGTTTTAGCTGAGGATGAAGTGTGTTCCGCAGGTTACGCGCTGTCTGCCGGGTCCTGAGTGACGTGGACTGGTGCCGGGTCCCAGTATATTCAGCCGTGTGGAGTTTACTGGTGATCAGATGGCGGCACAGCCCCCCATAGTTTTGTGCTGTGTACAATGCAGCTATAGGCTCTGACGTGCAGATGATGGGGGTGACTCTGCTGTGAACGGAGGACATAATTATAGTCGTGCTGGGCAGAGATGTGGCACGGGGAGCTGTCATAGCAACCTTCCCGCCCCATTGTTAGGGGCACGTACCTAGCAGCAGGGCTGCTGTCAGCCGCTGCACTTGTGGCAGTTTTTTCTTATATTATGTATATTGTATATTTTTCATGCATGCATTTTCGCAGCGTGGATGCGTACACACACACATTGGAAAGTGTCAAGGGTTTTTCCTTGGATGACCTGTCCTTCAGATAAGTGGCTAATAGGGTTGAGCGAACTTTCAAAGTTCGGGTTATCGAAGAATCCCGTTATGGATTCCAAATTCCGTTATAGTCCGGTAGCGGACTCCATAACGGGATTCTTCAATAAGCCGAACTTTAGGACGTAGAGCGGCAAGTTCGCTCATCCCCAGCGGCTAATATCAGGTTGGTAGGGGTCGGAACCATTGCACGACATGTTCCATCCTTTGCGGTGCGGCTGCACGGACCAGAAAGCATGCGGAACGGCTTCCCTCCATAAGGGCCCCTCTACACTGGCCAAGGATCAGAAATGTACTCTCGTTACTTGGGTGGCCCTTGAAAACATGCTGCCGATTACCCCGCAGAAAAGACCGTATCGTTAGTGGGTCGGCATCTGCAGCATGGGAGCCTGTGCATTGCGGACCGGTAATTACGGTCTTCGGCTCGGAGCCGTACGTTCGTGTGAATGAGCCCTGAGAAGTATTTCTATACTCCGGTGGTAGTGCACAGGTTTTGAGCCTTTTTTTTTTTTTGCTTCCATTTGCGCAAATCATGGCTAAAAGAAAACTTTGCAAAGCTGATAAATTCACGCTCATACTTGCATCATATTAAACTAATTGAAATAAATATAATGAACGCAGGATGTTGGTCCTGGCTGTATTGCTCGTCCTTTTTATGTATGCGGTTTTCTTTGTAGCTGCCGTAGTGGTTGATACTCTAGCTGTGGTCTGTAGTGAATGCGGTGTATTACACGGTCAGGCGAGCCGTGTAGAGGAGGCTTCCTGTCTTCTTTGTGGGGCACTGCTGGTAACGAAGTGTTAATGACCCCCCCCCCCCCCCTCTGTGTTTGATCCTGCCTAATCCAGGTGCTCCCGCTCCACATTTGCTGTCTTGACTAGTCGCCGCACATTTCAGGGAAAGCTTTTGAAGTTTGGGCTTTTTTTTTTTGATCTGGCAAAACAATGAACACATAGTAATACTGCGGAAGAGGAGAGAATCCACCAGACGGCCATATTGGATGTCCTATGAAAATAGAGAGTTGTACGATTGTAATTGGAATGACGTTCATTTGCGGATGGGGCTGGAGGCTGGATTGGCCCGCGCTTGTGTGTAGCATGTATTCGGAGTGCGACCAGATGGCGTTGCAGGCTCAAATGAAACAATTTAGGACCCCGCTGTATTACTAATGGCCATGGACCGTACAGACTGGCTCTCTAGTGGAGTCCTATATAGCCTAGCTCCTACTCCACCGCAGTGGGCCCGTGCCCTTACCGTGATTTTCAGTTTTTCTTTTTTTAACACATAGATGTAAATTCTACCTGGAAAGGTTTGCGTTTTTTGCGCATTTATGAAAAAGCCTCAGAAAAGCATCTTGGGAACGCTCCCTTACTGCTGCCCATATCACCTGAGAAACGTAACCCGTGCCTTAAATTGGACCTTTCACCGTGCCGTGGTCTTTGAGGCAGTGTATTAATGACAGGTAGCTGCACTTTTATCCCACATGGCACAGAAAATGTATTCATGAGGGCATCCCCCCCCAGGATTTTTATATTGGTGGCCTATCCTTGGGATAGGTCATTGGTATCAGATTGGGGGGGTCTGGCGCTACTCATCAGGTGCTCGGGGGGATGCCCTGGAATTACACAGCTCTGTCAGGGAGACCAGCCCTGTAGTAACCACTACACCGTGAACAGCTGATGGGTGGGAGTGCGTAGTGTCGGACCCTCCGCGGTCTCCTGAGGACGGACCTCCAGTGTAAAGATTCCGGAGGCCTCTTTTGACCTTTCTTCTGTCTTTCCTTAAATGTCTTGGCCCTGGTGCTGAGTTTAGTAACCAGGCGTATACAGCGCATGGCTCTGGACTGATCCTCCTAAAGCCCTGTGATTCAAAAGGGTCTACAAGTCGTAGAGACTGCCCTATGGCGTCACACGTGGACAGCATTCGGGCTGATCAGAGGATCTTTCTCATTGTCGTCTTCTGCATATACCAGGGATGGCCGACTTGCGGCTCTCCAGCTGCTGCAGAACTACAACTCCCAGCATGCCCAGGCTGCCTACAGCAGGGCTTGGTGGGAGTTGTAGTTTTACAACAGCTGGAGAGCTGCAGGTTGGCCAGTCCTGCCATAGACTATACTATTCTGACTTGTGTCAACCTGTGTGATATGTACCTGTAAGCTCTATCTGCATTCGCGGCTGCCTCACTGGTCATTTACTTGTCAAAAAAGTAACCGTAAGACTGAGTTATAAGTTTGTACTGTTCAAGCCAAGACCCCGGACACCATCCCCATACACAGCCATCAGGTTCAGCCTCAATACACTAATATATATGGGGGGCATTAACAGTGGCTATAGTTCTGGCAGACCCAGGACATAGACTTGAATGCGAGCCACGTAAAGGCCACTGTAGGGGAGGTTTATGCCTAGACCAGGCTTCCGGCAGCAATAGAAGCTGATGGCCGTGCACAAGAGAAGTCTTCAAGACAAGCCGTTTTGGAAGTTAGCGTTTCGTTAATTGGGGCAGTGTTGCAGCGATATGGATGGGTTGAGTGGGCCATGTGATGTGTCGGTTGTGTTGCTGGACTGAAGATCCAGGGCTTGGAGCAGAACTATGGGGTCACCGTTGGCATGTTATACATTTTGTAACATCCTCATTTGATGTTAAGTCTGGAAAATTCAGGACAGAAGCGATTTGATGCTTTGCTGACTCCTAAATCTTACACGTGGTGATGAAATCTAACCAAGTCTCCGGTTTCCTTCCCGGGACTGGTATTTTTTATTCTGTGCGAGGCAATAAAATATTAATGTTTTAAAGCACCTTTGAGCTCCCTTGTCGTGACACATTACACTTTCATTTCTGCCATTAAAAGTACTCGTCAGAAAATAACTCGTTTTTCTTACCTCTGGTACAGTCACGGTAAAGAGGCCGACATGTTCTGTAGTCCACTTGTCAGCTTTGCTGTGTAGACTGGGACAGGCTGCCATTACAGGGGTGTGGAAATTTAAAAAAAAACTACTTGTCGAAGGACTAAAGCGGGGACTCAATCTACTTGTCCTGAACGTCTACTGTGTGGGGGCGGGGGCCACAAGGAGACTTTCTACTGTGTGGGGGCGGGGGCCACAAGGAGACTTTCTACTGTGTGGGGGCGGGCGCACAAGGAGACTTTCTACTGTGTGGGGGCGGGGGCCACAAGGAGACTTTCTACTGTATGGGGCGGGGGCCACAAGGAGACGTTCTACTGTATGGGGCGGGGGCCACAAGGAGACGTTATACTGTATGGGGGCCACAAGGAGACGTTCTACTGTATGGGGGCGGGGGCCAAAAGGAGACGTTCTACTGTATGGGGGCGGGGGCCACAAGGAGACGTTCTACTGTATGGGGGCGGGGGCCACAAGGAGACGCTCTACTGTATGGGGGTGGGGGCCACAAGGTGACGTTCTACTATATGGGGACGGGGGCACAAGGAAACGTTCTACTGTATGGGGGCAGCCACGCCATACTGGGGCAGTAAATCCCTTTAATGTATAATATATACATTAAAGTGATTCACTGCCCCAGTATGGCATGTACATTAAAGGGATTCACTGCCCCAGTATGGCATATACATTAAAGGGATTCACTGCCCCAGTATAGTATATACTATATTGCATACTGGGGCAGTGAATCCCTTTAATGTACATGCCATACTGGGGCAGTGAATCCCTTTAATGTATATGCCATACTGGGGCAGTGAATCCCTTTAATGTATATGCCATACTGGGGCAGTGAATCCCTTTAATGTATATGCCATACTGGGGCAGTTCGAGCAACCCCCCCCCTCCCCCGGGCGACCCGGCAGCTCACCCAGGGGAGTCACCACACACTACCTGCTGGGCTATCTTTTAGGACACTGGCTGCCACCATGTGAGGAGACAGGAGCTCCCACTACTGGTTCAGCCGCTGACTGCCTGACTCACTCTTCTGCTGGGAGCTGACTTCCGTCCCGCGGCGCACTCCTCTGATCACGACTTCCGGCCTGCACAGGAGCGATGTTCACACAGCGGTAAGCAGCCCGGACGTGCTGCCGGGCTGTGTATAAGAGGAGAATCCGGCGCCACCCTAGCCCTGCTACTTGCCCGCAGGGCTAAGCTACCTGCCCGGCGCCCGGAACTGCATGTCCCGGGCGTCGGGCGATAGGAATTCCACACCCCTGCATTATATACTAGCAGGAAAGGCTCTGTATGCAACCCACCCCCCGGTCTCTGGGGCACGACTCCGTCACTTCATGGCGAGACCGTAAGGCCCCTTTCACACGGGCGACTTTTCCTGCGCGGGTGCAATGCGTGAGGTGGACGCACTGCACCCGCACTAAATCCGGACCCATTCATTTCTATGGGGCTGTGCACATGAGCGGTGATTTTCACGCATCACTTCTGAGTTGCGTGAAAATCGCAGCATGCTCTATATTTTGCGTTTTTCACGCAACGCTGACCCCATAGAAGTGAATGGGGCTGTGTGAAAATCGCAAACAAGTGCAGATGCAGTGCGATTTTTCACGTTTGGCATGGGGACCTGATCTTTATTATTTTCCTTTATAACATGGTTATAAGGGAAAATGATAGCATTCTTAATACAGAATGCTAAGTAAATTAGGGATGGAGGGGTTAAAAAAAAATAAAAAATTTAAACTCACCTTATCCACTTGTTTGCGCAGCCCGACTCGTCGTCTTTCTACTTTCTTCAGGACCTAAGAGGAAAAGGACCATCATCATTTTCCCGCAACGCACCCACCTCTTTTCCCGCCCAGCTTAAGGGTGCCTTCACACGTGGCGGAAATCTGCACCAGAATATACGCACGGGTGGATTTTGTTTGATTTCTGTGCTGATATCATAGCCTATTGAAATGAATGAGACCTTCTGCTTTATTCACACAGCAGTGTTATTCCGTAGTGGAAGACACTCTTCAGCCTCGTAGGATAACAGGTGCTGCGTATTTTCTGGCGGCTGTTTTCGCCACGTGTGACGACCGCCTTAATGGTTTTTTTGACATTTCACTGTCCATAAGCTCTCTTTACTGTAGCAGCTGTAAAGTGTGGAGACGCTGTGCCGCCTGTACAGACCGCACACAAGCTGCGGGCCGGCCTGCCACTGACTTTCTACAGGATGAAACCTGCAAAACTGTCACGTAGCTGTACGGTAAATCCCCCGTCGCACGTCAGTGTGTGCATTTCACTGCCGAAAGGGGAGAAACTGCTGCAGTTTTATCCGATTGACACCTGCCGTGTGGTACATTTGGCACGTCCTGCCAGACGTTTTTCTTTTCTTTACTCCTCCTCACGGCTGGCTAATGTTACGCCAATATTTTATGCCAAATTTTGGCCAAAAAAAGGTAGCAAAAGCATAAAAACCAGGATGCTTTCTTATAGCTATTTCCGCGGTTATTGGTCAGACACCTCATGTTAAATAAGAAAACGCGCGGGCCGTCGCCGCATCACATAAACTGCTGTAAAAATGCAAGTGTTTTTATGACGGGGCTTTTTTTCTTTTGTGCCATAAAACAATGTGTAAACCCAGCCTATGATTCCTTAGCCGTGCCCCTTTAGGAAACTGCTTGGTGAGGCTTAAAACGTTTGTAAAGCATGTAGTAAATTTGGCACAGCGTGTGCCTGCCGTCTGCTCGCCTGCTACATCTCCCCCGTTATTTCTCTTTTACAGACATAAATATCATTATTGGCACTAAAATGAAGCGCTTGAGACGTGCCACAGATCTGGAGGGGTGGGGTGGGTATATGTCCATTTATTAGTCTAGAAATGGATTGCCGTAAGCGGACTTCATATTTGCGGACTACAGAGCTAATATTAAGCAAGGGCAGAGCTTCAGTTTACACGCAGCCTAATTTTATACTCTCTTGGGGTAAAGTCATTTGTGAGCCTTGACGTATGGAAAGAATGTCATTAGGAAGCTCCCCGGAGAGCCATTAGGAAGTAAAGTACGGCCACCAGGGAGCGGTTTGCAGCGGAGACCGCCCATGCCCGTGCCACCTAGCAGTGCCTAATTTAATGTAGGTACAATCTACCCCATCATTATCAAACCCTACAGCCCCCCTATGAATTCCATGTTGGTGGCTGATTCGTGCAGCTGTATTCCTATTTTCCCCTCGCCAGTGTAAGGCGCTGGTCCTATGGACCTGTCATATGGTAAAATGTCTTTAACCCTTGGTAGTGGGCAAATCCTGAAGGGAAGATAAAAGCTGAGAGGATGTTGTAACAGAGTTTTGTGGCATGCCTAGAGACAGCATAGCCAGCAGTTTACAGTGCCACGTCAGCAGGTTTTACCCGATACAGGCTAAAGGCCCCTTAACACAGCTCACGCGTTCCTTCCTGACAATGGCCTGCTCGTCGGTGGATGAGACCACCGCTATTAGATGCACAGTATGGGGAGGAGTGATCGTTATGCCATTGCTCGTCCTCATACAGAATCATTGCTGCCGGCAGCAGAGCGTGATAAGACGGCACAGTCTGCTGCCAGCAAACGATTTAGGAGGCACCTGTACACAGACAGATTATCGCTAGTGAGTAGTGTTGAGCGAACTTGTGTTTTAAGTTCTGCGTCTAAGGTTCGGGTTATCGAAGATTCCCGTTATGGATTCCGCTACCACGGACCATAACGGAATTTGGAATCCATAACAGGATTCTTCAAGAACCCGAACTTTGGACGCCAAATTTAAAAAAATAAAAAATAACCAAGTTCGCTCAGCGCTACTAACGAGCGCTCCTCCGGACAATATTTGGCAGTGTGAAGGCCCCTTTATTGCTCATGCTCTGCCTCCTCACGTTATCAGATCACTAAAGTTCACAGAAAGTTGTTTGAAGGTTGTGAGTGCAGGGCGGTGAACGTGCGCTACCGACTTCTCTCATTTCTGCAGTTTCAGAAGTTTGTTTCCATGTAATGTGGAACATGTGGATTGAGTCAGAGTTTCGGAATTCCTGATTCCTCTTTAAATATTCTTTTACACTTTATTTTAAAAATACTTTAGAAATCTGATAGTTGGTAGGAGGGGGGCACTGCCAGATTCGCTGGCAGCAGCTTATCTCCCCAAGAAGAGCATAATTGGGCAGTTGAAAGTCAACCGGACATATGCTGTCAGATGTCCCCCATACACATTAGATGGTCCTCCGGTCCCCAAGAAATCGATGGGGTAGGCCTACACACATGTAACATGTATAGCTAGCTTTAGGTTGTGTTCACACCTGCTTCAAAGCCTTTGTTGCAGCTTTTATCTCAGTTGAATGAAACAAGAATGCTACATGCTGTGCTACTTGTTCCCGAAGGACCGCAGACGTCATAATGGACATAATGGACCTGTTATTAGTCAGTAGGGACATCACTGGGTCATGGTTTCCCTTGTTAGTGGACAGTCAGATACGAATAGGGCCTAAAATGCCTCCAAGTACGCACTGTTGCTGACTAATGGCAGAGCCGTACCCGTCTGCCCAGTGGTGGTGCCAAGCACTGGGGCTGTATACAGTCCATTGCTTATATATAGCTGATAGGTCAGCAATAAGGCTTGGGCCTCACGGGCATTGCACGGCCAAGTGTAACAGCATAACAGGGCAGCCATAGAAATGAATGGGGTCTCAGTCTATGGCGTGTGTTCTGGCAGTGGTTTCACTGACTGTTGATAGGAGACGCTCTAGAAATTCCTTTTTTCAGCCTAGCATTGCATGTAGAATATGGATGAAACAAGGAGGACAAAACAGACCTATCTCAGACATTGCCCCTGATGAATCCCTGACCTTCTTGTCACAGATGTTGACACCGACGTGTGAATAAGGTCTGAAGCTGACCTTGCACGTTATACTTCTGTCCGCTCGGTCGGCCGACATACTAATGTGTGAGCTCCCAGCTCTCCCCCGACTGATGACGTCAGGAGAGACAAGGATCAAGGATCTTCTCCTGCTCCTTTTGTTCTCCTGGGAGATAAGCCGCCGCCAGAAGTGTCTAGCTCTCTGATCTCCAGCCAAACATGTATGGGCACCTAAGTGTGTGTATAGGTGGCTCTCAGTCACTGAGGAGACGGTCCTTATGAGATTTACATTCATAAATCACAAGTTTCCCATAAAGCTCTATATAAATCTTCTCCGCTCCTCCTGCTCTATAGCCTGCAGACTGCGTTTTCAATGTCACAGGCTCCCTTACAAAGGATTTGGTCCCTGGGTCTTTTTGCCTTATCTGAGGACAGCATAAACTGGTAACAGAGACCACGAGCAAAACCATTTGCTCTGCTAAAATCAGTATGGGGCCGCTTCAGCGGAGCGCTGTGATCCACTCGATGCCGTGCACAAGCTCAGAAGTCCCGTGTCCGCCCTCCCCCTGCTGATAGGAAGAGAGCACCCTAAATACGAGGACACCCCGGGGCATGCTCTGTATGGAGCTGGCTACAGTTCTCGGGTCACAGCGTTTTGCTTGGGGTATCAGTTACCCTCACATAGGACTGCATATAACTGGAAGACACAGGAGCACATCTGGTCAGCAGAAGAGTCCACAGCCTGCAACGCGGTCAGATGATTGCGGAATCGGTGGCACAACAAAAGGGTCAGTACTGCCAAAATGGAGACTAGAGTTGAGGTAGCGCCCAGAGAACCCCTTCAGGGCTCTTTTGTGTTCAGTCCTCTGAATTCCCGCTTTTGGTAGCTGTCATTACATGAGTTTCACTGTCTTTGATAACTCTTTAAAGAGGGATTTACGGCACGTTTGGCATGCCATGACATGGTTTGGGCATAGATGAATGTCACTGGCATGCTTTGTCATTGCTCACTTGTCTGGCTGGTTCCAGGTATGTTGTGTGTAGTCGGTGTTAGCGTTCAGAGCGCGCTGCTATGGGGCCCTTCACCGCCGAATGTACAAATTCACTTCATACACCCTCCTAAACATGACCAGCTAACCTCACACAAGGGTTAAAATCTTCTATTGACTATAATGGGACCCTGTGGAGACCTGGCCTGTTTCCAGCACTAATGCCGCGATTTGGCCGGACTTAAACCAGTGCTTGCTGCAGTTCTTGTCCAGCCAAATCCTGGCTCTACTGCCGGAAACAGGCCCGGTCTCCGGCTATGCCCGATATGATGAGGCTGTTCCTCTGCCGGAAGCTTATTGTGTGAAGCTAACCTGAGGTCACTTTCACAGTAGCGTCTTTACTGGATCCGGCAGGGTTCAGCAAAAAACACTTCCATTACTGATAACACAACCATCTGCATCCGTTATGAACGGATCCGGTTCTATTATCCTTAACATTGCCAAGACGGATCTGTCATGAACTCCACTGAAAGTCAATGGGGGACAGATCCGTTTTCTATTGTGTCAGAGTTAATCGTCTCCGTTGACTTGCATTGTGGGTCATGACGTATCCGTCTTGATCCACATCCCATGACTGAAAGAAAACTGAAAAACACTTCGGTTTGCTCTTCGGTATGAGAACGGAGTGCATTTTGGAGCATTCCATTCTGTTCAGTTGCGTTTTGTCCCCATTGACAATGAATGGGGACAAAACGGAAGCGTTTTTCTCCGGTATCGAGATCCTATGACGGATCTCAATACCGGAAATTAGAAACGCTAGTGTGAAAGTAGCCATACACTTGGAACTGAGACCAAGCAGGTTTCAACCTTTTATACAGTCTCTGACTAATGAAAAGCACCTGGATCGAATGGGAGGAGTGCGGACACCATAAAGATGGTCAATGGGTAAAAATACAAAAAGGAAGAGAACATGGATCGCACATCCACAAGCCAGGCATTGACCTTTATGTGGATGACGTGCGATAACAGATTTGTGCAGCTGCTGCCAGTGACTGGATTCAGCTGGGATGTGTACCCTGCGGCACTGATGACCATGTCTATACCCTGCCCTGCCCTGTCGTTAGGTCATACACGCAGTGGGGCATGACTAGTGAAGACTCCAGAAAGCCCCTTTAGGGGAGGACTAGAGTCCTGCTGTCCATCTACCTCTTGCATGATGGAGGCAGTATCCACAGGTACGTCCGGGCAGCACTCCTAAGACCTATTTGCTTCATCGGCTTTGTATGATTCCATTTAAACTGTAGATTAGCCCGGCATCTGAACGCTGTAAGGGACTTATGTCACATCTTTACTCTGAATAATCGGATGATAATTTACGTGGCCGTAGCGGTGACCTAGTGCTCTTCTGCTCTTGGTTTTATTATTACATAATCTAAATGGATTGCTGCGGATAGTAACTTGTGCTGGTAGAAATGTTATAATGGACTTAATCTTGCCTCACACCCAGGCTGGGGCTATGCAACGACGTCCCGCCCGACCATTTGTCTGGAACTTGCTGTCTCCCGTCTGTTTTACAGCTGGGATTTTGCAGTCCTACACGACTTGCCTTGTGGTCTATAATGGCATGAGGGGCGCTATTTTACCGTGATAAATGTGGCCCATAGTGTGTAACTAGCAACTCTTAGACCCCTAATGCTAAATCACAGGCATGAAAACCTGGCACGGTGTGGCTGTGTAGTCAGATTTCTCTCAGCCATGTGACCCAGCGGCTGAGGGGGATTATCGTGAATGCACAGAAACTCCAGGCACGTTTCCCTTATTCTAATAGGACACTGTAGGTTCAATGCATCATTACAAGAAATGAGAGATTCCTTAATCGTTAACCAGCTCCCCCAAACAGCATTAATGTGAATGGAGACCAACTCTGATTCCACGTGATCTGGACAGAGCATTCCATGTTCTATCCGATTCCACTTCGAGCTATGTATTTCCACTGTCACCGGCACAGATGGGTGGTCTATAGCGCTGCCGGAGGCTGTTTTATAGGCGGGCACTATGCTACTTTGCCTCCATCTGTGCTGGTGACGTCATCAGGCTCACTGCTAGGTGAAAGTTTCCGCCTAGCATATTGAGGAGAAGCCTGGTACGTCTCCGGCAGTAAACAAACAGGCAAGGGAATGCTCCACTCATACAGTATAGAGCATAGCTTATATCCAGGTTCAGCACTGAACCCAGAGAACCCGGCCCATTCACACGTCCGTGGTGTGTTGCGGATCCGCAACACACCCGGCCGGCACCCCCCATAGAAATGCATGTTCTTGTCCGCAAGCTGCGGTCAAGAATAGGACATGTTCTATCTTTTGCAGAATTGCGGACCCATTTGCGGACGTGTGAATGGGGCCTAAAGGTTGCACTTTAGATTATTGGCTGCACGTTTCTGCCCGGCATACTTCTAACAGGTTGTGTTTTTGGGGTCAGTATCTGGTTCAGACTTTCCGGTAAATGACTTCTTACTGGTTACTTCGGGTGGGATAATTAATCATTTCTGCTCTTGTACTTCATGTACAGGTTTCATATCTCATTGTGGTAAACTTTTGTTCATTGCCTGTTTATTTTTAGCACTTGAGATGCGCTGATAGCAAATACTTAACAGCGTAGCCTGCGGTGTGATGGCGAGCAGCGTGTCTGTGCGGACATGGAAGGCATTCCTCCTAGAGTAGCCGATGAAAGATTACCAGACTGGATTCTACATCAGCCGCTCTTCCTGGCCATAGGCTCACTTCTCCTCCTCCTCCTATATAATAAATGATTTCACATTTCCTTACTGCCCACGTTTCTGCAGGTGTACAATAAATAAACTACTACTGACTTAAAGGGGCTGTATCATCTCAGACATTGGGGGCATATCGCTAGGCTGGGACCCACACCTATCGTTAGAACGGAGCCTGCAATGTGAAGGAGGATAGGAGGCTATTTTCGGCAGTCCCATTGAAGTAAATGGACGGCGGTGCGCTCTCCTTCACTTTTTGTGGGCTCCGTTCTAAAGATGGCGATATGTCTAAGATGATACAACCCCTTTAAAGTGTAACTGTCATTTTGGTTTATTTTTAATATAGTGTGGACGGGGATGGTAAACATTTTTGTAATGTACTTTATTAGGGAAAGACATTACCTTTTGCTAGAAAAGGGGGCAGAAAGAGCCTTCTCACTGATCGTGTCTTAAGTTCAACTGAGTGCTGAAGACGCTCGTGTGTAATCTACAGAGGCCTCCACCCCAGTCCCTGACTATGAACATGTCCTCTCCCTGCCCACCCCCCTACCTATCTGACTTGTTACACACAGGCGTCTTCAGCGATCAGTAAAACACTGAAGACGTTCTCTTAGTGACGCTCAGTTACAGCTTTTTAAACCGACCCAAACCTTTACACTTGAACCTACAACTGCAGCTCCGTCCCCATCCCCACAATACACAAGCAATGTTCAGCTGGAGATATTTTGTGGATACACCGTATACACCAGAAGTAGCTGATAGATGCAGGCACCTCCACTGGGACCACACCTGTCTTGAGAATAGAGGTCCTTCAGGTGAGAACTGACCCCCACATCTACCTGTGATTGAAAGAAGTAGTGGCTGATATTATGGAAACCGCCACGCCGGCTGCTCTAGGTGGTTTGCATGACTCCTATGGGCATTATGGAAATGCCATATCACAGTAAGCTCTGCTGTTTTCCAGACCTCCACAGTTTCATCGCTGATGCAGTGACCAGCTGCCCCGATTGGGTTGGAGAGGACCATGACTATCAGACATTCATGGCGTATACTGTGGATATACCTTGAAGAAGCTGTGCAGTGCTGGGATATTGATTACGTAATCAATATCAGATTGGCAGTGGTCCGACTCCTGGCATCCCACCAACCAGCCCACCAGGGCCTTCTCTCCTTTGTAGAGGCTGTGCAGTATAATTATAATTGCTCGTCCCATTCAAGCGAGTGGGATGATAAGTCAGCAGGATCAGCTTTACCGGGCAGTGTGACTGATTTGGTAGGGTTGATCCTGCTGATGCAAGATCTTTACATTTATTTTTTTAACTCTGAGGGGCTCTGCTCACATCTCACTGAGGCTTTCATCAGATGTGTAGTATTCCTTAATGTATACCTCTCAATGAAGGCTCTGATATATTGCCATGCAGTGGTATATGTGTGTGTATGTATGTGTATATAGTTAAATGGGCCCCTTGATTATGTTCCCCAGCTCATATGCCTCATGAAGATTTGACTTTGGCGTAGAGCTGTGAAAAACTGCACACAACTGCTATAGCCAGATGGAGGAGGCTTTACGATGTGGGCCGTCTATTCTCTATTGTGAGGAGGGTAGAGAGCAGTGGGGATATCGGTGTAGCCTGTTATTGGGCGCGCGCTGCTCCCAGGCGTGGTCCGTCCACTGCTCCTTTCACCTTGCCTCCAGATATGTCTGACTGCTCTTGCGTCACGCCGTGCCAAGTCCTGAACCATCACTTTCCATCACGCCTCCCAACTAATGAAGGTTGAATAAGACCCTGCATGGAATATCTGCACCGAGGGCGCCTTCAGTTCCTGCCATTCCTGTATATGATGGATTCATGAGCCCCCCTGGGCAGTATACAGGCGTCCAACACTGTAATCTTTACATTTAGGCCTCTTGCACATGACAGTATCTTGGATTTGCATCTGATTCACATTTTCTGCAGACACACACGGACACGTTTAAAAAAAAAAATGATAGGCTCTCCCAAAAAACGGAGAGCATACGGATGTCATGTGTCTGTCTGTCCTGCAAATTATACAACAAGAATGGCCATTTCTATTAATGGGACTGTGAAAAAAAAAAAAGTCTTGCCCGTGGAAGGTATCCGTATTCTGTGGATGAGCGGATACGGTGGCGTCCATGAGACCTCAGACACAGTATTGTCACACGATGACATGTGCAGTTTTCTTACTTTGCTGAGAAGCCGGCATGTCTGGCAGAGTCACATGAGGATTGTGTAAGCCTGTGGCTTCTGAGGGCACTTCTCGGCTCTCCGTTTTCTGGAAAGTGCACAATGCCATATCTCATGTCAAGTATCCATCTCGTGCTCTCTACAAGGATCAATCAATACCGCCCCTCCCCATGGCCGCCGGGTTGCTAGGAGAAATCCATTTAACCTGTGCAGTGCCTCTGCCGATCGATAACTGCTGCCGAGCAAAGCATTAGACCGCAGAATATTACTTCTATTGTGACCTCTTTTGTGCGGTGGTCCGTGAATTCATGCATTATTTTATTCCTGTTGTAATGGATGTCCTTTTCAGACATGATGAAGGTTTCTATACATCTCTGCCTAGATCTGAAAACATTTGCAGGCCGGTATGAAGCCACACACTCCCGGTCAAAGTCCTGTACACATCCGGATTTCAGCCTCCTATATCGTACAGTTCTATAGATGGTCAGAGTCGCTCCCCTGTAATTAGAACCTATAACCCCTCTCTGTCATTCACTAGACTTGCCTCCACGGGCATGCCTGTGTAAAGCATTGGTGGTCTCTGATGGTAGCACAGTAAACAGCACTGTGCTGTTTACTGCCCCTGGTAAATGGTTTGTGTGCTTTAGGAGCGCTCCTAAGTAGTGTTCAGCGAACAGTTTTTTTAAGTTTGGCGTCCAAAGTTTGGGTTCTCGAAGAATCCCGTTATGGATTCCAAATTCCATTGTGGTCCGTGGTAGCGGCATCCATGACAGGATTCTTCGTGAACCCGAACTTTGGACGCAGAATTTAAAACGCTACTCCTAAGCGGATTCTGGAGGCCTTCCGTGTTTCAGTTGTATGGTGAATGTAGGAGAGATCCGCTAATTACTTATCCCATTTACTAGCTGCCATCTGCTGAGGCTCCTTTCACACTAACCGTGGGTTCAGACCTGAGCGTTCTAGAAACGCGCGTTTTTCAGCGCGTTTTTGCAAATAGGAAACACGCGTTCTTGTGATTGACTACTGTGGTGTCAATCACAAAACGCGCAACAAACGCCCCCAAAAAAGCTCAAGTACTTGTTTATGCGTCGGGCGTTTTACAGCGCGTTCAAACGCGCTGTAAAACGCTCAAGTGAGAACCAGGGCCATAGGAAAGCATTGGTTTTCATGTGTTGAGCGTTTTACAGCGCATTTGAACGCGCTGTAAAACGCTCAGGTGTGAACTTAGGGTAATGGTTTCAGTTCCGCTATTGAAATCCATCATAGGATCTCAATAGCGGTGGAAAACGCTTCATTTTTGTCCCCATTCATTGTCAATGGGGACAAAACTGAACGAAACTGAGTGCACCAGAATGCATTCTCTTCCGTTTGGTTGCGTCACCATCACAGACAGAAAAACCGAAACAAGCAGGGTTTTTCTGTCAGTGATGTGGTGCGTCATGGCTATAGAAGACATAATACAACCGGATCTGTTCATGACGGATGCATGCGGTATTATTGTAACAGAAGCGTTTTTGCAGATCCATGACGGCGGATCCGCAAAAAACGTTAATGTGAAATTAGCCTAAGAAGTGGTTGTAGGGAGGACCTGAAGTCACACCCAGTCCTGACATGGCCCCTCGTCACTGCTGGGACTGTCCAGTATGGCTGCAGCAGTGGATTCATGTATTCAGTACGGACATGCCATTCTCTTCCACGTCCAACTGCTACTTTACAGAAGTCTCTGAACGTCGACCAAAGGATTCATATCTGTAATGTCTGAAGTGTGGAAGAGCTTTACCCCTTGTCTTTAATCTTGCTCAGACCTGAAAATGAATATTAAAGTTGTTTTTTTTTTGCTTAGTTTTTTTTTCTCCCCTTTTTAAGGTTTTTCGTTGCCACAATGTACATTTCGTCTCTAATTATAATGGGTCCAATTATCTTGAACACATTGACATAGTTTCTCTCCGTAAAAGGATTACATCAAAGCAAGCAAGCTGTTAAGTACAGAGGCGCTTTAGGAGGCCCTCTAGGTATGCAATGTGTCCATTCCGCCCGTTCTCCTTTGCTGCCGGCAAAGATTATATTTTGGCATCTCCCCAAGGCATGTCACGCAGCAATGTCACTTGTGTTAGATGCTTAACAAACCTGTCATTCGTTACTTTACTCGCATCTTATTTGTTGTCACAGTGCAGGTCAAGATTACTGAGCTCGGAGCTGGAAACCCTTACCCACATCGCACTGAGCATGTGCAAGGCGAAGCCGGTTGGGATTTCTGATGTTAGAAGGGTCAGTTCACACAGCGGATTTTCAAAATACACGTGTAAAAGAAAAAAAAAAAACTGCACTGAGTGCAAGCAGATTTGTACACCTCAAAATTACGTGTGTTTTTTGTAAAGCAGATTTTTTACTCTATTATATTCTATAGTGCTTTTGGCGCGTTTACACACAAAAAAATGTCCATATGTGCACATCTCAAATGGTGCGTGTTTATTATTATTTTTTTCTGCTTCTCATTAATTTGAATGAAAAAATCAGCGCCGATTCTGCCCCAAGAGAGGATATGCTGCTTCTTTTACATGCTGCTTTTTTACGGGTGTAAAAAAAAGAAGCAAGTGCTGCATCCCATAGAGAGTGGGAGAGAGTTCCCTAGTCTCGCTGCTCTTACCGTAAAGAATCCTTATCTATGTTTGTGTATAAACCTTCTTTCCTCCAGATGCAGAGGATGCCCCCTCATCATAGTCACAGTCCTGGGGATAAATAGATGATGGGACAGATCTCTGTACTGACCCCTGATAAATTTATACATAGTTATTAGATCTCCCCTCAGTCGTCTTTTTTTTCTAAGGTGAATAACCCTAATTTTGATAACCTTTCAGGGTACTGTAGTTGCCCCATTCCAGTTATTACTTTAGTTGCCCTCCTCTGAACCCTCCCCAGCTCTGCTATGTCCGCCGTCGTTCACAGGAGCCCAGAAATGTACACTGTACACAAACTCTCCAAAATCAGCGCCAAAAACTGTTGTGAACAGATCCTAAAAGTCTACCGCATAGCGTTATGTATGATTGCTATTTGCCTCCGTACGTCCGCATAAAAGATAGGACATGTACTATACTTGTGCACAAAATGCGGTCCGTGGCCTCGTTCACTTCTGTGGTTCGGCATAAATGTGGATTGCATGCGGAAAGTGTTCCGTATGCAATACGTATTTTGCGGATACGTGTCCACAAACGTTAATGCCCTGTCAGGTCTCCTTTGACTCTCTATTAAAATGATACCTTCCGTTTTTTTGCTGATCTGCAAAACATGGAAACATACATTCAGTTTTTTTGCCGGCATGAGGAAGATTTTGCTGAACAACTGATCCAGATACCAGCAGCCATTATCTGTCCTTCTAATCCTGCCTGTAATGATAAGGAGATATCCCCTCCGTGTATAGATAAGACAGGATCCAGCATTCACAATAGGTGATTGTCAGAGCTTATCTCTTCTTTCCCTGTACAATGACCTCTGCACAGGTCACAGAGCATGTCTAGAAACTCTCCCATAGAAGTCATTTCAATGGTACCGCTCGTTCCTATATACTTGAATGACGTGAATGGGACGCCTGTAATTACACCTGCTCACCACTGCGATGTCGGTGGCGAGCAGGTAGACGATGAAGGGAAGGCTGCGCTGGCACTGAGCACATCCTTCTCTTCAACCAGCTGATAGGCGGGGGTGCCGGGTGTCGGACCCCTGCTGATCTGATATTGATGACCTATCCTGAGCATGGATAGCCTGGAAAACCCCTTTAAGTTATAGCTCTTATTACATCAACTCATTTTCCCCCCCCAAAAAACTATTGAATTTAGGCTTTTTTTAATATGCAGTGTGACCGTGTAGGTTTCTCTCGACCACATTACAATACCTGTATATATTTCCTATCTATACACTGTGTGCGTTCCTTTTTGTTTTCTCTATTGTGGCTATGCGGTGCAATAGTTGCATTTTTAGACTTCGCTTGGTGCCGTCGCTTTCCCTTTCCATGAAATCCCATGTATTGCATTATGTATTCCATTCGCTTCCCCACTTGTTGGAAGGTGTAAGGGTAAGGTGCGCTCCGGCACAGTAAATTAGCGCTGCATTTATTTGCCGATTCCCTTTCACGGCTCGCAGTTTAATAAATGATGAGCACCAACAAGCTGCTTACGAGTTGAAAGGTTTCCTAGCAACAAGCTGCCCGGGAGATGGCAGCCCAGATTTGGGCAGCCTTTGTTCCCTCGTACTTGTTGGTATCCGAGTACAATTGTTCAGTAAAGAGAATGATAAATGTCCTGCCAAAGGGATGCTGGGGAAATGTGAGACGTTGACCTGCTTAGCAATTCCGAACAAAGAGCGGCTCTCCCAGCCAGTGTTTAATATGCATGTACCAGATTTCACTCACGCTGGCAGGCAGCAGACACAGGCACATTTAAAGTACAGAAAGTAGATCATTCTGGCCTGGAAGGAGCACAACGCGTTTTAGTCCTACAAATGTGGATTGTCTACTAGAAGCATGCATTAGCAGCCAGTTTTCCTTAAGACTTTCAATACAAGTCTTATTTCTGTGTATGATCCGTCACGACCTCCTCCCCCCATCACATTTAAAGGTTCCCGGGAAACTAACGACCTTTGTGCCAGCCTAGTCGAGTATAGCTCCGTCTCCTGCGCCTTCTTCAGTGCTTGGGAAGGCTGGACTCCACTGTGAAGGCTCCTTTTACTCGAGGCGATTGTGGTGTAAATTATCGTTAAGTCGAGCAAAAGTGTAAAAGGCAATGAACGATAGAGCGACAATCGGTAGATTTCTCGGATTTCTCGTTGGGCGTTAAGGATTTCATACGTGTAAATGGGAATCGCTCACTGCACGCACGATTCCAGGGGATTACACCGTTGGAGAGTTTGAGCACGCTACTCAAGTTATTGCCTTTATAAATGCTACAGTCTGCTTTTCAAGCGATGGAATATGTGATCAAAGTTACGATTTTGTGACCGATAACGGACGCGGTGAAGGGGTCATTGTTGAAACGTCCACTGCACCAAGAAACAACTCATTTGGCGCTCAATCGTACCGATCGTCTGCTCGTGGAGGAAAGGACTAGATTTGTAAGGATGTGTTTACACCCTGCAGAAACATCCTGCAAAACTAAAAATCCCCAATTATTAATTCCTCTGCAGTGTGTGAATGGGCCTCCCTCTGTGTGCGCTGAAATGTACTCCGCAGGTATTCTGGGAGAAATACCATTCATTTTCAGATTGTGTGATAGCCAGACTTCTCTATTTTCAGGCCTGTGTTCCAGTAATACACGCTGGACAGGTCCTCTGGGGATCCGAAATGCACTGCCTTTACTAGCGCTCATACATTAGCACCGCTTCATTCCTCCCCTGCTTACTGCCCCTGTGCCAACACAGACTGATGTTTCCGGTGTGTGCGATTCTCCCGCTCCCCAGCCTCCTCCCCATCTCTGCTTGCATCTTGAACACTGTGTTAGGGCTCATGCACACAGCCGTAGTGTCTGTCCGCATTTTTTGTGGATCAGATGAGGACCCTTTCATTTCAACGGGGTTGCAACAGATGTTGGTGTGCTGTCCCCAGCCCCGCAAAGAAGATAAAACATTTCCTATTCTCGTCAGGAGTGTGAAAAAAATAAAATAGCAGCATGCACTCGGCTGGGATCCATGTTTTGCAGTTGTGTGCGTGAGCCCTGTGTCATGTGAGACTTGGGGTGAGAAGATCAGGCTTTCTGACCCTAAAGCAGCCAGGAGCATTGTTCTGTTGGCATTTATAGCAGAAGCAGCAGCATCACCAGCTATGTGAAGGAGTTTCACACATAATACAGCATGAAAATTGTTAATGAAGACCTTTTTGCATTTAAGAAGCAAATGAACAAAAAGTCAAAGCAAAGGTGTCCATAGCTGTTAGGTGGAAATTGGGCAACCTTATTAAAAACCATCTAGGTTGTGGCCACAACACTTGGCTGACATTTAATAGGCAGTGAGGTCTATATATTTGTGTACAGCACGGACCAGGTGACTGCCAGTAACAATCGTTTCCAGATCTATGTTACATGAGGACCAAAGCAGCACATGAAAAACGGAGATGTGAATTGCACCATTTACTCTGGTTCCCTGAGCAGTCCGTTGCCCACACAGATGAAAAATACAGCCATCTGAATCAGGCCTTAAAGGGGTGTCTCACTTCAGCAAGTGGCATTTATCATGTAGAGAAAGTTAATACAAGGCACTTACTAATATATTGTGATTGTCCATATTGTCTCCTTTGCTGGCCGGATTCATTTTTCCATTATATTTTACACTGCTCGTTTCCATGGTTATGACCACCCTGCAATCCATCAGTCGTGGTCATGCATGCACACTATAGGAAAAAGCGTTGGCCTCTGTGATGGCCAGGACCGCAGGAGCGCACATAGGCTGGTGCTTTTCCCTATAGGGTGCAAGCACGACCACCACTGATGGATTGCAGGGTGGTCGTAACCATGGAAACAAGCAGTGTATAATGTGATAGAAAAAGGAATCCAGCCGACAAACAAAACAATATGGACAATCACAATATATTAGCTTTATCTACATAATGAATGCCACCCGCTGAAGTGAGACAACCCCTTTAAATGAATATTGTGAATAATTTCCATGAAACCATTAAATATTAGACTGTCACTATAATGAAGCAGAGCATATACTGTATTTTGTCATTCGGAATATATTGCAGCGGCTCTTTCCCCGCCTGCTGTACATTATGAATGTGTAGGAAGTCCTTTTGTAGTCATGTAACACTTCCCATATTACTCTTTCAGATGATGCATAAAGGAAGAAGATCTGTGATCGCAGTCACATCGTGGCACTCTCCAGACAGCGTTGTTTCTTCCTTTGAGATAATGGACTTGTGATTGGGCTGTCGCTTCTTCTCCATTACAACTGTTGGGCCGTAACCAGCACTTGCTGCGTGTGAACATTTCCTTGGAGATGGCAGTGTACTTTTTAAGTGCGCTTGTGTGTTTTGTACTGAGGACTTCTGAAGCGTTTGCTCCGGAGCCGAGACTCACGTGGCAAGGAACAGGTAACCATTGCCTGTACGAGTCCCACTTCTAAGCGGTTTGCAGCTCTGATTTCTCGGTGACGTGCCACCTCTTAAACGTATTATTTTTACTGCGATTGGTAAACGCTCCTGCCCCCACAGCTGTTCAAGTGACTGCTAAGCGTAATTATAGCTTTCAGCTTCCTTTTTAACCTCTTCCTTGCAGTTCAGATCGACGTTCAAGAAGCTAGCAATAGTGTGCAGTTATTTTCTCCTACTTTACGGCTACAGAAAAGCAACCCCGAATGTAGTCAGTGTCACATTTCTTTACTCTTTAGAAGCATGCCCGTGACATGATGGCCTTCTCTATTGAGACGCACACTATCCACAGGAAGACGCTGTCTTTCATTATGGCAGTTAGACATCAGTTATGTGAACACTAAGTCTTCTAGAAAGCAATAACTATGAATTCACTTTTTTTTCCTTAAGAGCTTTGTTTTATTTTGCAGAAATCAGCCTAACTCGTTTTCACGTGCCAGACGTGTATAACTATTCCACATTGTTGCTGAGTGATGACCGGGGTATTTTGTACATCGGGGCCCGAGAAGTGATTTTTGCCGTAAATTCACAGAATATATCCGAAAAGAAGCATGAGGTAAGTGTGTATGTCAAAAAATAATATAATAAAAATAATGATATATATGTATTACACCATTGATTGTGCTTGTCAGAGTTCAGTTCTTCCTACCAGGATGGGATGCTAGTTACGTTATTATCATGTACTCTGACGTCTCCATCAAGATAAAAATCTATATGCAGGAGATCTAGTATGCATGTGGTACAGTAATAGTTTAACCCCTTCATTTATTATTGTGTACATGATAATGTGTGGAGGGGGCTGCTGCGCCAAGCCCGGTCCATCCACAGTAGGTGCCGGCTGTATACCCGTGCACCCATCCACAATGACCAGGATTGGTGATAATGTCGAACACCGTCATTTACCACTCAGATGCCGCAGTCAATAACGATTGCAGCGTCTATGGAGTTAGGCAGAGGGAAGGGGCTCCCTGTGCCTTCTGATCAGAACCCCACAGTGCAATCTCCGATCAGTTACCATGGCATGTCATGGTAAACTGTCTGTAAAGCCATGCATGAGACACGGCTCAGCAGGCAGAGCATAAGGATCCCATAAACCGTTATAGTTTTATATTAGGGTCTATGGGAGAAGAGACCACAAGATTGCAGGTTGTAGTCCCCTAAAGGGGTGAAAAGTTATGCAAAAATTAAAAAAAAACATAGGTTATAAATAATATAATCCGAAGTTTTACATATAAAAAAAAGCAATAAATGTCTGAACTATTAAAATATGAAAATAGTTTTGCTGTCCGGTGACCGCCGTAATGGAAACAAAAGAAATGAGAAAGACCCATTTGCTATTTTTTATTGACTTTGTCCCTCCCCCCAAAAAATTAAATAACAGTGATCAAAAAGTCATACGTACCCCAAAAATGGTACCAATAAAAACTTCAGTTCATTCCAAAAGAAAAAAAAACCCTTATAGGGCTCTGTGGATGGAAATTTTAAAAAAGTTATGACTGTCAGAAAATGGCGATGCAATGAAAATGTTTATTATTTTTTTTAACTATACAAATTTGGTATCACAGTAGTCTTATTGGTTCGCAGGAATAAGGACATCATGACATTTTTAGCGCATCCCACAAATATTTTTTTCCCCATCTTCAGATACATGGTAAATTAAATGCCATTAAAAAAAAATACAACTAGTCCTGCAAAAAATAAGCCCTCATATGGCTATGCGAAGGGAAAATTTAAAAAAGTTATGGTTCTTGGAATGTGATGAGAAAAAAAATGAAAATGCCTAAATGAAAATGGGCTTAGTCTTGAAGGGGTTAATTCCCTTTTATTACAGAATATGGTAATCCAGAAGGTCTGGTAATCTTCTGATAGTCTGTCAAAACTGCAGTATAAAGTGAGATTTCACAAGACGGAGCAATAGCCAATTAGGAACTTTCTCAGACTGAATCAAAGTATAAGGGTCCATTCACACGTCCGTTGTTTAGTTCCGCATCTGATCCCGATTTTTCGGACTAGTCACGGAATAGTTGCGGACAGAATTCGGACCCATTGATTTTCAATGGGTCTTTGAAATATGCGGACAGCACAAAAAGTGCTGTCTGCCTAATTTTCTCAGTACATAGTGTCCGTAAAAAATAAAAACATTTTCTATTCTAATCCGAAAATTGCGGTCCGTTGTGCAATGCAATTTTATTCTTCTATCCGTTTTTTGCGGATCCGCAAAAAACGGATGACAAACGGAAAGAATTCTTGGAAAATAGGATCCGCAAAAAACGGTCCTATTTTCGGATTATAGAAAAACGGACGTGTGAATGGACCCTAAGTAGCAGTTTTTGTGGTAACATATCTTATTTTTTTTTACCTTGTTTCTGAGGTTCTCCAGATTTGCCATGGCTGCCCAATAATCCAGAATATTTAATAGTCTGACACCTAGCCCGTCCCATACTAAGGAACTTGATTTTACTGTACACCCTTTTTATGAACATCTCTGCATAAGGCTACATGCACATGACAATGGCAATGTGTTTTGTGGTCCGCAAAAAAAACAAAAAAACGGATAACATCCGTATGCTATCCGTGTTTTTTTTTTTTTTTTTTGCGGATCCATTGTAACAATGCCTAAAACGGACAAGAATAGGACATGCTCTATCTTTTTGCTATCTGCATTTTTTGTGGACCCATTGAAATAAATGGGTCCACATCCTATCCGCAAAAGAAAACTAAACGGACACGGAAACAAACAACGGTCGTGTGCATGCAGCCTAATGATGAAGTTCTGTTGTAAACTCTTGACTGACTTGCCTGCTGCTTTGTGAGCATCGTACCTTTACGTTTCTTTACTAGGCTTACTGGAAGGTTACTGAAGTGAAAAATGAGGAGTGTTCTCGAAAAGGAAAATCCAAACAGGTACACTGTGTTTTTAAGCTAGGCTACAAAGCGTCTTGCAGTTGGGTGACGTAGGACTGCAGTGTCATGCTGCCACATCGCACCTAATAATGGTAGTCACTGCGGTTCTGTTTCATGTTGCAGTGACACGAAGGTCAGCAGAAATTCTGCGCAGCCAAATTCATTAGGTGCGAGGGGCAGCGTCAAATCTGCAGTCTTCATTTAGCCTTAATGTGTATTTACACAGAAAATAAGCAATCTTTACATAATGACGCTTTTTAGCGTAGATGTAGTTGCACTATGGATCCTGACAAAAACGATGTATATTATGAGTTTTCTATCGTTTTTAGATGTGGTAGTGCCACACAACTACCGCCACATTAGATGATGCCAAGCTCTGTTACATTGTGCGGTTTTCTGTTTATCCAGATTTGTTCACAAATTATAGATCATTACTTATTATTTCTTCATTATACCGATTTCTCTTCTTTTAGACGGAGTGTCTGAACTACATTCGTGTGTTGCAGCCTTTTAATGAAAGTGCTTTGTTCGTGTGTGGAACCAACGCGTTTCAGCCCGTCTGCGACATTCTGGTTAGTGGCGTTCAGGCAGCTGTCCGCTTTCATTTGTAGGCATGTCATATGCGATAGTGAGATTGGGAAGAGTGGCATTTACTACATATTGCATATACCACGTAAGGCTGTAAAGGAATACATAGACAGCAGTGAGTCCTGTAACAAGAACTTTGTCATTTTATGTATAATCATAGGAATTGAAGAATTTCAAGCTGCTGGGTAGAAATGAAGACGGTAGAGGAAGATGTCCATTTGACCCTGCACAAAGTTACACTTCGGTAATGGTTGGTAAGTGGCAGTTGTTGTGATCGGTTCTTTAATCTGATGATTTGTGCAATATCTACATTAATAATAAACTGTTCATCCCAGCTGCCAAAAATGACATACCTTTACAAGCTTGTGTCTCACTAGTGCCTTATAGAACATCTAGAAATGATCTTTCTTTCTACATGCTTTTCTTAGAGGTTGACCGACCCTCACCCAGTCTTAGTTACGACCCTGAAAGTGTTTAGCCTAAAGGAAAAAAAGCCACTTCCCTCTTCACTGCTGCTTCGTCTCAGTGCAGGGGAGGCCATCTCCTCTGCTTCTGGCCACCTTTGGAACGGAAATGTGACTTCAGCAGTCTCACAACCTCAGCAGTCATGTGCGCTTGGAGATGCCTCACCGCTGAGGCCAGGGCATGGCTGGAGCGCTGCGCATGACCACAAATGGGACTTCGCACTTTTGGGACACAGGAAGCAACTAAGAAGCTGGGACCATGACCCTTATGCTAAACACTTTAAAGGCGTTGTGCCCCTTTGGGGGAGGACCCATAAGATATGCCCCCATTGTCTGATAGGTGCTGGTCCCACCTCTAGGACCCGAACCTACAAGGAGAACTGAGTGGGGAGAGCTGTGGCTGGAGGACCCTGGATTTCCCGAAGTCCATCCACCAAGCGCTGCTCCTCTCCGCTCCCATACAAGTGAATGGGAGCGCACAGCGCATGCACGGCCCCTGTTCCCATTCATTTCTTTTGGGCAGATGGAAATAGCCGAGCGAGCACTCAGCTATTTTCGGCGGCCCCATTCAAATTAATGGAGGGCGGCTGCACATACGCAATGCGCCCCCCAATGATTTCCACCGCTCCATTCTCATCCGTTTCCTCACCTCTCGGACCCACACCTATCAGACAATGGGGGCATATCCTAGCAATATGACCCTATAGTATGTGATGACAAAACCCCTTTAAGAACCACACTGGAGGTTGCACAACCCCTTTAATATTACGCTCAGTGAAAGAAAGCTGAAAAATGGATTTATGCTAATGTTTCTGAGAGTTTTTAATTCAGTTTTTTTCTTGTTCCTAACCTAAAAGATGGAGACTTGTACTCTGGAACTTCCTTTACCTTCCTTGGCAGTGAGCCAATCGTATGTAGACACTCCCAACAGCTGAGCAACTTGAGGACAGAGTATGCAGTACCTTGGCTTAACGGTAATTCTAGAACTCTGCCATCTTTACCTATTATTTTTCGTCTTTGTTCACACTTGTGCAATCCGTCACTTTTGATGGTCAGAATAGCGCAGCTCACCTCACTATTCTTGCAATCTAAACTGCAGAAACCTCAGGGGCACCCCAACACATCTTAGAAGTCAGTATGGGCCACCATTTACCATTTGGATCATCCCTAGCACAGATCTGTCACGGCTCCATTGGCTTCTTTTTTTAAATTGAAGCTTTGACACCAGTGTGAGGAGAGCCCAGGGAAATTAGAAAGACCTTGTCATTTGTGCTGACACCAGGTTGCTCTACATTTGCCTAATACAGGGATGCCCAACCTGTGGCCCTCCAACTGGACATCCTACAGCAGGGCATGTTGGGAGTTGTAGTTTTACAACAGCTGGAGGGCCGCAGGTTGAGCATCCCTGGCCTAAGAGATCCACTAATCTAAATTCTACAGGGAGCTAGTGGCCAGATGGGAATGTTTTTTCCGTGTTGAAAGCGGGCAATAGACTTCCAAAACTGGGGCAGCTGAATGGCTATGGCTGCAGCCTTTCAGTTGTCAATAGATTATGCCAATATTGAACGAAATATTGACTCTGCAGGGTCAGAGTGAAAAGTAACCCCGCAGGGAAAGCCTGACGCCAGTTAGGATAAGCCTTCCAGCCTTCCGGAAACCTCTGAGAGGGCGAAAAGCTGGAGGAATACAGTAGGAGACTGCAGTGATAGATCTAAAATGTACATCTTTATTTTTTGTTAGGATGTGGACATATTGTGTAATCGAGAAGGAATTTCACAATACATAAAACACCTTTGTGGAAAGCTGACCACACAGGGGTCAGCCCCTGTTTTTGGCTGTGTCCTGACATATTGCTGCTGTATGTTTCGTGTAGACGGCATACTTGTCCTGTTAGCTCAGTTTTCCTGAACAGTTGTAGCTCTTTTCTTATAACCCATGTATATTTTGCTCCTTGTGGGGGTGTGGCACTTTTTTTTAAACCTGTGTGGTCAAGCAGCATTAGTTTTAATCTTGGTTCCTTTATTTTGGTTGCTTATCAGTTTGTAATTGTTTGTGCATTGTTTGTATGTAGAACCCAGATTTGTGCATGCAGATGTGATCAGGGCACCCGCGCATAACCCGGAGGGGGACGATGACAAGATCTATTTCTTCTTCACTGAAGTATCTGTAGAGTATGAATTTTTCAACAAGCTTCTAATACCAAGAATAGCCAGAGTTTGCAAGGTGGGTAGACCGTTATCATTAGTATGTGTGTGTATATATATATATATATATATATATATATATATATATATATATATTTATTAGTTCAGTGCAGAATGCATTATTATTTGATAAGGATAAATTATATTATTTGCCTGAAGTAAAGGGAAAATGGTTAATTCCTACTATTGAGGTATCACTGGAGTTTATGGGTGCCATTGTACATTATGTGGAAGTCTGTTCTGGGCTTCCCATGTGCAAACCTTGATATGTGATGATGTCTTCCTGTCTCACATTGTTTATAAAGGGGGTTTTCCATTTTAGACATTTAGGCATATTCACAGGATGTGCCATGAGTGTCTGATGCAGGGCCCACCTCGGACCCACTCCTGGGTCCACGCATGTACATATGCTCGGCCACCTCTCCATTCATTAGACCCCATTCTGGAGACAGGTCTGGGTCCCAGAGGTGGAATCTGTATCTGTAGAACATTTATTGCATGTCTGCTGTGGGAAAAATCCCTTTAAACACATTGCTAGCCAAAGACCATCTACCTTTTAATGCACCTAATTTTTATCCTATTATGTGGCTAGCGTACAGCTGCTAGAAAGATCACTAGTGCTAACTGTTGCTGAAGACATTTGAACACACGGTATATTTTTTTACACATGAACCAGGCTTTATATAGCACATCTTCTTGTGTCAAGGTTATTTTTATACCGCCAGCAATGAGGACACCGCTAATTGTTTAAGAAGGATCATCTCTGAGATCCACAGTAAAACCCACTGCACATTTTTGGTTGTTGAAAAAGACAGTGCCTTGCATTTTGCCATGCATCCATTCAGTTTAACCTGTACATCTCTGGCAAGTGATTTAATGTTCATTAAAAGGGTTTTCCGAGGTTTTAATACTGATGACCTATCCAATGGACATCAGTCTGCAACACCCGGGACTGACGATCAGCTTTTTGAGAAGGCACTGGCCATCAGCTGTTTGTGAGCCGCGCGGCCTTCTCCGTGCTTACCAAGCCCTTACCAATACCGTACACTGTACAGTGGCTGTGCTTGGTATCACACACAGCCCCATTCACTTCTATGGGGCTGAGCAGCGCCTAGGCCACATGACACGTGAAATTGTATGCATTTTTTTTCATCCCTACAAAAAATGATACTTTTCTGTGCAGCTACTCCAATATATATATTAAGTTAAACGTTTTTTTCGAGTGTTAGAAAAATATGGCGGCTTTTAGCCAAAAACCGTACAATATCGGTCTACAGGTAATGTGCAGCATTGCGCCATTTTCTTTCATGGAGCTGAACTGCTGTCCCTGACACAATCCATGGATAAATGTGGTGCAGTTTCTGGAAGAAGGCAGGCATATTTAAAGGGGTTGTCCAAAATAATTGGAATGCATTGGCTGCAGCAGTCACATGTGTTATCCCTGCATGTTACTGCTGCAGTCTGTAAAACAGCGGGAGAATGACCAGCAGCATAGAGAGAGGTGACTATGCAGTCCTTTTTAAAGCATTCTGGGACATTCCTTACATTTCAAATTCTAATTATCTTGGACAAGCCCTTAAAATATTTATCTAATCCTGGACAATAAAAGTAACGTGTTTTATTGTTGATTGCGTACTTTTTTTATTTTTAGAAGGAAAACGCACACCGTCCGAGTGGGTGGGTTTATGGGGATGCTGCTTGTGGACCCGGACATTCTAAAAAGCACGGCATAGTTTCATCATACAGACTAGCAAGCGCATATAGACTGTTCCAAGCCTGTAGTGCTGCAGATGTGTCTGTAATCCCATAAACATTACACAGTTAATATGGTTGAAAAAAAGACATAAGTCCGTCAAGTTCAACCAAGGAATAGGTGGGGTCGCGAATCCCAGAAGGAAAATTGTAATAGGGGCCTGAGTTATGTTGGAAATGTATCTGAGCTCCACTTTGAGATATTTTCTTTAAGTGCTGTGAGATACTTCTGACAGGCTGCTTTTTGTCTTAACCAGCGATGACAGGTGGACATTCATACTAAGCTGTCATCACTCAAACCCAAAAATGAGCCCAGCTGCCTGCTTCTATCACTTGGTTGTAGAGAAGGTTGGCGGGGTTTCAGAATTGACAGGCTCAATTGTGCACGGAGATAACTTTTATTGGTCTCCATGTGCATCTTCAACATCCGTAAGGGTACTCAAATCCTTGGGTAATCACGGTGACCTAAAGAGGTTGTCCTATAGTAACAAAGTATTCCCTATCCACAGGATAGGGGGATATGTGTCTGATATGTGGGATTCAACTGCTGGGATCCCTACCAATTTACATGAAAGAGATGCCGCTATACTCTTCTTCTCTTCAGCAGTCCCATAGAATTCAATGGAATGGCAGTGCGCATGCGTGATAGGCACCTCATTTACCCTGGTACCTCATTCTTGTGATCAGCAGAGGTCCCAATGCTGGAACCCTACCAATCAACTACTTCTCCTTCTATCCAGTGGATGGGGGATAAGTTGTTGTCGTGGGACAACCCTTTTAAGCACCACCACTGCACCCATACTAGAATTTACTGAGGGATTTATTATTGTTAATATTATTTAAACAGCCTCACTTACATTCGTGAAAGTATTCTTTGTAATATGTTATACCTCTAAAGGTACTGTCTGGTTACGACGCCCATAAATGTTAATAAGTGCAGTACCACCCAGTGAGCAGCATTATAATAAATGGTAGAGCCTTTACGTTACAGACAAAGATAGATCTTGTTAAAGATTGCAAATCCTGAAGCACTAACACTTAAAACCCCTTGCGACCCAACTGACAGTGTGTCAGCCAGGCGCAAGAGTTGTATGGAGTGGGGTCAACAGCTGATCCATACAGCCAGCATCCCTCCACAGTGACCAGGCTCATAGTGAACTCCAGTCCCCAGCATTTAACTGCTCAGATGTTGCAGTCAGTAGGGAGCCTGGCATCTGAGATGAAGGGGGCTCCCTTTCGTGTCTTCAGCCTGTTGCTATGCCAGCCTGGGTCTTTGTGAAGGCTCATCAGCATGTCATAGTGAACTGCCAGCAAAACTGTGCCTGTGGCACAGCCTGGCAGGCAGCTTGTAAAACTCTAATAGACTGTAATAGTACTCTATGGCAGTCTATGGGGCAAGTGTTTTGGCGATAGTGTATTCGAGTCCCCAAAGGGGACTAAAAATGACTGTGAAAAACGTTGTAAAGAGTCTGTAAAAAATGTAAACACAAAAATATAAAAAATTTAAATCGCCCACTTTTCCCAATTTTACATATAAAATTAAACAATAAAGTAAAGATAATAAGTATTGTCGCATCCAAAAAATGTCTTATTAAGATTATAATAATGTTTTTCCTGTACAGTGAGTACCATAATGGAAAACAAAATGCGGTATTCACCTTTTTTGGTCATATTTCCCCCCCACACACAAAAAAAAGAATAAAAAATCATCAAAAAAAAAGTATATGCCCCAAAGTACCAATACAATCTCTATAGCACAAAAAACTAAAAAAAAAACTCACACAGCTCTAGATGAGAAAATAAAAAAGTTATGGGTATCAGAATATGGCGATATAAAAATACATTTTTTTTTTTTTTTTTTTTTTTTTTTTTTTTAACAATAGGTTTTATTTTTTTAAGGTAGTAGAATAAAACAACTGTAATCGTACCAGCCTGCAGAATAAGCTCATCATGTCATTTTCATGAACGCCATTAAAAAAGAAAGAAAAATCATGGTGGAAATGCATTTATTTATTTTTTTCCATTTTACCTGACAAGGAATTCTTTTCCCGTTTTTCACTACAAGATATAGTGAATTAAACGGTGCCATTAAAGAACACCACTTGTCCCGCAAATCTAAAATTGTCCCTTAAGGGGTTAACTGTGCCCTGCAGACTGAAGCTGAAAATGTCTATCCTAATCCGGGACGTTTCCACAGCAACCTGAGGCCCAGAGAGACTTGTAGCCGGATAGTTGCACTTTTCTGCTGCGACTACTGGACTAAAGGGGAAAATGGAAGCGCAAGACGATGTAGTGTTGTCAGTGGTTTAGTGAAGACATTTAGGGGGAATTTATCATTTGCCTGTGCAGAGTCAGACTAATAGAAACCAACCCAGGTCTCTGGAAAATAACCAACCAGTGACGCCAGCTGGATTCCAGGCCGGGATACCACGGTCCGCGCACGGCCGTGTGCATGAGGCCTTAAGTAGTCCTTTCAGAGAAAACATTGCCACTGATTTCCTAATCCTTTATGTGGCGTAGGCTTAGGCGGGCTGTCTAGATCTGCACCAGATTTATCACAGGCGCTCAGGCTGGATGATACATGTGGTGCAGGGACAGACACTTTCCGCTGACTCTATACTAACTATTGGTTGGCTTACTTTGAGGCAGATTTAAACCAGAATTGTAATTGTGGTACAATTGTGGCGCATATTAGCCCCCAACCCCCCATTTCCCATTAAGCTTTGCCTCTTTCAGCTAAGCCCCACATCCTTATTAAGCTTGTAGAAATCCTAGATGTGCCAATTTGTGCCACTACCTAGAGTTTTGGCGCAGCCATATTAGTAAGTTTGGGCCATAGTTTTGAAAACGAGCCAGACACGAGGAGAAGTGTCCGCTAGGTGGGTCATTTTCAGCTTGTGGTCTCGGCACTGTTATAGGGAGACACTTATCCATTAAACCACAGTATTTGAGTGTATAGGTCTCTATAATGAGGGGCACTGTCAGGATTTCATTTTTTCTGTGATTCAGGCAGAATGGAAACTGATGACAGGTTGCTTTTACGTTTTTAGTTTCTTTCAGCTTCATTGCATATTTGCCTTTTTTTTTTTTTTTTTTCCTCTTTAAAAGTTTAGAAATGTAACCCTGAGCGACAAGTGGGCATAGAAGCATATAGCCAGCGCATCATTGTTCACTTTAGTGTCAGTTGCTGTAGAATGCATTCATGAAAAGGTCTTTTGATCCTACACAGAATGAGTATAAACCCTGTATGAGCAACGTGTTTCAGTACATATCTTATAGAGCTGCCTATTGTATTTCCTGGCGACTTTCATAAAGAAGGTGGGGGGCAGGTGGTGAATATAAAAGGGTTTATTTTCCAGAAAGAGAGTGGGAGAGGTTTCAGAGAGGTTTACACTGTTATGTCAGATTTTTTTTTTTCAAGACTGTATTAACACATTGATGCTGAGTTACTGTTTTTGCAGCGGTTTTACAACTGAACCGCAGTATGTGAATATGAACACAGCAACACCATAACAAATATAACATAAAAAACTTGTGTATCAACATGATAGAAAACACCAAGTCATGAAACCACCATACACAAGTAAGGGTGCTTTTCACACTTGGGTTCTGAGGATCTGGCAGGCACTTCTGTCCCGCCGGATCCGTCAGAACGCAAGTCGCCTGAAAGCATTAGAAGACTGATCAGGATCCTGATCAGTCTTTGAAATGCTTTCGGGTTACCATGGCAGCCAGGCCGCTATTGAAGTCTTGGCTGCCATGGTACTCCGCAGCAGTGTATTTACCTGTGCTGTGGCCGCCGGGCGCTCTTTCATGAAGTCACAGGTCCCCGCGGCGCATAGATCAATGTGACATTAAGAAGGAGCGCCGGTAAGGAGCAGGTAAGTACACTGCTGCGGAGTACTTACCATGACAGCCAAGACTTCAGTAGAGTCCTGGCTGCCATGGTAACCGATCGGAACTGCTGCTGCGCATGCGCAGAGCTAAACGTCGAATCTGGCGATGTGCCTAACAACATTTAGCTTAATTTCGGGTTAATGCACTTCAATGGGCATTAATTCCGGATCCGGAGTTATGGCAAGTCTTCCGGATTTTTGGACTGAGACAAATCCGCAGCATGCGTCCAAAAAAAACATTCACGTACTGAACGGAAGACACCCTGATGCATCCTGAACGGATTTCTCTCCATTCAGAATGCATGGGGATAAAACTGATTAGTTTCTTTCCGGTGTAGAGCCCCAACGAGTGAACCTTAGGGCAGAAAGCAAAAATGCAAGGTGAAAGGGGCCTAAGAATAATCAATACATAGTTTATTGAAAACATCCAACATTATGTGTTTATATGTTAATGTCTAAGAAATTATACATATAGCAGCGATTTACATGAAAGAACTGGATATGATGACAAAAGCACATCAACACAATGGGCCTAGTAATAAAGTGCAACGTGTGCTGCTTAGAAACCACCCACTGTAGGTCAAGGCAAAAAATCTAAAGTGTGTAAATAACACATAAATACAATAAATGCCTAGCTAGCAATATCAGGGGAATGCAGCTACAAAACCAGTAAGAACAATACTGACCCAGTTGATGGCGTCCTACTCGATGACAGTTTCGCGTATAGCTTCCTCACGGGGCATTACCCTGTGCACCACACGGTTTCTAAGCAGCACACGTTGCACTTTATTACTAGGCCCATTGTGTTGATGTGCTTTTGTCATCATATCCAGTTCTTTCATGTAAATTGCTGCTATATGTATATGATTATTCTTGTTTATGGTGGTTTCATGACTTGGTGTTTTCGAATATGAACACAGCCGGGTACGACCTGTCATGCATTAATAAGTATCATGTGATGGTATACCAGTATGCCAGTAAAGTCCCCTACAGGGACAGAAAATCTGTGGTGTGAGTGTGTAGAAGTGCTGCTGTGGACATTTACCAACAGGGAGCGCTTTCTTCTAATTACATTCTGTGACCAAAGTCTTCTTGACTGGCGGCTGTCTCATACATTCTCTTTATGTTATGTCTCAGAGCGATCAGGGAGGTCTACGGACTTTACAGAAGAAGTGGACCACCTTTCTCAAAGCCAGGCTGATTTGTCACTCACCAGAAAACAACTTGATTTTCAATGTTGTCAACGATGTGTTTATCCTGAAGTCGCCAACATTAAAAGAACCCGTTATCTATGGAGTTTTTACTTCTCATCTGTAAGTGCAAAATAAAATGAGTAAAACCCTGTTTCCATCCCCATGAGCAGTGCAGTAATGGTTGGCACGGTGTTATCTGTGAGCTTTCTCCATAACTATATATTTCATGTGGGACGGTGCATGGATGCATAAGCATATTTGTCAAATTAGTTCTGTAACTTGGCTTTCTTTTTTCTTCAAGAAACAATGTTGGCATGTCGGCAGTATGTTCGTACAGCTTATCTAGTGTGGAAGACGTCTTCACAAAGGGAAAGTACATGCAGAGCGCCACAGTGGAACAAGCACACACTAAATGGGTGCAGTTTAATGGGGAAATACCGAAACCTCGACCGGGAGCAGTAAGTTGCTGTTTGACTAAGGAAGTGTTGACTTGAAGGCAGTGGTGGTTTTAATCCGATGGTTAATTATAAATGGTTCTCTCCCTATAATACTATCAAGTAGACACTGCTACTAAAGGGTCATTCTGGGTAGAACAAGTTATCCCCTTGTCCTAACCGGAATATCTGTCAGCAGATTTGTACCTATGAAACTGGCTGACCTGTTACATGTGCGTTTGGCAGCTGAAGACATCTGTGTTGGTCCCATGTTCATATGTGCCCGCATTGCTGAGAAAAATTGTTTTAATATCTGCAAATGAGCCTCTAGGAGCAATGGGGACATTAACGCTACGCTTACATCCTCTGCTTTCTCCGGAACTCCTGCTCCCTCTCCACCTTGATTGGATGTGATCCCCTTTACACTCCCTGTCAAAGTGCAGAGGTTGCAGTAGTTGAGCTTCTAGATGTAACGGCTACGCCCCTGTTGCTCCTAGAGGCTCATTTGCATATTTTAAAATATACTTTTTCTCAGCAATGTGGGCACATATGAACGTGGGACCAACACAGATACTGGTTTCATAGGCACAAATCTGCTGACAGATGCCCTTTAAAGTAAGTGGCTCCTTGATAATATATATTTTCTTCATGATTCTTGTCACTTGCTTTCTTAAGAATTTTAGCATTTTATATTTGATGTCTAGTTTTAGGCTTATTCCAATTTTCTACAAGATTAAATGTAACCATATTAGAACACGTTTTTCTTGTATAAGTCTGCAATTTACAGCGCAAAACGTCCAGAATTTTGTAATGGAATGTGTTGGACAAGTCTGGAGGAGGAATTCTATTACATGAGAGCCGTACTAATTCTGTGCACCATGTTTCCTTTTCTACAAAACATTGGTGTATGCCAGGGCTCATAAAATGATGCTTTTTATGACAATATTGATACAGCTCCATTTTGCTAATTTTTCTTCTTCATTAAAAACGAATTTCATCTCCAGTCATGAGCTTTTGTTTTCTTGTTTCAGTGTATAACCAATGAAGCTAGAGCCATGAACTACACGAGCTCACTAAACCTACCAGACAAGACATTGCAGTTTGTGAAAGACCACCCTCTAATGGACGACTCTGTGGCTCCCATCGGAAAGAAACCCAGGCTTGTGCATCAAAATGTGACCTATACTCAGATAGCTGTAGACCAGGTGAAAGCGTTGGATGGGAACACTTATGATGTCATGTTTATCAGTACAGGTAAAAGGGATTTGCTCTCAATGTTTCTCTTGTAGTTTTTCCTATATTTATTTTTACCTGAAGGGATATTTGTGCCTGTTATCAGAATGCCCGTTTTATGCGGTGGCCACGACTACGGAAACGGCTAAGTAGGCTGTGTGATGCCATTTCCATAGTTTACTTTTACTTCTATAGATGGTACTGCACAGGCCGCTCAGCTGGTTCGGTCACACACATGACTGGGTATTCTGATCTAACCATGAATGACTGAGATGGGTAGGGGGAGATTCCAGTAATAACCCACCCTACTGAGTCCGAAGGATGAACAAATGACAACTTGACAAAGTTCTCCTGAACGTCTTCCTACGGAGAGTAAAAAAAAGACACATTACTTGTAGCTTTGTCAACACGATTTCAGATCAACTAATGGGGGTTGGCAGAGTTAAGTGGGTTTTCTTAGTTCAGCAAATATCAGTTATCATGTGAGAAAGTTAATACAATATATTGTGATTGTCCATATTTCTCCCTTTGATGGCTGGATTAATTCTTCTATCACATTATGCACGGCTCGTTTCCATGGTTACGACCACCCTGCAATACATCAGTGGTGGTCGTGCTTGCACACCATAGGAGAGAGCACCAGCCTATTTAGTGGCCGGGACCATGGTAGCGCACATAAGCCAGTGCTTTTTCCTTTACCCTAAGTTCACACCTGAGTGTTTTACAGCGCGTTCAAACGCGCTGTAAGACGCTCAACATATGAAAACCAATGCTTTCCTATGGCCCTGGTTCTCACTTGAGCGTTTTACAGCGCGTTTGAACGCGCTGTAAAACGCCCGACGCATAAACAAGTACTTGAGCTTTTTTGGGGGCATTTGTCGCGCATTTTGTGATTGACACCACAGTAGTCAATCACAAGAACGCACGTACCCTATTTGCAAAAACGCGTGACAAAAACGCGCGTTTCAAGAACGCTCAGGTCTGAACCCAGGGTTAGTGTGCAAGCACGTCCACCACTGATGGATTGCAGGGTGGTCGTAACCATGGAAACGAGCAGTGTATAATGTGATAGAAGAATTAATCCAGCCAGCAAAGGAAGCAATATGGAGAATACATAAGTAAGTGTCTTGTATTAACTTCCTCTGCATAATAAATGCTATTTGCTAAAGTGAGACAATCCCTTTAAATCAGGCATCCTCAAACTGCGGCCCTCCAGCTGTTGTAAAACTACAACTCCCACAATGCCCTGCTGTAGGCTGATACCTGTAGGCTGTTCGGGCATGCTGGGAGTTGTAGTTTTGCAACAGGGCTGCAGGTTGAGGATGCCTGCTTTAAACAAAAACTCTGGCAGCCCCTGTAAATGGTGTAAAATAAGGTTCTCACGATTGTGTGGGTCTCAGTGGTCAGACTCTCATTGAAATGGCTATGCCCTATCCTGTTAATAGGGGATAACTTGATACAACTGAATACCCCTTTAATAGAGCGTCAAGAGACTAGCCACCAGTCGTAGACCGAATCTTGGCTAGTAGTAACTTAAGAGGTCTACTTTTTTATTAACGGATCTGTTTAGTCATGAAAATGAAGGACCTGTTGTATGTTAATATAAACATTGGAGCAGATTTACTTATCCTATAAAACCAATTAATAATAATCCAATACATATAGATGGGGTAAACTTCTATAGACAACAGATTATCATAGTGATAGACTGAATGATGGGTTTGGTTTATACCATCTATTGGTTGGCTTAGTTTGAGATAGAATTTTATGCCAGAATTGTCACAATTTTGGCACTAAATGTCTATTAGCAAATAGTTTCTCTAAGCCCGAAAGTTGGTGCACTTGCATTAGTAAATGTGAGTTGCTGTTATCCGGTTCATTAAAGGGGGGTAGTCCAGGATTTTCCTATTCATGGCCTATCCTCAGGACAGGCCATCAGTATCTGATCGGTTTCAGAGTAGCTCCATTGATAGAGCTGGGTACTTGCAGTGCTGCTCCCATTAAAGTGAATGGGAACAGCACGTCGGTCACATGAGGACAGGCCATCGATATTAACTGCCTGGTATACCCCTTTAAATGCAGCCAGTATTTTAATGCTTCCCATCTTTTGCAGATAAAGGTCTGTTGCACAAAGCAATCAGCCATAACACCGAGATGCGTATTATTGAAGAAATAGTCCTATTTCCTGATTATCAGCCAGTCCAGACGTTACTGCTTTCAGACAAGCAGGTAAGCTTCACTTCTAAGTGTTTTGAGGAATAAAAAAAATATAATGCTTAATTATGCATTTTTTTAAGTGAATCTGTTATTAAACTTTTCTATCCTATTTTAGAGCAGCATGGTATGGGGGCAAGTCCAGTCTTCTATTAGCCAAAACGGCACAAACAATTTTTCACTATTAGATATGATCAAAGGATTCACGTGAGGGGAGCGTGCCCCTCTCCTTTTTAATGGTGGGTGATGGCTGGCTGATTTGTATCTGCAGACGTAGCAGGCCGTCACTCACTATCGGGAAGGTATGCAAGTGTTCCCCTTCTGTGAACAATGCATTCATTACTAGAGTCATGTTTACATGTCAAATGTCAAACTACACACTGAGGGATATTTACCCTGTCTCCATTTGTTTTTAAAGGAGTTTTCCGAGATTTTAATAATGATTTTGAGAAGGCATTGGTGCTCTTGTGAAGTGCGGCGGCCTTCTCCGTGCTTACCAAGCACAGCGCCCTGCATTGTATAGTGGATGTGCTTGGTATCCCCATTCAATTCAATGGAGCTGAGCGTGATGCCAAGCACAGCCGCTATACAATGTACGGCGCTGAGCTTGGTAAGCTTAGAGAAGGACGCAGCGCTCACAGGTGCCTTCTTAAAACAGCTGACTCGCCGGGGCCCCAGGTGTCGGACACCCGCAGAGCAGATACGGAGAATAGGTCATCAGTATAAAAACCTTTGAAACCCCTTTAAACATGTTTTAGAATATTGTTCATTTTTATTTGGAATGTGTGGATATGAGGAGGCAGGTTTGTGCAAGTATCGTGACCACAAAATGGCTGTCCCCATGCTACATCCTATTCTTCTTGCTACCCAGTAAAGTGAAGAAACGTACTGAAGTGTGAGCGCTGCGTAATTTTGCTACAAGCCATTTAGTAATTGTAAATATAGTTCTTTAACCCCCTTAGTGACTAATGACGTACTGTGTACGTCATGATGTGGTGTTGGTTACCTCATCATGACGTGCACAGTACGTCATAAGAACAAAGTGTCACAACTATACACCGGCATCTAAACGGGTGCTACGGACAGATAAGCTGTCCGGGCACACGGCAGAGGACCAATTACAGCGGTCCCCGCCTTTGGTTTGCTGTGATTGGTCGGTCAGTAAGTGAGGAGATCAGGGCTGCACTGCTGTGTTTACTTGTGCCCCGATCATCCCCCTTCAGGATGGCTGATTGGGACCAGGAAATAGTGAGGGGGCCGAACCCCCCCCCCACCACCACAACCGCTCCGTACCCCCCCCCCCCACCACCACAACCGCTCCGTACCCCCACAATAAAAAAAAAAAGGCCAAAAAAAAAATCGAACATTCTCCCATATATGCACATTCACAATTGGGTAAAAATGAAGAAAATAAAATACCCTAAACATGTTTGGTATCGCAGCTTCCGTAACAACCAGCTCTATAAAAATATCACATGACCTAACCCATCAGCCAAAAAAAAAAACACCGTAAAAAAAAACTGCCCAACGTTTTTTATTTTTTTGTCACCTACCAACACAAAAAGCGCAACACCAAGCGATCAAAAGGGCGTATGCCACCCAAAATAGTACCAATCAAACCGTCACCTCATCCTGTAAAAATGAGACCCTACCTAAGACAATCTGATAAAAAAGCTATGGCTCTGACTATGCAGACACTAAAAATTGGGGGACACAGGCTTGAACACGGTTATAGCTGTTGCGACTAGGAGGCGGACACTAAGCACAAAGGTGTGAGCTCCTCCCTTCAGCTATACCCTTCCTACAGGGACTAAGCTAAGTTAGTTAGTGCAAAAGCAGTAGGAGAAGAAAGACAAAAACAGGAAAACCAAACTATGTACAAACCCCGAACCACACAGGACAGAAAAGGGCCGTAATCAAGAGAACGGGTGGGAGCTGTGTCCCCCAATGAATGGAAGAGAAACAGATTTTACGGTAAGTACAAAAATCTAGTTTTCTCATCCGTATCATTGGGGGACACAGGCTTGACCATGGGACGTAACGTTTAGAGCAGTCCCAAGGGTGGTCATAACCAGAAACCCTCCTGCCAACCGGAGAACCGCCATCTGCAAAACTGTACGCCCCAGAGAAGCACCAGAAGATGCAAAAGTGTGTACTCTGTAAAACTTGGCAAAAGTGTGCAAAGACGACCAGGCAGCCACCTTGCATACCTGAACGTCTGAAGCCCCGTGATGCACTGCTGAAGAGGCCCCCACTGCCCGAGCAAAATGAGCAGTAACCCGGAAGGGTGGGGCCCGATCACTTACGCGGTACGCTTCCACAATGGCCAAACAAATCCATCAGGAAATGGAAGCTTTAGACGCAGCCAGCCCTCGTCTGGAATGACATGCCCCTCTGGAATGACAAACAGGGAATCCATCCGTCGGAAGGATGACATCTGGGACAGATTGGATTTGGTACGAGCCGTTCACATCTCAGTGTGGAGCGACTGCTCCCGAGGCTGAGACGGGTCAGGACCAAATGAAGGGAGAATAATCTCTTCATTTAGATCTATTGCCGACACAACCTTCGGAAGTAAGGACTGAACAGGGCGAAGGACTACTTTCTCCTGATGGAGGATCAGGAAAGGCAACTGACATGAAAGAGCCACGAGTTCCGACACCCTATGGATGGAAGTGATTGCCACCTTGTAGGACATAAAGCGAAGCGACATCTGCTGCAAAGGCTCAAACGGTGAAGACTGGAGAGCGTTGAGAACTAGATTAAGATCCCAAGGATTCAACGGGGGACGGAAAGGGGACACAACATGCGCAACCCCCTGCAGAAAAGTCTGAATCGCAGAAAGCGAAGTAAAGTTCCGCTGAAAAAGGATGGAGATTGACAAAACTTGCCCTTTGAGGTAGCTGAAAGCCAGCCCCAAGTCCATGCCCGACAGGAAAGACAAGAGTCGCGGCAACGAGAAACGAACCGGAGACAGCTGATGATGCTCGCACCAACTAAAGTAGGACTTCCAGGTCCGGTGGTAGATTCAGGAAGAAGACTGCTTTCTGGCATGAATCATGGTCTGGACAACCCCATCCGAAAAACCCAGAGCCCTTAGTACGGCGGCTTCAACAGCCTTGCCATTAAATGTAGCATTAAATGACACGGAATGAGAGGAAGGGAACACGTAAGGAAACGTGAACTGACTCCAAGGAATCACTAGTGCGTCCTCGACCTTGTGGTTGAAGCGGGAGGCCATGATATCCACGTCCGGCCGACCTCCATCGCTCACAGATGGCTAGAAAAACCTGCGGGTGAAGAGCCCATTCGCCGGGATTGAGACTCTGCTGAGGAAGTCGGCTATCCAGTTGTCGACGCTGGTGATGTGGACTGCGGACAGCGCCAGAACATGGTTCTTCGCACAGCTGAGGATCAGAGCTGTTTCTGCTATGGCTGCTGGGCTCCGGGTGACGCCCTTGTGATTGAGGTACGCCACAGCCGTGGAGTTTTCGGACTGAACTCGAACCAGACGTCCTAGGAGATGGGCGGTCCAATGTCGCAGAGAGAGACGAATCGCTCTCAATTCCAGAATGTTCATTGGGAGGGAGCGCTCCTTACATGACCACACGCCTTGAACATCCCCCCCAAAGTCCGAGGCTTGCGTCGGTTGTCAACACCGTTCAACGGAGAGAAAGGAACAAGTGGCCCGACGTCGGCATCAGGGAAACCATCCACCACCTGAGGGCCCAGTGGGTTGGAGCAGAGAGACGCATGGGCCGATCCAGGGAGGCCGTGGAACGGTCCCAATTGGTCAGAATGGCGTACTGAAGAGTCCTGGTATGGAACTGAGCATAGTGAACTGCTTCGAAGGCAGAGACCATGTGACCCAGAGCCTGCATGCAGTGACAAACGGGAAGAGGACGGGGCTGCAACAAGGGGAGAATCTGAAGATGGACAGTGGATAGCTTCTCCGGGGGCAAAAGTAACTTGGCCTGAAAGGTGTCGAGTAACATGCCCAGAAAGGTTAGCCGCTGAGATGGATAAAGACAAGACTTCTGACGGTTCAGGATCCATCCGAACCGTTCCCGAGTGTCCATGACTATGCGCAGGCTGTTTGCTGTTGACCGGGAACGACGGACCCTTGATCAGGATACCGTCTAAGTAAAGGATCGCCACAAACTGGTAGTAAAAGGGATCCACTGCGAACCGGAGAAACTTTTGATGACTGATGCATATGGGAAGACGAAGGAAGCTGTTGAGCGCCTTGAGGTCCAGAACGGGACGGAACGTCTACTCCGTTTTTGGGGACTACAAAGAGATTGGAGTAGAACCCGCGAAAACGGGTCTTGCGCAGCAACCTGGACAATAGCCTGAAAAAATGATTTTGCGGGAAAGGTCGGAGGACAAGAGCAAAAAAAATTAGCAGACCTGCAAAGCAGGGAGGTCTGCCTCCTGCAGACACTAAGCTAAAACTGATTTAGCTTAGTCCCTGTAGGAAGGGTATAGCTGAAGGGAGGAGCTCACACCTTTGTGCTTAGTGTCCGCCACCTAGTGGGAATAGCTATACCCATGGTCAAGCCTGTGTCCCCTGTCCCCCAATGATTTTTGTTTCAAAAATGCTATTGTGTAAAACTTAAAACAAGAAAAAGTATACATATTAGGTTTTTCACTTCCGTAATGACCTGCTCTATAAAAATCACATGACCTCTATAAAAAATTGGTAAAAATTACCAATTTTTTGGTCACTTTGCCCCAAAAGTGTAATAATAAATGATCAAAAAAATCATATGTACCCAAAAATGGTACCAATAAGAGTCAACTCTTCCTGCAAAAAACGAGCCCCTGCACAAGGGGCTTTTTTTTTTTTTTTCAAAAATGCTTTATTATCTGAAACAAAGAAAGTAGACCTATTTGATATCATCAACATCCATTCTTTGACATCCATTCTTTGGTTACCTTGCCTCACAAAAAAATTCATATAGAGCGATTAAAAATCATATGTACCCCAAAATAGTACCAATAAAACTGTCACCTTATCCTGTAGTTTCCAAAATGGGGTCACTTTTTGATTGTTTCTACTGTAGGGTGCATCTGGGGCCTTCATATGGGACCTGGTGTCTAAAACCCAGTCCAGCAAAATCTGCCTTCCAAAAACCATACGGTCCTCCTTTTCTTCTACACCCTGCCGTGTGCCCGTACAGCAGTTTATCACCACATGTGGGGTGTTTCTGTAAACCGCAGAATCAGGGTAATAAATATTGAGTTTTGTTTGGCTGTTAACCCTCGATGTGTTAAAGAAAAAAAAATTGATTAAAATGGAAAATCTGCCAAAAAAGTGACATTTAGAAATGTCGTTTCCATTTTCCTTTAATTCTTGTGGCATACCTAAAGGGGTTTTCCCATCTCAGACAATGCGGGCATATCTCTAGGATATGCCCCCATTGTCTGATAGGTGCTGGTCCCACCGCTGGGACCTGCTCCTACAATGAGAATGGAGCAGCGAATTGAACGGAGGGCGCACTGCGCATGCGCAGCCTTCCTCCATTAATTTCTATGGGTCCGCCGAAAATAGCCGAGCACTGGCTTTGGCTATTTCTGTCTGCCCCATAGAAATGAAAAGGAGCATGGGCCGCACATGCGCGTTGCGCTCCCATTCACTTCTATGGGAGCAGTGGGAAGCAGCGCTTGGTGGTGGACGGACCCTGGGAAATCCTCCGGCCACAGCACTCCTTGCACCTATCAGACAATGGGGGCATATCCTAGCGATATGCCCCCGATGTCTGAGAGGGGACAAACCCTTTAACAAAGTTTGTAAAATCAGTTTTGAGTAACTTGAGGGGTGTAGTTTCCAAAATGGGATCATTTATGGGGGTTTTTTTACTATGTAAGCCCCACAAAGTGACTTCAGACCTGAACTTGTCCTAAAAAGTGGGTTTAGGAAATTGTCTTAAAAATTTTAAGAATTCTAAGCCTTCTAATGTCCCAAAAAAATAAAATGACATTAACAAAACGATGCCAACATAAAGTAGACACATGAGGAATGTTAAGTCATAAATATTTTATGAGGTATCACTTTCAAAAGCAGAGAAATTTAGAAAATTGCGAATATTTGGGATTTTTTCATAAGTAAAGGTGAAATATATTGACTCATTTATGACTATCATGAAGTAAAATGTGTCTTGAGAAAAAGTCTCAGAATGGCTTGGATAAGTAAAAGTGTTCCAAAGTTATTACCATGTTATAAAGTGATACATGTCAGTTTTTCTAAAATAAGCCTGGTTGCAAAGGTACAAAATGGCTGGGTCATTAAGCGGTTAAAATGAAATGTACAAGTATAATGTTGTGCAAGTACATTTTGTGTTGGACAATCAATTAGCTTGTGCCTTAACTTATGCATACTATCATTTTCCCATGCATATCGCTACAGCTCATGATTTCTACTATTGTTTTACCTCAGAGAAAAAGATACATCTACGCTGGATCGAACACCGAGGTGGTGCAGTCCCCTGTTGCTTTCTGTGAGAAGCTCACTTCTTGTGCAGAGTGCATACTGACAAGGGATCCTTATTGTGCTTGGCACCCAGACAAGAATTCTTGTGTTGATATCCTTGAGGAGAGTAACACTGACAGGTATGCAAGGGTTCATAAAATAGTCGTAATAAAAATGAAATCTGAGCATAGTAAGCATTAAAGGCTATGGACATCTTCGCCCTGCTTTTTTGTTCATTTGCTTTTTAAATTTGACTTCCTAAATAGTCTTAATTAAAGAATACTCTACCATTTTAGAGTCCGTGCATCTCCTTTACATAGCTGGCTGTTTGCTACTTATAATGGTGACAGCACACTGCTTCGGCGGTGTTGGCGCCCTCTGCTCTTCCACTCGGTGTGGAGATTGCAGCAGGGAGGGGGAGGAGTTTATATACAATAGAACGAAATGTAAAGAGCAAGGCAAGTATCCAAGCCTTCAGGGAGGGTGCTAGAGTGTAGATAGGGAGGAAAGCACAAGACAGTTTGCAGGGCGGTGGGAAGAATCACATAGGCTATGTACAAGTGTAGAGAGAAAGCAGATTCCTTTCAAAATACTAAAGAACTCCTGAGAGGAACACATCATATATTACCAGAAAATGGAAAAAAGAACACCTGCAAAAAATGTGATTAATGTGATTGAGCTCAGAAAGTATTAATTGCAAGAGGTGCATGGTGAATGATCACACAACCAAGGTGGTGCACCCGTTATTTAACAGGGTATATCTTGAAGCAGGGTCACATTTAATACTGTATTGCATCTCCTCTTGCATGGCAACAGGCTGTCACTTTGGCATGGTAATGTCATACAGATGCTGGATAGCCTCCTGTGGTATATCATGCCAAGCTCTTTCAACTTGGCCTGTAGTTCACCAATGGTGGATGTTGGCTGCTGTGCATGGGAAATCAGTCACTCCATCCAGTTCCCATCTTTCTTGATGGGGGAGAGATCTGGCGATTGAGCTGCTGAATACCCTAAAGAGCTCATTGTGCAGCACGGGCAGTGTGTGGGCAGACATCATCTTGTTGGAACACCACATGTTCTTGGTCAAAAAAAGGCAGTAGTACTGGTTTCAAAATGTCCTGCACATACCGAGTAGTGGTCAATGTTTCCTCCGCAAATACCAGATATGAACAGCCATGGTAGCTAATGGCACGCCACGCTTTGAAACCTGGCGTTGGTCCTGTGTGTTTCTGCATCATGCATGATGGCAGTAGGCACATTCCAATTCTTCTGCGAACGCTGATGCAGCCGCCATTAGTACTAAGGCAGAACCAGCTTTCTTCACTGAATGCTATTGTTTTAAATTGATGACCACATCAGAGTTTGCTGGAGAGTGCCTACTGCCATCATGTATAGTGGGGAGACGCACAGGACTAACCCCCAGGTGTCATGTGCGGGGAGCCATTGGCTACCATGGCCATTTCCACCTGGTATTTGTGGAGGAAACATTAACCTGTCTTCAGTATGTTCAGGGCATACTTTGGAGATATGGTCTTCCAACAAGATAACGCCTGGCTACACTACGTGCTCTTTAGGGTATCCAGGAACTTCTCTGGCCAGCTTGATCCTCCTTGGCTGAACTATGGGTTCAAGTTGAAAGAGCTATATCTGAACTGTATATAAAATATTATTAAATCCCAAGGCCACCATTATCTTGATTGTCATATATACATTGTCTTGTTTGTTGTAGGCCCTTGATTCAGGCATTAAATGGAGACGCATCTCACTGCCCAGGTATGTTTTCCCACTATCAAATTATGAAAAACTCTTGGTAATTTGAAGACAATTGGCCTGTTCACATGATAAATATTTGACTGCTCTCTTCATACATTCCTTTGTTAGGCAGGTTATTTGTATGTACTACAAATGTATTTATTAAATTGTAGCCTAGCCCAGTATTTTTCTTCATCAAGAAGCATGTGGAATGTATTAAAGCCTTCCATCAATGCTTCAAAAGTAACAATTGTGTAATGTAGACTCTTTTAATAGAATGGTTGTTGATATGTACCCACTTTTTTAGATTCTGCTGATAAAGGAATCCGAGAAAGTATGAGGTACACGGTGAAGGCAGGAAGCACGCTAGAGCTGAAATGCTCTTACAAGTCTAACTTGGCATCAGTGTTTTGGACATTCAATAATGAAACCTTGAAAATAAGCCCACCCAAATATCTTCTGCACAGTACTTTAGTAATATTCAACGTGGCCGAGGGGGATGCAGGCACTTATCAGTGCTGGTCACAAGAGGTCATAATTGACAAAGTGTTTTCTCAGGTGGTCATGACACATCATTTGGCAATTGAAAGGACCCCACTCCCCCTCACCAGCACAACGCAATCTACAACACGAAGGGAAGAAACCATGAAGACCACTCGCTTTTATACAATCTCGAGGGAGAAGACCACCAAGATGTCAACCAAGGTGTCAACAACTGAAGCAATGACCACTTTAGTTGGTGTAACCCACTTCAATAACAAAATAACACCTACAGAATCTGTGATGGAGGTATTCAGCTCCATGCCTGATGTTGGGGTTGGGAAAGCTTTGTACTTGACCAACACCAATGATTGCTCTCTCCTTATCATCTTGGTCATCGTGTTCTTTTTTCTTTTCCTTTTGTTGTTGACGTACAATTGCTACAAGGGATTTCTACCAGCCACCTGTCTAAAGTATCGTGATGCTATGGTGCATGGCAAGAAGAAGACTCCTCTCAACATGAAAGATTGTGAACAAGGTGTTAAAGAAACCTTAGTAGAGAAAGCGTGCACGGAGAACCAATGTGGAGGAACTCAGAAAGCACCTCAGGATACCGGTTATGAGACCGAACCAGACTGTAGCAATGGGAACATTACTCATAAAGAAGATGAGATGACTGCGGAAACAGAAAAGGACCAACCATTCGATGTTAAGTGTGAAATAAAATATGCCGATTCCGATGGTGACTGAAAATCAAACTTGTTGGGAATAAAGCATTCTGAGCCATAAGCAATAGGGCTTTTTTGCAGTCCACTGCCCAGCTTCACTCCATTTCAGAAAAGATGTGTGGCTATTGGGATTCTCCACCTTATCAAGGCCCTGGGTTATACTGGTTTCATCTTTACATTCCTTCTCGTTCTGTTTTTTTTTCTTCTTCATCACAGCAGACTAATAACCTGTATTCAGTCATTGCACGATACCGAATTATGAAGTGAATTCCAAATTGGAAGTTATTGTTTATCAGATTGGTAAGGATCTGCTCAACTGGGACCACATAGGTCTCATCTATTCTTTTTAGTACTTGAAGGTGTAAATTTAAGAACATGCTGTACATAAGTTCTGTGTTTTAATTTGCTTATAGTTTTGTGACATAGATTTAAAGTTGCTTTGCTTTCTCAGGGAGAAAAAAAAAAAGCTATTTTTGTTGTCCTTCATTTTACGATATACAAAATGGCAAAGAAATTTGACTACTTATGCGTCACAGTATTGACTGGAGCCAGAGCATGAGCATTAAATGTTAAAATGGGAAAGATGCAAATAATCCCTGCTCACTCCGCAATGATGCCATGGGGGCAGGATTTCAAAGTCAGAAGTGACTCCTTTTAAAAGCCACTGCTTATTTGGAAAATGAGGGAAACGTGAACTTTTAGCAAAGACTTTTTTTTTAATTAATATATTTTGCCTGTCGGAACACTGGAGTGGACTGCAGAATCTTATAAACTTGTATTGAAATAAAAAGACTGGAATCTGAAAGCATCGTAGCGGTAATATTGCGTAGGGCCTACTTTCCAGATACTATATACAAGACTGTAGGGGAGAATACACTGTGATTCTTGCTGTTTATACTTCTGAAAATGATTGTCTATTTTTCTATACCTGCTCTGTATAAATGTAAATTCACAAAGCCCTAAAAATTAAAGTATTATTTTATTGTTGGAAGAGAAGTGGCCAGTGTTGTGTCTCATTGACCTTCACACATTCGCGGCATTGCTCTTCATTTTCATATGTCTACCTTTCCTGAACTCTTTTTAGTGTATGCCTTTCTTTTTGTCATGTTCTACTTCTTTATTGCCTTTATTTTCTTAGCTCCTTTTTCTCTCTTCTGTCCCTGTCTGTCACACAGCCTCATCTCCCATACCTTTTCCTCCCTCCATCACTTCCTTTGTGTCCTCTATGGCTTCCGAACTGCATCCTTCACTATCCAGCATGCCACTTGAAGTTCTGTCTAGTACAGACAGAGATGTACTTACATTGCTCCCTCCTTTCCTGAGTGACCAGGGCCAGCTGGTTCATGTCCGTGGAACTTTTCACCTCTTTTGTCACGGAACTGGTGAGTATGAAACGGGAGCATCCAGTTTGTAAGCGTGCATTATGCTGGTTATTAAAAGGGGGGTTTATACACCTAGTGGGACCCCTCAACCTACTCACCTGCAGAGAAAGGTTCCCAATATACTTGCTGTCTCGGAGTTTCATGGATTGGCCTCTCTGGAATCCTGTCACATGATGCACATCCTACATCTGCCAACGTCATGTTCTTTAGTCTCAATACCTTGTCTGGTCTTTGGTCTGGCTTCTACAGCACAGAATAGGGCCGCAACTATTCACTCTGTGGCACGTGTGCAGATAAGGTGGATTCAAGAGTTTTTGCGTGTTTCAGGGCGATGAATATGTCTGGCCTAGTCTCTAGTACCGTCTGTCCCGGGCTGTGCCCATCCATAGTCTAGCCCAGAAACCAGGTATTCAGACTGATAGATGCAGTATTCCTGAAGAGAAGTGCATCACGTGACAGATTTCCAGAGTGGCTGATCCACGCGACTTTGAGTATTGGAAACTTTCTTCTTCATTCTATGTGGTCGGAATCCAGTATTGTCCCCTTCATGATGCACGACGATGTATCTCCAACCTAACACTACAGCTTGTCACTATTAATTTGTATTGCTGACCTGTCAAATTAATATTGTTTACCATTTTGTTAATCCTAAGCAACCTCTGATGGATTGAAAACAGTAAGTACTGGCTTACTATATGTACAGAAGAGTTAAGTCTGTGGCATTCCAAGTATGCAGTGAGGCAGAAAGTAAACCATAAGGTGTCACTTAGTTATAATACACAGAGCTGTGCAGTCACATGTTAAAGCCATTAACAACCTGTCCTTTCCAGGTTAGGGTTTCCAGTAAAATATCGTGCCTCCAGCTATACTAAGTCGCTCAATGGAACCTTTTAAACTTCTAGCATTGGAAGAATTAATATCACAGCATTGACTTTCTAGGTTACACTATTGTCCTAGTAAAACTTGTTTTAAAAAGTAAAAATCCGGGTGGCTCACTGATCAATGAACTGGTTGGTGCTCAAATCCAGAAGTCTCACCCAAACGCAGCAGAAGGTGTATAACAATGGAAAAAAGGAAGGATTGGCACTCTGTATCTGGATTATATATACAATAATATGATTTATTAGTATGATGGTAAAATGTATACCATCAGCAAGTATCAAACCAAATGTATATCACACTGATGTGGAACACATAGATAAAAAATAATAAAGATGAATACTGTAGCGAGTATCTAACCAATTGTATGTGTCATCAATATCCCCTACGTATTATTTGGAGTATGAAATGAGTAAAACTTATACTGTAGATAAGTCTGTCAGGGAGATCTTATTGAGGTTCGCATAATCATCTCCGAAAGAAAAGAATGTAAAATAAGGAGCCAGTAGCACAAGGATAAAATACTAATATGTAAAATATAAGAAAAAGAACTGGATCGCACATCAACAATACTATGCTTTTATCTAATAACTGCTTCTCAGCATAATTTACATCGCTTCTCAGCGCAATTTATCGCTGAGAAGGGTGTACTTGGTCTGCAACACTATAGGTTGGTCGGTTTCAAGGTAACATAAATGCAATGACCCAGCTTAAAATTTCCCAGAGCATCACACTGCTGCCATTTTGCTGTCTTCCTATATTGCATTCCAGTGCCTCTTCCCCAGATTAACCCCTTAATGACCGGGCCATTTTGCACCAGGCTTTTTTTTTTTTGAAAATCTGACATGTCACTTTATGTGGTAATAACTTTGGAACGCTTTTATTTATCCAGGCCATTCTGAGATTGTTTTCTGGGGACCCATTGTACTTTATGACAGTGGTAAATAGGAGTCAAAATATTTCACCTTTTATATGTACAAAAAAATCCCAAATTTACCAAAATACCTAATATGTATACTTTTTATTCATTTAAGTTTTACACAATAATAGCATTTTTGCAACAAAAAAATAATGTTTTAGTGTCTCCATAGTCTGAGAACTATAGATTTTTTTTTTTTTAATTTTTCGGCCAATTGTCTTAGGTAGGGTCTAATTTTTTTGCGGAATTGGGTGACTGTTTGGTGCTATTTTGCGGGGCATACACCTTTTTGATCGCTTGGTGTTGCAATTTTTGTGAAGGTGGGAGAAAACAAATTCTTCTTTGCACTTTTTTTTTTTTTTTTTTTTTTTTTACAGTATTCACTTGAGGGGTTAGGTCATGTGATATTTTAATAGAGGAGGTCATTACGGATGTGGTGATACCTAATATGTTAACTTTTTTTATTTATTTAAGTTTTACATAATAGCATTTTTGAAACAAAAAAATGTTTGGGTCTTCATAGTCTGAGAGCCAAAATTTTTTTATTTTTTGTCCAATTATCTTTTTGTAGGGTCTCATTTTTTGCGGGATGTGACGGTTTGATTGGTACTATTTTGAGGGGTGTATGCCCTTTTTGATGGTTTGGGGTTTCACTTTTTGTGATGGTAGGTGACAAAAAAAAATTCTTTTTGGCACTGTTTTCAATTTTTTTTTTTTTTTTTTTTTTTTTTTACTGTGTTCGCCTGAGGGGTTAGATCATGTGATAATTTTATAGAGAAGGTTCTTACGGACGCAGCGACACAAAACATCTTTAGGGTATTTATTTTTTCTTAATTTTTAACCAATTAATAAATGTGCATGATTTGGAAAATGTGTTTTTTTTTTTTTACTTAATTATTTTTTTAAATTTTTTCACACTTTTTTTTTTTTTTTTTTAACTCAGACCCACTTGGTTCTTGAAGATCCAGTGGGTCTGATGGTTCTACAATACAGTATGGTACATTGTATACTGCAGTGTATTTTTAATTTATAGGAAGCTTGATCAGGCTGCTGCCTATCAGGCTTGCATATCATGGCAACTGGATGCCTGCATATAGTGTCTAGTTGCCATGGTAACAGTTGACATGGTAACTATCGGACGCTTTAAAGTGGCATCTCGTGGTTACTATGGCAACTGATGGGTGGGGTGAAGGAGGGAGCTCCTTCCTTCTGCTACATGTTGGGCTGCCAGAGAAGAGGAGCGCAGCGCCGGAAGGGGGACAGCTTCCTCCCTGTTAACCCCTTCCATACAGTGGTCCCTACGGACCGTGGCATGGAAGGGGTTAAACAGAAGGGATTAAACAGCCGACATACAGTGTATGTTACACCTGACAATCCACTAATACCACTCGGCCATCCTGATGGTGTACATTTAGAGGAGGGGTGGGAGGTAAGGAGGAGGGGGGTTCGGGGGTCAAATGCTACCTCCACTCGGCCATCCTGAAGATCAGGGCACAGAAATACAGCAGCACGGGCCCGATCTCACATAAACTCAATGATGGGATCCGAGCTGTGCTGCTGAACGCTGCGATTGGTCATTCAAATCTGACTGACCAATTACAGCGATCCAAAGGCAGGGACCGCTGTGATTGGTCCTCTGCCGGGTGCGCGGACAGCTCTGCTCTCCGTGACACCCGTTTAGATGCCGGTGTCACCGCAAGTGTACTTGCGGTGACACTTTCATCTCAGGACGTACTGTGCACGTCAAGATGCGGTAACTAACACCACATCATGATGTACACAGTACGTCATTGGTCATTAAGGGGTTAAGCAATGCCTATGCACACTCCTGTCTGCATGATATGTAAGAAAACCTGATTCAGTGGACTTCTTCTATTCCCCCATAGTCCAATTCTGATGTTCACATATTGTATATGCTTTCTACAGTGGACAACATGGGCACTCTGACAGGTCTGCAAATACGCAGCACCCTGGAGTGCATCAAGCCTTTCTGCTGCCTGAGACGAAAATTGAAACGCCCCCTCCGCCTCGACCCCATTGCAAATTCTCAACCGAATTCCTTCCTTCCAGCTCTACTGTTAAAGATATACTTTGAAAACATTACATACATAGCTACAAAACATACAGGGTAATGCAACGCCTTACATCCAGTGACGTCACTGCCACCCCCCATACTGTGCACACTATGCTCCCTGATACTATACTGCAGAAACAGATAATCTCCCATGAAATACAGGTACCACACAAACAGTGACTACTTCAATAATTTTTGGCACACGGTGCCCTAAGAAATAACTGAGCCCAGCAAATGGTGTCCCTGACACTAATAGTGCCATAAACATAGTGTCCCTCAAAAATAATTGTGCTAAACTGATACTGTGACAGGGTGCCCCCCACAGTAATAATGCTTCCAGAAGTCCCACTAATAGTAATAATTCTCTGCCAGAGTGCACCTATATAACAGTGCTCCCAATAGTAATAATGCCCCCATAGTGCTCATATTAGTACTCATGTTCTCCATAATCCCCCAGAAGTAATAACACTCACCAGAATACCCCCCCTATAGTGATCTTATGTGTGTTAGTAGAAAATTGGGGGGGGGCGTCTTGATGGGCTTACCTTCACGCCACACCGATCACCTGTCTGTTTTAGTAACTAAGAGTTTTCTAAAGATGCTTCATAATTATTAATACCTGGGGATTGCACGTAGTTACTAAAAGAGACATGTCAGGAGAGGCGACAGGTCTTCTTTAACAGTGAGTCTTGGGCACCCATGACCCTGTGCCTGGTTTACCAGTTGACCTTCCTCGGACCACATTTTTCTTGGTTCCAACACATCAACTTCAAGAATGATTGATTTACTTGCTGCCCAACGTATTCCACCCCATGGCGGAGACCATTGTCACAGATGTTAATAACTTCACCTGTCAGCAATTTTAACCCTTTGACAGCAGGTGGTCCTCAGTCTGCTGCATTTGAGATTGGTTACCGACTTCTGGAGCACGTCTGCTGTAAGGCCAGTTTCACACCAGTGGGTTCAGCTGGAAAATGTGCCGTTACACACGGAGTGTATTTTCTGCACTGAACGCACTCTTGTAAAAAGGACCCAAGAATAAGGTGTTACTAAGAGCTCTGGTTCTAAGAGCAGCCGCCTGTTCTACCAGCGTTAACCCTTGGATCCCTGTCTTCCACAACATGAGCAAACAATTATGGACCGATGGCAATTGCTCTAACAGCAGCAACCATGTGTCATAGACAAGGCAGATCATGATGTATTAGCATGAAGGATTATGCTAATACATTACAACTTCAAAATAATGAAGGAAAATACTAATCTCTTAATGGGATTTTTTAAACTGTAATATTAAAAATAAATTGGTCTGCAAATTTTTTTTTTTTAAATGCCAATACTTGGTATAAAATATTTTTTATAAAATATATTTTATTCTGCACTCATTACATAAAAGCAAAAAAAAAAAAACCTGCATATTACCGTATTCTGTATGGCTGTAAATCCTGAATAATACACCCATCAGTATTGTTGTCACTATTTTACAGGATGCTGGGTGCTTCTGTAAGTACTACTGCTCTATGAATGAACTGTAACAGCTCCAGTTCTTCCAGCAGGGTCAGAGGTAGCTCCAATCCCAAGTTTTAACCCTGTGATTGATCACACTTTCGGTCACAGACTGTGAAAAAGGGGATTTCCCCCTCTGCTTTGGTCCCAGTGATCTGATTAGAGGCAGGGTAAGCCCTCTGGAGTCAGCCCTGTAGACCTAGGACTGTAAGTTCTATATTCTTGCTACTCTGAGACACTGGTGTTGTGCAAACCCAGGGATCAGCAACCTTCAGCACTACAACTGCCAGCATGTACACTTACTTTGCTGTTCACACTTACTTTGCTGTTCTTATAAGGCCTCTTGCACATGTTTGTTTTTTCCAGTTTACGTTCCGTTTTTTGTGTTCCATATACGGAACTATTCATTTCAATGGATCCGCAGAAAAAACTAAAGGTACTCCGTATTCCATTCGTTTCCGCATAACGGACAAGGATAGTACTGTTCTATCAGGGGCCAGCTGTTCCATTCCGCAAAAAATGGTATGCACACGGACAGCATCCGTATTTTTTGCTGATCTGACTGCCATAGAAGTGAAAGGAGGATTCTGGGAGTTGTCCTTACAGAACAGCAGGAGTGCTGGAGGTTGCAGATCCCTTGCCCTAACCACAGCCTGTGCCATAGATACACAGAGCATAATGTATTAGCAGACTCCTACTCCTCCTGAATGCAAATACAGTAGAAGTATAAAATAATTTCGGGAGGCTACTTTCACGATTGCATTTTCCTTTCAGGTCTGATATCCGGCAGAGGATCTGAAAACCGGAGGAAAACGCTTCAGTTCGGTTTAATACAACCGGCTACATTGTTTTAGTGCTGGATCCGGCTTGTTCAGTTTCGCAGACTAGACACAAAACCGCTGCAAACTGTGGTCACGGAACACAACAACCCGGAACAGAACTCATTCTGGTGCACTCCGTTCCGGTTTAGTCGGTTTTGTCCCCATTGACAATGAATGTGGACAAAATGGAAGTGTTTTCCTCCAGTTTTGAGATCCTCATCCGAATCTCCAAACCTGAAAGTAGCCTAAGACAGGAATTCCTTAATGGGATTATAAAAAAAAAAGTACTAAAAAATGTGGTAAACATTTTAGATTAATTTTAGATACAAAAAAGTAGACATTTTATTTTGCATACTGTACGTGAAAGCAAAAAACAGAACTCTATTTATTAGGTATCCACATCCTAAATAAGCTGAACAACTCATAAGACAGAGTATTCTATGTGAAAGGCTACCTACGTGTGTATTGTCCGTGCCAGCAAAGTGTATGACAGGGGTCAGCAACCTCCGGCACTCCAGCTGTTCTGAAACTATAACTCCCAGAATCCTCCTTCCAAGTGAGCCTGCTGGAAGTTGTAGTTTCACAGCAGCTGGAGTGGCGAAGGTTGCTTATCCCTTATGTATGCGATTAGTCAAATCTCATCTACACTTTGCTTTTTCTTTTTTTTTCTTTCGTGCTGAAATCTGCAACATGACGTTTGTTTGTGCAATTTTTGGTGCAGATTTCTCCCTTTTCAATGGAAAGGTGAAATCTGCAGCAAAATCGCCAGTAAAGCCATATTCACAGTCTGTGTTCGGTTTGTTTTTTACATCCGTGTTTGTGAGTGAAAACCAGGACTGGAGCCTCCACACAAGGTATAAGGGAAAGTTCTGTCTTTAGAGCCGCACCTGGTTTTGGATCACAATCACTGATGGGTTGACCAAGCAATGTGTGAATAAAAGGCATAACACATGCGAATTTAACACACAGGATTTGGGACAGGTAATGGAAAAGCACAGAAAATGACTCGGTATAGGTGAAATGTAAACAATGAAATAAAATGCCAAGAATAGCTTTTTATAGATTTGCAATGAAAAAAAAATTTTTTTTGTAATTTATATGGCCGTCAAATGGCACCATAAATATGTAAGTTATTTCAGCATAAAACAGCCACGTCAGTGGAAAAACAGTAAACATTGAGAGGCAAAAACAAAAAAAAAAGTCAATAAGCGGTTGTTATTCAATGTGAAACAAGAATCGTTTAAATAGGACCTTTCACCAAAAAAAAAAAAAAAGTGTAATAGTTATATTACCTTTTATGGGACCTGCCCCTAAAGTCTTCACCATATTTTTTTTAAATGACCCCCCGTTCGGCCGCCTTTGTCCCCGATATGTTCTTCGCCTCATATGCAAATGAGGCACAGAAAGTTATAGTAGGCGTCTCCTCGGATGTTCTGGTGGGCGTGCCTGGGCGTTTCTCCTCTCCCCCTGGCTGCGAGTGCATCCAATAGCAGCGCTCGGCTCTTAGCCAGGGAGAAGGAGCTCAAGTTCTCGCGAGGACTTGAGCTTGCTGAGTCCCGGAAACCGCGCCATCTTGGATTCCCCAGCGCAGAAGAGGAGCGTAGCGAGCGTACCAAGATGGCGCGGGTTCCGGGACTCGGGAAGCTCAAGTTCTCGCGGTTCCCGCGAGAACTTGAGCTCCTTCTCCCTGGCTAAGAGCCGAGCGCTGCTATTGGATGCGCTCGCAGCCAGGGGGAGAGGAGAAACGCCCAGGCACGCCCACCAGAACATCCGACGAGACGCCTACTATAACTTTCTGCGCCTCATTTGCATATGAGGCGCAGAACATATCGGGAACAAAGGCGGCCGAACGGGGGGGTCATTTAAAAAAAAATATATATGATGAAGACTTCAGGGGCAGGTCCCCTAAAAGGTAATATAACTATTACACGTTTTTTTTTTTTTTTTTGGTGAAAGGTCCTCTTTAAGGCTCCATTCACACGTCCATAATTCTGTTCCGCATTTTGGGAACGGAATTGCGGACCCATCAATTTCAATGGGGACAGACCATGTTCCGCCCGGGTCCGCAATTGCGGATCCGCACTTCCGGGTCCGTAATCGCGTTATAAAAATATAGAACATGTCCTATTCTTGTCCGCAATTGCGGACAAGAAAAGGCATTTTCTATGAGAGTGCCAGCGATGTGCGGCGGTCCGCAAATTGCGTAACGTACATTGCCGGTGTCCGTGTTTTGTGGATCCGCAAAACACACACGGACGTGTGAATGTAGCCTTAAACAAATAAAAGGGTTGAGAATAGCTTTTCTATATTTGTGTTGCAAAACAAATTAGGTAAATGACGCTATTTAGATGTACCATCAAACAGCAGCAAAAAAATAAATAAATACAATTTCGAACCTCGTACAGCTACATCAATGAAAAATAATAAAGTTGCAGCTGCTGAAATGCAGAGAGGCGGAAACAAAAAAAGAAATTGCTCATTAAGAGGTTAACCGCTAAATAGGGAATATGACATGTTGCCACGTCCCAGAGTACATGTATGTGATGCAGATAGACTGACCGCTGTTATGCCTCATTCACACATCAGTGATTGTGAGCCAAAAGCAGGTACGGGTCTAAACACAGAACAGGTGCAGATCTTACCCTTAGGCCTCTTGCACACGACCGTATGTATTTTGAGGTGTGATTTTCACGGACCCGTGGTTCTGTTTTTTGTTTCCGTTTCTGTTCCGTATTTCTGCAAAAAAAAATCTCCATATGGTTTCCGTATACGATCCGTTTTTTGCGGATCACAAACGGAAACATAAAATTTGTAATCATTACTGTAATGTTTGTAAACAGTAAACACATGGGCAAAGTGGCCATGGATCCTCAAAAAACGGATGACATACAGATGTTTTCCGTATGCATTCCGTATTTTTTGCGGACCCATTGACTTGAATGGAGTGACGGAACATTATTTGCGGTCAATAATAGGACAAGTTCTATCTTTTAGCGGAACAGAAATACGGAAACAGAGTGCATACGGAGTACATTCTGTTTTTCTGGTGGAACCATTAAAATGAATGGTACCGCAAACGGAAACCGTGCAAGAGGCCTTATGCCTGTGGAGGCTCCAATCCTGGTTTTAGCTCACAATCACTGACCGAACACTGACTGTGTGAATGAGGCTTTAGAAACCATGGAATTTGGTGGGGAGACCAATCACCATGAGCCCTGGCTGGTGATCGCTGTGATTGGCCCATTATGCAATGATAGCCTAATCGCAGTTTAGGAATAGTTTTAATGCCATCCCAGCCTCTGTTCATTTCTCTCAGAGAAGCAATCTGAGACAGTTACTCATTGGGGCCTCAGTGTGATGACCTATAAAAAAAAAAATATAAAAATTAACCTCTTCATGGCTACATCACCACCCTTCTGTGCCCTATGCTGGACGGGCATGATCTTCCACACCACGTTTTTGGCTTCTACAAAGCTGTATCTGGATACAGCTAATGGTTTTGGATAGATGTGGACAAAAATTGAGCCACCACATTGTCCCTCTCGGAGGTTAGAATGGAATTTGTTGCACCCCATGGATACCATGTGTATTGGGACACCCATTACAGTAGCATCTCACTCCTGAAGTGCATTGCTGCCAAAGGCATAGCATTAAGTGGCTGAGGGTGTGCTGTTTGGAAAGCAGACCTTGCTCCGAATATTTGATGCTGGTCAAATTCAAAGACAAGCGTGCTGCCCTTGTGTTGACAAGTCCACCCCAGTCACAAGGATACACAAAGCAGACCAACAAGCCTGTGTGTATCCAGGATTACAACCAGTTCATGTCTGATCAGGTACGGCCGCCCTACAGTGCCTTAAGAAAACCTAGTGCAGGGATCAGCAACCTTCGACACTCCAGCTGTTGTGAAACTACAATTCCCAGAATGCTCCATTCATTTCTATGGGAGATCTGAGAACAGCAGAACAAGTACTGTATGCCTGCTAGGGGTTGTAGTTTCACAACAGCTGGCGGACAGTGCCGGAGTTTGCCTGAGCTTAATTAGGGTGTAGTACTGGCATGGACTAGAATTTAAAAGTGGCCCCATATTGACGGTGGGAATAACAAATGTGGGGATATCAGAACCATTGTGTAGCACAAAATACTGCCCTAGCAGAACCATATACCATAGGGCATCACAGAATCCTTCCCCAGCAGAACCATATGCCATAGTGCAGCACAGAATCCTTCCCCAGCAGAACCATATACCATAGTGCAGCACAAAATACTGCATGGCTTAAATGGGTCTGGATAAGTCCTGGCCGCCGCACGGATGTTGCCCGTGTATTGGGGACTGCAAATAGCGGTCCACAATGCACGGAACGGCCGCACGACAGCCATGTACATGAGGCCTAAGGAATTGGTTTCAAAAGTAAGGTAACTTTTTCAGGGGTTTTTACTGCACTGGTCCATCAGGGCCTCCTAAAATGTGACATGGGGCATAAAAACCATTTATGCCAAATGTGAGCTCCAAATGAAGGTCCAGTCCTTCTCTGAGCGCTGCTTGGTGCCCAGGCAACAGATTAGGACCACATAAATGGGGACTGACATACTCAGGAGAAACTGTGTAACAAATTGTGGTGTGCTTTATCACTTATTACTCATTTTGAAAATGAAAATGTTGAGCTAAAAATATAGCAAATATTTTATTTTTTAGAACAATTGTAATTATCATTTTCACAACCCAATTCTTATATATGTATTCTATAAAACACCTGTAGGGTAAAAATTATCACTACACCCCTAGATAAATGCATTAAGGTCTCTTTCACACGACGCCCGGATCAGAGGTGGGTGCGTTGTGGGAAAATGCATGATTTTCCCGCGCGAGTGCAAAGCGTTTTAATGCGTTTTGCACGCGAGTGGGAAAAATCGGCATGTTTGGTACCCAGACCCGGACTTCATCACTGAAGTCCGGTTTCGGGTTGAGTTTTCTGTAGATTTTATTATTTTCCCTTATAACATGGTTATAAGGGAAAATAGCATTCTCACTACAGAATGCTTAGTAAAATGTGGATGGAGGGGTTAAAAATAAAAAAATTAACTCACCGTAGCAACTTGATCGCGTAGTTGCGATCTCTTCTGTCTTTTTCAAGCATTTGCAGCCATCTAAAGGACCTGTGATAACGTCACTGAGCTTATCACATGGTCCAATCACATGGTCCTTCACCATTCACTTCTATGGGGCCTGCATTGCGTGAAAAACGCAGAATATAGAGCATGCTGCGATTTTCACTCAACGCAGAAGTGACGCGTGAAATTCACCGCTCATGTGCACAGCCCCATAGAAATGAATGGGTCCGGATTCAGTGCGGGTGCTATGCGTTCACCTCACACATTGCACCCGCGCGGAAATCATGCCCGTGTGAAAGGGGCCTAGGGGTTTTCGTTTCCAAAATGAGGTCGCTTTTCAACTGCATGGCACTGAAAACCAATCCTGCAAAATCTGAGCTCCAAAAGCCGAATAGCAAAGGTGCATTTCAAAAATAATCCCAGCATAAAGCATATACATGGTAATTGTTAAATGTGAAATATAAATGTTTTTCAAATTTTCAGTAAATTTCAGACTCTTTGAATATAAAAACAGAAAACATTTACCCAAATGTACCACCATCTTAAAGGCACAAACAATCTCAGAATCGCTGAAGTTATTACCACGTAAACTGACACATCAGATATGAACACTGGGGCCGTGTCCTTAAGGGGTTAAAGTTATGGCTGATTGACATACTACTAGTTCTAGATAGACAGCATTTTAGGAGAACAAGAGACCATAGCAATTATAACGAACATAACTTTCATTTTGCTGCATTTTTAGTGTAAGGGCTCGTTCACACGACCATGGTTTTGGTCCGCATCCGAGCTGCATTTTTTGCGGCTAGGGTGCAGACCCATTCACTTCTATCGGGCCGCAAAAGATGCGGACAGCACACGGAGTTCTGTTGCTCCATTCCGTGGCGCCGCAAAAATTATGAGTCATGTCCTATTTTTGTCCGTTTTTGCGGACAAGTATAGGCATTTCTATAAACGCCCGATCCGGAAATTGCGGAAGGCACACGGGCGGCATCCGTGTTTTGCAGATCTGCAATTTGCAGACCGCAAAACACGGCATGGTCGTGTGAACAAGCCCTAAAGCTTGGGAAATCCTGACATTAGCCAGCTTTAGTAAGAAAAGTAGAAGAATCTGTTCAGATAAGGCATGTTATTTAGATGTTTTGTAAAAGTAGCACGAAAGAAGCCCTTTTTAGCACTTTTATGCAAATGTGAATAAGGCCTCATGCCTCAGCCATAAGCATTTTGCGATCCAAAAAATACGGAAGCAGTCTGTGTGTGTTTTTTGCTGACCTAGTGGGTCCGCATTTTGCAGACAAGTATAGGACATGTTCTATCTTTTGCAGAATGGATATATAGATGTGGAAATCACATGGATTGCAGACGACAAAATGCTTCCTGTCCTGTGCATGAGGCCTACTGATGTATAGTTTCACCAAATACGTTTGTTGTAGTATTTCCATAACATAGATCTATAAGCGTTTTTTTTATGCTTTAGGACCAAAAGATGCGCACTTTGTGTGGGAAAAAGAGGGAGTAAAAATGGAGAGTTGTGCTAAGGAGGCCATACTCCCACTTGCTGAAGGAAATGTGCACATCCTCAGCTGGGTGAGAGATGTTGCCAGTAAAGATGCAGAGTATCATTGCACCATTGAATCAGGAGCTGGACGGAAGTCTTCAAAAGTGTTTATCAGAGTTACAGGTAAACTCTTATGGCGGGTTCTTTACTGCCTCCATCTCTACAAAACGATGACGCAACATTCCCATAAGATCAATGCCATTTATAAAAACGAGGTCTGTAAATTGAAAGGTCATACTAATAAAAGGAGTTGTCTTTTTTTTATTATTATTGCGAACTACTGTGGGGTGAGCAAAATAATGAAAATAAATGTATCTTCCTCCGATCCGGTGCTGCTTTTCTTATTTTTCCTTGGGCTGCAGCCAGGGACGTATTGTTATAGCTGTAGATGTGTTGTCCCTTCTATTGCTGCAGGCGATCAATGGCCTTAGCGGTTTCGGGTCATCTCTGAGGCCCGTGATTGGCATTGTATTCTATGGACTGCTGAGTACACAAATCGGGTAAAACAACTGGTTCATGTTTAGTCAAAGGGGTATTACCTTCTCAGCCATTTCCCATCTTATCAGGCAGTGAAGGTAGCCGCTGTTATGGAATAGGAGCTACGGAAACAGCATAGCACGTGAAGTCGTGAAATTTCCATAATTCTAGAGCTATAGATACAGTGTAGATGTACTACACTATTTATACATCTCCCATTGCCTTATACAGGAGATATGGAGACAGCATTACACAGCCTTCTTGGCTGTTTCCGTAACTGTGGCTGCCGTATAAGATGGATATTCTGATCTTAGCCATGAGTGGAATACCCCTTTAAGGAGACTTTGAGAAGCAGCTAAGAGAGTTTTGAATTTCATGCAACATTTTAGTAAGGCCTCTTGCACACGACAGTATTTTGCGGACCGTATACTGGCAGTTTTTTCAGTTCAGTATACTGACAGTATACTGAACCATTCACTTCAGTGGGTCTGCAAAAAATACTGGTGTCTCCGTATGCCTTCCGTTTCCGTTTTTCCGTTTTTTCTGTTCCGTTTAAATATAGACCATGTCCTATTCTTGTCCGCAAATCACGTTCAGTGGCTCCATTCAAGTCAATGGGTCCGAAAAAAAAACGGAAAGCATACGGAAAGGCATCCGTATGTCTTCCGTATCCGTTCCGTTTTTTGCTGAACAAGCTATTGAAAATTTTAAGACCAGCCCAATTTTCATTATGAAATTAATGTATACTGTATATGCCAAACGGAACAACGGAACCGAAACGGAAACAAAACGGAAGCAAAAAACAGAAAAACGGATCCGTTATAAACGGACAGCAAAACACTGAAAAAAAAATACGTTCGTGTGCAAGAGGCCTAAGGCTGGGCTTGTGTTTAAGGAAAAAACACTCCTGGAGAGGGGAAAAAGTACTTGCTAAGAAATCCACAATTCAGCTGTCATCTTCCTCAATCTATCAGCTTTTCTGGCTCTTTTTATGTTGCTAAAAGCTTTAAAATTTCATTTAGTAACATATTTTTTTATTTCTTTAGGTTCACTAAATCATGGTTGGTCAAATGAACTATCAAGATGGAAGAGTGCTGTCAGCGAGCACAGCAACATAATGGAGGGCTGGAAAAAAACCTGGGTATGGTAACTGTGTGTGATTCCTGTTAGCAGAGGTGTAGCTAGGCTTTCCTCAGGGCAAGGGTTCAGCATTCACAACCCGCCCCATATACCCTACGTGCGCCTCTGTAGCCACTAAAATTGATATAATGAACGAAGAGCTCAGCGTTGCGCATAGAAAACTTTTTTTTACACTAAGCCACTCTACCCAATGAAAAACTATACTCACCCAGTCCCACTTACCTAATAAAATCTATCATAGGGCACACGGCAGTACCAGTACACCTTGCATTAAATTAAAGAACCAACCGGTCCTACCGCATCCAGGGTGTCGCTGCCGTGTCAGCGTGATGTCTGCTTGAACTGTGTTGATAGAGCAAAAAGAATAATCACATAAAGAAGGGATGGCAACTGCCCTTTTCAAATCCCCAGCAGAGGGCACCATGCTTGCACTGTAAGACCAAGCTATCCCAATGTATAACTGGGTAATCTAGAGCATTTCTTCTTTGTGCTACCACACAGTAATTATGCCCACCTTTGTGCCCCTTCACTGCAGTTATGTCCTCCTTGTGCCCCCCCCCCCCCTTTGGTCCCTAGTGTCCTCTCTAGCTCTATAAAAAACCCTTAGCTGTTTCCCTAATATTCAGCACATCCGGCGTTCCTCAGCAGCAGCATGATGCGCTCCCAAACACAACGCGCTGCCAGCTGTGCAGGAGGATGGTTCCCGGGCTTTCACCGCTCCTCCCACACAGCTAGCAATCTGATGTGCAGCTGCTGAGGAGCACCGGAGATCAGCGGAACGATGAAGCAGGGAGCGGACAGTTCCCTACTTCACCATGGAAATAAACCACCCGGCAGGTGCGCCCCCGAGGCCTCTGCACCCAGGGCACGCGCCCCCCCTTCGCTATGCCCCTGCCTATTAGGTTTTATTTTTGTTTTACATTTGACAATAATTTTACCATGCCTAAACCTATACATTTATATGTAAATTGTTATGATCCTCCTCATTTCAAGCACATCCGGAATATTCTCTCCATTTAATGAGAAGCAGGCATGTTGAGAATGCAGCCCAATCTACAGCATGTCTTTCACTTACATCCCTGCTCTGTCTATGCGTAGAAATCCTGTGGGCCATCCTACTGAGTGATAGGCAGCCTTCACTATACGCCGTGCGTAGAGATAGTGGTCACTGATGGGACCGCCCACTGGACTCCTAAGAATAGAAAGAGCGGAGATTTATATGAATGAATTACAAGTTATATTTTCCCCCCCATAAAACTATATGTCAATCTGCTCAGCTCCTCCTGCTCTATAACAGGCTGCACTGCATTTCCAAAGTGATAGGTTCACTTCAAGACAAAATGTACATTTTTTTTTTTAAATGTATAAATGGTTTTATAGATAACAAATATTTTCAGTAGTAGTCAATTTATCACCTAGTAACAGTGAGCTTGTGATGGAAGGATACATAAAACAGAGAAATTAAGTTAATTGAGGCACAGCGCCAGATTGTGATATGTGCAGTATGGCTAGTTTCACACTAGGGTTAAAGAAATCCGCCACAGCCTGCGGGAGCTTTCTGGATCCGGCACTGCTGGACGCTACCTGAATGCCTGCCGGACCCATTCATTACAATGGGGACCAACGGATATCCAGCCGCAACCGGGCAAATATGCAGAGAATCAGCATTAGGGTGGATCCAGAGATCTCTTTAACGCTAGTGTGAAACTAGTCCAATATTCCAGCTTATGTTACCTGAGAGTACATTTCCGGATCACCATTTTACATTGTGGCTTTGTTCTCCACTCTTTGTCATGTTTAACAACCGCTTCATTGGTTAACGTTTTACTTCAGTTGCTCAATCTTTTGATACGTTGCGGATCTTCCTCCATCAACATTTATGAACCTATTCCCCTTTGCAGAAAGTTGTTTCATGTAACTCTGCTGTAACACTTGGCCCAATTAAAGCTGCACCCAGGAATCTGCTGAAACCGTTTTCTATTATTGCAGGAGAGCTGCAACAAGAAGGATGTCAATTAGGCAAATTCCTGGAATAATCAGCCGGACCTTCATGAACATCGCTGTATTATGGGGACAGAAGAAAATATGAACTTTGTGTCACTTTATTTTGCAAAGCGATTTTACAGCTTTATGAAATTAGTTCTGGAGCATTTGTCAGTAAGTATAATTTGACATTTAGATTTATTTAGAAAGAAAAAAACCTGTTTACCCAACCTTCATGGGGAGAGTGACTGGTCGATTTGGTATTCTGATCTATGGTTTTATTTGGGTTCTTTTGAGAAATGTGAAATCATTCAGAAATTGCACTCCATTTCACCAGCGAAAAACCGACATAATCCGTAAAATCACTGCTTGCTTACGTAGGTAACTCAGAGCTAGATGAAGGCACTGACTCAGTTTACAAAGTGGTGAATATATTTTGACCATTCCCTTGGAATAAAAGTGATTTATATCCAACTGATTGTTGTGTTTTTTTTTTTTTTTGCACTTTTTTATAAAAGGAAATCTGTCTTGCCTGGTATGTAGGTAAAACCGTTATACCATACAGGACTGCAAGATGTCCCAGTCTTCCAGCTCTACACTGTTGGATAGGACAACAGATCTTAATTAGGCCTCATGCACACGGCCGGTGATTGGCCGTTCCGTGCATTGGGGACCGCAATTTACGGTTCCAAATGAACGGGCAACATCCGTGCAGATTCCGCAGACGGATCCAGACCCATTCCTTTCTTTATACTTCCCATTCTCTTTGAAATTTCCTGCTGGCTTTGGCTCAAAAAATTGCATGAAATACTTTCACAAAAACTGAGGAGCTTTTCAGAAAACGCTGTTTGTGAAATGACCTTAACACTTCTAAGCAAATAAAAGGTCATTGCTGAAGTCAGTGTAGGCTGTGGATGAAACGATTCCCTCCTCCAGTTGAAGGAATTTTTAACAGTGATTATATTACAGACGCTGAGCAATAAAAGTGCTGATTTAGTTTAGCAATTAACTTTATTTAAAGGGGTTGTGTCACTTTAGCAAGTGGCCTTTATCATGTAGAGAAAGTTAACACAAGCCACTTACTAATGTATTGTGATTCTCCATATTGTTTCCTTTGCTGGCTGGATTCGTTTTTCCATCACATTATACACTTCTCGTTTCCATGGTTATGACCACCTTGCAATCCAGCAGAGGTGGCCGTGCATGCACACTATAGGAAAAAGCACCGGCCTCTGGTGGCCGGGACCTTGGGAGCGCACATAGGCTACTGCTTTTTCCTGAAGTGTGCAAGCATGGCCAACACTGCTGGATTGGAGGGTGGTCGTACCCATGGAATCGAGAAGTATAAAATGCGATGGAAGAATGAATATGGATATTAACAATACATTAATAAGTGCCTTGTATTAACTTAAAGGGTTATCCCCATCACAAACGATGGGGGCATATCACTAGGATTTGCCCCCATTGTGTCTGATAGGTGCGGGTCCCACCTCTGGGACCCTCACCTACACAGAGAACGCAGCCCCAAAAGTTGTGGAGGGTGCACTGCACATGCGCAGCCGCCCTCTATTCATTTCTCTGGGGCCATTCTTCTATTTCTGTTTCTGCCAATTTCCGAGCAGGGATGTATTGCCCCATAGAAATGAATGGGAGCGGTGGCTGCGCAAGCACGATACGCTCCCATTTGCTTGTTTGGGGAGAACACTTGGTGGTTGCCGGACCCCGGGAAACGGTCTGTGCATAGGTGAGGGACCCAGCGGTGGGACCCGCACCTATCAGACAATGGAGGCATATCCTAGCGTATGCCCCCATTGCCTGTGATGGGAATACCCCTTTAACTCTATATAATAAATGCTAAAAATGCTATTTGATGAAGTGAGACAACTTCTCTAAGCATTTGTTACACTGGCCATGCAATGCAGAAAACATGCTCTTTCCAGCAGTTCCCCTTCATCTTGGCCAAACATACAGATCTTATTTCCCTTTCAGAGAGGATCCAATTCATTAGATTCTCAATAGGCTTTGCCATAAAAAGATCTAGGAAGTCATTTATCATTGTAGGTGTATTTGAGGCTAGTTTTTTAGACCTGAGTTGGTCTGTGTACCTGCCAAATATATAAAGATAGCTCATAGTAAAAGGAAATTTAGCACTAGTGTAATGTGGTAGCGCTTATTTCAGTAAAAGTACGCCTAGAGGATGCGCTTCATAATGCATATAAAACCGACATCATTACCTTACAGTAGCCCCCATTGTGTTCATAATCATGTGTTTCGTTCCTCCATCGGTTGCTGCCTACTTTATAAAAATGCTGTTTTAATCTCCAATCAAGCTGACTTCGGAGCAAGCTTGAAGTCAAGGGGGAATCGGCCTCCTTGCTTCAAGTCAAGCTAAGCCCGCTCCTTACCAGTCCTCCCTTCACTTTGACATCCTGCTGTAAGGCTGTGATCGCGCAAGTCTCGCACATGCGCGGTGCGCTCCTTGTTACTGCGCGGTTCCATCTCCTGCTCCCGCAATCAGCCGGCTGCTATCCTCTCATTGTGCATGCGCCGGACATTTCCATTGTGCCGACGCTGAGGACCAGAATCCTCGGGCTCGGGCGTGCACGATGGAAATGGTCGGCGCATGCGCAGTGAGAGGATAGCAGCCTGGTGACTGTGGAAACAGGAGGCGGGATCGCGCAGTAACAAGGAGAGCACCGCGCATGCGCGAGACTTGCGTGATCACAGCAGGATGTCAACCAAAGTGAAGGGAGGACGGGTAAGGGGCGGCCTTAGCTTGACTTGAACCAAGGGGGCTGCTGCCCCCTTGACTTCAAGCTTGCTCTGAAATCAGCGTGATTGAAGATTAAAACAGCGTTTTTATAAAATATGCAGCAACCGATGGAGGAATGAAACACATGATTATGAACACAATGGGGGCTACTGTAAGGTAATGATGTTGGTTTTATGTGTTTTAGAGGTGAAAGTTTCCCTTTAATAGAGAATGGTGTTACTAACAAATTCCTAAATAACTTCATATTAAAAATATGCCTGTCATGGCCACTAGGGTCTCGCCTCCACCTAATTTGCAGTCCACTGCCTGAGACACAGATGACTGCTCACAAGAAATAGGGGTGTGACAGAGCTAGCTGAGATCCTGAGCCTTGATAAAGGAACTACTTCACAGCTTTTTAAGGTTATACGAGCCTTTTGTGTGATTTCCCCCTCCTTATCTGTGTGAGCTCCAGAGCTGAAAACTAATATAGTGGGGAAAAAGGGGAAGGATGTCACAGCAGAAAAGTGCTGGCTGATTTCATAAAAGGGATATGCCTCCTGCTTCTGAGTGAAATGCATCTAGCTGTGCAGCTGAAATGGAATAATGTGGCTGAAAGAGACATTCGGGAATACCAAAAAGGACCTGTTCCTTCACAGTTATGATTGTGTGTGTGTATATATATATATATATATATATATATATCATTCCATTGCTAGCTGGAGACCTGTTTCTACTCAGCTAGAAGTTCATACCGAACTACCAGGCATAGGAGGTAGGTATCTGCAGGTGCTGCAGCTCCCCACTTCTCTCAGCTCCTCCATTTTCTCAGCTCACTGTCCGCTCCCCTCTTTCTGGTTGGGGAAATCACCAGTGGTTGGTTTTACTAAAATAGTACATATATTCCATTGTAGATGTGCTGTATTTATTATTGCACTTGCTTTATTTTAGTTCTCACTGTGAGCAGGAAATAAAGCCATCCAAAGTGCCCTGAGCATGTTCTGTCCTCTGTTCATTTTATAGAGGTGAACTCAACAATATTAACTGAGGAAAACCCGAGGATACATAAAATAAAAGCTGAATTGTTAACACTGTGCACAAGATTAGTGTTGTCCTTATATGATCACGTAGACAGCTTGAATATGCTTCCTGAAAAAGCACTTCTCAAAATGTAAATTTTTTTTTTTTTTTTACTGATCGTTCACCTGTGTAACCAACAAAGTATACTAGATATTTAAATAAATTACACAAATAATTTCATATAATTCAAAAAGATCATATACTACTTTGGTTTTTGTAAACTGCTTTAAAATATTCTACTTTTTTTTTTTTTAAGCCAGCACCTGGATCTGAATATTTTTGTAATTCAAGTTATTAAATAAAATGTATCTGTATAGCACCACCTTCTGTTTGTTCTTTTTATTTCTCTGCTTACCTTGCTGAAGTGGAGGCACACGCTGCAGCAGAAAGAACACACCCCCTGAGAAAGGACATGCCCCCTGAGCTGCCACCCTGAAAAAAAACTAACATGTATGGGGAGATCTCTAGATCTATGTGAGATACAGTGCAGGTTCTAAGGCTGCATTCACATGACTATATCCATTTTAGCAGATCCGCAAAACAGATACCAGCCGTGTGCATACACTATTTTCCGTTCCGCAGGTCCTATGCTATGTTGCAAATGTTTATTCTTGACGTTCTATTTTTTTTGCAGGGCAGCGGAATGGACATACGGATGCAGACAGCATACCGTGTGCTGTCCACATCTTTTGCTGAAATAAACGGGTCCTCATCCGACCCGCAAAAATGCAGATCAGATGTGGACCAAAACTACGGTCATGTGCATGAGGCCCAACTTTGTTAGAAAGAGATTGGCATGGGTCATATATGTCTGAGTTTCATATTTTTTTTTTTTTACATTAATCTTGGGATAACCACTAAATTCTGTACAGTCTCTTGATATACTTTGATTATATTGTATGCTATCAAAATAAAGACCAGTGTATGCTAAGAAAAACAATAAAAATAAAGTATATAAGGATAATAAAGACTTTTTGGGGGATTAATCATGACCTTTACGAAAATATCACATCTTTCACTGCTCATAGCTTGCATAAGTTTAATCTCTGCTGCACAGACACATGCAAAAGATGCAACAAATAAATATGTTGCATCTTACACCAGCATGATTTGGACTAAGATTAAGGCCTCTTTCACACGGGCGTCATGTTTGACGCCCGGATAGGAGGCGGGTGCGTTGCAGGAATATGCACGATTTTCCTGCGCGGGTGCAAACGTTTGCAATGCGTTTTGCACGTGCGTGAGAAAAATCGCCATGTTTGGTACCCAGACCCGAAGCCGGACTTCATAACTGAAGTCCGGTTTCGGGTCTTCTGGAGAATTGATTATTTTCCCTTAGAACATGGTTATAAGGGGAAATAATAGCATTCTTAATAAAGAATGCATAGTAAAATGAAGTGGAAGGGGTTAAAAATAATAAAAGTTAACTTCCCTTAGCCACTTGATCGCATAGTTGCGATCTGCCTTCTCTTTTCCAGCATCAGCTAAGAACTAAAGGACCTGTGATGACGTCACATCACATGGTCCAATCACGTGGTCCATCACCATGGTAAGATGGACCATGTGATGTGACGTCATCACAGGTCCTTTAGTTCTTAGCTGATGCAGGGAAAGAGGACAAATCACAACTACGTGATCAAGTGGCTAAGGTAAGTTAACTTTTATTATTTTTAACCCCTTCCACTTCATTTTACTATGCATTCTTTATTAAGAATGCTATTATTTCCCCTTATAACCATGTTATAAGGGAAAATAATAGAGATCGGGTCCCATTACTAAGCAACCATGCGGGAAAATCGCAACGCATCCGCACTTGCTTGCGGATGCTTGCGATTTTCCCGCAGCCCCATTAACTTCTATGGGGCCTGCGTTGCGTGAAAAACGCACAATATAGAGCATGCTGCGATTTTCACGCAACGCAGAAGTGATGCGTGAAAATCACCGCTCATGTGCACAGCCCCATAGAAATGAATGGGTCCGGATTCAGTGCAAGTGCAATGCGTTGTCCTCACGCATTGCACCCGTGCGGAAAACTCGCCCGTGTGAAAGGGGCCTAAGGGTACAGCTACATGGTGACACTGGTCGCGGCCAGGTTCGCTGAGCATCGGTGAGCCCATAGAAATGAATAGGATCACTGTAGCTATCGCAAGAAATCCAGCTGTGTTGTAACAGGCACAGCGATCCCATTCATTTCTATGGCCTCACCGCTACTCTGAGAACTTGGCTGTGACAGCTGTTGCGCGACCTAAGTAAGTGGAAGTATTTATTATGCTCCCTGTTTTCGAATAAACCGTGGGGATGACAGCACCATTTAGGGGGACTTTAAAAGCATGATCACAAAATAAAGTGGCCTAAATGGGAGGAAATGCTCAAAACCCCAAATACTGTAGCGTATTTATGAGCCAATATATGCCGGTCAGGAACATATCAGAGCCCTGCGCACCCCGTCAAGGTATCTCAATGTGGTGCGGGACCTACCGCTAACCTACCTATAGTGTGTAAACACAGTCTGATAGGTGCTAAGGTCCGACTTACAGCCAAGCTCCCACATGCCTCCATAGTAAGATCACTAATACAATGGTAGGAGGCTGTGAGCACAACCTATAACCGGCACATGTGCCACAGGCTACCAGGTGCATCAGAATGTTACCAACGATAGGCATTGGCACATTCCATACATATAAAGACCGATCACAGAATAAAGTGGCCTAAATGGGAGGAAATGTTCAAAACCCCAAATACTGTAGCGCATTTATAACCGGGGGAGCAAAACCTCCACATGCACCACAAAAACATTCTACAGAAGATGGAATAATGTGTGGATGAACATATAAGACTAAATAAATCACTGCAAAAGGTGCTCCACAATGATATGCAACTGACAATATAGGCTTATCGTTGTATTTGGACCATGGACCACAATGCAATTCCATGACTGAATGCCTTTAGAGGCATTCCGTTATTAATTCCGTCATAATAGAAGTCTATGGCTTGCATAATGGAGCCGTCCTGTTTCCGTTATGCAGGAGAGGACTTCAGCATAACGTAAACTGGAAGGATCCGTTATGCAGCCTATAGACTTCTATGATGGAATGAATAATGGATTGCCTCTAAAGGCATTCAGTCATGGAATTGCGTTATGGTCCATGGTAACGGAATCCATAACGCAATTCAGCATATACCCCAACCGGAACACGAACTTCAAAATATGAAGTTCGCTGATCCCTAACTAGAACGTACTAATGAAATGCCAGTAAAGCTACAGATGGGTTTTACTATTCAAGGGTGTCACTGCATAGTCTGACACCACCAGCACTGATTGGACACAGTCAGACACACCCACTACTGGTAACACCCAGCAGTACCTTTACTGCAGAGTGCGGGCAATTTATTTGTAAACTAGCAGGAATAATACAGTTATGGCGCAACACAGTCATAAGAATAGATGCCCCAGAATGGTTATGGCATAGGAAATGCAAGTAGTTACTAAAACAGACATGTCAGGAGAGGTGACTGGGCCTCTTTAAAGGGCTTCTGTCACCCCCCAAAAACATTTTTTTTTTTTTCCCCTCACTAAAAAGCTTATAGGGCGATTATTCTAAACATATTCTTGTTAACCGTTTTTGTAGGTTAATTTTGCTATAAAGCGTTATTTTATAATATGCAAATTACCTTGCTACCAGCAAGTAGGGCGTTTACTTGCTGGTAGCCGCTGCATCCGCTTGTAACGCCCTCCTGTGGTTGATTGACAGGGCCAGCGGCGCTCTCCTCCTCCAGCTGGCCCTGTCTCTGTTTAAATCTCGCGCCTGCGCCATACCGTTCTTCAGTCGGCGCAGGCGCACTGAGAGGAGTACTCTCGCTCGGCCGCTCCTTCCTCAGTGCGCCTGCGTCTTCTCTTCCGGGTGCAGCTGTGACGTCATTGGCGCACTGAGGAAGGAGCGGCCGAGCGAGAGTACTCCTCTCAGTGCGCCTGCGCCGACTGAAGAACGGTATGGCGCAGGCGCGAGATTTTAAACAGAGACAGGGCCAGCTGGAGGAGGAGAGCGCTCGCTGGCCCTGTCAATCAACCACAGGAGGGGCGTTTTTTTACAAGCGGGATGCAGCGGCTACCAGCAAGTAAACGCCCTACTTGCTGGTAGCAAGGTAATTTGCATAATATAAAATAACGTTTTATAGCAAAATTAACCTGCTAAAACGGTTAACAAGAATATGTTTAGAATAATCGCCCTATAAGCTTTTTAGTGAGGGGAAAAAAAAAATGCTTTTGGGGGGTGACAGAAGCCCTTTAAAGAGTCTTGGGTGATGGCAGACTAATCCTATGCCCAGGAAGATCATTGAGCAAGTACTTGTGAGTGACATTTGTATGTGTGGGGTGGGGCACTGAATGTCTGCCCAGCTTGGTATTACTTCAGGTCAAAGTCAGAATGTAGAGTCCCAGACTGGGAGTCATTGCCACAATTATATCCTGGTGTGAACAATCAATATCTGCTTCTGTGTATCCATAATTCGTATCCAAAATGTACATTTTTTCAGTACACCAGTTTTGATAAATCACCTTCAATGTGTTTTGGTTTGTGACTCTTTGGTGTTAGTGGCTTTATTTTTTTCTTCAAAACACAGCTTGTATTGCCTTTTTCCTAGTGTTATTCCAACACGTTTCTCTATAAGGACCTGGGGAACGGCAGCAGAAATGCATTTACAAAATGTAACTACATAAAAAGCACTTGTGAATAAGCACTATGAAAAAAATGCTAAGATCATATTTTTTACAATTGAAATTGTAAAAGAAATTGTGTGTGACGAACACCTAACAGTACGTATAAATACACATTTAGCTGATGTCTTTCCGCCATGATAGCGTGTGGGCCTTGTCCAGAGCTGTACTGATGGGGGCGATGGCTTTATTGCTGATGGTAGCATTGCTCTGCCATCTGCTCTTTTCTTGCAGTTAGGGACAAATGATGGTCTTCCTGTGAGAACCGTTGTATTTGCCCTGAAGTGTTGATTGACATTTCTGTCCTGTTGCTACATGTGCCAGATTCTACAAAGGGCACTTTGTGGGAGGTGCAGCTCCTGGGTCACTGCCATCTGGGTATGACTACCTTTGAACCATCCTGTGATCCTAACCTGCGTAAAATCATCAACATGTATGTGTTTGCTGAGCCACACTAAATGTTCAGTTCCGTATCTATAAGGTCTTATGGTACTTCTGAATGGGCCCTCTGACAAAACAGATTACACCTGCTTGTTCACATATTACATGATAAAATCCCCCTTTCCGCTACTGAGATCCGTCATATGATCTCAATAGCGGGGAAAATGCTTCCATTTTGTCCCAATTCATTGTCAATGTGGACAAAACAGAATTCCATTCCATTTGGTTTGCGTCCCCATCGCGGACACATGTGGTGCAGAGCAAGACGGATCCGTCGTGACTAACAATGCAAGTCAAAAGAACACAAAAGAAAACTGATCCCATTGACTTTCAATAGTGTTCATGACGGATCCGTCTTAGCTATTTTAAAGATAATACAACCGGATCCGTTCATAACGGATGCAGATGGTTGTTATTTTCATGACGGAAGCGTTTTTGCTGATCCATGACAGATCCAGCAAAAAATGCTGGTGTGAAAGTAGCCTAATCCAGATTCAGAAGTGCAGTACATTTCTTGACAGTGTATATGGATGTTTGGCACCACCTGCTGGACACTTCAGAAAATACCTTATTATGTTCTAATCAGCAGCACCATAATACGCTAGTTTTACCTAATGGATCTCCATGCTCAAATCACACTGGATTAGCATCCTTTTTTGTTAATATTCTCAAATATTACGTATTTACCTCAGTTGTATAGCTCAAATCATGGTGTGAACAGAGATTCCTGCAGTGAACATTTTATGAATTTCTGCAAAACCATGCTGCTATGCATTATCTTATAGATTCAGTTATGTTTTCCACTCTAGCTTCATGCTGTATATTATGCTCCAAAATGGTATCCACTAAGGTACTTTTTTCATGATAGCAAGTTTTAGGGTTAAAGAGGCTAGAAAAATAGCTCTTTTCTCTACAAACATGGGGACAACTGTGCCATTATTTTAGGAAAAAAGCAGTCATGTTTTTTATTTTTCTTTCAAACTCCAGTTTCAAGTCTGAAACTTTCTTTGGATGGAGGAGGATGGGATGAACTTTTTGGACCATACAGTTTGGTGTGAGACCTGGCTTAACAGTAGCCAGTAGAAGCATCTACAAATAAAATCTTTATAAAAACCTTTATAAATTTCCAATGCTACACACTTAGGCCTCATGCACACGACCGTTGTTTGATTCCGTGTCCGTTGCTCCGTTTTTCGTGATTTTCTGCGGACCCATTGGTTTTCAATGGGTCCGTGGAAACCTCAGCAAATGCACCGTTTGTCCTCCGCGTCCGTGGTCCGTGATTCCAGTCCGTCAAAAAAATATAACCTGTCCTATTCTTGTCCGTGAAAAACGGTTCATGGACCCATTCAAGTCAATGGGTCCGTGAAAAATGCGGATGGCTATCCGTGTGTCATCCGTGTTCCGTGTCCGTTTTTTTTGCGGATCCCTTGGCAGGCACTTGGGAAACATTGTCAGCCTGTCTTTTGGTAAAATCTTTTGGGTCATGTCCGCTAAAAAAACGGAAGACACACGGAAACACAACGGAAGGCAAAAACGGACACGGATCACTGAACAACGGAACCCCTTTTTGCGGACAGCATAAAAAAACGGTCGTGTGCATGAGGCCTTAGCAGCAGCCAGTTTCACAGATCTGCTGGCACTGCTCAGTGGAATACTACCTGCACTAGTATTCCCTTTTATTACACTTTTTAGTTTAATATTTTCCTTTTTTTCTCCTTTACACTTTAAATGAAAGAAACACAAATCTAAAATCTGTTGAAACAAAAAATTATATTTGCAGAAAAAATATGGTGTAGAAGATAATCCCTGAAAACCTTATTAAAATGGTTGTGTCGCTTCAGCAAATGGCATTTATCATGTAGAGAAAGTTAATACAAGACACTTACTAATGTACTGTGATTGTCCATATTGTCTCCTTTGCTGGCACGGCCACTGCTGCTGGATTGCAGGGTGATTGTAACTAGAGATGAGCGAAATTCGTTTTGATCCGAATATATTCGCAGCAAATTACGTTAAAAACAGCTATTTCCTGGCTGCAGAGAGCCTTTATAGTGGTGTAGAACACGGTCCCTTGCAGTAACACACATAGGGAGCCTGCTTGGGTAGTGAAATAATGATGTGAGTCTGTAGGACATGCAGATGACAGGCGTCGATCTTAGAATCACTGCACACTTCACTTATTTGGGCAGTCACGGGGCCAAAACTGACCAAATAACTCAAGTATGAACTCAGTCTTACAGGTCGATGTTAGTGTTAAGAAGCGCAGCCCTTTTACACCCTCGTCAGCTGATTCCACATAGATGTCTACAGAACCTGTTCTATTAAACGCTACAAGTAGAGCCCCACGCCAGAGTGGAGACGGTGTCAGTAGTAAGTTTGTGTTGACGGCACTGATTAATTTCCCCTTCATCTGATCCATCAGAACAATAACCCACAAAAAACGGATCCTGTCTGTGGAGCATCCGCCTTCACTCGGTCAGCATTTGCTCAATAATCCATCAGTATTGATAATGCCAAATAAAACAGGAGTGGATCTAAAACAGAGAGGACACGTGAATGGAATATTTGCATGTCTTCTGTATTTTGAACCAACTCCTGCTTTTGGCTACCAAATCATAAGCTAAGTCTGATGGGACCATACAGGCCTTACAGCTGCTACACAGACAGGATCCGTTGTGAGTCTTCTTTTTCCTTCCTTCTAAAAGATCAGAAAAAGGTCAAATAAATTATGATGTCAGCCACACCTATAGGCAAAATAGTGGCCCAGTCATAAAGTGGGGAGGGTGGGAACAGCATGAGAAGTCCACAGAGTGGCCCTATGACATAGTGGTGAGATGGAGGCAGCATGAGGAGACCACAGAGTGGCCCAGTGACAGTCTGGAGGTGGCGGCAGCAGTATCAGGAGAAGGCCACTGAGTGGCACAATGACACAGCTGGAGCTGGAAGCAGTATGAGGAGGCCATCGAGTGGCACAATGACTGTGGCCTTCTCCTGATGCTGCCAACTCCAGACTGAGTGGCACAATGACAGAGTCTGGAGGTGGCGGCAGCATGAAGAGAGCACAGAGTGGCCCAATGACAGAGTGTGGACATGGCGGCAGCAGCATCAGGAGGAGGCCACAGAGTGGCAAGAAGACAGTGTGGATATAGCAGAAACAGCAGCATCAGGATACTACAGAGTAGCAAGGTGACTTAGTGTGGAGATGGCAGCAGCAGCAGGATACCACAGAGTGGAAAGGTGATATAGTGTGGATATAGCAGCATCAGGATACCACAGAGTGGCAAGGCGACATAGTGTGGACAGGGCAGCAGCATCATGATACCACAGAGTGGCAAGGTGACATAGTGTGGATAGGGCAGCAGCATCATGATACCACAGAGTGGCAAGGTGACATAGTGTGGAGATGGCAGCAGCAGGATACCACAGAGTGGCAAGGTGACAGTGTGGAGATGGAGCAGCATCAGGATACCACAGAGTGTGAAGGGGACATAGTGTGGAGATGGCATCAGCAGCCAAGACCACAAAGTGACCCGGTGATAGAGTGGGGCGGTGAGTGTCAATACCAGTACCCGCTGACTAAGGTGGGTGAAAGGAGCACTTGGCATCAGGCTGGTGGCAGCATCGGAGTAGTAGCTGAGGCAGGTAGCCAGAAGAAACCGGTCTCTTTTTTCAAGATGTTGGTGAGGCGGCAGGGATGATCTAATCAGATGCATCAGGAATTGGTGGGTGGAAATCTTGACTGATCCACGCCTGATTCATCTTGACAAAAGGTCAGTCTCTCCACATTTTGGGCGATTTCTCCTTGGGGTTACTATGGCCCCCGCCGCACTAAACACCCGCTCTGATGCCACACTACTGGCCAGGCAGGACAACTTTTCCAGGGCAAACTCTGCCAGTTGCAGCCACAAATCCAGTTTGGCTGCCCAGTAGTCCAGTGGATCTTCAATGTGGGGTGGCAGGGTGCTGTCCAAGTATGCCACCACCTGCTGGTTCAGGTCCTGCTCCAGGTCTACCTGATGCTGCTGGTGAGTAGTTTCTTCACCATGCGGGTGAAGAAAGCTGCTCATCAGCAACTGTAGACTCAGGCTGCTGCTGATAGAGCTGGTACTGCACCTGCTCCCCAGCAGCCATGGCAGTGGAACGTGAGCGCAGAGGGCCTCCCCGGTCAGACCTGAAAGAGGATGGATGATGGCGCAGATAGGCAGCGGCCAACTGATTACATAGGCTGTCTCTGTAGTAGTTAAGTTTGTCCTCCCTCTCAGTGGGTGCAAAAAAAGGCCTCCATTTGGGACCGGTAGCGAGGGTCCAACAAGGTGGAGAGCCAGAAGTCATCCCTCTGCCGAATAGTGACAATTCGGCTGTCACTAAGCAAGTGAGCATACATCGGGACATTTGTGCAAGTTACTCGGAGGGACTTCCTGCCTCCATCTCCACTGCATACTGCCACAGTATGCCTGGGTCCTCTGTCTCGTCTTCCTCATTATACACCTGTAGCTCCCCTGGCTGCTCCTGCTCCTCCTCTGCTGTCAGCTGAGTAGAAAAACCACCCAATTCGCTACACATGGTCTGTGCTCTAATGTCCTCCTCCTCCAGTTAAGCCCCCACAGGCCTATTTTGGGGGATGCCGTTCTGCCGCTGCAGCTAAAGGAGGGTGTGCTTTGCGGTGTATAAGTGGCTAAAGTGCATGCAAAGTTTCCTGGCCACTTTTAGAAAGTCTTGCAGATGGGTGGAAGACTTCAGGAACCGCTTAACAAGAAGATTGAACACGTGTGCCATGCAGGGAACATGGCTCAGCCTTCCTTGAAGCAGCGCCGAAACCATGTTCTTCCCATTATCGGTCACTATGGTTCCGATTTTCAGTTGTCGCTGAGAAAGCCAGGATTTGATTTCTTTATGAATCACAAGGAGCAGTTCCTCCCCTGGTCGACTCAGTTCGCCAAGGCAAACCAGGTGCAGAACAGCATGACACTGCCGTGCCCTGCACATGTGGTATGCTGGAGGGGCACTGTGACTTGTCCCTGCAATGGAGGCTGAGGAGATGGTGGAGAATGAGGAGGCAGAGTCGGACATTGTCGCAGGACCAACGGCATGACAACGTGGAGGCAGAAGTGGCGTGACCTGCCCAAGTTGCTGGTGTGGCTGTGCAGGAACATTTAGGCCTCTGCCACTGCATGGCCTGCCACTTCTCTGTCTGACATACTTTAAGCCGAACTAAATAAATTAAAACACCCCTAAAAGCGACCAAAATATTTTTCTTTTTGTACTGAAATAGGCCACTAAACACTTTCACCACAAATAACTGCAACAGTAAAATGCGTGTTTTTTTTTCTTTTTGTACTGAAATAGGCCACTATATGCTTTAGCCACAAATAACTGCAACAGTGAAATGTGTAGATATTTTTCTTTTTGTACTGAAATAAGCCACTAAATGCATTCACCACATATAATTGCAGAAGCGAACTGAGAATATATTTTTCTTTTTGTACTGAAATAGGCCACTAAATGCTTTCACCACATATAATTGCAGAAGTGAACTGAGAATATATTTTTCTTTCTGCACACTTTTACCACATATACAGTACCTTGCAAAAGTATTCACCCCCTTGACTTTTTTCGTATTTTGTTACATTACAGCCTTTAGTTCACTGTTTTGTTATTCTTAATTTTATGTGATGGATCAGAACACAATAGTCTAAGTTGGTAAAGTAAAATGAGAACAATATATAAATAAAACTTGTTCAGAAATCGAAAAAAGAAAATTGGCATTGTTAGGAAGCCAATAAAAAGCTCTGGTGCAACCAATTACCTTCAAAAGTCACATAATTAGTGAAATGATGTCCAACTGTGTGCAATCTAAGTGTCACATGATCTGTCATTACATATACACTAGGGCTGCACGATATGGGAATTTTGTGCGATTGCGATTAGGGCGCTAAAAATTGCGATAACGATATGGAATGCGATATTTTAAGGGAATTGTGCTAGAGGTCTATCTGCTTGGATTTTCGATGTAAAAGCACACACAGATGACTGATAATGTGAAATGTAGTTATGCTGAACTCAAGAACTGAAATGCGCAGTGTTTTTCAAAATAAAATACATATTTGCATTACTGCAAAAGTACAAAATACAAAACTTGCCATTTTACTAATATCCCTGCACAGAACAGATAAATAAAATAGATAGAAGAACATGTGTTCATTAAAATAACGACTTTCCTCCAGCCCCCCCCCCCCTCTGTAACTGATGTATCGCCGGCCGCGCTGTGCAGCATAGCACCTGGAGATACAGCGTCAGTGTCACGAAGAAAGTCAACCATCGCTTTATAAGACGCACTGCCATTCCCCCACACTTTTGGGGGGGGAAAAGTGTGTCTTATAAAGCAAAATGTACTGTAATATAATTGCAGCATTTTTGGGTCAGCAAATTGCGATTGCGATATGGCGATTAATTGCGATTGCTTTCGCGATATATTGTGCAGGCCTAATATACACACCTTTTTTGAAAGGCCCCAGAGGCTGCAACACCTAAGCAAGGGGCATCACTAACCAAACACTGCCATGAAGACCAAGGAACTCTCCAAACAAGTAAGGGACAATGTTGTTGAGAAGTACAAGTCAGGGTTAGGTTATAAAAATACAAATATCCTAATCTTTGATGATCCCCAGGAGCACCATCAAATCTATCATAACCAAATGGAAAGAACATGGCACAACATCAAACCTGCCAAGAGACGGCCGCCCACCAAAACTCACAGACCGGGCAAGAAGGGCATTAATCAGAGAGGCAGCACAGAGACCTAAGTTAACCCTGGAGGAGCTGTAGAGTTACACAACAGAGACTGGAGTATCCGTACATAGGACGACAATAAGCCGTACGCTCCATAGAGTTGGGCTTTATGGCAGAGTGGCCAGAGGAAAGCCATTACTTTCAGCAAAAAAACAAAAAGGCACGTTGTGAGTTTGCGAAAAAGGAACCAAAACTGTATAAGGAAGGTGCTCTGGTCTGCTGAGAATAAAATGGAACTTTTCGGCCAAAGAAAGCGCTATGTCTGGCACAAACCCAACACATCACCCAGCAGCCGGGACTGGGAAACTGGTCAGAGTTGAGAGAAAGATGGATGGTGCTAAATACAGGGATATTCTTGAGCAAAACCTGTACCACTCTGTGCGTGATTTGAGGCTAGGACGGAGGTTTACTCTTCAGCAGGACAATGACCCCAAACACACTGCTAAAGCAACACTTGAGTGGTTTAGGGGAAAACATGTAAATGTGTTGGAATGGCCTAGTCAAAGCCCAAATCTCAATCCAATAGAAAATCTGTGGTCAGACTTGATGTTCACAAGCGCAAACCATCCATCTTGAAGGAGCTGGAGCAGTTTTGCAAGGAGGAATGGGAAAAAATCCCAGTGGTAAGATGTGGCAAGCTCATAGAGACTTATCCAAAGCGACTTGGAGTTGTGATTGCTGCAAAAGGTGGCTCTATAAAGTATTGACTTTAGGGGGTGAATAGTTATGCACATTGACTTTTTCTGTTATTTTGTCCTATTTGTTGTTTGCTTCACAATAAAAAAAAAAAAACCTTCAAAGTTGTGGGCATGTTCTGTAAAGTAAATGATGCAAATCATCAAACAATCCATGTTAATTCCAGTCTGTGAGGCACCAAAATATAAAAAAAAGCAAAGGGGGGGGGGGGGGGTTTGAATACTTTTCCAAGGCACTTTAACTGCAGAAGTAAACTGCGTATATATTTTTCTTTTTGTAATGAAATACGCCACTAAACGCTTTCACCACATACAGGTGAAACTCGAAAAATTTGAATATAATGCAAAAGTCCATTTATTTTAGTAATGCAAATTAAAAGGAATTGCATTAATGCAGCTTGATATTAGAATTTTGTGAAAAGGTTCAATATTCTAGTCAGCTATTTAATCCGTGCTCCCTAAAAAAAGGGTACCTCAAAATTGTGACTTTGGGTTTTTATAAGCTGTAAGCCTTAATCATCCAAATTATATTAACAAATAGAGGCTTGAAATATCTCTCTTTGTATGTAATGAGTATATCTCATATATTAGTTTCAACTTTTAAGTTGCATTAGTGAAATAAATGAACTTTGCACGAGATTCTATATTGTGCAAAGTTCATTTATATATAATTTTTCAAGTTTCACCTGTATAACTGCAGAAGTGACCTGCGTATATATTTTTCATTTTCCACAGATACAAGCCACTAAAGGCTTTTCAACATAGCACTTGCACCCCAAGAATAAATTGCTAGAATGATAGAGCTGTATAATGGCTATTTGGATCCCCAAATAATCTTTCCCTGCACTTGTAAATCGCTTTTTTTTCACTATGAGGTTTTTCCTATAAGGGTCCATTCACACGTCCGCAATTCCGGACTTGCGGACCCATTAGTTTCAATTAGTATTGGAGTCTATGGGAATTATATTATGTTCCTATGGGGCCCTGTCCCAGAAGCCCCCTGTCATACAGGAACTGCCACGAACAGACTCCGGCTCTGTCGATCCCTGCCGGGGGGAGCCAGAGCACGCCTGGAAGTATGCGCTTCCTGGTTTTAGTGCACGCAGATGCCATGATATCTGTAGGGTTAAAAGTCCGCAACCAGCATTACCACTGGTCGTGGACATTAGCTGTGGGTGTGTATATATATATAAGGAATGTAAATCTGTTTGTCAGCAATATATACATAAGCTAAGCAAGTTTTAGGCAAAATAATAATAATAATAATAATAAAACAATATATATATATATATATATATATATATATATATTTTTTTTTTTGCCATTTCCCCAGTTCGGTTCTGGTCCCACAGGATCTTCCCCCTACCTGTTCTTGTGCACAGCAGAAGAGTACAGAGAACACATCCGGCCTTTGTCAGCTCTGTGTTTGCGGGAGGGAAGATCCTGGGCACAGCACTTGTCTCTTCACTGCCTTGAGAAGAAGAAACCCTGTAGCTGCTCCATATCTGAGGCAGAGCCTCCAACCCCGAGTCTGTGCTGCTGATGGTAGAAGGGGTTAAGCTGATGAAGAATCCAGTAGAAGGGGAGACACAGGGCAGACACTAAGCTAGCAGATTGGGCAGTGCAGGGGGCATGGCTTATCACTCCAATGAGCACAGCCTTCACAGTGATGTTCTGTGCACAGACAGAGATCTGCTTCCCCAGGCTTGTGCACAGAATGGCATCAGAGCAGGGAAAGAAGGTGACATCACAGGTCATGTGACCCCCAGCAGACCAGGAGAACAGGGCCACTGTAGATGTGAATTGAAAATCCCTGACATTTACTTAGTTACAAACATACATAGAACAAAAAATAACTTGGACAACCCCTTTAAGTATTATTCCAAACAAAGATGTGTATACCTATACAGCAAGATTTGTCACAGCCTTCCATCGCAGGTATATGTCAGGAGATTCTCCCGACATAGGGCCTAACTGTAGTGTGAACATGGCCTAATAATACACAGCCAGCATTGCGTACAGTGGTGGTTCCTACTTGTCCCATTCGTTCAAGCCCAGTGACCGATGATATTTACAGCTCCTCTACCCTGCTGGGTACTGGTATGCAGAACAAGCCACTTCTTTTTGTATTGGATGATTTGGAGACATATAAAAAGTACATTGCTCTTTAATTAGTGGTGTAAAATCCAGTAAAATAAATCTGTGACTTTATAATGACTGGAAAGTGTCTTCAGCTCCATTAAGTCAGTCTGCTTTGAGATGTCTGGTTAGAGCATCTTTACCTAATAGAGGTCCTGAGAGACCACAGGGGCAATGGTCAACGTCGGTTTTCAGTGAATTGGCCCATAGACATTGATCTGACCAAGTTCAGTTCTGTTTCAGATGACAATTGTTTCAGTGAGTAACTGAATAATCAAAGATGAAAATTAAACACGTCATTTGTAAGAGATTCTTCAAGACTCATGGCATACGGAGTGTATTTTTCTTCTAGCATTCGTTTCCATACTTTTACTGCAAAAAACAAAAAACAATGGACCCTATGATCAGACGAAGACAAGATGATGACCAATAGAGAAATGATAGTACGAATGAACCTCTTAAAGGGGTATTCTACTTTCTATATACATTTCAGCAATGCCATAAACTAGGGATGGCCAATCTGAAGCTCTCCAGCTGTTGCAAAACGACAACTCCCACCATGCCTAGACTGCCTACAGGAGTGCATGGTGGGTGTTGTAGTTTTACAACAGCTGGAGAGCCACAGGTTGGCCATCCCTGCCATATACTAATGTGTAATGGCATAAGAATCGGCTACATTGCTTCTGGGCTTACCTTAGTCGCATGGAGATGCCACCCTAACCCCCGCCCAGGATGACAGGTACCAATGTAAGCACATCACAACGTCCATAGCTTTACTAAGAGGGGAGCTCTGCCTTCTATTGTGCAGGCTCTGAAAGCGTTCAGCCTAGGTCCATCATTTCCCTGTATCTCAGGCTTCGGTGGCTACCTAGTAGAAGACAGAGTGCCATCTTGGGAAAGCAATGGACATTGCAGCTTGTTTATATAGCAATACCATTAGGCAGCAGGGGGGCATCTCCATATGGGAAAGGGTAAGCCCCAAAGCAATGTACTTGGTCCATTGCACATTGGTGTATGGCATTTCTGAAATGTATAAAGAAGGTAGCCAACCCTTTAATGACCCTAGACCACCAATGATATTACTTTTTGACCTCTAGTTACTGGTGACATCTCATACATCCTAGTTCAATAGGAAAATTATTAATTCATGAATAGACCACCAATCATAACATTTATTGGTTGCCACACCAAAGCCATTTCCTACTATCAACTCTCTCCAGGATGCAACCTATCCCAGCACATTCATTTCTTCACAGGCAAAAGAGAGGTGATGTAAAAGTGCAGTTGTATTTCCTGTGCAAATACAGACAGGTCGAGGATCAATACTTACCTGGCAGATCCTTCACCAGCGCTCCAGTTCTCCTGGCTGGGATCTGTTTACTTGGCTGCAGTTGTGACCTCACATCAACAACACGTGACCACTGCCCTCAAAAGTGCACCAGAGAGGCCAGTGAGTGGTTGCAGTGGTCATATGTTGTTGACCTGATATCACTGCTGCAGCAATGAGAACCAATGCACCGGTAAGGGATCTGCCAAATAATAATGATCACTTCTTTATTAGATCCCTGGTGTTGTAGGTTTTAGGAGGCCAATTTCACACAAGCGCATTTAATCGGGGAAGCCCGCTCCATGTGAGGGCTGTATTTTCCAGACTCAATACTGCTCCTCTGACCTGATTTGTGATGCTGCAAGTCCCTGCTTGACCATGGACCTACTGAACTGTACTAATTGCATTATGCGAGTACAGTTCAGTAGACCGGTGGTCAGGGCAGGAACCCATAGCATCACAAATCATTATGATACTGTAAATTCATGTCAGAGAAGCAGTGTTTCCGTCCAGGGAACACAGTCCTCACATGAAGCATGTTTCCAGGACTCAATACGTGCATATGAAATTGGCCATAGGCCAGATTAGTTTGATGCAAATCTCTGTAAGGTAAGCTCACATAGGGAAGTGTGACACTCACTGTAGTTTGGCTCATCTGTCTCTTCTATGGCAGATGCTGTAGTAACATTCTCCCGATGGCTCTCTTCTGAGACAGTTTCCACATCATTTTCTTCCTCCTCATCCTCATTCTGTTGCTTTTGCAAAGAGGTAATCATGTCCTTATAGTCTTGCCTGGCCTTCATTGTGAGATCATATAATTTGTGAAAATGATTCTGCAACATATATCAGACACATATCATATGATTGACAATTATCCTTATGAATACAAAATATTTTGACATGTACAAGTAAAACCTAATAACCCTATTAAAGTCGTTGTTCGGGTTCAGAGCTGAACCCGGACATATGTCCATTTTCACCCAGGCAGTTCCACATGACTTGAGTATTGGAGCAGTTCATGCTCCAATGCTCTCCTTTGCCCTGCGCTAAATGGCGCAGGGCAAAGACATTTTCCAGAGTTCCAGTGATGGACCGGGCTCTCCATGGGCTGCCAGGAAGCCCGTTGACGTCACTATCACTGATGGGCAGGCTTTAGCACTGCCCTAGCCTGTAAAACGGCTAGGGCAGAGCTAAAGCACGCCCATCAGAGCCGGTGACGTCACCGAACACACTGCTGGGCGGAAGCTTCCGCCTGGCAATGTGTTATTGTAAACAAAAGAGCCCTTGACCTGCGCGATCCTGCTCTGGGCAAGGGAGCGCATCAGAGCATGAGATGCTCCGATGCTAACATCAGGGGTGCTGCATGGGTGAAATTATGGGTATGTCCGGGTTCAGCTCTGAACCCCGACAACCCCTTTAAATAAACAAAATTACACAAACCCCCAACACGCATATATTTTTTCCGAAAAAAGAAATCGAACACATTGTCAAAATGCCACTCAGCACCTCATACACTCAGACACCTTCATGCAAATTGGGGTTTATTCACAAGTCCATAGTTCTGGGTCCGCATCCGTTCAGGAACTTGGCGGAAAGGGTGCAGACCCATTCATTTTAATAGGGGGCAAAAGATGCAGACACCACACCATATGCTGTCCGCATCCGTAGTGGCCCTTCAAAAAAGAGAGACCATGTCCCATACTTGACCGCAATTGCGGCCAAGAATAGGCATTTCTATCATGGGACCGGCAATGTGCGGTCCGGTCAACAAAATGCGGAACGCACCCAGCTGGTGTCTGTGTTTTGCGGATCTACAGTTTGCGGACCGCAAAACACTTACGGAGGTGTGAATGGAACCTTAGTGGGTAAAAGTGTGACCCAGCTAGAAAGTTATGCACACCACAATTCCTAAAATAAATATCAATTATGTTCAATATGTGTAGAGTTCATACATGCCACTGATGCCTAAATTTACATATCTTCATAACAGTAATCATATATGGAGGTATGCAAAGCTCATATATACAAGTGTATACATCAATAAGAACTGTGGTCTTTAAAACACTGAAACAGAGGCTGCGGATTATATGGCTATAATCCACAAATGTGTTAAAATGTATACTGTACATGGCAAACAGCTTCTACAAAAAGCTACATATTCTGAGTGCACAGCTTAGCATGTAAAATAAAAAATGTAACCTAATAATACACAAAACCACCTTCAAGCAGCACTGCAGCAAACAATGATTATAAGCAAACATAATTTGCAACTAAAAAACTACTTTAGCAGAGTGCTTATGCAAATAAAATACACTGCATAAAAACTGTAAGATGGGAGGAGTTCATACATACACCATGCTGTTTATGTTAAAACCACAGGAATGCAGCAACCAATGTCTACAAGCAAATATTGGGAATTATATAGTAAACAATTCTCCATCCCCTATATAAACTGTAATCCTGAACCCCTTAAAGATCTGCCCCATACACCTGGGTGTCACTTAAGGACTAGCGCCGTACATGTACGGCCCAAGGTCCGCCGGGTGCTGGGGCAGGATCGCGGGGGAATCGGGCACCATGGCTGCTCTTACCGGTGCAGCGCGAGATGATCCTACCTTGTGAGTTTTCCCTACCGCACCAACTGAGCATGCCCAGTACAAGTAAAGTCCCCGCCCACAGCCTAATTCTCCCTTTAGTAAAAACCCATAATCTACATTAAGTTGTACCCTCGCGGGCTCGCTTCGCTCGCCACGCATCGGGCTCGGCCTCGCTGCGCTCGGCTCTTATAAAAACTAACTCCATGCCGCCATTGATGGTAAAGAATGAACTGGATAGTAAAGAAAAGTGAGAATAGGCTGTGGGCGGGGCTTCACTTGTACTGAGCATGCTCAGTTCGGCGGTAGGGAAAACTCACAAGGTAGGATCATTTCACGCTGCACCGGCAGGCGTCCATGCCGGGTAAGGGCGGCATGGTGTCTTTCCGCCCCTCTGCAGCCCCAAGCGCTGCGATTGGCCGGTCAATGAAGACCGGCACATCGCAGCGCCGGAAGCAGAAGGAAGCTACAGGGCGGAGGTCATAGGGAGGTGAACGGTGCTGAACTAATCAGCACCGGTCTCCTCCAAGGTCAGGCAGGGGACTCCAGTGTTTGGCGTCCCCTGCCAGCGCTGAGATTGGCTAGAACAACGCTCTAGCCAATGGCAGCGCTATAGCTGCACAGGAAAGGGCTGAACCTCTCTGCAGGCAGCCATTTTATCTGGCGACTAAATGCAGAGAGGTTCTGTGCTTCTCTGTGCTGCTTGTTGGCACTTGTGGTGCACCACCACTACGATTTGAGCTTTTCTGCTGAAAGAAGAAAAGAAGAACATCTGGAATTGCAGCACTGATTTGTTTTCATTTGCAGCTGTTCCAGATCCCTAAACCACCCTCCATCCCTGTCTTTTTTTTTTTTAACTTTGTTTTCTCTACTCCTTTTCTCTATATTTTAAATGTATTACAAGTCCCTTCACGTGTGAAAACACAACATACACACCCTTCACACGTCACACCCCAGAAAAATAAAAATAGCCCGTCCATCCCAACGAGTATACTTAGCTGAATAGGCATACGTGTATCTTGCCTCCGATACTGAATCTGCTAGTGAGGGAGAAGAGGATGCCACTTTCCTCTACCCCCTCATCATCAACCGCTGATGAGGGGACACTCTAGAAGGCAGACAGCTGAGGCAGCCCCCAAAAATGAGTGAGCCCGTTTGGACCCCACCCCCTGACGATTATCAGCCCTAAATTCGTGATTTTAAGGGCAGCTCCGGGATACAGATAAACTGTAAAGGCTTCACTGAACTAGATTTTTTCAAAATCTTCTTCTCTGAAGATTTTGTAAATTTAGTGTTGGCCCAAACTAAAATCTGGCCTGTGCATGTAAGAGTGTTTTAGAATCTAACACTCATCCATGGAGTATTAATTTCATCCATTATGTACCCTGTAGTTTTACCACCTTAAATCTCTGATTTAGTCCGCATAGCTAACAGATCCACTTTTCACCAACCACTACATATTAATTTCTGTGAAACACCTGTTAGGTCAAAAGTGCCCTTTCCACCCCTTAAAATGTTTGTATGGGGGTGCTCTTTCCAAAATGGGGTCACTTCTTGGTTTTTTATTTTATTTCGGGGGACCTCAGGAATTTCTTAACATGCGACATGGCACCTAAAATCCATGGCTGCCAATTCAGGCCAGCCAAATTCACATTCATGTCTGTTCATTCAGGCCTGCAAAAAACATATTTTGCACTAAGCCTCTAGAGCCCTGCTGTGCACCCATACAGCAGGCTACAAGCACATAAGGGGTTTTTCCTGAATGGGGAGAAAAAATGGGGAACACATACTGGGGTGCATTTTCTTTTAACCCCTTGTGAAAGTGAAAAATTGGGGTCTGCTAGTAATTTTTCATTTTCATAGCTGTGTGCTTTTAAATCCTTTGACAAGTGTTTCTGCCTTCTGTGAGACACCCGTTTGCTGAAAAGTACCCTTTCTACCACTTAAAATGTTCATACGGGGGTGCTCTTTCCAAAATGGGGTCACTTTTAGGGATTCTTAATTTCTGGGGACCTCAGGAATCTTTTAAATGTGAGATGGCACCTAAAATCAATGTCTGCCAATTCAGGACAGCAAAATTCATATTTTGCTGTTTGAATCTAGAGACCTGCTGTGCGCCCAAACATCAGTTTTTGAGCACATATGGTGCGTTGCTTTATTCGGGAGGAAATGGTGAACAAAATTTTTGATGCATTTTGTCCTGTTACCCTTTGGGAAAGTGAAAAATGTGGATGTAAAGCAGCTTTTTAGGGAAAAAATGCAATTTTTCATTTTCACTCCAAGTGTTTCCTAGTTCTAGTGCTCACTACACACCTTGAGATATTCCTTGAGGGGTGTAGTTTCCAAAATGGGCGAACTTTTTGGGGGTTTCCACTGTCATATGCGACATGGCTCCCAATTACCATTCCAGCTAAATCCGCTCTCCAAAAGCCATATGGTGCTCCTTCCACTCTAAAGCCTGCTATGCGCCCATACATCCGTTTTTAAGCACATACGGGGTGTTTCTGTAAACTCCTCATTCTGGTTAACAGGTTTCGAGTTTTGTTTGGCCGTTAACCCTTGATGTGTTGCAGAAAAAAATAGATTCAAATTTAAAATCTGCTAAAAAAAAGTGAAACTGAAATTTCATTCCCATCTTCCTTTCATTCTTGGGGGGGGGGCACAAAGTTAACAGTTTTGAATACCTTGAGGGGTGTAGTTTCTAAAATGGGGTGATTTATGTGTGGTTTCTGAAAAATTTTAAGATTTGCTTCTAAACTTCTAACGTCCCAAAAATATAAAATGTCATGTCATTGTCAAAATGATCTAAACATGAAGTAGACATATGGGGAATGTAAAGTAATAACTATTTTTGGAGGTATTTCTATCAATTCTTAGGCCTCTTTCACACGGGCGTCATGTTTGACGCCCGGATAAGAGGCGGGTGCGTTGCGGGAATATGTGCGTTTTTCCCGCGCAGGTGCAAACGTTTGCAACACGTTTTGCACGCGCGTGAGGAAAAACGCCATGTTTGGTACCCAACCCGAAGCCGGACTTCATCACTGAAGTCCGGTTTCGGGTATACTGGAGAATTGATTATTTACCCTTATAACATGGTTATAAGGGGAAATAATAGCATTCTTAATAAAGAATGCATTGTTAAATGAAGATGAAGGGGTTAAAAATAATAAAAGTTAACTTACCTTAGCCACTTGATCGCGTAGTCGCGATCTGTCCTCTCTTTCCCTGCAGCATCTATGATCTAAAGGACCTGTGATGACGTCACATCACATGGTCCAATCACATGCTCCATCACCATGGTAAGATGGACCATGTGATTGGACCATGTGATGTGACATCATCACAGGTTCTTTAGATCAAAGATGCTGCAGGGAAAGAGAGGACAGATCGCGACTACGCGATCAAGTGGCTAAGGTAAGTTAACTTTTATTATTTTTAACCCCTTCCTCTTCATTTAACAATGCATTCTTTATTAAGAATGCTATTATTTCCCTTATAACCATGTTATAAGGGGAAATAATAGAGATTGGGTCCCGTTGCTAAGCAACAATGCGGGAAAATCGCAACGCATCCGCACTTGGTTGCGGATGCTTGCGATTTTCCCGCATCCCCATTCACTTCTATGGGGCCTGCGTTGCGTGAAAAACGCAGAATATAGAACATGCTGCGATTTTCACACAACGCAGAAGTGATGCGTGAAAATAACCTCTCATGTGCACAGCCCCATAGAAATGAATGGGTCCGGATTCAGTGCAGGTGCAATGCGTCCTCCTCACGCATTGCACCCGCGCGGAAAACTCGCCCGTGTGAAAGTGGCCTTAGAGTAGAGAAATTGAAATTTTTCAACATTTTTGTAAATTTTGTATTTTTTTTATAATATACAAATAAAATATGTTGACTCAAATTTACCACTGTCATGAAGTACAATATGTGACGCGAAAACAATCTCAGAATGGCCTGGATAAGTAAAAGCGTTTTAAAGTTATCACCACATAAAGTGACATGTCAGATTTGCAAAAAATGGCCTGGTCCTTAAGGTGAAAAATGGAAGGGTTCTGAAGGGGTTAAAAATGATCAATTCATAAACCGAATCTAATGCATTAACCAAGGCTGCTTTCAAATCAGAAAAACTACCAGTTTCTCAAGTATATAGCAAATTAAAAGTTGTGTAAAATTTATTGATAAAAAAAAAAAAGGGGGAAAGCAGAAAGGAAATAACAGTGGGTATATACAATATCAATCTAAAATATCATACAAATAAAGCACACAAAATTCAAAAATAACACAATTTCGGTCTGATGCTGCAATAAAGATTGGGGCCCTTGCGGTAAATGAATGGAACTGTTCACACTATCCGATGTGTGAAATGAATAGCTCAGCTCAAGTTATCCTAATGGGCTGTACTTAAATCTCATTTGTTTACCGATTTGTTCATTGTCTGTATATGCTGTTTTATTCGGTGCCCAGTCAGTGAATACCCCCCTTTTTTTTTTTTTATTTAAGGCTGCTTTCAGACTGGGATATAATGGACCTTCTTAAGTTCTTCGGAAAATGAGTTTGAGCAACATAACATTGGTTCTGTTAAAGCATGGGAAATTTTGGTGTTGCCTTCATCATATGAGCACAAAAATCTCCTGCATTACATCAGTCTAAAAAAAAAAAAAAAGTACTATGGTACTTGCGAATGGCACATCAATGAGTGAAAATTTATTTTCTGATTGATGTCGTGATTAATAGCACGCACAGATGACAGTAGCCTGAAGGTGCTGCTTTAGTCTAGAGCAGGGATCAGCAACCTCCAGCACTCCAGCTGTTGTGAAACTACAACTCCCAGAATCCTCCTTTCACTTCCATGGGAAGAACAGCCAAGACAGTTTGCATGCTGGAAGTTGTAGTTTCGCATCAGCTGGAGTGCCGAATGTTGCTGATCACTGGTCTAGAGTATCTTGGGCTATAAAGCAGCTAGAGCTATGAGCCAGGTCTTGTTTTAAAGCTGACAATCTAAGCTTTAAAATAAGACAACAGTAATACATCTAAAGATACAGCCTTTAGAAATATAGGTCAGGAGTGAAAGCTGCAGGTATATGCAGCTTCTACTGCTTTATAACATGCTGCCTGCAAATTGCACAGCATTTTGTTGTGATAAGTCCTCTTCAAAAGTACATTTGTTTGTTGCGGTGCAGTACTGGTTGCTGCTACATGTAAATGTACCCAGTGTCCCATGCAAAGAAATTACTGAAATTCAAGTTACCCGACAGAAGGTTTCATTCTGGGTATTACCTTGTTCTGGTCTTTTACCAGCAGACTGTGGTTAAAAGCGGACTCACCTGAGCTCCATCATAGCTGAATATGCCAACCACGCTAACAGGTACAGCTTTGTTCACACATCGACCCAGAGCTTTGCGATTAAGAGCAAACACAAAGGGAACATTCTGCTCATAGGCACAGTTAATGATTGTTTGCAGAGTGTCATCCAACCCCCCTGGAGAAAGAGGCATAGATGAAAAGGTGATAATCTGTCATTCAGCATTTACCCACACTGTGACCATAACACTATTTACTAATCCCATTATTCCAAGAAAACAAAAACAATATTCCCCGCACTACGCATTTATCCATCATAAAAACTTACAATACTTAGAATTGTACACTAACAGGATTTTTTGGACTAAACAGATTTTAGAAGTACCACTGCCAAAACTTATATAATCCCCTAAAGCACAGCATAAAACAGATCAGTTAATCAGTGGCAGACTGGTGGTTAGTAAATGAACAGGTCATACTTTACATTTTTTTCTCATTTGGTTTGTGTAATTGTTGATCGCAGTTGTAGCTGAGATTGTGATGGGTCATGTCATGAGGTTGTGGTGTTAATACCATTAACATTTTCGCTGCCAGGATATACTAACTTGCAGGGTGGCACATGAGTCATAAGGAAGTATGAGAAATGTCCTTGCTATTAATGGCTCTATCTCAGGATATATAGCAGCTAGATAGTAGTCTTTTTTTTTAAATCTGAGAATTTGTTATTTAAAATGAGATTGTGATTGCAATTTTAGCTGCAAAATATACCTGCAGCTATCACCCCCAACCTAGTTTCTAAATGCGCCATCTGCGCTGCATCTCAACTAGCACTGCAATCTCTCCTAGATTCCCAGCTTCCAAACAAGATCTGGCTATCTCTAGCTGCAGTATAAACGGAGACAGGACAGGTTGAAGCAGCTTCCATTCTTCAGCGACATCAGCCAGCCTGGGGAAGGAGAGAGGGGGACCAATGCGAGAGTGCTGCCTGGCTGCAAGAGAAGATATCCTCCAGTGTTAGTGACCACGGGGAGGGGGGGGGGGGGCTAATATGGACTCCTGTGCACGTTATTACCTCCCTCCGATGCTCATATCAGGGAGGCTGTCTGGGGGAAAATGCGGATATGTCTGGGTTCAGCTCTGAAGCTGGACAACCCTTTAACTCCTGATAATTGCCTGATCATCAGCAGAGATAAGAGCTGCAATAGCTAATGGGATTGCTCGTACTCATACAGACTGATTGTTTTTGGGCAGCAGATTGCTGCTTACACAGGATGATCTGCTGCTCAGAAAGTGCAATGTTAAGTGCCACATCTATGATGCTTTCACCTGATGAACAAGTGTTTGCTTCTTCATCGGGTGATAATTGGCACCTTATCAGGAACACTCAGCCCACCTGAAGAGGCTTAAAGAGTACCATTGCACCTTTGTTTTGCTGAGGGACCAAAGTATAAAATCACAGAAGTCAATGAATACTGTTCAATCAATTAGGATTTATCAGGCAAATATTCCCAGTTTCCAATACCTTTAGACTGTATCTTTTCACAGTTAGGAGAAATTATTACACATTTAAGTTTCTTGAGCTTCAAATGTTTCAGCACCTCCCGTAATCCCATCACTAGACGCCTTTTGGTTTTTGCCTTTACTGGGTCTTTAAGGTACAAACGGTCCTGGAAACGCACTAGCTCCTTAAGCAGTTCTGTCACACAACTATCCACTTCTTTGCTGAGAACCTGACTACAGTACCTGAAAAAAACAAAAAACAAACACCTAAATAACCAGACATACATTAAAATGAATTATATGGTCAGTTACATCTCTGTGCTCTCCACCGCTGGTCTAAATCCACAATTCAAGCAAGTCTAGAGCACTGTTGTGAAAGATACGTGTATATAAAACCAGAAATCATGCAGATAAAATGAATGAGATTTTGAATTTACTCACTCACGAAACCGTCTACTATGAATTTTGGGGAGGATGGAACTTGGTTGTTGCACAGGAATGGAAACTTCTGTGGCATCAGGAACATCCTGAGACTGGTCATTAAGAGGAACCGTGCAAGCCTCAGCCGATTCTGTTCTCTCTTCTGCTGTTATGAGATAACAGTCATTAGTCAGTCTAGAAACTATATTATAGTAAACTGGTTCTGCATTACCTGAATACATTTTAGGTGGAAGTGCAACCTGTTAAGTTTAGTAGTTCTGCTCTTAGGGTCCAAATAACTACTTTAGGCAATTAACTTTATATATATAAAAAAAAACTGGTTCCTGTACATGTTCGCTCTTCATGCTTCCTGGTGTGGCGTAAGAGAAGTGCTGTGCCCGATGTCTGACCTTGTTCCATCCCCTCCCTTCTCACAGCATGCAGGCACAGGCCTAACCTGCAACTCGCTAGCTTTACACCTTTTTTTTCTTTACCGTCCCTTTGCTCTCAATTACAAACAAAATACCGTATATACTCGAGTATAAGCCGGATGGCACTGTTATGGGATGAGGGGGCTGTGGATGGCACTGTTATGGGATGAGGGGGCTGTGGATGGCACTGTTATGGGATGAGGGGGCTGTGGATGGCGCTGTTATGGGATGAGGGGGCTGTGGATGGCACTGTTATGGGATGAGGGGGCTGTGGATGGCACTGTTATGGGATGAGGGGGCTGTGGATGGCACTGTTATGGGATGGGGGGGCTGTGAATGGCACTGTTATGGGATGGGGGGCTGTGAATGGCACTGTTATGGGATGGGGGGCTGTGGATGCCATCCACAGATCCCCCATAACAGTGCCATCCACAGATACCCCCCATAACAGTGACATCCATTTCCACCTCGGCTTATACTAGAGTCACTACTTTTCCCAGTTTTTTTAGGGTAAAATTAGGGGGGTCGGCTTATACTCGGGTCAGCTTATACTCGAGTATATACGGTAATACTTTTGCAGAAATTATACCTTTTAATGGCTAAAATAAAATAAATGATGCCAAACAGCAAACGTGACATTTCGTGGGTCTCTTCACCAGGCTATGGTATGTATATATTGCCATGTTGTTACTCTTATTGACAGGAATAAGACTTTTTAACTGGCTGACATGGTAACAGGTTTTTTTTTCTCTTTTGACACCATTTACTGTATTACTCTAGATAAAGGGTCTCAAACACGCGGTCCCTGAGGCAATTATCTGCAGCCCATGACCATGAGGCGAGATGAGTATGTCACCTCAAGGCAGCAGTTTACGGCAAGCCTCTGGTGTGCATCGCAAATGGCCGCAGGAGGGGGGGGGCATTAAAATTCATCGGGCATTTATACAGGCTGCAGCACTATATGCTTTATATGGATTAAGATAAATGGTCACTACTAGGGGCTGGCTCTTGCAACGGGGCACTGGAGGCAATAATATAGCCAAGAACACTACAGGGGCTTTATAATACAGGGAGCACTAGAGGGTGGTATAATAATACAGGGGGCAGTATAGGGGGATTATAACTGCAGGCGGCAATTATAACTACAGGGGCACTGCAGGGAGCATTATAACTATATAGGACATATAGGGGGGCTTTTTACTGGGGCTACTATAAGGGACATGATAAATACTGGGGACACTAAGGCGCATTATAACTACTGCAGACACTATAGAGGGCTTTATTACTACTGTGGACACTATAGGGGGCCTTATTTCTACTGAAGGCAGCATGGTGGCAAAATTACTACTGGGGGTACTGTGGGGGCTTTATTATTGGGCACAGTATGGAGGGCATTGCTATTAATTGGGGAAACCTTGGGAACATTATCGCTATTGCGGGTACTGTAGGGGGCACTATTACTATTTGGAGGGGACTCCCTGTATGGCACTGTTATAATTTGCAGAATCGTGGTTGTGGGAACTGGAGAGAAGAGCGGGTACAGTATTGGAGGGGCAGTAAGATGACAATGTTGGGGCACAAAAAAGGGGAGGATGGTGGAAAAGTGAGGAACCTGATATGTGTGCCAAACTCTACAGAGACGAGAAGAGGCTGAAACACTTTATCAAGGAGGTCTGATCTCTGAATGGAGAAGAGGAAGAATGAGAACATCTACAGTCGTGGCCAAAAGTTTTGAGAATGACACAAATATTAGTTTTCACAAAGTTTGCTGCTAAACTGCTTTTAGACCTTTGTTTCAGTTGTTTCTGTGATGTAGTGAAATATAATCACACGCACTTCATACGTTTCAAAGGCTTTTATCGACAATTACATGACATTTATGCAGAGAGTCAGTATTTGCAGTGTTGGCCCTTCTTTTTCAGGACCTCTGCAATTCGACTGGGCATGCTCTCAATCAACTTCTGGGCCAATTCCTGACCGATAGCAACCCATTCTTTCATAATCACTTCTTGGAGTTTGTCAGAATTAGTGGGTGTTTGTTTGTCCACCCGCCTCTTGAGGATTGACCACAAGTTCTCAATGGGATTAAGATCTGGGGAGTTTCCAGGCCATGGACCAAAAATGTCAACGTTTTGGTCCCCGAGCCACTTAGTTATCACTTTTGCCTTATGGCACGGTGCTCCATCGTGCTGGAAAATGCATTGCTCTTCACCAAACTGTTGTTGGATTGTTGGAAGAAGTTGCTGTTGGAGGGTGTTTCGGTACCATTCTTTATTCATGGCTGTGTTTTTGGGCAAAACTGTGAGTGAGCCCACTCCCTTGGATGAGAAGCAACCCCACACATGAATGGTCTCAGGATGCTTTACTGTTGGCATGACACAGGACTGATGGTAGCGCTCACCTTTTCTTCTCCAGACAAGCCTTTTTCCAGATGCCCCAAACAATCAGAAAGAGGCTTCATTGAAGAATATGACTTTGCCCCAGTCCTCAGCAGTCCATTCTCCATACTTTAGAACAGGCATGCTCAACCTGTGGCCCTCCAGCTGTTGCAAAACTACAACTCCCAGCATGCCCGAACAGCCTACAGCTATCAGCCTACAGCAGGGCATTGTGGGAGTTGTAGTTTTACAACAGCTGGAGGGCTGCAGGTTGAGCATGCCTGCTTTAGAAGATTAATCTGTCCCTGATGGGTTTTTTTTGGAGAGAAGTGGCTTCTTTGCTGCCCTTCTTGACACCAGGCCATCTTCCAAAAGTCTTCGCCTCACTGTGCGTGCAGATGCGCTCACACCTGCCTGATGCCATTCCTGAGCAAGCTCTGCACTGGTGGCACTCCGATCCCGCAGCTCAATCCTCTTTAGGAGACGATCCTGGCTGCTTGCTGGACTTTCTTGGACACCCTGAAGCCTTCTTAACAAGAATTGAACCTCTTTATTTGATGTTATTGATGATCCTATAAATTGTTGATTGAGGTGCAATCTTAGTAGCCACAATATCCTTGCCTGTGAAGCAGTTTTTATGCAATGCAATGATGGCTGCACGCGTTTCTTTGCAGGTCACCATGGTTAACAATGGAAGAAAGATGATTTCAAGCATCACCCTCCTTTTAACATGTCAAGTCTGCCACTTTAACCCAATCAGCCTGACATAATGATCTCCAGCCTTGTGCTCGTCAACATTTTCACAAGAGTTAACAAGACGATTACTGAAATGATCTCAGCAGGTCCTTTATTGACAGCAATGAAATGCAGTGGAAAGTTTTTTTTGGGATTAAGTTAATTTTCATGGCAAAGAAGGACTATGCAATTCATCTGATCACTCTTCATAACATTCTGGAGTATATGCAAATTGCCATTATAAAAACTTAAGCATCAACTTTTCCAATTTCCAATATTTATGTAATTCTCAGAACTTTTGGCCACGACTGTACATCAGGAGACAACAATGGATGTAGGAGGTATGTGGCGCTATATTCTATAACAATAATTTGGTATTGTAAGTGCAGCGCATATATCCGGCTGAGTTTGAGACCCCTGGATTAATGTAATGTAGTACTGGCAGTAGCCATTTCCAGATCAAGTGAACTATCTGGGATAGTTACATACACTATTCATACTCAATTACCAATATCAAGATGATCTGGAGAAGGTGAGGAGTGTTCAGGTAGGTCTTGGCTTTCTCCTGCAGAATCTGTACTACAGGGAGGCTGAGTTGATCCTTGAGATTGCAACAAATTGTGCTGTTTGCGTTGTTCTCGCTCTTTCAATATTATCTATGATAGAAAATGTATATATTTTTTTTAAAACTTCAATAGCCAAGTAAGGTAAAAAGAAAAAAGGAACTAAACATGCAACAAGGTTCAGACAACCACATTCAGCTCATTTACTTATTTATTCTGTCTGCAAGAGAAAGCCATATTAGTTAATTTGTCTCCCCCCACAGGTCTTTAGAAAAATGACAGGATGATTGATTGCTATGGCCAACTCAGCCATTTTAGATTTCTGCAGCCATTTTGACAAATCCCTCATTGTATTTACAGCCTTTTAGACCAATGTGTATATTAATTATTCATAGAATATCTCAGTTACTGGATTTTCCCACTGTACACCATATTACTGGAAACCGAACAGGACATTATGGCACTGTCCAAAATTTTCTTGCACATTACCAAATGCTTATTTTATGCCTCTTCTATATACAGCTTTAGGGGCCAAAAAGCTGCCAGCAGCCGTACGGTTACAGAATCCCACTATTTTCAATGGGAGACTGTGTTGTTGTTCATGCCGACGTGGTTTATAGCTGTGACTGCACCAAGAAAGAACATGTCCATGCGGCTGTGTGGAGGTTTTTTGGCATGAGATCTGTGCCAAATTCTTTTTGCAAAAGCCACTGTGTGACTGGACCCCTAGATAAGCCTGTACTGATCCATCCATAACTACCAACCGACCCAGATCCGACAGGACAGTCGCAGACTCCAGTGGCTGTCCCTCTGTGCCAGGATGGTTATGGTATGTCCTGCTCTCAACTGTCTTGGCATTTGTAGGACACAGAGGCAGTTGGGGGGGGGGGGGGGGGAGTTCTACTGTGTGGGGCCACTACAGGGGGAGTTCTACTGTTTGGGGCCACTACATGGGGAGTTCTACTGTGTGGGGCTACTACAGGGGGAGTTCTACTGTGTGGGGTCCTAAAGGGGGAGTTCGCGACATAGGCAGATTTTGGTAATTTGGCACAGCCATATCAACTGTTACTCAATTGTGGGGTGCTGAGTAGTTGTTAGGGCAGCTGGGGGCCCAGGCCTGCCATGTTGGTGCCTCTATTATATCCATTGGAAGGATGTAACAGGATGAGCCTCCACAACAGCACCACCTGGAGGGAACCCCGCCTTTCCAGGGACAGGAAACAACTGTGAGATCAGCCAATAAAAGGCCCCCTCCATCTTACCTTTTCCAGTTAATAACCTAGGACTCAGATAGATGCCACAATTTAATAAATGTTGAAACATAACAGAAACCAAAATAACTTGATCCAGTTATATGAAAGAACAAAAAAAATAATAATTACCATGTCAATAGAGAATACCTGGGTGGGAATTCTTCGTGCCGTTGTGAAGGCTAAAGGAAAATCCAATTACCGGTAAGAGTAATTTTAATTTTTTCCCCACGCCTCCACAACGGCACCACCTGGAGGAATAACAGAGAAACAAAACCTTCCTGCCAAAAGATAAGTCTTTGCTGGCTAAGACATCAACTTTTAGTGTCTAATAAAGGTACAAGGACTCGACCAGGTGGCAGCCCAACAAATGTCCTCAAGGGAAGCAGAGGCACCCTGTGCACAAGAAGCGGCCAATGCTCTACTGGAATGAGCCTTAAACCCTTTCTACCCAGGCCAGTTTTCACCTTCCTGCCCAGGCCATTTTTTGCAAATCTGACATCTGTCAATTTATGTGGTAATAACTTTGAAACGCTTACTTATCCAGGCCATTCTGAGACTTTTTTCTCGTCACATATTGTACTTCATGACAGTGGTAAAATTGAGTAAAATTTCATTTTATTTAAATTTACGAAAAATTTGAAAAAATTAACAAATTTCCAAATTTAAATTTCTCTACTTTTATAAAAGATAGTAAGGCCCTATTCACACGTCCGCAATGTCGTCCACATGTATTCCGCAATTCTGCGGAATACATGCGGACCCACTGACTGTGAATGGGGCACGGAACGATGCGGAGAGCACACACTGTGCCCTCCGCATCAGTTTTTGCAGAGCGCGCCGCCGATCTTACGGCCGCAGCTCCGCAAAAAAGTAGAGCATGTCCTATTCTTGCCCGCAATTGCGGACAAGTATAGACATTTCTATGGGGCTGCCGGCCAGGTGTGTTTATGGATCCGCAATTTGCGGATCCATAAACACAACGGACGTGTGAATAAGGCCTTATACCTACAAAAATAGTTATTACTTTACATTCTCCATATGTCTACTTCATGTTTGTATCATTTTGAAAATGACATCTTTTTTTGGGGGGACGTTAGAAGGATTAGAAGTTTAGAAGCAAATCTTAAAATTTTTCTCAAAATTTCCAAAACCCAATTTTTTCAGGACCAGTTCAGTTATGAAGTCACTTTCTGGGGCTTACATATTGGAAACCATTTATATATCTATCATATATCTATATATAAACGATTATATTTATAGTGGTCGGGCACACCTCATTTGCGAAGGACTCCAAAGATTATATCCACTACAATATTATCTTTGGAGTCCTTTGCAAATGAGGTATGCCCAATCACTATAAATATAATCGTTTTGACTATTATAGATTGGGTGTATCTATTCTAGGTTGGTGGCACCCTGCCATTGACATCAATTAGGTGAGCCGCCACTACTATAATATTTATATATATATATATATATATATATATATATATATATATATATATATATCGAAATATAGAACTCTATATATATTTATATAAAGCTCTAACTACAATTTCTTCTTTTTTAACAAAAAAAGAGGAAAAATTGGCAAAAAATGTGGAAAAACAAAAAAAAAAAAATGCAAAAATAATCCCCAGGTGCTGACTAGGCGGGTATGTAATTAGCGGTCATAGCTTGCACGCAGAAAAAGTGGTGCAGAGCTGGAAAATGCTAAAATAAATAAAAAGACCAAAAAAAAGTGCACAGACCCAGGAAGGACAGGCGGGCTTGTCAGGGTTGAACAGGAAACTAGAAAAGTCAAAAATCTTTAACTAAAGATGCTCTTTCGCATCCCCCCACTCCCAAAACGTGCTAGATTTCACCAAAAGAAAAAGGAATCCAGTTCTTCCTGGCAGTCTGCTAAAGGGAAAAGTAGAGTTTTCCTGTCAGACTTTTTCTAGAATATCGTCCAGTGCAGTACCAAATACTCGATCGTCCTCACAAGGAAGAAAACAATCTATTCTTAGATGAAGTATCCCCTGACCAAGATCTCAAACAGATCGCTCTGCAGGAAGCATTAGATAACGCTGCAGTTCTTGCTGACAGTTTAACTATGTCCGCTGAGGCATCCGCAAGAAAAATTAGAGGCCTGCTTTAATACAGGCATGGAAGCAAGTATATCCTCCCTGGGAGTACCCGATTCAATGTGCTCCTCGAGTTGGCTCAACCATAAAGACAGAGTCCTTGCTGAGTGTCTGAGATCTCAGTTCTTAACATAGTCGTAGATGACTCCCAGGTTTTTTTAAGGAGAGATTCACATTTTGTATCCATTGGGTCCTTCAGCAGACCCAGATCTTCAAACGTTTAGAGAGGACTTTTTGGAGATCCTTGCTACCGGAGCATCGACTTTTGGAGGTTTATCCCAAGAACTGGAATTCTCTTCAGAAAAAGGATACTTCTTCTTAAACATCTTAGATGCAGCTTGCCTCTTTTTGGGATCTTTCCACTCATTTAGTATGTGTCTTAATATTACTATGAACAGGAAAAAACAGTCTTTTCCTGTCCGCCAGCCACATGAACATTTTGTTTCGAATAGAAAGAGGCTCTTTAGATTTTTCCAAATTTATCATAGCCCTGATAGTTTTTAACAGGGATTCCGTATCCTCAATGGAACAAAGCGGACGTCCCGAGACCTTCTCCGAGACACTAGAGTCCGTATCAGAAGCCTACTCATCCAGTATAATAGCTTTAGAAGTGGAATCTTTAGGAGAAACGGCTGCACCGTTTGCTTCAACTGCTGCACCAACTTCCTCTTTAATCATGGCTCTTAAGCTCTCTACTAGAGAAAGAGTTTCTTCAGAGACCACTTTGTTAATACATTTTGAGCATAGTGACTTTTTGGAAGATGCAGAGAGCCCTTTTGTACACAAAGAACATTTCTTCTTCTAGGACGGCTCCCCCTTCATGCTCTCCCTACCTGGGCTGGAGGGCTTGGGGGTGTCAGTGGACAGCTCCTTCCTATTCAAGTGTATAAGACCAAGATTCCCATAGAAGTGAATGGGATTGCTTCTTGTAATTACACCTGCTCACTGTTGCAATGTCGACGGCGAGCAGGTAAACAATGAAAGGAAGGCAGCGCTGGCCGAGCCCGCGGCCTTCTCTTTAACCAGCTAATCAGCGGGGTGCCGGGTTTTGGACCCCACTGATCTGATATTGATGACTTATCCTGAGGATAAGTCATCAATAAAAATATCTCAGAAAGCACCTTTCAAATTCAACTCATCCTGCAAAAGAACAAACCTTTAAACAGCTATGCTGATAGAAAAGTTAAAAAAAAGTTATGGCTTTTGAAATGCAGTAAGGTAAAAACGAAAAAAAAAAAAAAAAAAAAATCACAAATAACTTAATACCTTCTTAAGTGAAGTTGGTTTTTTAGCTTTGGGCACCTCTCTCTGTTTTCCCTTCTTGACAAGCGGGGCACTGGAATCGAGGGGGTTGTGAGGCGCCAAACCCTGTTTTGGTTGTGGGTGCTTTCCTACAGCAGCTGAATCTCTGGGTTTCACATGGACGCCACTTCCAACTGATATAAATAAAAAAGCAATCATAATTTTACAGTTTATTTCAATAAGGTCCATGTAGTAGAGGTCCATGAGTAACTTTGTATATACATGTTTTTTGTTTAACAAATAAAAGGGACCTAACCTGGGTAAGGGTGATTATATAACACTTATTTACAACGCCTAAAAGGCTTAACCACATGTCCTACATGTTTTTTCACTCTTCTCTACGGATCCCCCTCGAGGGGTAGGAGGTGGTCACTGCAGGTCCTGCAATGCTTTTTCACTTATCTATAGCGCATGATGTCATGTGGTCCCCTCCCCTGCCCTGTGGCCATAGGTCAGTGGCGAAGATTAGGAGGTGGCCACCACAGGTCCTGCATGCCTATTCGACTCATTTCTATTAATTGCAAAAGATGATAAGATGCCATATCTGTCAATTAGGATTTGGGCTATATATACCCCCCCCATATTGGCCACGAGCCTTAACTGCTCTAAACCCCTAAAGAGGGGCAGTTGCAGTTTTTAGCAATTGTTGGTCACCCTAATGCAGTTTTTAGGTAGTTTTGTGGTAGGACACAATCTTGAGTACTGCAGCATTAGATGAGGCCAGCTGAGTTCGCATAGCTAGTCAGCCAAGGCATCACGTCATTTGATTATAGGTAACAGTGTGCGGTGTGTGTGTTGCATGAATGTGAATCAACAGCTATTAACGTAGTGTCGGACAAGTGTGCTGGTCATTGAGTGTGTTTGTTTTCAGCACAGCAACATTCACAGGATTGTCACCATCTAGGATCAAACCGCAGGTGGCTCACTCCCCTAGCTCATCCATGCACAGTGTCTCAGAGTCATGTCAGTCGAGCGGCTGATAGCTATATAGTGAATCTCCGTTGGCTTCATACTTCCGCTAGCATAGACAGCTAGTTGTGATTTAGACATTGTGCACATCTCTATTTTCCAGCATATCAATCACTTCAGTGCTTTTCGGTGAGAGCATGGTTTTTAACTGTACGTCTTGGCTCACAGCCATTTTATTATTAGATATTAATAAAAGTCAAGTCTTAATCACCATATTATACCTGGGTCAATATAGGGTTAAGTCTTTTAGGCGTTGTAAATAAGAGTTTGTATATACCCTGTATTGGTTAAAAGCATACTGTTCACGAGTTTAAGCTGCATTCACAATTCAATGGATGTGCAAGAAGACGAAGCTGCAAATGCCTCGCACTCCTACAGCCTCAGATGACTCACAGGGGATAAGGATATAGTATCTCTCAAAAGTGAATCCACTCCTCACATTTTTGTAACTATTCATGGGACAACACTGAAGATATGACACTTTGATACAATGTAAAGTAGTCAGTGGACAGCATGTATAACAGTAAATTTGGTGTGCCCTCAAAATAATTCAACACAACACAACACACAGCCATTAATGTCTAAACGGCTGGCAACAAAAGAGAGTACACCCCTAAGTGAAAATGGCCAAATTGTTCCTAATTAGCCATTTTCCCTCCCCAGTGTCATGTGACTCTTTAGTGTTACAAGGTCTCAGGTGTGAATGGAGAGCAGGTGTGTTAAATTTGGTGTTAACGCTCTCACACGCTCTCATGCTGGTCACTGGAAGTTTAACATGTCTCCTCATGGCAAAGAACTCGGAGGATCTGAAAAAAAGGAATTGTTGCTCTACATAAAGGTGGTCTAGGCTTTAAGAAGATTGCTAACACCCTGAAACTGAGCTAAAGCACAGTGGCCAAGACCATACAGCAGTTTAACCAGACAGGTTCCACTCAGAACAGGCCTCCTCATGGTCAACCAAAGAAGTTGAGTGCACGTTCTCAGTGGGATATCCAGAGGTTGTACGAGTGCTGCCAGTATTGGTCCAGGGGTTCAGCATGTCAATACTCAGACCATACACCACACACTGCATCAAACTGGTCTGCATGGCTGTCGTCCCAGGAGGAAGCCTCTTCTAAAGATGATGCACAAGAAAGACACAAACAGTTTTCTGAAGACAAGCAGACTAAGGACATGGATTACTGGAACCATCTCCTGTGGTTTGATGAGACCAAGATAAACTTATTTGGTTCAGATAGTGTCAAGCGTGTGTGACGGCAACCAGGTGAGAAGTACAAAGACAAGCGTGTCTTGCCTACAGTCCAGCATTGTGGTGGGAGTGTCATGGTTTGGGGCTGCATGAGTGCTTCCGGCTGTGGGAAGGTACACTTCATTGAGGGAACCATGAATGCCAACATGCACTGTGAAATACTGAAGCAGAGCATGATCCCCTCCCTTCAGAAACTGGGCCGCCGGGCTGTATTCCAACATGAAAACTACCCCAAAAACACCTCCAAGACGACCACTGCCTTGCTAAAGAAACTGAGGGTAAAGGTGCTGGACGGGCCAAGCATGTCTCCGGACCTAAACCCCATTGAGCATCTGTGGTGCATCCTCAAACAGGTCTCTAACATCCACCAGCCTTGTGATGTGGACATGGAGAAGGACTCCAGTGGCAACCTGTGAAGCTCTAGTCAACTCCATGCCCAGGAAAGTAATGGTGGCCACACAAAATATTGACACTTTGGGCACAATTTGGCCATTTTTAACTTAGGGGTGTACCCACTTTTGTTGCCAGTAGTTTGACATTAATGGCTGTGTGTTAAGGGCACAGCAAATGTACACTGTTATACAAGCTGTACACTGACTACTTTACATTGTATCAAAGTAGAAAAGTAAGATATAATACAATATTTACAAAAATCTGAGGGGTGTACTCACTTTTGTGAAATACTGTATATATATGCAACAAGCAGAGTGGTTAACCGTATTGAAACTGAGGGCCCTGCCAAGATGGACCTAATACAATGAAACCAGGAGTGAAAGGGCATCTGTCAGTAGATTTGAATCCCTAAAACTGGCTGACCTGTTGCAAGGGCACTTGGCAGCTGAAGGCATCTGTGTTGGCTCCATGTATATATGTGCCCGCATTACTGAGAAAAATTATATTTTAATGTATGCAAATGAGCTTATAAGAGCAATAGGGGCGTTGCCGTTACTCCTAGAACTATAAACAAAAAGACCCAAAACGGGCCACGATGTATCAAAGTAATAAAGATTGATCGCCAAAGACTATATGAATCCTGTTTCTGGCCTAGATTTTAAAATATAACTTATTAAGTCATTTAAAAAATTGCCCTCATGTAAATAAAATAAACAAACCGGCTTAGTCAAATAATAAGGTAGTCAAAATATTATATTAGTGCAAATGTTGCAATGAGTCTCTAAGGGTACTTTCACACTAGCAGCATAGCTATCCGGCAGGCTATTCCGGTGGGTGAACAGCCTGCCAGATCCGCCATGCTGCAAGTACCCGTGCACTGCCGTGCTGCCTCTCCGTCCCCATTGACTATAATGGGGCAGAGCTACGGTGCAGCACGGCAAAGATCGCCGGACCTGCAGTATTTTCAGTCCGGCGATCTCCGGCCGTCCACTGCCATGCTGCGCCCGTAGCTCCGCCCTATTATAGTCAATGGGGACGGAGCGGCAGCACGGCAGTGCACGGGTACTTGCGGCATGGCGGATCCGGCAGGCTGTTCACCTGCCGGAACAGCCTGCCAGATAGCTATGCCGCAAATGTGAAAGTACCCTAAAGAAGTATTATCTCCATACTCCCTTATATACACTATTGGTATACTTTGTATTAATTAGATAATATTGTGGCAGTATCTCCATCCGCCTCAGAAGAAAGTATTAATAGTAATTGTTTATATGAGACCAGTTGCCATATATGCACCAATAAATGCCTTTGTATAGGTAACCAGACTCCCAGCCTACTAACATGTATTGTTAACAGTGGCTATTAAGGTCTGCTTGGCTGTCCCACCTGACTGTGAAAAATTATTACTTATCATTCCAATAACTAGGAGGACGCACCCCCCCCCCCCCCCCCCAAAAGTTGGAGGGAAATAGTAGTGCGTCTTATAAAGCGAATAGTGCATTTCTTTACATGGATGACACTGAGTTTACATCTAAACACACTCATGCAGTGACTGACATAGAGCCGCAGCGCTGAGCTCAAAATTGAATCGGGGCAGGCGCATGCGCAGTGCGGCTCTGGCTGTGTGTCTGCCCCCGGCTCTTTCCTGTCTTCTCTTCCAGTACCTGCTCCATCTTCCCCGGCCAGGCGGATGTGCCTCATGAAGCGACCGGGCTCCAGTGCTGCTAAGATTGTATGTATGCCCCTTGGAAGAAGCCGGATAGGCGAAACGTACGACGGGTGTTGGCGGTGGTGTTGCTCATTGCGGTCTGTATCTTTCATTTACCTAATGGCTATACCTTAAAGTGTATGTATTAGCTAGAGGTTGGACCTTATGTTTCCACCTTACATTGCATTGAGCTACATACCTAGGATAGATGATGCCTGTGTTTAGTGTGAGGATGAGGGACTTCTCTATATATACAGTCATGTGAAAAAATTAGGACACCCTTTGAAAGCATGTGGTTTTTTGTAACATTTTTAATAAATGGTTATTTCATCTCCGTTTCAACAATACAGAGAGATTAAAGTAATCCGACTAAACAAAGAAAACTGAAGAAAAGTCTTTTCAAGATCTTCTGTAAATGTCATTCTACAAAAATGCCTATTCTAACTGAGGAAAAAGAAAGGACACCCTTGCCCCTAATAGCGAGTGTTACCTCCTTTGGCTGAAATAACTGCAGTGAGACGGTTCTTGTAGCCATCTACCAGTCTTCGACATCGGTCTGAGGAAATTTTACCCCACTCCTCAATGCAGAACTTTTTCAGCTGTGAGATGTTTGAGGGGTTTCTTGCACGTACAGCCCTTTTCAAGTCACCCCACAGCATCTCAATGGGATTCAAATCTGGACTTTGACTTGGCCATTCCAGGACTCTCCATTTCTTCTTTTTCAGCCAATCTTTGGTTGATTTACTAGTATGTTTTGGGTCATTGTCATGTTGCATGGTCCAGTTCCGCTTCAGCTTTAATTTTCTAACTGATGGTCTCACATGTTCTTCAAGCACCTTCTGATACACAGTAGAATTCATCGTGGATTCTATGATGGTGAGCTGACCAGGTCCTGCTGCAGCAAAGCAGCCCCAAACCATGACACTTCCACCTCCATGCTTCACAGTTGGTATGAGGTTCTTTTCTTGGAATGCTGTGTTTGGTTTACGCCAAACATGTCCTCTGCTGTTGTGTCCAAATAATTCAATTTTGGACTCATCTGTCCAAAGAACATTATTCCAGAAGTCCTGGTCTTTGTCAACTTTATCTCTGGCAAATGTCAGTCTGGCCTCGATGTTTCTCTTGGAAAGCAAAGGTTTCCTCCTTGCACACCTCCCATGCAAGTTAAACTTGTACAGTCTCTTTCTGATTGTAGAGGCATGTACTTCTACATCAACAGTAGCCAGAGCCTGCTGTAGTTCTCGAGATGACACTTTAGGGTTTTTGGAGACCTCTTTTAGCATCTTGCGGTCTGCTCTTGGGGTGAACTTGCTGGGGCGACCAGTCCTGGGCATGTTGGCAGTTGTTTTGAAAGCCCTCCACTTGTAGACTATCTTCCGGACAGTGGAATGGCTGATTTCAAAATCTTTTGAGATCTTTTTAAATCCCTTCCCAGACTCATAGGCTGCTACAATCTTTTTCTGAAGTCCTCTGACAGCTCTTTTGCTCTCACCATGGTGCTCACTCTCACTTCAACAGTCAGGAGCACACCAAACTAAATGTCTGAGGTTTAAATAGGGCAAGCCTCATTCAACATGCAGAGTAACGATCTACTAATTATGTGCACCTGGTGTGATATACCTGTGTGAGATCTGAGCCAATTTAAGAGGGAATACATGTGAGGGTGTCCTATCTTTTTCCTCAGTTAGAATAGGCATTTTTGTAGAATGACATTTACAGAAGATCTTGAAAAGACTTTTCTTCAGTTTTCTTTGTTTAGTTGGATTACTTTAATCTCTCTGTATTGTTGAAACGGAGATGAAATAACCATTTATTAAAAATGTTACAAAAAACCACATGCTTTCAAAGGGTGTCCTAATTTTTTCACATGACTGTATACTCTTTTGTGATGATCCTTTCTCCCCATCACTTTTGGGTAATACGACCTGTTTTGTATGTATTTTCTGACACTATCGCTTTATTGTCACGCTGGGATACAATTTTTAATATATGTAGTAAGGCTGACTAGTCAGCCTGCATTTGTGGGTAGGGGCAGAGGCTCTTCTTAAACAAGCCACTGCCTTACTCCTGGGCGTGTGTTCTTCAGGTGCACAGGTGCTGCTGGGTGTCATTAGTGAACTAGCTTCTCTGGTGGCAGGATCTCTTTCTTTGCAGCATGGAGCCAGAACGGAGGTTTTGTTTTGTCTCTTTTTTTTCTCTTCGCTCTCTGCTATCATAGCAATGCACGCGGGGTAATACATAAGTAAGTTGGGCCGTGGCCATCCCTCCTGGCCGGTCGGAACCCGACTTTTCTAGCGAACGGGAGGCTTCGCCTCAGAATCTTCTGCCTCAGGTTTGTTTTGTTGGGGCTAAAAAATTTCTATTTCTTTTTCAACCTCGTTTGTTTGATAATAAGAATTAGTTCCAATATATCTTGCAAATTTACGTCGCTTGTTTGTCGCATGGAAAATTACTTCAGCTTATACGCAGTTAGGGAACAGTCACCCGGGCTGCATGTGACGTCATGATTGAACATCAGACTCAGCTGTTGTTTGACCTATTGCTGTAGCTGTTCCTTGCCATGTGACTCCCCCTCTCCCAGCCACCACCATCTTTAGACTTCATGTATTTTCCCTGCTTTATGTACTAAAACCCTGATGCACTTTATGCTCTGCTCTTATTCTGAGCGGCATTTCCACGTTCGGCTCTACTTCTGTCTTATACCTGCTTGCACCTCGCTTTATACGCCTCACAACCTCAGATGTATCCGCACGTCTTATTATCCATCACTTTCACGCTGCTCGTTCCAGACGGCCTTTACATTTAGCTTTACACATGTTTTACTCTCTGCTCACTGGAGCCGTGTCCACATGTCTGCTATTTTCATCATGCTTCATACTTCAATCACATTCGAGTTGCATTCACCCGTTGGCTGTTCACACTTGGCTGTTGCATCATGTTGTTGTGTGTGGTTAGAGCTGCGTTTATCCGTCGGCTAGTATACCATGTTTGCTCTGCTCACAGTCAGAGCTGCGTTCACATGTCTGCTGTTACAACAGGTCATACGAGGCTTGTTTTCAGAGGTGCATTCACGTTCGCTGTCACATCATGTTCATGCTCCACTCACATTTAGAGCTGCTGTTATACCTATTTTCGTTCTCGGCTCACTCACAAAGGAGCCTTCACACTTACGCAGTCAAATTCACGACCAGAGCTGCGTCCATACGTCTATTGGCATATCATGTTTGCTCTACTCACACCCAGAGCTGCGTTCACACGTCCATTGTTACTACAGGTTCTTTCCAGGCCCATTTCAAGAGCTGCGTTCATGTCACTTTCTCAGCATGTGTCACGCTCCATTCACAACCAGAGCTGCCGTTATACCAATTGTTTGCTCTGCCTATACCCAGAGTTGTGTTAACACTTCTACTGCTACAACAGGTTTTATACCCCACTCGCTAGAGCTGCTGTCACTTCGAGTTAATATTCATTCATATCCAAAGCTGCGTCCGCATGTCTACTTTTACATCCTGTCCTCTACTCCATTCACTACTAAAGCTGTGTTCATGTGTCCACAGATGCATCACGTTAATAGTCCGCTCACGTTCAGTTTGCATTCTTACGTCTGCTTTATACCATGTTTTTCATGCTCTAGCAATACTCAGAGCAGCGCTCATACATTGTTACTCACATCCTGAGCGGCATTCACCCATCTGCTGTTACACCATGTGTTACATTCTGCTCCCACTCAAAGCTGCATTCTCCTGTTACTTGCTACACTCAGTAGTCTCAACGGGGCACTCCGCACCCACTGCTTAGTACTCTCCCGGTAAACATGGCTGCTTTCTTTTCAGGCTTACGTTTTTCCTCGGTGGTGTGAAAAAAAAAAAAAAAAAAAAAAAATTCTTTTAAATCCTGATTCGCATTCACTCAGATTGGTCTCCTTTACTCCTGGTTTGCATTCACTCAGATTGGTCTCCTGCCTAGTTCAACAAAACAGCTTCTCAGCGGAGGCCAGTGGGCCTGCCATGTTTTACAAGTTATTCTTTTGTTTGTTGGGAAGGTACTGTACCTTCCCTATGGCTTCGGGGGTCCAACGACTGCTACGGCCCCATGGCTTCGGGGGTCCGACGACTGCTTCGGCCCTATGGCTTCGGGGGTCCAACGACTGCTACGGCCCTATGGCTTCGGGGGTCCAACGACTGCTACGGCCCTATGGCTTCGGGGGTCCGACGACTGCTTCGGCCCTATGGCTTCGGGGGTCCGACGACTGCTTCGGCCCTATGGCTTCGGGGGTCCGACGACTGCTTCGGCCCTATGGCTTCGGGGGTCCGACGACTGCTTCGGCCCTATGGCTTCGGGGTCCGACGACTGCTTCGGCCCTATGGCTTCGGGGTCCGACGACTGCTACGGCCCTATGGCTCGGGGTCGACGACTGCTTCGGCCCTATGGCTTCGGGGTCCGACGACTGCTTCGGCCCTATGGCTTCGGGGTCCAGACGACTGCTTCGGCCCTATGGCTTCGGGGGTCCGACGACTGCTTCGGCCCCATGGCTTCGGGGGTCCGACGACTGCTTCGGCCCTATGGCTTCCGGGGTCCGACGACTGCTACGGCCCCATGGCTTCGGGGTCCGACGACTGCTACGGCCCCATGGCTTCGGGGGTCCGACGACTGCTTCGGCCCCATGGCTTCGGGGGTCCGACGACTGCTACGGCCCCATGGCTTCGGGGGTCCGACGACTGCTTCGGCCCTATGGCTTCGGGGGTCCGACGACTGCTACGGCCCCATGGCTTCGGGGGTCCGACGACTGCTTCGGCCCCATGGCTGCGGGGGTCCGATTACCTGTTTTCAGTCCTGCCTGGTTGGTTGTCCATCCATGGTTCCAGGCTGATTGGGCCCAAATGTCTCACATTCATATCTGCTTCCCTGATCACCTGCATACGGCCCATGTTTTAAACTAAAGTCTGTCACCTGCGGGGTTCAGTCAGGTTCACTTGTTACTCAACTAAGTTTCCTGCTCCTTACGTTCTTTAGGTGTTACACCTTATTAATGTCCAGTGTCTGCCATGCTCCAGGATCACACTTCAATTACTGGAGCTCAAATCTTTAGGGTCACCTGCCATGTTGGTCAGGTCACATTTTTCAACGATATTCGCCTGCCACGGTATTCGGGCCACGTAGGTTAATGGTAGACTCAGATACCAGGTCGGTTTTCCCGCTTCAGGATTAAACCATTCTCAGGGGTTCACAGAAGAATGCAGGGGCCATGGCAAGCAGATAGATGATGTCTGGGGAACTATTCAAAGATTCCCTTCCTACTTTCATAGTTTCTTTTGCCCCTCACTTCTTGCATAGTCTAGGCAGGCAGGTTTCTCTTTCGGTTCCACAAACTCCGGAGGCCAGGGCAATTGTCAGTACTAGAACCACAGGTCACCAGGTTCAGTTAATATTTCATGCTCCATTCCACAGCGTATTCCCAGTCCTTCATTCCGCTTCGGGCACTATCTGCAACATCGAGCATCATGTCTCCGGTTTCGTCATTTGCAAGCTGTGATGTACGTCTCCTTATGGTTTTGCCGCATACTTCCTGAATGTGCGGTCAAGATTGCCGATGCCTTGCAGTTGGTCACGGATTTGTTTGCACTTTCATTGTGTTTCTTTATAACCTACTTGGCTTGGCTTTGCCCCTTTTAGGCCTACCCACGGCTATGGCTAAGGGCACAATTCAAGCCATTAAGTTAGGTTTAGCTAGCACACGGCTAGCCGGGTTAGGTTGTTCTTGATGTTTATCTCCCTAGGGTTCATCAAGCATCGTTGGCCGTAGCCATGACCACAAGTAGTAAGGCTGACTAGTCAGCCTGCATTTGTGGGAGGGGCGGAGGCTCTTCCTAAACAAGCCACTGCCTTACTCCTGGGCGTGTGTTCTTCAGGTGCCCCACCCTCCCTCCCTTCTCTTTTCATTTCCACAGGGTATGCCCCCTTTTAGGCCTACCCACGGCTATGGCTAAGGGCACAATTCAAGCCATTAAGTTAGGTTTAGCTAGCACACGGCTAGCCGGGTTAGGTTGTTCTTGATGTTTATCTCCCTAGGGTTCATCAAGCATCGTTGGCCGTAGCCATGACCACAAATGTATGTTATTTAATCTGATGTATTGTGTACTTTAATAAAGATATTAGTGTATTTATATATCTTTAATAGCGTGGTCTCGCTTTGGTGTTTTATTCAAGGGATTACCAAATTTTTTCCCTTTGGTTACTTGGTAGGTAACTGCTTTTTGGAGTTTTTTTAAGATTGTAAGTAGCAGCTGCAGATGGGAGATCAGTGTATCGGGCACTGGGAGGGGGTCCCCGAATTCTTCTCTGCAGCCCGCACCAGCATAGGCGGTCACCGAATGCAGGGGACTACCTCTCTGGGTGCAAGAAACATATATACCACTATACCTCTATTCCCCTGCATGTTCAAACTACCCCCACAACCACAAGAGGAGCATTAACACTCTCCATACCCAGCCATACATACCATGTACAGACCTTCCTGTGCCCCAAACTACCCCCACACTGAGGTCAAGATACACCTGACTATCCTGCACTCCCTTATTCCAAACTATCCCCACATTGAGCACAGTTCAGGCAGTACTAGCTAATGCTAGTATTATTTACACAGTACCCCTACACCCAGGACTGTGCCTAAAAGAGACATTACTACCCTGCATACCAGTATTATTCACAGATTCTCCATAACAATGTCACCCACAGATGTCCCCATAACAGTGTGTCATCCACAGATGACCGCATAACAGCATGTCATCCACAGATCCCCTATAAAAAAGTGTGTCATCCACAGATACCCCATAATAGTGTCATCCACAGACCACCATTAGTTCAAAACCCACCAAAAGTAAACCTTTTGGTTCAAAATATTTTTTTTCTTATCTTCCTTCTCAAAAATCTAGGTGCGTCTTATCATCAGGTGAGTCTTATAGAGCGAAAAATACGGTATATTGTTATCCCTGCCTGGACCATATATTCGGAGAGCCTGCAGTGCGCTCTGCTAGTCCTGATTACTGACATGGCTTGCAGATTTTAAAAAAAGACAGAAAAGAAAGAAACATTTGCACTAATATATTTTGACTACCCTAAGCTTGTTTATTTTATTTACACGAGGGACATTTTTTAAATGACAGACTACTTTCACACTAGCTTCCGTTTTGTCCCCATTCATTGTCAATGGAGAAAAAACATAACTGAACAGAACGAAATGCTCCAAAATGCATTCCGTTCTGATCTCATACCAGAGAGCAGCATGCTGCAGTTTGCTTTCCGTCCTGGGATGTGGAGCAAGACGGATCAGTCATGACAACGGGGACGGGTCCGCTTTCTCTGACAAAATAAAAAACGGATCCGTCCTCTATTGTCTTTCAATGGAGTTAATGACGGATCCGTCTTGGGTATGTTAAAGATAATACAATCGGATCCGTCCATAACAGATGCAGATGGTTGTATTATCAGTAACGGAAGCGTTTTTGCTGAACCCTGCCGGATCCAGCAAAAACACTAGTGTGAAAGTAGCCTTAAAAGCCATTTTAAAATTTAGGTCAGAAACAGGATTTATATAGCCTTTGGCTATTAATCTTCTTACACCTAGAGGCTCAGTTCTCTCTGCACTTTGATTGACAGGGCCAGGCAATATGCTGTTTGCATCTGCTGGCCCTCTGCACTCTGATTGACAGGGCCAGGCATTATGCTGTTTGCATCTGCTGGCCCTCTGCACTCTGATTGACAGGGCCAGGCATTATGCTGTTTGCATCTGCTGGCCCTCTGCACTCTGATTGACAGGGCAGGCATTATGCTGTTTGCATCTGCTGGCCCTCTGCACTCTGATTGACAGGGCAGGCATTATGCTGTTTGCATCTGCTGGCCCTCTGCACTCTGATTGACAGGGCAGGCATTATGCTGTTTGCATCTGCTGGCCCTCTGCACTCTGATTGACAGGGCCAGGCATTATGCTGTTTGCATCTGCTGGCCCTCTGCACTCTGATTGACAGGGCAGGCATTATGCTGTTTGCATCTGCTGGCCCTCTGCACTCTGATTGACAGGGCAGGCATTATGCTGTTTGCATCTGCTGGCCCTCTGCACTCTGATTGACAGGGCAGGCATTATGCTGTTTGCATCTGCTGGCCCTCTGCACTCTGATTGACAGGGCAGGCATTATGCTGTTTGCATCTGCTAGCCCTCTGCACTCTGATTGACAGGGCAGGCATTATGCTGTTTGCATCTGCTGGCCCTCTGCACTCTGATTGACAGGGCAGGCATTATGCTGTTTGCATCTGCTGGCCCTCTGCACTCTGATTGACAGGGCAGGCATTATGCTGTTTGCATCTGCTGGCCCTCTGCACTCTGATTGACAGGGCAGGCATTATGCTGTTTGCATCTACTGGCCCTCTGCACTCTGATTGACAGGGCAGGCATTATGCTGTTTGCATCTGCTGGCCCTCTGCACTCTGATTGACAGGGCAGGCATTATGCTGTTTGCATCTGCTGGCCCTCTGCACTCTGATTGACAGGGCAGGCATTATGCTGTTTGCATCTGCTGGCCCTCTGCACTCTGATTGACAGGGCAGGCAGTGTAGAGAGAACTGAGCCTCTAGGTGTAACGGCAACACCCCCCCAGCGGCTTATTTGCATATATTAAAACTTCATTTTTCTCTGCATATGAGACCAACAGCTGCCAAGTGCACATGTAGCAGGTCCGCCAGTTTCCTACGTACAAATCTGTTGACAGATGCCCTCTAATTACTTTATGAGTGAAATAAAGACATTTCTCTGTATCCTGCATTTCATTTTTACTTTAGGTTGAATTTCTATTTACTTCATCTCCTCCTGTAAAATACACGGTCGGCCGTAGTCTTCAATATCTCTGCAATACTGTCTTGGTCTCTATACTAAGTAGGGACCTTACACACATTGGAGCAGTACGGTTCTGATACTACATCCTAAACATGAATAATTAACATTTGTGTCTATATCCTCTTATTTGCTTTGCGTCAGCAGCAGCCCATGTGATTAAAAGACTACAGCTCCCATCGTGAATTGCTGACATCTAGCCCTGGCTCCGCCATCTTGTGCATTTTATATTGTGCTCCCTCGCTGCTAAGCCTCTTCCATTAGTTCCCAGGTACAGCTTCCTATAACTCCTCGTGCTGAACTGAGCATGTCCGACCAGCAAGCTGCAGCTGAACTATAGACCGTTACCCTATGCCAGCAAGCTGAACCACAGGTTGGAGCCCTATGCAGCGGGCTAGTAAGTGCTGAGTGATTATGTGGGAAACTGCTGAAAAGATTAAAAGGGGTTGAGCGGTGATATAAGTCTGCAGAAAGTGATTATGTTTTTGTAAAAATGATGCCACATGATGTTCTATCTGCCAATAATGTGACCTCCTTCACCGGTTGCCTGCCCTTTAGAGGGTGCAATTGGGGGGCTTGGAGTAAGCACCTGGATTCAGCAGCACAGGTACAAAGAATTCCCCCAGGGTGGCACTGCTGGCCTCAGTAGAGTGCTTGCTGAGCCTGGCATGCTCCATTGAAAGGGGAGGGGCAGTCAGTGAAGGAGGTCACAAGACTACCAGACAGACCATCATGCTGCATCATTGGATAGTCCGCATCGCATGACAACAGGTCTGGAGCCCAACCTTAAAATACGTTATTAGTAAAGGACTAAATATTCCTGTCTACTGTATATAGTACTGATGTAGTAGGAGTAAGGCTCCATTCACACGACCGTATGTTGTCCGCAAAAAAACGGATCAGTGTCCGCAAAAAAACAGATTGCATTCCGTTTTTTTGCTGATCCATAGACTTCAATAGGGCCATGTCCTGATTTTCACTGACAAGTATAGGACAGGTTTCATTTTTTTTTTGCTGAGCTATGCAATGGAAGAAAAGTGAATGGGACAGAATCTAATACGCAAAAAAACTGATCCGTTTTTTTGCGGACAACATACGGTCGTGTGAATGGAGCCTAAAGGTGAATCTGGAATACTCCTTAATAACGCTCTCTATTACCAAGAGGAGTATAAACATGATGTGGTCATAGAGAATGACCTCAGTATAAGTGTTTTCATATAGGAAAGGAAGAACTGACCTGGTTGTTGAGGCATGACTAAGATGGCCACACCCTGAAGATTTCCTCCGGCCTACCAAGACGATTAAGCTGGTTCTCTGCAGTCATGAACTTTACAAATGCTGAGAAGTCAATCTATTGTGGTGCATTTTATCAGTCGTTGTTGGGTGCAGTCACTGGCAACAGCCTGGAAAGTTGTGAGTGCCAAATGACAAACGTGCACCCAATTAAGAGAAGCCCAGTCAGGTCACAATGCAAGACCAAGATCAACCAGTCAAATGTCAGCGACTTATCACATTAACGTATGACACTGCCATCCATAACCCTCAACCACCAACTGTGACCGACAATTCACGCTGAAATCTCTATGGTATGGCCAGCTTTAGCTATATTGGCCCTGTGCTGCAGGCAGAAAGGAGGAATATGAGCTCGACAGTATTCACACCTTGTGTTTTTAATCAGATTTTGATCAAAATAACTTTAGGTGGAGAACATTTATTGAAGACCCTTGGTACTGACGTGATACTGGCACCGTGGTCTCTATCTTATTTATCTGAAAAGCAAGAAGTGGCCTCATGCACACGACCGTTGTTTGATTCCGTGTCCGTTGTGCCGTTTTTCGTAACTTTCTGCGGACCCATTGGTTTTCAATGGGTCCGTGGAAAACTCGGCAAATGCACCGTTTGTCCTCCGCGTCCGTGGTCCGTGATTCCAGTCCGTCAAAAAAATGTAACCTGTCCTATTCTTGTCCGTGAAAAACAGTTCACGGACCCATTCAAGTCAATGGGACCGTAAATAAAATGCGGATGGCCATCCGTGTGTCATCCGCGTTCCGCGTCCGTTTTTTTTGCGGATCCCTTGGCAGGCACTTGGAAAAATTGTCAGCCTTTCTTTTGGGTCATGTCCGCTAAAAAAAAAAAACGGAAGACACACGGAAACACAACCGAAGGAAAAACTGACACGGATTATGGAACAACAGAAACCCCGTTTTGCGGACCGCAAAAAAGTACTGTCGTGTGCATGAGGCCTATGTGTATACGAACTGAATACACACATGTAGCAAACGTTAACGTGGCACATATGTTAAAGGAACTGAAACACGAATGGCAGGTTGGAGGGTGTGTTAAAAAAACAAAAAAAAAACAAAAACAAACACCTATCTTTTGAAACTCCCTCAGTTCCAGCACCGCAGCTTCCGTCTGTCCATACCAGACACGAAACGGTAACATCTCATTCTTTGTCATGAGACCACTGCAGCCAATAAATAACCTCACTGACCAAGAATGGTACATCAAAAGGTGAATGGAGTTATCTTTTAATATACCCTCCTGTCTGCCATCCCCCTTAAGCGCACTACTTAGCAGTGATCCTGGTGACGTCACTGGGACCAATTGGCGGTCTTTAGCGCTGTCCTAGCTTGTAAAAGCACTAAAGACCACCCATTTGTGTCGGTGATGTCACGGGGCTCACGGCTAGGCGGAAGTTTCCGCCTAGCACACGCATGCGAAGCCCAGTATGTCACCAGTAGCAAAGAAAAAGCCATTGCCCTGCGGGATGTAGCAAAGGGCAAGGGGGAGCATCGGAGCAAGAAATCATCCGAGGCTCCACTCATACATGGTAAATGAGTGACGGGGAGCCGATGTTCGGTTTCAGCTCTGAACCTGGACAATCCCTTTAAGTATCAAGTTTGCTCCAGATGTACAAATAATACAATATGGTGTATAGAAGGCAGTAAAAGAGGTGGTCATTGCTTACCAGAAAAGACTAGTGGTTTAGCGATTTGCTTGCTTTTCTCTGTAGTTTGTCTCTGTTCCAATGCAGCCAGCATGCCTCCCAAATCTAGCTGCACTGGTTTCTTGCTCTTTTTGCCGCCACGTTTTTGATTTGCCGAGTCCTAAAAAGTAGAAACATACAAAGATGAACCATTTTTTACATTTTGAAGGTCTGCTGATATTGGTAGGTCACCTTGGGAAAAAAAAAAACATTTACATATATTTGATCAATTTCTGTCCTAATATTTACTGTCCCTCCTAAAAATTCTGTAAACTAGTCACTTTTGCCAACGTTTGACGGCCTGGACCAAACCAACTGCACCCAATCTGCACGTATTTTCAAATGAATGCCTGACATGATGTTCTTCTTGTAACAGTTCAATGTGGAAAGGCTTTTCTGATGGTATATCCATATAACTGGGACCAAAGACTGATACCCATGAGAGAGACTTTCGAGATTTTCCTTCCCTGTTTTCCTCCTTATCCCTTGTTATTGTAATAATGACAAATAACACATTTCTGTATGTAATTGATTCTTTATTGAAAACAATAACACGTTTAAAAAAAAAAAGACTTTCTAGAACATACATTTGGGTGACATGACTCTTCATGCACATTGGCTCGGCAGTAGTAATGAGCAAACTTGTGTTTTAAGTTCTGCGTCCAAAGCTCAGGTAATCAAAGAATCCCGTTATGGATGCCGCTACCACGGACCATAATGGAATTTGGAATCCATAACGGAATTCTTCGAGAACTCGAACCTTGGACGCCGAACTTAAAAAACAAGTTCGCTCAACACTACTCGGGAGGTGTACTCATTGTGCCACTAGTCAAATGCTCCTCACACTACCACTGTAAGAGCAGGCACCATAGCATACTGGTCTACTCATGGCACTACTGCCAAGAAGAATCCATCATCGAGTACACAGGAGGATTTTGCAACAGATCCCCTGCGGATTAGCCATTGTGGAAAATATCTGCCACGTCTGGCCTTACTCTAGTAAAGAAACAACTGGCTAATGCTATAGTGTTATTCTCATCTGGTAAAGTGATGGTATGATAGGATGTGTCACCACTGAGAACAAAGTGCTGATTTGGCGCCACTCCCAGTCACCCACTTTGCAGGGAGCTTCATTGAAGTGAATGGGGGGAGTCAGGAGTGTTGCTTTGCAGAAAAGACTTTGCCAGGATGTATTGCTAAATTCTAGTGACACAACTAGACTATATGAGATGGGAATAAACCTCTACTGTGTTCTGTTACACAATATACTCCAGAGATTTATGTATGTACTGAACACATCTGTGTCCATAGTAACCATAGAAATCCGTGGGCTCACATCTCTGGGTCCATTAAAGGGATTTTCTGGGAATTAAATATTAACGTTCTATCCTCAGAATAGGTCATCAATATTAAATTATGCAGTCAGAATCTCAACATCCCTGCTGATCAAGTCAATAGGTCATCAGTATTTACGGCAATGCTAGAGTGGGGTACACATAACTTTCTGATTAACTTTTATTAACTCTTTCTGGGAGGGAGATGGGGAAAAATAGCAATACTGCCACTGCGTTTTTATATTATAAATTTTACGGCGTTCATTTTTCGGTACAAATAACATAATATCTTTATTCTCTGGGTCAGTACGATTACAGTGATACTAAATACTTATAATTTTTTTTACGTTTTACAACTTTTTTTTGCAATAAAACCCCTTTTATTAATCAAAAAAATTATTTTGCATTGCCACTTCCCAAGACCCATAACTGTTTTATTTTTTTTTCTATGGAGTTGATTGAGGGCTTTATTTTTGAGGGAAGACTTGTATTTTTCATTGGTATCAATTTGGAGTAAATGCCGTTTTTTGATCGCTTGTTATTAAGTTTTTTTTCGGTGGAAACTAAGAATAAATTAGAAATTCTGTCTTTATTTTTACGGCGTTCACTATAGGGGATAATTTACGTAAAATTTATGTAGTCCGGGTCGTTACAGACGCGGCAATACCAAACATATGGGGGATATTTTCTTTTTACATTTTTTTTCATTGAAAAGCATATTTTCAATGGAAAAAAAAGCATATTTTTTTAATTTATGGATTTTTTTTAATTTAATAAATGTGTATTTTTTTCTATTTTTTTTACTACTTAATAGTCCCACAAGGGGACTATAATATACAGTATTTTGATTGCTTTTAAAATGTAATGCATTATGTCTATAATGCATTACATTTTAATAGCAATGCTATTCCAACTTTGACCAGCAGGCTGCGCCAGAGAGGCACAGTCTGCTGGAGATGCCAGAAGACAGGCTCGGGGCCCTGATCAGAAGCTAGGTAAGCTTCCCAGCACATCAGCACCCCGCAATCGCATTTGCGGGGTGCTGATGGGAGACAGAGGGAGTCCATTCCCTCTGTTACCACTTTACATGCAGCGGGCGCCATTGCACCCGGCATGTAAAGTGTTAAACAGTGTTAAAACAGCCCGGATCAGCACTCCTGCCGGTTCGGGCTGTGAGAGCCGGGTCCGTGCTCCCCGCTGCACGGGGGAGCTGTGCAGCGCTTAGACTGGGCCACCGTAAAAACTCGGCGGCCCAGCCTAAGGCCCCTTAGTAAAAACACGTATGGGTGGTCACTAAGGGGTTAAAGGGTTTCTGTCGCTAGAAATGTGCCTCCTAAGCTGTCCTACATTCGCTATGGGCTAATGTCAGACTAACCTAATAATGTAAATCTAATGCCCCTCTGACCTGTAATAACTCTAAAAAACGATTTTATATCATATGCAAATTAGCCTCTTAAAGCAGGGAGGGCGTTGCCCTTGCTCCTAGAGGCTCCGTGTTCTCACCTGCGGTCACGCCCCTCTTCTTCTGATTGACAGTGCCGGGCAGCGCAGCTCTCCTGCCTCCGGCCCTATCTTCATGCCGAAATCCCGCGCCTGCTCCGTCCGCTTGTGTATTCGGCGCAGGCGCAGTGAACCGAGAATGCTGGCACTTGTTGTCCTCAGCTCACTGCACCTGTGCCAAATACACAAGCGGACGGAGCAGGCGCGGGATTTCGGCATGAAGATAGGGCCGGAGGCAGGAGAGCTGCGCTGCCCAGCACTGTCAATCAGAAGAAGAGGGGCGTGGCCGCAAGTGGGAACACGGAGCCTCTAGGAGCAACACAAAAGAAAAAGTACCGCTATAAACAGCAGGAGAGCTGCCAATACAGATATCAACTACATCACTCAACCGGGGAAGTGGGCGTAAGGACCGGCCACACACGTAAGCGTGACCCTGGTGAGGAGGTACAGGAGGTATGGGGAACCAAAAATAGCCCCCACTAGTCCACCATGCGGGTCAATCACACATGGAGCCCACCTGGCCAAATATGGCTCAGTCTAAGAGTTCATGCACACGACCGTAGTTCTGGTCCGCATCCGAGCCGCAGTTTTTGCGGCTCAGGTGCGGACTTATTCACTTCAACGGGGCCCCAAAAGATGCGGACAGCACTGTGTGTGCTGTCCGCATCAGTTGCTCCGTTACGTAGCCCCACAAAAAAAAATAATATATATATAACATGTCCTATTCTTGTTCGTTTTGCGGCACACGGGCGGCTTCTGTGTTTTGCGGATCCGCAATTTGCGGACCGTAATAAACAGAACGGTCGTGTGCATGAGGCCTAACTCCCTCGACCCCAACAGTGGTCAATTAGTGGGTGGTTCCCCTGAATCCTAAAAGCTACAGCAGTGTGAGGAATTCACACTGGCAGTGAATTTGTTTTGATTGTGGGACGCTCAAATACCTATCGATATAGCTGTGAATTGCCATCAATGTTTACTTCCCTTTAAATTCACGTGGAGTCTGTGAGAAAATAGTAGTAAACTCCATCAAATTCCTTATTAAGTCTCATACACACAACCTTATTTTTGGTCTGTGGCATTTTTTTGTGGATTGCACACGGACCTAATCATTTCTATGGGTCCGTAAATGATAGAACCCGTCCTATATTTGTACGTTTTGCGGGCAAGAATAGGCTTTTTTACAGTGAGTCCTGCGAAAATTGCAGGATGCACATGGACCACATCTGTATTTTACAGATCTGCAATTTGCAGGCCACAAAAAGGATACGGTTGTGTGCAGGAGGCTTTAGAGACATTCCCCTTAGAACTAGAACCACATATGGCAGCTCCATAATACAGAACTGTAGGGATTAATGTGCCACTGTACAGACTCACTGCACATGCTCTAGGTGTAAGGCACTTACTAATGTACTGTGATTGTCCATATTGTCTCTTTTTCTGGCTGGATTCATTTTTCCATCACATTATACACGTCTCGTTTCCATGGTTACGACCACCCTGCAATCCATCAGTGGCAGGAGTCCTTGCACACTATAGGAAAGAGCAGCAGCCTATGTATGCTCTCACAGTCCCGGCCACCATACAGGCAGACAATTGTTTCCTATAGTGTGGAAGCACGACCACCACTGATGGATTGCAGGGTGGTCATAACCATGGAAACGAGCAGTGTATAATGTGATGGAAAACAACATTGCTAACCAGTAATGGTTTTTCTCGATACCCATGATGGCACCCCATGCAACTCAGGACCTCCCATCTGGACAGGAAACCTGAGAAGATAAAAGGTTCACACCCCCACCAAGTACCAGTGGAAGAAATAAATTGTACTCCGTGTAGAACAGTGATCAGAATGTGTAGAAATTCCTAATATACTAGGTAAATCTCTATGTACCCATATTACATCATACAGGCCTATAAAAGTCTATAATGCTTAGGGAAGGTATGTGGAGAACTCCATGTGGCTGCTCTACAAATCTGTGCTAAGGAGGCGTCTGCTTTTTCCGCCCATGAGGCTGAGACTGCTCTGGTCGAGTGGGCCCCAAAGCCTGATGGAGCGACAGCAGATGATACCTTGCGTCCCTTGTTTTTTCCTAAAAACTGGGCCAGAAGATTCTCATCCAGTCTCCAGGAAGAAGTAGCTTCCAAATAAGATATCAGGCACCTTCTAACATCTAAACAGTGGAATTTTTGTTCTGAGCTGTTGGAAGGATTTGGAAAAAAGGATAGTAATACAATGTCCTGATTCCTGTGGAAGTCAGAAACTACTTTAGGCAGGAAGGTTGGCAGGGGTCTGATAATTACTTGATTCTCTTGAATTGTAGTATAGGGAGGAAAGGCGGAAAAGGCCTGGATCTCCGAGACCCTTCTTGCGGAGGTGATAGCCAGAAGGAAGGCTGTTTTTATTGAGAGAGTGTCAATCAGGAGATCAGAAAGAGGCTCAAAGGGTTCTTGGGAAAGAGCTGTCAACACCTTATTTAGATCCCATGGAGGGGATAGGGGTCTGAGAGAAGGATGGAGCCTGGCTGCTGCGGACAGGAAGCGCTTGACCCAAGGATGGACTGCTAGACTGTAATAAAAAAAATAGCTCAATGCTGCTACTTGAACCCTTACCCTGGGAACACACCTGAGCGTTTTTCAGCGCGTTCAAACGCGCTGAAAAACGCTCAACATGTGAAAAGCCATGCATCCCTATGGGCATGGTTCACATTTGGGCGTTTTACAGCGCGTTTGAGCAGCTGTAAACGCCCAACGCCCATACAAGTACATGGGCTTCTTTTGGGCGTTTTAACGCGCCTATGGACAATGTTGCCATAGGGGAGAATCACTGAATCGCGCGTATGACGCGCGTTTCTTAGTTACAAAAACGCGCGTAAAACGCGCGATTCAGAAACGCCTAGGTGTGTCCCCAGCCTTAAGGTGGATGCTTTAAGTCCTTTGTCTAAACCTGTCTGTAAGAAGTCAAGGACCTTAGGGATTTCGGGAGAAATGAAAGGATCTGGACTAGATCCTAAAAAAAAGAGGAAAACTTTTTCCAGACCCTGTTATACTTCCTAGCTGTGGTTACTTTCCTTCTACCTAATAAGGTCGAGACTACTTTGTCGGAAAGGCCTCTCCCTAACCAGATTTCCCTATCAATTTCCAAGCTGCCAGCTGGAGAATCTCTGAATCGGGGTGAAGGACAGGACCCTGGGAGAGGAGATCCTCCCTTGGAGGAATCAAGGAATCAACCAAAGAGGACCCGTTGTCAGGCTCATCATGGTTGAGTACCAGCTCCTCTTCGGCCATCTTGGAGCAATTAGTATAATGGAAGCTCCTTCCCTCTGTACTTTCCTCAGGACTTGGGGAATCAGGGCAAATGGAGGGAAGGCATATCCGAACTCCTGATTCCAGTCCTGTGCAGACCATCCACTGCTGTAGGATTTTCTGAATAATTGAGGTAGAATAATCTTTCCACTTGTTTGTTCTTGCGAGATGCAAACAGATCTACTGTAGGAAGTCCAAATCCTATTACAATCTGAGAAAAAAAAAAAAGAAAAAAAGATTCCTTTTGACTGAGCTTGTTTCAATTTAGGTAATCTGCCAGGACATTCTCTTTTCCTTTCAGATGGATTGCAGATAAAGAAAGATTTCTCCTTTCTGCTAGTTGAAAAATGTTGTGGTACAGGGAGAGAAGGGACGCAACTCATGTCCCCCACTGGTGATTTATATAAGCCACTGTTGTTGAGTTGTTGGAATAGAAGACAATCTTCCTGTGCAAGATTTCTGGAACCGCTACTTTTAAAGCCATTTCTACTGCTTTGAGTTCTTTGAAGTTTGAAGAGGACTTTCTTGTCTTTAAATCCCACCTTCCTTGCCATCATCTTCCCTCTGAATGTGCGCCCCATCCCCAGGGACTGGCATCTGTTGTTATCAAGATTGGACTCGGAAGGGACCAGGGTCTGCCTTCTGAGAGGTTTCTTTGGGATGTCAACCACAGAAGGGATGACCTTGCTCTGGAGGAAAGATGGAATTTCATCTCCGGCGTATGTGGAAGTCCGTCCCAGGCCTGCAAAATGTCCGCCTGTAGTAGTCTTGTATGAATTTATGCAAAGGGCACCGCCGGGATTGTAGCCGTCAAATGCCCCAGAACCCTCATTGCATGCCTGAAGGAATAGTGGAAGGAACAAAATAGAACCCAGACGTGTTCAATGGTCGATGCCACCTTTGTCTGAGGAAGGATTGTTTTCTGGGTTTTGGAATCCAAGCTCATTCCTAGAAAGTTGCAAACTTGAGATGGAGTTAAACAAGATTTTTCCTGATTCATTTTCCACCTGAGGTCGTTTAGCAGTGAGCACACCAAGGTCAGATCCTTTTGTAATGCTTCCATCATGTGAGAGATGAACAAGAAGTCGTCCAGGTATGGTATTACGAGTATTTTGGACAATCTGAGAAAGGCTACCATCTCTGCCACCACCTTCGTGAATATTCTCGGGGCCTGAGAGACACCGAAGGGAAGCGCCTTGTAGTGTAGATGTAGTAGATGACCCTGTACATGGACTGCAGTTCTTAAAATTTTTGGGGAGGATGCATGAATTGGTATATGGTAATACGCATCTTCTAGGTCTATGCTGGCCATCTAGCAGTCCTTGAATAATAGATCCACCGTCGTCTTTAATGTTTCCATAAAAAAAAAATTGTATTTTAGAAACTTGTTCAATTTTTTTAAGTTTAATATCATGCAGAAGGAACCATTGGGTTTTTTGACTAAAAATAGAGGGGAGTAAAACCCCTTGCCTTTGTCCCCCCTCCGTAATTGGCATACCACTCCCTTGTTTATCAGTAATTGAACTTCCGGTTCTAGAGCTTTGGATTTTTGCACATCTCTGGGAAGAGGGCTTTGAATAAAAAAATCTTGAGGATAGGAAAGGAACTCCAAACGGAATCCCTTTTCTATCCCCCCCAGAACCCACTTGTTCTGAGTAATCTTTGACCAAGCCGGGAGAAAGGACGACAGTCTTCTCCCAACCTGGAGACTGGCGTCATTGCTTCTCTTTAGGACTACTGTCTTGGGTCTTAAAAAGAAATCCTCCTGATTTCCTCTGAAATCTGTCTTTTTCTTTTTTGTCGTATGGCCTTCTACTCTGTCTCCTGAACCCGTTGAGGATTAAGACAAAGTAATTCTTTTGAGGAATTGGAAACCCTTTCTTCTTGTCTGAGGCCTTTTCTAAGATGTCGTCCAGGCAGGATCCAAAAAGTCTGTTGCCTTTACATGGGAGGGAACAGAGCCTAGATTTTGAGCCCTGATCCCCTTTCCAGGATTTTAGCCATATTGCCCTTCTAGCTGCATTAGTCATGTAGATGCGTCTGTTAAAAAATCCGCAGCCTTAGAAAAGGTAGGTTGTGAGGCTAGGATCTCTTCTCTGGATTTCTTTTCTTTAAGGTGAATCTCCAGCTGGTCTAACCAAAGACGGAGGGACCTAGACACCCAAGTGGCTGCGATAGCTGGTCTGAGGCATGTGGCTGCTGTCTCCCATGCCCGTTTAAATAGATATCAGCTTTTTTTATCTAGCGGATCAGCCAGACAACCCAGGTCGTCAAAAGGAAGGGCCCCTTTTTTAGCTATTTTGGCGCCCGGAGCATCTACGGTCGGAGCCCTATCCCACACTGCAGATACTGATTCATCATACGGGTATTTTCGTTTAACAGAATTTGGGATGAAGAATTTCCTGTCAGGGTTCTTCCATTCTTTTTTGATTAAAGCCTGTAGATGTTCATGGATTGTGAATACTCAATGCTTCTTTGGGCCTAGGGCTTGAAAGGCCTGGTCCGCAACTGACTTAGATTGTTTAATATCCTCCAGCTGCATGGTAGATCTAACCGCTTTAAGTAAAGGCTGCGTATCCTCAGTAGGAAAAAAAAATTATCTCCCAGAATATTCCGCTTCTGAAGAATCAGAGTCACTAGAGAATAATTGTCCTGATTCTTTATCCTCATTGTCAGAGCAGTTATTATCTGAACCGTCATACTCCGGTGAATTATCCGGGGACCTGGGACGACTCTTACTGAACGCCTTAACTTCTGACCTAATTAAAGACTTCATAGATCTGGTTAAACTTTGGGATTCTTCAGCCACTAGCTTATCAATACATGCTGGACATAACGGTTTGGATATGAGGTAGCTAGGGCCATTTTACATCCTGCGCACTCTGTGTTTGGTCTTGCTAGTAGTTTTTTGGGCGGCTTTGAGGTCTACAAACAATCAGAACAACACCCCATTAGTAAGGAAAAGATCGCTCTCACCAGTAGCTGTAGAAATTTTTCCCTTCCCCACTCTTCAGGACCGGTACCGGACTGGCGGGCCTCAAGGGTTCCAGGGGTTCAGCCCGTCCATCTGAGGGCTCAGTCATACTGCTGCTTGGCTGAGATCCTCTTCGGCACAACCACTGTGTGCCACACCGCTGGCTGCTCCTACGCCGCATTTATAGTTTAAAGGACGCCTCAGCTTCTGTTTCCGGCTCTGCTGCCGAGGAGGAAGCTCCGCCCCTTCTGCTGACGTCAAAGAAGAGCGCCCAGCAGAACGAGCCCACGGCCTATACGCCGACTGCAGGCCGAGGCCCCAACCCGGAAGTAACAGAGGGGAGCCGCCTGAACACGGCCACAGCGGCTCCCCGTAGGTCCGGACAGCAGGCAGGATAAAGGCAGACTTGCAGAGAGCGGCTCCCGGCCACGGCCACAGAATTACCGCTCCCCTGGGAAAGGGTCCTCTACGGTAAAGGCTCTCCCCGGACCCCCCCCCCAGCAGCAGGGTGCTAACCGAATGGAGGTGAGAGAAACCAGCGGATCCCCGCTGGACATGCTTCTCAGGATCTCCCATCCGGAGGACAGGAAACCTGAACTGGTGCTTGGTGGGGGTGTGAACCTTTTACCTTCTCAGGTTTCCTGCCCAGATGGGAGGTCCTGAGTCACATGGGGTGCAGTCATGGGTGAGGGGAAAAATAATTCCAGCCATCAAAGTAGCAATATGAACAATCACAGTACATTAGTAAGTGCCTTGTATTAACTTTGTCTACACGATAAATGCAATTTGAAAGTGAAAAAACACCTTTACGGTGACAAGGGTCCAACCACAAATGTGTACACATTTTACCCAAAATGCTAAAAGCATCATAGTCATACATTAAATCCTTACCACTGGCCCCCCAGGTCCCCAGCTGTGGCTAGAGTTGTTTTTATTTTCACACTTAACACCCGCAGAAGAGGAGACCAGGTCAGGGAATTCTTCATCATCCTGTGTGGAAGAGGTATTGTCAGTCAGTGTGCTTTCTTTTACCCAAAATAATAAACTCTACATATATGCAGCAATTATTTCTTGGTTTACTATATATATCAGCCATACCTGAAATCTTGGGGGCTCTTGAAATACAATATTCTCATTCGTGGACTTCTCAGTCTCTGGCAATTCACTGTTGCCACTTTTCTTTTTTCGTGTTCTTTTTTTCTTCGTTACCACTTTTTCAGTTTCCACTTTTGGAGATGTATTAGGTGTTGGAGACAGCTGCAAAAGTACATCAATGATGTATTAGTCCTAACATGAATAAAAGATGGCGGCCTTAATTTTTTTCCCCCCAACACTCGCCTTTGCTGGAGCTAGTTTGTCAAGATCCATGCTGGAAGATGCAGACATACTGCCTAGTACAGCATTACGGTATGTTTAGTGCCAATGGGATTGCCATTTTGGGCATGGCTTTACATTTTATCCATATGCGGCTAAGATCTGTTAACTCGATTGAAGGTTAACCGCGCTCAGGCCAGTGATACTAGTCGTGACGTCACTGGGCCTGCGGTAAAGAGCGAGAAGGCCACGGCGCTACTGCCAGTGCCGCTACCTTCACAAACAGCTGATCGGTGGGGGTCCTGAGTTTCGGACCCCCGCCAGTCAGATGCTGATGATCTATCCATAGGATTGACATTATTTTAAAATAACTGCAGAACCCCTTTAATGAAAAATTGTAAACTTATTCATACAAGAAATATATATATAATTCCACCTGTCATTTTCCAAAAGGAGCAGACAAAAATGAAAGGTGGAATCTGATTGGTTGCTATGGACAACTAAGCCAGTTCTACTTTACACAATTATGATAAATGACCCCATATGTATCTATGATGGAGAACTCTGAGCGCACCTGGCTTCCTGGCATCCTTGGCAATGATGCCAGCTATTTTCAGTGGCAGGCAGTGTATGATGAGATGGGACTGAGGCTCCAGGCACATGGTCATAGTTATCCGATGTGCAGGTAATGACGACATACATTTTCAACCTCAGGGTGTATACAGGAGATGTGGCTACACAAACATGCCATTCACACTTGTGACCTGCACCCTTCATGTCACGCCCTTAACAGCAAAAGACATCCAAGCCTCAAATTAATAGCGACACAGTTCTAATGGTGCACTGATCTCAGTGTGTTACTGTTCACACTAGACACTGTGCTGGTTTTAATCACTTCCTAATGGACCCATTGATGTGTTTAACATGAAATCATAGAAATAGTTCAGTATATTTATGAAAACAATGTGGTCTTTGTTGCCGCTACTGGAAGTTAGCAGTGCATGTATAGTCGGTATCGGTGCTGCTTCAGTAAGAGCCGCTACTTGGAACAATAGCACAGTCGTGAGATTAGAGGATTCAGGCAAGATGTCCAGCCCTGTTCAAGAACTCTATTTTAGGAATCAATTCGCTGACCTCTAGTTTTAGCTAGTTCGGCTGTTTTGATGCAGATTTTTCAAGTTTATTTTCCTTTGTAGCAAAAAAAAAGTAAGCGAACCCTTAAAAATTACTTGGGTTTCTGCACTGATCTATATTTATAAAGAAGGACATATATATGTGTATGTGTGTATGTTCCGCGATCACTCAAAAACGCAACCATCGATTTCAACGAAACTTGGTATACACATCCCTTGCTACCTGGAAAAAAATCTTGTGTGGGGTTGGGGGGGGGCGGGGGGGGGGGGGTGTCACGGCTCTCTAGGACGTACAGGTCCTGAGATATTACATAAAATTACCTGCATTAGCCAATACAAGCCTGCAAGTCTTTCTCTTCATATCCCAACTGCCATACACACGGTCACATGTCCTTTATCAGTCAATAGAAGCTCGCAGGCCTTAGTCTCCACATACACACAGCTTTACACAGGTTTCCATAACAACCCTACAATTTTTCTTAACTGCTGTAAGTCAGCTTTAGGCTAGGGCTGCACGACAAATAGGGCACAACTACACTGCTACATGTGTCGCGCGACAATTTTTATAATGATAGGCTATGGAGTCGCACTGCGACATGTGACATGCTGTACCTGCAACGCAACAGTCGCAGAAAAATCTATCTTCGTTGGATTTTTGGAACTGTTGTGTCACAGTCGCAGCATGTTGCACGACACATGTCGTCTTGTAGCCCTAGCATTAAAGGGGCAGGGCGCTGTGGAGGTCACGAACGTTCTCTGTGCATTGGGGACCGCCCTAACAGTGACCTCCACAGTGCCCGCCCCTTCAACAATGCACTCCACAGCACCCTGCCTCTTTAACAGTGACCTCCACAGCGCCCTGCCCCTTTAATGCTAGGGCTACACAACGAAATATGTCGCGCAACATTTTGTCTCAACAATTTTTATAATGATAGGCTATGGTGTTGCACTGCAACATGTGACATGCTGCAACTGCGACACGATAGTTGCAAAAAATCCATCCAAGATGAATTTTTCTGTGACTGTCACGTTGCAGTCAAAGCATGTCACATGTCGCAGCGTAGTTGTGCCCTATGTGTCATGAGACTTATTGTATCGCAACCCATGTCGTCGTGTAGCCCTTGCCTAAAGCTGGCCTACAGCAGTGAAGAAAAATGGCTGGGTTGTTATGGAAACCTGGAGTAAAACTGCGTGTATGTGGAGACTAAGGCTGGGTTCACACGAGCGTGTCCAGATTAGGTCCGGATGTGTTGCGGATGCGTTCAGTGAAAACTGTGCGATTTCACAGGCAAAGCCATTCAGTTTTGCCTGCGATTGCGTTCAGTTTTTTCCGCGCGGGTGCAATGCGTTTTGATGCGTTTTTCACGCACGTGATAAAAAACTGAAGATTTACAAACAACATCTCCTAGCAACCATCAGTGAAAAACGCAACGCACCCGCACTTGCTTGCGGATGCAATGCGTTTTTAACGCAGCCCCATTCACTTCTATGGGGCTAGGGCTGCGTGAAAAATGCAGAATATAGAACATGCTGCGATTTTCACGCAATGCACAAGTGATGCGTGAAAAAAAACGCTCATGTACACAGCCCCATTGAAATGAATGGGTCAGGATTCAGTGCGGTGCTATGCGTTTACATCACGCATTGCACCCGCGCGGAAAACTCGCCCCTGTGAAAGAGGCCTAAGGGTCGGCGAACGTCTATTGGCTGATAAGGGATATGTGACCGTGTGTATGGCAGTTGGGATATGAAGAGAAAGACTTGCAGGCCTGTATTGGCTAATGCAGGTCAGTTTTTGGGAATATCTCAGGAATGGCTTGTCCTAGAGAGCTGTGGCCCCCACAAGATTTCTTTCCAGGTAGCAACATATATACGTTATATATATATATATATATATATATATATATATATATATATATATAGAGAGAGAGAGAGAGAGAGAGAGAGAGAGAGAGAGAGAGAGAGAGAGAGAGAGAGAGAGAGAGAGAGAGAGAGAGAGAGAGAGAGAGAGAGAGAGAGAGAGAGAGAGAGCGCGCGAGCAATTACAAAGTTTCTCTTTTCCTTGTGCAATCGATTTAGGGCTCTTTCACACTGGCGTTTTTCCTTTCCGTCCTCTAGGAAGGAAAGATACTGATCAGGATTATCCTAATGCATTCTGAATGGAGAGCAATCCGTTCAGGATACATCAGGATGTCTTCCGTTCAGTATGTGAACGTTTTTTGGACGTTGACAAAACCGTAGCATGCTGCGGATTTGTCTCCGTCCAAAAATCCGGAAAACATGCCGTAACGACGGATCCGGAATTAATGCCCATTGAAATGCATTAATCCGGATCCGGCATGAAGCTAAACGTCGTTTCGGCGCATCGCCGGATCCGACGTTTAGCTTTTGTGAGGGGAGAAGCATACTCACCTTCCGTGCGGCTCCCGAGTCCCGGGGCGCTCCACAATGACGTCAGAGCGCCCCATGAGCATGGATCACGTGATCCATGCGCGCGGGGCGCTCTGACGTCATTGTGGAACCCCCCCGGGAGCGCACGGACTGTAAGTCCCCCGCTCCCCACTACTACTATGGCAACCAGAACTTTAATAGCGTCCTGGCTGCCATAGTAACACTGAAACCATTTTGAAGACTGATCAATCTTCAAATGCTTTCAGTTGTCTTGCGCTGTGACGGATCCGGCGGGCATTTCCGGCGACGGAAGTGCACGCCGGATCCTCACAACGCAACGCAAGCCTTATACGGTTAGTTGACAATAGCGGGCCAACGATTGACATGTCTGAATAGGTTAGGCGGCACACCAATTTCCATGGCGGGGATCGCAGGAGATGGTTCCCAATCAGAATAAGAAAAGAAAGCTCCTGTAATCCAATGATTAACATGTGACTGTCAGTAGCAGTGGCAGCCTTACTGTATGGTAACCTGGTATTTTTGGAGCCCTGGTTTTGCTGGCGGCAGAGAAAGTAGCCTTTACTGAGGTAGGTGAGGAGATCACATTCTTTGGAGGTTGCTTTACTTTGCTAGCCCATGACGGAGTCTGAAGAGGTCTTTCAGAAGACATCTGAGCCACATCTAGAAGTCAAAAAACGACAAAAGTGTCATAGATCAGTCAAGGTATTTTTAAATGCAAGGGGAGACAGAGAAAGGCATCATTCACATCGACATATGCTCTGCTCTATATGAGCCCGAGTCAATGAGGCCAAATCGGCAGCATTTTTATATATGTATTGGGCTCATGCTTCTCCAGTGGAAGTGAAGAAGAGAAAAAATCTGCGCCTTTTATTTTGAGCTGCAGGTCAGCCCATACTAATCTGGGACCAGTAACCCTGAATCAGGAAGGAACTGGGCATAAAGCAACAAGGACTTGGCCAACAAGGGGGTATACCTTAGGGGTAGGCAACCTCCGGCACTCCAGCTGTTGTAAAACTACAACTCCCAGCATGCATACATGCTCTGCTCATCCCCTTGAATTCCCCTAGCCAGTTTGGTTTCCACATGGTCTGTCAGAGACTATAACGGTCTGACCACGCGGCCTCATGTCCGAGCTGAGCAATGGATTCCGGAGGTTTGGGGTGCGGATTTATTTCCTCCAGACAATATTGATGGCCTAGACTGGATACTATTGTATGTAATGTAAGATCCGGCACCATGTGGCAGTACGGCTGGGATTTCCACAGCGGCAAAGTAGATACCATCCCCAGGCGGCAGACCATGTGCACAAGGACTCTGCAGATAACTTGACCTGCGGCGACACGTGAATTTACCCTGCGGACTTCTTGAGCAGATTTCACACTTTGCAATGCCGTGTGTGAAATCTGCGGCAAATCCACATGTAACCCGTGCAGATTTTATCACGGACTTGCTGCGGTTTGGTAACTAATTCTGCAGTGGATTTGGTGATTTTCCATTACAAAATACATCCTAAAAACGGGCAAGATCAGGATGTGACTCCGTACGTTTCACGCACTTTGGTGGATTTTTTTAGGTATTTTTTAACACCAGTGAAAAAACTGACAAAACATGGATGCCATCTGTGTTCTATTCGAGGTTTTCACGGACCCATAGAATTGTACGGGGGGTTTGTCCACAAAGCAGTGCACATCTCCATTGTTTTTCCACAGTCCAGGGAAAACCTGGATGTGGGAATAAGCACACTAAAGTCAATGGATTCCTGCCGAGAACCCGGCCGGCACTACATGCCCTGCCAATCTTTCCAAATGTGGCTGTTTCTTTCAGATGCAGCAAAATCTAATGATTAAGTGGTGTACACCGACGTCCTGCAGTAGGTGGTCCAACGTCCAAACCAGCCCCTCCAATCTTGACTGACACCCGACTAGCTGCCAGTCACCACCACCTCCCAAATGTGCCAAGTCCTGTGACCACTTCATGGCACTGCCCGTGCCCCTGTGGACCACCAAGCAACATACTGAAGGAGGCTAGAGACGACTATGGCGGCTGTCAATCAAGACTGCTTCATACTGTGTGAACGCCCACTTGACTACTGACATGTCCTTAGCATAAAGGTGTGCACTATTTTACACATTGATTTTATCGATTTTGCTGAATCTGAAAGAAAAAAAAAATACACAATGGCGATTTAGGGTGGTACAAGGACCTGATAGGTTCCCCTCAATCTCACTGAAGGGGTAAAGCACACTACTTTATCAGGGGTGGGTGAAAAATGAAGCCTAGCATGGCCCAGACTCCCCAGTCACAGACATTCTGATATCTTTGGGGGGTTCCAACTCCAGTCTATCCACAGTTCATCATAATTGGGCGACAGATACACAGCTTCTTCCGGGTGGCAGCGCCCCCTGGTGTTAGGCGCTGTTAGCACACCAGGTGCAGTACGTACAATTGCATGAAGGCCGCCCAGGCAGACAGGTGTCAGAGCAGCAGTAAGTCGCCCTATATTTCCTCCACTGAAGAGACCCATGGCAGCTTGTATGAGAGGAAGCGCCCAGTACCTACCCCCGGGCTGCATGGCAGCCATGTTCAGTGCTGGAGGCCAGGCGCCCGTTCACTAGCAGACGTCATCTGATAACCACATTCCCGGGAATTGTACAAACCGGAAAAACATGCATCATGTGCTGCGAGACAGTGACTGCCGTGACGTCAGCGTGGGCTGTCAACATTGACGGAGAAAAGGCGCGCCGTGCTGTCCCCACACGGGCGGACATTTTTGCGAAGCCCACGGTATACTGCTTGACACTGTGGCTCCGGAAACATGGCAGCAAACCTAGAGTTACCATACTGTCGTGTTTCCTGCGACTGCTCAGCATTTTCCCCCTATATTGAGGCCACTATTGACACAGGTTTAACTTTATATTGAACGTGTGAAGTCACTGTGGACGCTTTATCCAACTGGTGTAAGGGGAAACTGGCTTAGTTGCCCATAGCAACCAATCAGCTTCCACCTTTCATTGTTTAGCGGCCCTTTGGGAAAATGAAAGGTGGAATCTAATTGGTTGCTATGGGCAACTAAGATAGTTTTCTTTTAGACCAGTTGGATAAATCACACCCACTGTGTTCCCTAACACGCAGCAAATGGACACTCACACCTGCAGGGATTTTAATGCAGTTTTTGAAGCCCAGACTAGAAAAGGGTTAAGGAAGAGATGTAGCCTACGGTCTTCACCTTTTCTCTACGCTTATGATCCACACCAGGGGTTCTCGGCTTACAGACAACCTGTGGAAGGAAGATCATTTCACCTCTGCTCAGTGGCGTAACTAGAAATGACTGGGCCCCGCAGCAAATTATTGAACAGGCCCCCGTCCACTACAGAAACTTCTTTGCAGCCTCCACTCCTGTGACTAGTCAGGATCGCTCCCTCAGACCAGGCTCCGCAGTTTTTTCTGTCCGTTTCCTACAGGTATATACTGTCTCTGTATATAATGTCATTGTATAATACTGTTGAGGGGACTCTGACAATAAAAATCGTTTTGTCCTCCTCTTGGGTGGGCCCCTTCTGAGTTTGGGCCCCAAAGCAGGGCCCCTGCTTATGCTTATTATCACCTTGTGCTTCCGATTCCGCAATCTGGGCCGTCATCGGGGCGCAGCTATAGGGGAAGCGGCTGCTACGGGGCCCAAACTCAGAAGGGGCCCGTCTGGGAGAAGGATTGAAATATTTTATTGTCAACAGTATATACTGTGACCGGACACTATATATAGTATATACATGAGAAAAATGGACAGAGCGACTGCTTGGCTTGGTCTCAGAGAGCGATCTTGACTAGCCGCAGCAGTGAAGGTTGCACAGGCGGAACAGACAGATAGGAATTCATTTTTATATCTATGAGATTTGCACCTTTTTGAGCATTTTACACCAAAATAGTATATTTATCTTATGGATTCCAAATGCCGTTATGGTCCGCGGTAGCGGAATCCATAACGGGATGCTACGATAACCCGAACTTTGGACGCCGAACTAAAAATAGAAGTTCGCTCAACTTTACTCCCTGGATCAACGACCCCTCTCTAGTAGCTATAACCTGTAATATTATTACACTCCAGAAATACATCCAGGCCCCTCTTGAATTCCTTTATTGTACTCACCATCACCACCTCCTCAGGCAGAGAGTTCCATAGTCTTACTGCTCTTACAGTGAAGAATCCTTTTCTATGTTTGTGTACAAACCTTCTTTCCTCCAGACGCAGTAGATGTCCCCTTGTCACAGTCACAGTCCTGGGGATAAATAGCTGTTGGGACAGATCTCTGTACTGACCCCTGATATATTTATACATAGTTATTAGATCTCCCCTCAGTCGTCTTTTTTCTAAAGTGAATAACCCTAATTTTGATAACCTTTCAGGGTACTGTAGAGCCCTCATTCCAGTTATTACTTTAGTTGCCCTCCTCTGAACCCTCTCCAGCTCTGCTATGTCTGCATTGTTTACAGGAGCCCAGAACTGTACACAGTACTCCATGTGTGGCCTGACTAGCGATTTGTAAAGTGGTAGGACTATGTTCTCATCACGGGCGTCTATGCCCCTTTTGATGCAACCCATTATCTTATTGGCCTTGGCAGCAGCTGCCTGGCCCTGGTTTCTTCAGCTTAGTTTGCGGTTCGCCAAAATCCCTAAGTCCTTTTCCATGTCAGTGTTAGGCTCTTGCACACGAACGTGCCGTGTTTTGTGGTCCGCAAAACACGAATGCTGCCCATGTGCCTTCCGCAATTTGTGGAACGGAACAAACGCCCATTATAGAAATGCTTATTCTTGTCCGCAAAATGGACAAGAATATGACATGATCTATCATTTTTGCGGGGCCACGGAACGGAGCAACGGATGCGGACATCACACAGGGTTTACGGCCCCATTAAATTGAATGGGTCTGCACCCAAGCCGCAAAAAATGCGGCTCGGATGCGGAACCAAACCATGGTCATGTGCAAGAGGCCTTACCCTGTGTTTTGCCATTTAGTATGTACGGTGACTTGCATTATTCCTTCCCATGTGCATAACTTTACATTTGTCAGTGTTAAAGGGGTATTCCCATTTTAATGATCACTGTTAAATCTGTTAATGATTTAACAGTGATAATTTTTCTAAATATAATTAATTAACTAATTCCCACCCCTTAGAAGATAATTAACATATACTTACCTGATTGTTGTCTTCCGTCTCCCCTGGTTACGGCCACCGCTCTTCTCCGGAATCGCGGTGGCCGCGCTTGCGCAGACGACTTCTTTTCTCCTGGCCGACCAGTATACTTGCCAGGAAGAAGTCACCAGGGCGCATGCACGGCGGCGTGCGCGTTCAGTCCAGCGCGCGGCCCGGCAAGGAGAAGACTTCAATCAAGAAGGATCCCGCTCCCTGCCGAAACCAGGAAGTGGACGGCGTGCCGGGAGCAGGTAAGTATGAAAGACGCAAATGGAAATAACCCTTTAAACCTCATCTGCCACTTCTCTGCCCAAGCCTCCAATCTATCCAGATCCCTCTGTAGCAGAAAACTGTCCTCTTCAGTGTTAATTACTTTACACAGTTTAGTGTCATCTGCAAAAATAGATAATTTACTGTGCAAGCCTTCTACAAGATCATTAATAAATATATTGAAGAGAATAGGGCCCAATACTGACCCCTGAGGTACCCCACTAGTGACAGTGACCCAATCTGAGTATCTACCATTAATAACCACCCTCTGTTTTCTGTCACTCAGCCAGTTACTTACCCACATACAGACATTTTCTCCCAGTCCGAGCATCCTCATTTTATATACTAACCTTTTATATGGTACAGTGTCAAATGCTTTGGAGAAGTCCAGATATGCGACAGATAGATCTATGAGATATATTTATGGTGTAAAGGAAAGCTGGCTTAGTTGCAACCAATCAGATTCCACCTTTCATTTTCCAAAAGAGCTTTGAAAAATGAAAGTTGGAATCTGATTGGTGGCTATGGGCAACTAAGCCAGCTTTCCATTACAAGGGTTGGATAAATTTCCACGAGGCGCTCAGGCTGGCTGATACATATGGTGCAGGGATAGAAACTTTTCTCTGACTTTATACCAACTATTGGTTACTTTGAGACAGATTTTTATGTCAAATTGTGCATCAATTTTGGCACAAAATTGTGTATCCTAGGCTGTTCCCCTTTCTTTGAGCATGTCGGGGAAAAAGTGTAGAAACCCTGGATGTGCCGAATTGCAACTTTTTTTTGGCGCAGATACATTAGTAATTCTGGCCCATAAATGTATCAAAAAGGGACACAAATTGGCGCATCTAGGCTTTGTACACTTATTCTCTACATACCTGGCAAGGGGGTGATGCTTCATAGAAAAGTTTAGGGTCTACGGCCATTTTCACATCTCCGTCTGCTCTCTCCGGCAGGCTGTTCTGGGAGGTCAGGCCGTCTGCAAGGGGCCTAAAGAACATGTTTTAGATGGAGCACTGGGATTGTACTGCAACAAGTGAATAGGACCTAACGAGTAACCATCTCGTAGCTTAGAAGTAACAGGTTGTGTTCTGAAACGCGTCAACCAGATAGTCGTGTTTTTTTTCATGTTGCTGTGATGTATCATAAGCTGTGAACATAGGTTTTATACAATATGTTTAACTACTTAAGGACCAGCGCCGAGGTGGTTGGTGCTGAACTTGTCAGCATCAGTCACCTCCAAGGTGAGGCAGGGGACACTGGTGTTTTGGGTCCCCTGCTAGCCCTGCGATTGGCTGGAACAACGCTCCAGCCAATGGCAGCGCTATTAGCTGCACAGGAAAAGGCTGAACTTCCCTGCATCTAGCTGGTGACTGCATGCAGAGAGGTTCTGTGCCTTTCTGTGCTGCTTGTGGCCTGCTGGGACTTGTGGTGCACACCACTGCGATTTTAAAGGGCTTCTGTCACCCCCAAAATGCATTTTTCATCAGCTGACATTAGCTATTTGCTAATGTCAGCTGATCTCAAACATACTTTTCTTACATTCCCCTGTGATTTCGTTGTTTTAAAATTCTTACTTTTATTATATGCAAATATCTTCACTACCAGCAAGTTGGGCGGTAACTTGCTGGTAGCCGCCGCATCCTCCAGTTGCCGACACGCCTCCTCTCCTCTTGATAGACAGGGCCAGCGAGCGCTATCCTGCAGCTGGCCCTGTCTTCTCATTAAGTCCCGCGCCTGCGCCGTAACATTCTTCAATCGTCGCATTCAGATCGACTGTGCGGGCTTCACAGAAACATATTTTTTCAAAATCTTCTTCACTGAAGATTTTGTAAATTTAATGGTGGCCCGAACCAATTAATATGCCGAACAATTCATTGATTAGAACCCTACATCACCATATGCTAGACCCTAGGTTGGACCCCAGTAAGAGCAGCAAAAATTATGAAGTTTTGGGGACTCGTGCTGCATATGGGCGTTGTAAAAAAAAACAAATGTTAGACAATATTGGAATTCGGGCATTTTCTACCAGACTCCAATTAACAGTAAGATCGTGACCCAGAAGCGATTTGAGTCAATTAGGAAATTCCTACACTATAACAACAATTCACATGCCGACCCCTAAACGACCCAACATTTGACCGTCTGTTCAAAGTTAGGCTTGTCATTGACCACTTTAACACCAAGTTTGCTGAGGTGTACAACCCACATAACAATGTCAGTGTAGATGAGCCCCTATTACTCTTCAAAGGGAGGATTAGATTCTGCCAGTATCTGCCTAGCAAACAGGCAAGGTATGGCATATAGATTTACAAACTTTGTGAGAGTATCTCTGGGTACACCCACAAGTTCCGCATTTACGAAGGGAGAGATTCCTGGTTAGAACCCCAGAATGCCCCCTTGTCCTAGGAGTTGGTGGGAAGATTGTGTGGGACTTACTGTACCCACTGCTGGATAAGGGTTACCACCTCTATGTGGATAAGTATTATATACCAGCATACCCCTATTCATGTCCCTAACTGCCAGAGGTACTGTGGCTTGCGGCACAATGCGCAAAAATCAGAGAGGCCTCCCTAGATCCCTGGTAGGGCAACCACTGAGAATGGGTGAAAGTAGTCTCCTCCATGAGAACATGCTGGTGGTTAAGTACAAGGACAAGACCACCATTCACACTAACACCAGCTCCCCTGCCTCTGTACGTGGTACCACAACCACTGTCCCGAAACCAGTTTGTATCCTGGACTACAACAGGCACATGGCAGGGGTGGATCTTTCAGATCAACTTCTAAAGCCCTACAGTGCTACATGAAAAACAAAAGTGTGAAACAAAAAGTTGGCCGTACACATTGTACAGATGGCAATGTGCAATGCGTATGTGCTATTTAAATCTGCGGGCCACACAGGAACTTTCCATTAGTTCCAAGAGGTGGTTATCAAGGTTCTAATTTTACAAACCCAGGCTGGGGAGGGACCCAGTACTTCAGGAAGTCATGGTGTCCGTGTCATACCAGGGCAACATTTTCCAGGTCAAGTCCCCCAGACAATAAGGAAGGGAAGGACCCAAAAAAAGATGCAGGGTGTGTTCCAAAAGGGGGATAAGGAAATATACCATTTACCACTGCGAAACCTGCCGAGAAAAATCTGGCCTGTGCATGCAGGACTGTTTCAGAATATACCACTCACCCATGGAGTATTAATTTTATTTCATCCTTTATGCTCCCTGTAATATTTCCACTTTATATCATTAGTCCATCTCGCTTGCATATCCACTTTCCAACATCCACTACATATTCTTTTCTGTGAGACAACTGTTAGGTCAAAAGTGCCCTTTCCACCCCTTAAAATGTTCGTACGGGGTGCTCTTTCCAAAATGGGGTCACTTCTTGGGGTTTTTAATTTCTGGGGACCTCAGGAATTTTTTGAATGCGACATGTCACCTAAAATCATTGTCTGCCAATTCAGGCCAGCCAAATTCACATTCATGTCTGTTTATTCAGGCCTGCAAAAAACATATTTTGCACTTTGCCTTTAGAGACCTGCTGTGCGCTCACACATCATCACACAGCACAGATGGGAGTTGCCATATTCGGTGGAAAAACGGGTAACAAAATGTGGGTTGCATTTTGTCCTGTTACCCCTTGTGAAAGTGAAAAGTGTGGGTGTAAAGCAACTTTTTCTGGAAATTTTTTTCATTTTTCCTTTTCACAGCCAAGCCTTTCCTAATTCTGTAAAACACCTGATGGGTTAAAGGGTTTCTGTCACCAACTTTTGACATTATAAGCTGTCTGACATTAGCTATGTGCTAATGTCAGACCAGCTTGATAATGTCTTTTTTATAAAAATCCGCTGTATATTTAGTCTGAAAAACTTACTTTTATATTATGTAAATTAGCCTCTAGGAGCAGGGGGGGCGTTGCCCTGCTCCTAGCGGCTCCGTCCGGCAACCTGCTGGCACGCCCCTTCACACTTTGATTGACAGTGCAGGGCAGCGATCCTCCTGCACTGTCTCGTTCTGAATCGCGCGCCCGCCGCCGCTCTGTATTCGGGCGCAGGCGCGGTGAGCAGAGGACGCTGGTGCCTGCTGTCCTCTGCTCACCGCGCCTGCGCCGAATACAGAGCGGCGCGCTGGCGCGCATTCAGAACGAGACAGTGCAGGAGGATCGCTGCCCTGCACTGTCAATCAAAGTGTGAAGGGGCGTGCCAGCAGGTTGCCGGACGGAGCCGCTAGGAGCAGGGCAACGCCCCCCCTGCTCCTAGAGGCTAATTTACATAATATAAAAGTAAGTTTTTCAGACTAAATATACAGCGGATTTTTATAAAAAAGACATTATCAAGCTGGTCTGACATTAGCACATAGCTAATGTCAGACAGCTTATAATGTCAAAAGTTGGTGACAGAAACCCTTTAAAGTGCTCACTACACACCTTGAAATATTCCTCGAGGGGTGTAGTTTCCAGAATGGGGTCACTTTTTGGGGGTTTCCACTGTAGGGCCACCTCAGGGTGTCTTCATATGCGACATAGCTCCCAATTACCATTCCAGCTAAATCGGCTCTCCTAAAGCCATATGGTTCTCCTTCCACTCTGAAGCCTGTTGTGCGCCCATACATCCGTTTTTGAGCAAACATGGGGTGTTTCTGTAAACTCCAGATTATTTCCATTTTCCTTTAATTCTCGTGGGACACCTAAAGGGTTAACAAAGTTTGTAAAATCGGTTTTTAATAGCTTGAGGGGTGTAGTTTCTAAAGTGGGGTGATTTATGGTGGTTTCTAATATGTAAGCCCCAGAAAGTGACTTCATAACTGAACTGGTCCTGAAAAAATTGGGTTTCGGAAATTTTCTTAAAAATTTTAAGATTTGCTTCTAAAAGTCTAAGCCTTTTAACGTCCCAAAAAAATAAAATGTAATTTTCAAAATGATCCAAACATGAAGTAGACATATGGGGAATGTAATAACTATTTTTGTAGGTATTTCTATCTATTATAAAGGTAGAGAAATTGAAATTTGCTAAATTTGGTATTTGTTTTATAAATCAAAATGAAATATTTTGACTCAGTTTTACCACTGTCATGAAGTACAATATTTAACGAGAAAACAATCTCAGAATGGCCTGGATAAGTAAAAGCGTTTTAAAGTTATTACCACATAAAGTGACACATGTCAGATTTGCTAAAAATGGCCTGGTCCATAAGGCCTCTTTCACACGGGCGAGTTTTCCACGTGGGTGCAATGCGTGAGGAGGACGCATTGCACCCGCACTGAATCCGGATCCATTCATTTCTATGGGGCTGTGCACATGAGCTGTGATTTTCACGCATCACTTGTGCGTTGCGTGAAGATCGCAAGCTCCGATTTTCCCACATGGTTGCTAAGAGACGATCGGGGTGGGGACCCGATCTTTATTATTTTCCCTTATAACATGGTTATAAGGGAAAATAATAGCATTCTTAATACAGAATGCTAAGTAAATTAAAGATGGAGTGGTTAAAAAAAAATATGTATATATTATTAAACTCACCTAATCCACTTGTTCGCGCAGGCTGGTGTTCCGTGAAAAGTTGGTACCTGTAAAATCTTGGTACCCTCGTCACTTCCGCTATGACGTAAAGCATGTAAAGGAGGTGTGATCGCTGAAGTCGGCACCCAATTGGCTTAAAAGAAGGCGAGTTGGCGCCTGCGCACTGCCAACCTGGGTACCATAATTTTACTGTCAGCGCATGCTCAGAGGGAGGAATGGTATCGTCGATTTACGGGCCACTGCGCATGCGTGAAGCAACAGGGTACCGAAACATTACAGCTTGCGCCTGTGAAGGAGCGCAGGGAGGGGAGGGACCGTAAATTCACAGTACCCTCCTTTCCTCTGCGCGTTCACAGGCGCTGAATGTAAAATTATGGTACCCAGTTTGGTTGTCCCTCTCCCTCCTTGCCGGTGTCCCTCCCTCCCTCCACGTGCGTTCACATGCGCTGACAGTAAAATTATGGTACCCAGGTTGGCAGTGCGCAGGCGCAAACTCGCCTTCTTTTAAGCCAATCGGGTGCCGACTTCAGCGATCACACCTCCTTTACATGCTGTACGTCATAACGGAAGTGACGAGGGTACCAAGATTTTACAGGTACCATATTTTAACGGAACACTGGCTTCTTTCTTCTTCTATCTTCAGGACCTGGCAGGAAAAGGACCTGTGGTGATGTCTCTGCGTCACATGGTCGAATCACATGGGTGATGCACCATGTAATGAGAGCTGTGACATCACCACAGGTCCTTTAGCCATTTACACATGCCGGCATCGCGTTCAAGTAAATTAAGGTGAGTTTATTAACTGTTTGTTATTTTTTAACCCCTCCATCCCTAATTTACTTTGCATTCTGTATTAAAGAATGCTATTATTTTCCCTTATAACCGTGTTATAAGGGAAAATAATAAAATCTACACTACAACTAACCCAAATCGGAACTTTATTGAAGAAGTCTGGGTACCACATTCCGTTTTTTCTCACACGCGTACAAAAAGCATTGCACTCGCGTGGGAAAAACTGAACCACGCAACGCAATCGCAGTCAAAACTGACTGCGCACTCGCACAATTTCTCCGCCACGCACCCGCATCCTATCCAGCCCCATTCCGCAACGCCCATGTGAACCCAGCCTAAGGGGTTAATAAAGTCCAAGTTTTTATCAGGTGGAGTGACGCTGAACTTCGGAATTAACTGTTTCATGGCATTTGTGCGTCTAGTGTGCACATGAGGTAGCACTTAGCTAATGACATCCAGGAAAGGTGACCAGTCCTTTCAGCTGCTCTTCAGATTTTGTCAGCAAACTGCCACTTTCTCAGTGTTATAACAGAGTTTGCACTGTAGCTTCATCACATCTCAGAGTCACAGTTGTTATAGGGACGCTAAAATAACAAACAAACTTTATTCAATGATTGGGCTAAAACGGGGGAAACTTCATATAGTAATGTTCCATGAACACACAATATCAGTATTAGGCTATAAGGTACTGACCGCTGATGTAGCTGAGTATATGGATGTGTACACAGGGCACTTGCTCCTGTATATCTCCTGGGAGCTGCTATAATACACACAGTAGGTCTAGCATAGTACCTGTAGTTTTTCAATTTATAGCCCCTATATGATATCTTGAGTGGGGAAGTGGGGTCGCGGTATCAGTGCACACTGCTCCCACCCTCAGTGTAGTACTGTGGCACACTCCTGTACTGCAACAGCCCTAGTATAATACTGAACCTCCTCACCATAGTAATGTTCCATGAACACACAATATTGGGGGCTGTAAGGTACTACCCGCTGATTATTTAAATGTGTACACAGGCCACTTGCTCCTGTATATCTCCTGGGAGCAACCTATGCTACACACAGTAGGTCTAGCTTAGTACCTATAGATTTCCAATCTAAAGCCCCAATATGATATCTTAAAGAGGACCTTTCATCAGGGTAAAAAATGTGTACTAACTATGCTAACATGTAGAGCGGCACCCAGGGATCTCCCTGCACTTACTATTATCCCTGGGCGCCGCTCCGTTCACCCGGTATAGGCTCCGGTATCTTCTAGGACTTGGTTCTACTAGGAGGAGCCTAGTATCACTTGGTTATAGTAGGCGTATCCCAGGCTGTAGTGCTGGCCAATCGCAGCGCACAGCTCATATCCTGGGAGGTTTTTTTTCTCCCAGAATATGAGCTGTGCGCTGCGATTGGCCAGCACTACAGCCTGGGATACGCCTACTATAACCAAGTGATACTAGGCTCCTCCTAGTAGAACCAAGTCCTAGAAGATACCGGAGCCTATACCGGGCGAACGGAGCGGCGCCCAGGGATAATAGTAAGTGCAGGGAGATCCCTGGGCGCCGCTCTACATGTCAGCATAGTTAGTACACATTTTTTAGCCTGATGAAAGGTCCTCTTTAAGTGGGATTGCAGTATCAGTATTATTAGTACACACTTCTCTCACCCTGTCTAGTACTGTGGCACACTCCTGTACTATAACAGCCCCTGGTATAGTGCTGACCTTCCTCACCAATAACTCTTGTTAAAACGTATCTCTCTCTGCCTGGTAAATCTTTAGAACGTCTGCTGATGCTGGCTCAACGCGTTTCTGGTGTAGCCACCTCATCAGGAGCCCAACTGTTAATTTTGCTAATATTACTTGCTCATAACAGACAGACAAACATAAAACGAGCACACCACCTCTCACATGTGGCAGTGCTCCCGGCCGAACATTACTATATGAAGTTTCCCCCGTTTTAGCCGAATAATTGAATAAAGTTTGTTTGCTATTTTATTTTAGCGTCCCTATAACAACTGTGACTCTGACCTATTGGTGACGTAATTGTGCATATCCATTAATTGCGGTGAAATTTCATCACATCTCACCCACACATGACTTTTAACCTCAAAACCAAGCACTTTTCCATATTTTACTCCCTGCCTTCCCAGAGCCATAAGTTTTTTATTTTTCTGTTCACATAGATGTATGAGGGCGTTTTTACAGCACAAAATGATAGTAAATGACCCCCAATGTTCTCAGTGTCACTCACAACCACCTGGATACAGTGGGAGTCATTTATTGCCATCGCTTCACTGTTTTTCAAGTAAAAAAATGAAAGTCACAGAAACCCTTTACCGCAGGTCTCACCCTATCGTTGAAAAGGATGAAATGTTCACAAAGCAAAAAAAATTTGATATGCTGCAGATTTAAAAAAATGCGCACAGCAGGTCACTTTCTGCGCAGCAGAAAAAAAATACAAAAGCAAAGCGTACATGAGAATTGTCTAATCTCATACACTCTGCTGGTACTGTAATATGCTGTGGTTTTTCCAAGCACAATCTGCACTGTGTACAGGTATCCTAAGAAGCTTCTTGGCTCTCAACCTCCGCCAATTTAGACAATTCGGTGCATCTAGGGTTTCTTCACTTTTTCCCCAACATGCGGCAGTGCTTTGTAGAAAAGAAGACATGGCCTAAGGCCACATATACACAGCCGTTGTTGGCTGGTGGCCGTTTGTGCGCCAAATGAGTCTTCAAGCAGGAAGGTGCGGAACGTTGGCACGGAAGTGGGTTCTGTCCCTGCCTCTGCACCGCAAAAAAATAGAACTTGTTTTATTTTTATGCGGTGCGGACGAATCACTGACCCATTCAAGTTGAATGGGTCTGCGCCAGCCACACAGACAGTGCCCGTTAGAGGAATGGGTGGCACACGTGCATGAGCCCTAAGCTGCCCCATTTTGCACGAAAATTGTTCCACAGTTCTGGCGTAAAAATCTCTCATAGTAAACCAACTAATAGTTGGTACAGAGTCAGATAAAAGTGTCTCTACCTGCACCAGATCTATCATCCAGCTTGAGCCCCTGTGATAAATCTGGTGCAGATCTAAACTCAATGTCCCTTTATACGGGACAATACAGCGCTCCTTCCCGGCAACCGCCTGCCCGTCAGTGAAGGAGACCAGTGCTATTACATGCAGCGTTCTCCTCCAGTATGGGGAGGAGAGATCGCCAGTGCCATTGCTCGTCCCCATACGGAGTCATTGTTTGCCGGCAACAGAGGATGTTACGGTGTGATATGCTGCTGGCAAATGACAATTTTGTGACCGCATGAATGTTAGGATTACATGATCAGGTAATCAGTGGCACCTTTATACCACCAGATAATCGATAACAAGCGTTCTTCTAAATTTAGTTGCGATTAACTGGCGGATTCTTGGCCCGTGTAAAGGGCCCTTAACACCATTTTTAGGATCTGTAAATCTGAGTAGTAATTCACATAGGGTAGGTGACCGAAATTAAAACTTAGCATTTAATAAATAATTCATTAAAGGATATAAGCCAATATACATGAATTTCAAAAATTTGTATCCACAAAGGTCGCACCAAGAGAGATGCAACCACTAGTTAGCATGCCATAGTATGAGGTATACTGAAGTGAAGACAACAGGGAGTGGAGGAGGATAGGATACTGATATTAAAGGGACACAGATACCTAAGTGTCCCTCCCTACATCTATCTACTAATTCCCCTCTCTCTGTGTCCCTCTTCAAAGGCAACAGTGACTACCCAGCTTTATCAAACAGCTCAGAAAAAGAGGGAACACCCACTTAAAATGGATGTCTCGGCGCATTTCATTGGCCTCCACCAAATCCTCAGGGGACCATTATGCAAAATGATATAATGATGCTCACAAATCAAAGATAATAATTTTAAAATGTATAAAAAGTGAGAATCAATCGCTATTAATGTCTTCTTAGCTGTCCATTAGTTCTACGGTATGGGTCAGCAGTAGCTATTCATCTGGCATCCTGCGTATGGCAGCAGCGGTATAGGTCAGCAGTAGTTATTCATCTAGTATCCAGTGTGTGGCAGCGCATGGCATGGAGTTCTGCGTATGGCAGCAGCAGTCTGAGCATCCCACCGGGCCCATTTTAAAGCCCTGCTAGACCGCTACGTGACCGCTCTCTGGTATCACATGACCGATAACGCAACGAATCACCTGACCAGGTCCGTCACGTGATCGAAGGATATCAGCGCGGGAGCGCGTCCATCAAATGCAGCCCTGCCCCCTTGTATGATGTCTGATCTGGGCGGATACATAGGTGGAGCTGTGGGAGGCGTTCAGGCTCAATTCGCTTCCTACTAAATGCCCGCTTTTCTAACAATAATATGATACGCCGAGCGTGACCAACTATGTAAGTGTCCGCTCCAGGCATTGAGGTTTAATTAAACTTTAGCAGGTTCTAAGTTCAAACACAAGTGGATATGTATACCGTGGCTTAAGTTGATACAGGAAGTAATTCAAAATGTTTCTAAGATGACTGGTAGGTGTATAGATGCCTATATAGACTTCACAGAAGGCCGGTAATCCAGATTAAGCACTAGAAAGGGTTCAATATAATATGAAAATGTAAAAAGAGGCTCAAATCGACTAGTAGGTCAGTGTCCATATGCAAATGAATGTTTGTCCTGAGTTCGTACATGTGGATATGTGAAAATACACATCCAAAGGTCCAACAGTATGTAAGCAGGCTAGTAATTATATACCTGTATGGGCATATAGAATAGTGGACTGGAAAAGGAGATTTTTGTGAAACTCACCTGTAAAATCTTTTTCTCGTAGTTCCATTGGGGGACACAGACCATGGGTATAGCCTAGAGGTATTACTAGGAGGGACACTATGCAAATAGAAGAAGCTCCTCCTCCTTGGGCTATACCCCCAGGCTCCAGCAGGAGAACTTCAGGCGTTGCCAAAGGAGTAGGAGAAGGAGAACCAGAAAAAAACAATGGAACCAAACGGCCGTAAACCAAGAGGCCCAACAGGATATAGAAATCCTCCCATGCATACGCAAAAAGGGGTGGGAGCTGTGTCCCCCAATGGAACTACGAGAAAAAGATTTTACAGGTGAGTTTCACAAAAATCTCCTTTTCTCGGGCATTCCATTGGGGGACACAGACCATGGGACGTCCTAGAGCAGTCCATGGGGTGGGAGACACTCACGGCACCGCCAGGAGCCACGTCCAACGGTCAAGCGGAAACCGCTGCCTGCAACACCTTGCGCCCAAGGGCGCGTCAGCGGACGCCAGCAAATGCACTTGATAAAACTTAGTGAAGGTGTGCAGGGACGACCAAGTGGCCGCCTTACACAGCTGGGACGCTGAGGCCCGATTGCGACAGGCCCAGGAGGATCCCACCGCCCTAGTGGAATGGGCAGTGATCCGGACCGGAGGAATCTTACCACGAGCACGGTAAGCCGCCGATATGGCACAACGTATCCAGCGCGCCAAGGTGGCCTTGGAGGCCGCCAAACCCCGCCGAGGACCGTCAGGTATCACAAACAAGGAGTCCGAACGGCGGAAATCAGCCGTGGCCCTGAGATACACTCGAAGAGCCCGGACCACGTCCAGGGAATGGAGACGCGCTCCTTGGAGTTAGCCGGAGAAGGACAAAAGGAAGGCAAAACCAGATCCTCATTAAGGTGGAAAGGAGACACCACCTTGGGTAGAAAGGACGGAACCGGACGAAGAACCACCTTATCTTGGTGAAAAACCAGGAAAGGTTCTCTGCAGGACAGCGCAGCCAGCTCCGACACCCGCCGAATAGAGGTTATGGCCACTAGGAAAACCACCTTCCAGGAAAGGAAGGAAAGGGCCACGTCCCTAAGGGGCTCGAAGGGGTTCCCCTGGAGACCAAGGAGGACCAGGTTAAGGTCCCAAGATGGCAGAGGATGGACGTATGGGGGAACAGAATGTGCCACCCCCTGAAGAAAAGTTCGCACCGGACCCAGAAAAGCAAGGGACCTCTGGAAGAAGACAGCCAGAGCCGAGACCTGACTCTTCAACGAACCGAGAGAGAGACCCTTCTCAAGGCCCGACTGCAGAAAGGCAAGTACCACCGGACAGAAAGGCCTTCCATGTGCGGTAGTAAATCCTGGAGGAAGCCGGCTTCCGTGCCCTAATCATGGTGCGCACCACTGAATCGGAGAAACCCCGTTTCCTCAGGAGGAGGGCTTCAGCAGCCAGGCCGTTAAACGCAGAGACCGTAAGTTCCGGTGGAAGAGAGGCCCCTGAGACAGCAGGTCCTCTCTGTCCGGGAGGGGCCAAGGAGCGTCTGCGAGCATGCGCACGACGTCCGCGAACCAGGAGCGGCGAGGCCAGTCTGGGGCGATGAGAATCGCCGGAATCCCTTCCAGCGCGATCCTGCGAAGAAGCTTGGGCAATAGAGGGATCGGAGGGAAGACATAGAGAAGGCGGAAGTGTTGCCATGGAGCCACAAGCGCGTCCACTCCGCAAGCCTTCGGGTCCCGTGCCCTCGCCAGGTACACAGGAACCTTGCAGTTCAACCTGGATGCCATCAGATCGACATCCGGACGGCCCCACCTGCGGCAGAGCTCCTGGAAGACTTCCGGGTGCAGCGACCACTCGCCGGGATCCACTATGGTCCGACTCAGAAAGTCCGCTGTCCAATTGTCGACACCCGGAATATACACTGCCGACAGCAGCGGAGCGTTGGACTCCGCCCACTGGAGAATCCGCTCCACCTCCTGCATTATGGCCCTGCTGCGGGTACCACCCTGATGATTGATATAGGCCACGGCCGTGGCATTGTCCGACTGGACCCGCACAGGAACCCGGATAGGATCCGGGTCCAATGAGAGGAGAGAAAGATTGCTCGCAGCTCCAGGAAATTGATCGGAAGGCGAGATTCCGCCGCCGACCAGACCCCTTGAACCGTCTGGTCCTGGAGAACACCGCCCGAAGGCTGGCATCCGTGGTGACAATTGTCCAGACAACGGGGAGAAAGGAGCGGCCGGACCCCAGATTCGGGAGACAGCCACCAGGATAGGGAGGCCCGAACCCGAGGGGAGACGGACCCTGGAATCCAGACCCAATGGGGACTTGTCCCAGCGGGAGAGGATCAGCCGCTGAAGTGGGCGAGTATGGAACTGAGCATACGGAATGGCCTCTAAGGAGGCCACCATGAGGCCCAGAGTCCGCATGCACTGCCGGATGGACAGAGTCTGGGGAGACCGCAGGAGTCGAACCGCCTCCTGAATCTGTGAGGACTTGGAGTCTGGAAGGAACACCTTGGAGAGTGGCGTATCCAGAATCATCCCCAGGAAGGCGAGCCTCTGGGATGGGAGGAGAGACGACTTTGGTCGGTTGATCAACCAGCCGAACTGTTCCAGAGTCTGGACAGTAATCTGGACGCTGTCCACAGCCTGAGGAAAGGACGGGGCCTTTATCAGAATGTCGTCCAAGTAAGGCAAGAGAGAAATGCCCCTTGAACGAAGAAGGGCCATGATAGGTGCCAGGATCTTGGTAAAGACTCGAGGGGCGGTAGCCAACCCGAAGGGAAGGGTGACAAATTGATAATGGCGGTCTCCGATAGCAAACCGCAGGTAGCGCTGATGTGACTCTGCTATAGGGACGTGAAAATAGGCGTCCTGAATGTCCACCGAGGCAAGAAATTCCCCTGGAAGAAGTGACGCAATGACCGACCGGAGGGACTCCATGCGGAACTTCCTGACCCGCAGAAACTTGTTGAGCAGCTTTAGGTCCAGGATAGGACGCACAGGCCCCTCCTTTTTGGGCACTACAAACAGGTTGGAGTAAAAACCTGAGCCCTGGTCCTCCAGGGGGACGGGGGAGATGACCCCCCGGTCCAGCAGATTGGAGACCGTCCCCAACAGGGCAGAAGCCCGGGCGGGGTCCCCCGGAACCCGAGAGAGGAAAAAACGTTCCGGTGGTTTGGACTCGAAGTCTATCTTGTAACCGGACATTATAATCTCTAGAGCCCAGGCGTCCTGAATGTGAGCTCTCCAGGGTCTCAGAAAGGAGAGCAGACGACCCCCCACCGTGAGAGGTGGGGGCGCCCCTTCATGCAGAGGACTGTTTGGGGGCTGCAGGATGGGCAGACTGAGCCTTCGGGCGCCAGGAGGGCTGGGGCTTGAAGGAGGGCTTTCTACGGGAGTCCCGAGACCCTCCGGCCGATGAAGAGGAGGACGGCCGGGTGGAGGAGAAGCGACGAAAGGAACGGTATCGGGAACCAGAAGAACCCGGACGAGCAGGGGGTCTGGACCGAGGCTGGGGCAGATGGGTACTCTTACCCCCAGTTGCAGCTGAAATAAACTCATCCAGCTGAGCCCCAAACAGACGGGATCCGTCAAAGGGAAGGTTTGCAAGGGAGCGCTTGGAGGAAGCGTCCGCGTCCCAGACCTTCAACCAGATCTCTCACGTTGAAGTATAGAGAGGGAGGAGATGCGGGCAAACAAGGCTCCAATGTCCATGGAGGCCTCGCAGAGGAATTTGGCAGCCTGAGACATTTGGAGGATAAGGTCCAAAGTGTCAGCAGGCGCATGTTGGTCCGTCAAATCCTGGAGATGACGTTGCAGCCACATAGAGAGGGCCCTAGCCACCCATGCAGATGCAAATGCCGGGCGCAGGGACGTGCCCGCTAGGGAAAAAATGGACTTTGACAAGGAATCCAAACGCCTGTCCACGGCATCTTGTAGGGAGGAGCCGTCCAGGACTGGTAGGGCAGTGTTTTTGGCCAGTCTGGCCATGGGCGGATCCACCTTAGGGGGGGAAGCCCACTTTTCCACGCTAGCCGCAGGAAATGGATACAGTACATCCATACGCCTGGCTGAGGTAAATTTTTGGTTAGGCCGATCCCAGGCCTTGGATACGACAGCGGTGAACTCACTATGCACGGGAAACACCGCGGTCTCAGGTTTTAGGCGGAAAGAGGGCAAACTCCTGACTGGTGGGAGGAGTAGAGCCCTCCTGGAGGTTAAAGGTGTCACGGACCGCGAAACCAATTCAGAGACCACAGCGGACAGTCTTGGAGGGGGTCCCGCTCCATGATCTCGTCCAAATCTGACAATTCCCCTCTGACATCTGCTCCCTGGGGAGAACCATCAGAGTGCGCCTCAAGGCGGGGAGGGAAGCGGAGGCATCAGAGGAAGACTGCTGACGCTCACGCGGTCTCTTAGCGCCCGGGCGGCCCCTGGGAGGGTCACCTGGAGGAGCTAGGGTGGGGAGCGCCCCCGGGTTAGCGGGCGGCATACGCTCCATAAAGGCCATGGCCGCTTTGGCTACTAGGGCCAAATCCGCTGCAGCACTAGTCATGGCAGACGCCCAGGCGGGTACCACCGAGTCCGCAGGGGTAGGTGGGGAACCAGGCTGGGATATCGCAGTAGGGGCGACCTGATCAGGGGCAGGGCATGAGGCACAGACTCCCGTGACAAAGAGAGGCAAAAGGCACGTCTTACAGGACCCCAGTGGAGCCTGAGAAGACGCCTTGGCAGATTTTGTGGGGGCCCCAGGCTTAGGCATGATTGGCACCTTGTAGAAATAAGTTCTCCTACCAGTTAGAAGCAAAAATCTGGCAAAACTGTCGCTCAGCAAGCACTGAAGTTCATCCAAATGCTGGGAGAGCCGAGCAGACACCACTCTGTAAGCTCAGGAGGAAGCAGGAGAATAGGCTCCGCCCCCTTCGTGACGTCAATGGCGGGGAAAAAGCGCGCGTGCGCGCGCATAAAAAATTACACTAAAGTGAAAGAAAAAGGTGTCCCCCTCATGCCATGGGGGACCCCATCTCAGAAATGCCCCCAGTAATAGTGTCCCCCAAGAGGGGAAGAGCCGCGGCAGGTGTCAGAGACCTGCCGCGCTGCAGCCGCGACTGAACGGCCTCTTGAAGGGACCCCGACCTATTAATGGCGGCCCCGGTCAAATGAGCCGGGCTCGCTCCATAAGGTCCCCGCAGAGGGGATTATGTCCCCCAAGATGTGCCAAGCCTCTGGGGGGAGTCCAAGAGGAGAGGACCCCCTTATTTAAGGTGGAGAGGGAGAGAAAGATTGCTCGCAGCTCCAGGAAATTGATCGGAAGGCGAGATTCCGCCGCCGACCAGACCCCTTGAACCGTCTGGTCCTGGAGAACACCGCCCCATCCGTGGTGACAATTGTCCAGACAACGGGGAGAAAGGAGCGGCCGGACCCCAGATTCGGGGGAGACAGCCACCAGGATAGGGAGGCCCGAACCCGAGGGGGGAGACGGACCCTGGAATCCAGACCCAATGGGGACTTGTCCCAGCGGGAGAGGATCAGCCGCTGAAGTGGGCGAGTATGGAACTGAGCATACGGAATGGCCTCTAAGGAGGCCACCATGAGGCCCAGAGTCCGCATGCACTGCCGGATGGACAGAGTCTGGGGAGACCGCAGGAGTCGAACTGCCTCCTGAATCTGTGAGGACTTGGAGTCTGGAAGGAACACCTTGGAGAGTGACGTATCCAGAATCATCCCCAGGAAGGCGAGCCTCTGGGATGGGAGGAGAGACGACTTTGGTCGGTTGATCCAACCAGCCGAACTGTTCCAGAGTCTGGACAGTAATCTGGACGCTGTCCACAGCCTGAGGAAAGGACGGGGCCTTTATCAGAATGTCGTCCAAGTAAGGCAAGAGAGAAATGCCATGCCATGGGGACCCCATCTCAGAAATGCCCCCAGTAATAGTGTCCCCCAAGAGGGGAAGAGCGCGGCAGGTGTCAGAGTCCTGCCGCGCTGCAGCCGCGACTGAACGGCCTCTTAAAGGGACCCCGACCTATTAATGGCGGCCCGGTCAAATGAGCCGGGCTCGCTCCATAAGGTCCCCGTAGAGGGGATTAGAAATGCCCCCAGTAATAGTGTCCCCCAAGAGGGAAGAGCCGCGGCAGGTGTCAGAGACCTGCCGCGCTGCAGCCGCGACTGAACGGCCTCTTGAAGGGACCCCGACCTATTAATGGCGGCCCCGGTCAAATGAGCCGGGCTCGCTCCATAAGGTCCCCGCAGAGGGATTATGTCCCCAAGATGTGCCAAGCCTCTGGGGGAGTCCAAGAGGAGAGGACCCCTTATTTAAGGTGGAGAGGGAGAGAAAGATTGCTCGCAGCTCCAGGAAATTGATCGGAAGGCGAGATTCCGCCGCCGACCAGACCCCTTGAACCGTCTGGTCCTGGAGAACACCGCCCCATCCGTGGTGACAATTGTCCAGACAACGGGGAGAAAGGAGCGGCGGACCCCAGATTCGGGAGACAGCCACCAGGATAGGGAGGCCCGAACCCGAGGGGGAGACGGACCCTGGAATCCAGACCCAATGGGGACTTGTCCCAGCGGGAGAGGATCAGCCGCTGAAGTGGGCGAGTATGGAACTGAGCATACGGAATGGCCTCTAAGGAGGCCACCATGAGGCCCAGAGTCCGCATGCACTGCCGGATGGACAGAGTCTGGGGAGACCGCAGGAGTCGAACTGCCTCCTGAATCTGTGAGGACTTGGAGTCTGGAAGGAACACCTTGGAGAGTGACGTATCCAGAATCATCCCCAGGAAGGCGAGCCTCTGGGATGGGAGGAGAGACGACTTTGGTCGGTTGATCAACCAGCCGAACTGTTCCAGAGTCTGGACAGTAATCTGGACGCTGTCCACAGCCTGAGGAAAGGACGGGGCCTTTATCAGAATGTCGTCCAAGTAAGGCAAGAGAGAAATGCCATGCCATGGGGGACCCCATCTCAGAAATGCCCCCAGTAATAGTGTCCCCCAAGAGGGGAAGAGCCGCGGCAGGTGTCAGAGTCCTGCCGCGCTGCAGCCGCGACTGAACGGCCTCTTAAAGGGACCCCGACCTATTAATGGCGGCCCCGGTCAAATGAGCCGGGCTCGCTCCATAAGGTCCCCGCAGAGGGGATTATGTCCCCCAAGATGTGCCAAGCCTCTGGGGGGAGTCCAAGAGGAGAGGACCCCCTTATTTAAGGTGGAACCGTCGCTTTAAGGCGGCATACCAATAAGGTGGCACCGACTATGGGTGCTGCTCTAGTGCCATGTCCTCTATGCCCCCAGCCCAGACGTGGTCATATTTCACCCAGGCAGCCAGAGGGACAGACGGAGGGAGGGAGAACACAGACTGCAGCCATACTTATCTGTTCCTGCAGTCTTCTCCCTCATATGTCCGGACCAGCAGGGAAGCACCTCTTCAGACATCTGACTCCGCAGTGTGGGAGATGCAGTGCTCTGGAATGAGGGTGGCGATAGGTGTCCCAATGGCTGGCGGGATGCGGTGCTACCAGGGAGCCCGGATCCTCTTTTCTTCTTTGGGGGACGGTGGAGGAGGCCAGGCAGCGTCCATGGACGGCGGCAGTCATTCCACGGGGGACCAGGAAAGCGCAATGCTGACCTGCGTCCCCATCTGTAAGAAAAATAACAAACAGGAGTAGCAGTGTCATCCTCCTTCTACAGACACTAAGCAAAGACTGAAGTTCTCCTGCTGGAGCCTGGGGGTATAGCCCAAGGAGGAGGAGCTTCTTCTATTTGCATAGTGTCCCTCCTAGTAATACCTCTAGGCTATACCCATGGTCTGTGTCCCCCAATGGAATGCCCGAGAAAGAGACATACCTACAGAATGGGTCTAATTGTGTAAAGATGGAATTTCACATAATTTATGTGTAACAGCCAAACAATAATTGTTCATTAAGACCCCTAGGGTGGACTGTTTTAAGTTGGAAGATCCACCAAGTTTCTCTTTGCAGTACTTTTCTGTCCCAATCTACCCCTCTCTTATGAGGATGAACAGCTTCTATGCCCATAAATCTAAGTTTAGAAAAGTCTCCCCCGTGATTCATTTCGATGTGCTCGGCCAGATTGGTATCCTTTTTGTGTCTCAAGTCACCCAGGTGTTCTCCAATTCACCTACGTAGCTCTCAGGTGGTCTTCCCAATGTATCGAGACCACACCCACAAGTCGCTTTGTAGATAACCCCTTTTGTTCTACAATTTATGAAGTGTCTGATGGTATATTCGTTGCCTGTAATTCTGCTAGTATAGAGGAGTCCCTGAGTAATAAATGTACAGGCTACACAACCACTGCAGCGAAAGCACCCCACAGTTGGTTGGAGCCAAGTGTGCGGTTTAGGTGATGCCTCGCTGAAATGGCTGTGCACTAAGCCGTCTTGTAGGCTGCATCCCCGGCGGTAGGTGACTTGAGGTGTTTCTGAGATCACCTTTTTGATGTCCGGATCCAATTGTAAAATACCCCAATATTTTAAAACCGATCTCGCCTCTTTTGCTGCTGTATCGTATGTACCTATTAGGCGGATTTTGTTAGTCTCGATTTTATCCATTTTATAGGTTTTAGGGTGCAGTAATTCCATCCTGTTACTTTCACGGGCTCTCCTATAAGCTGTCTTGAGTATGGGTCAGGGTATCCTTTTTCAAGAAACCTGTTTCGCAATTAATCGGCTTGTTCCTTAAAGTCCCTAATTGTAAAACAATTTCTCCTCATCCTGAGGTACTGTCCCACCGGAATCCCTCGCTTAAGGGACAAAGGAAGATAGCTCCTCCAGTTAAGAAGTGAATTAGTGGCCGTTGGTTTGCGATACATTTTGGTTCTAATCTCCCCCCTTGCGCCCCTAGAGATCTCAATATCAAGGAATGGGAGAGCAGCCGTCTTGAAATAAAAAGTAAATCTCATGCCAATCTCGTTAACGTTTAATTCCCGCACATACTCGGCAAAGTCATGTTTACTGCCCTTCCGTATCAGGAAGATATCATCAATAAACCTATTCCAAGTCACTACATTGGTGGTGTACACTTGGTATGTCTCCAAAAACAATCGTCCTCTCCCACCAGCCCAGGAACAAGCTAGCGCACGAACTCCCCATCGCCGTACCCCTGAGCTGATGTTAGGGTGAAGTCATGTAGCTGCAGTACCAGTTTGTTGTGGGTTTGATATTCGCAACCCTTCATAGTAAGAAAAGCTTCCACAGCCCTCAGTCCCAAATGGTGCGGTATAAAGGACTACAGCGCCTCTACATCAATAGATGCAAGTGCCATTCCCTTCTTCACTGAAACCCCTTCAAGTCGGCCTAAAAGATCACTCGTGTCTCTAATATTAGAGGGCAAAGTTTTAACGAATGGTGCTAAAATTTGGTCAATATAGATACCTCCATTTTGGTTGAGACTATTTGCGCCTGACACGATCGGACGCCCCTTTAGGGGACTAACTCCCTTGTGTATTTTTGGCAGACTATAAAAGGTTGCCACTGTGGGTTGTTTTTAATACATAAAGTCAAATTCTTCCTCTGAAATTAGACCGTCCGATCTAGCCAGGCGCAAGATATCAAATAATGTTTTCTGATAACATATCGTAGAGTCAGATGAGTTTCTTGTATTTTTATCATTTAACAGGTCCAAACACATTTTTTTATATTGGGAAGTCTCCATGATAACAATATTGCCCCCCTTATCGGAGGGCTTTATTGTAACATGTTGATCCTGTTCCAAATGGGTAAGTGCTTTAAATTCCAATTTTGAACATTTAAAGCACTGCTTCTTTATTGTTATCGCCTCCAATTCCTGAGAGACCTAGATGACAAAAGCATCTATACACGTGGGGTCACTCAGAGGAGGCATCTTAACACTTTTATTCTTCAAATTAGTAAATGAGCCTTTGCCCTCCCGCAGTCTGCTTTCACTTACCCTGGGTTCACACCTGAGCGTTTTACAGCGCGTTCAAACGCGCTGTAAAACGCTCAACAGATTAAAACCAATGCATCCCTATGGGAGTGGTTCACACTTGAGCGTTTTACAGCGCGTTTGAACGCGCTGTAAAACGCCCAACGCATAAACAAGTACTTGAGCTTCTTTTGGGGCGTTTGACGCGCGTTTTGTGATTGACACCACAGTAGTCAATCACAAGAACGCGCGTACGAACGCGCGTTTCCTATTTGCAAAAACGCGCAAAAAAACGCGCGTCAAAAACGCACGTAAAACGCGCGTTTTTGGAACGCTCAGGTCTGAACCCAGGGTTAAGCTGTAGAGTAGCTGGACATCTTGCAGTATGTCGGATGAAATCCCCAACTCTTTACTTTCCCGCTTGGTTTTTAATGTGAAGTGTTTGTGCCATCTTAATTTCTTTGCAGAGAGGTTGATATCTTTGATCCAATTGAACAGGTTAAATGTGGAGGTGGGAACGAAGGAAAGGCCTCCGTTTAGAATCGCCATTTCTGTTTGATACAGATGTTTATTGTAGAGATTAACTATCTGCCCGTGTTGTTCTGGGATGTAGTGATCGAGGGGGGTGATTTTTGTTGGTTGCGATTTCGCAGTCCCCCCGTGCACCTCTTCCTCTCTGACATATTCTGCTCCATCCTCGATTTCTCTGTCCCCCCCTCCTTTTCTGTTTCAGAGGCCTCCGTGTCACTTGATGTAATGTCTGACGCGTGTGGTTTATTATGTAATGTCCCACGTTCTATACTAGTGTATACACGGTTTTCTTAGTCCTGAAGGTCTCTGCTAAATTGGCGATGCCTACGCTATTTTTAATGGAACTGGAATTTATCTAGGGTATTTTGGAGTTGGAATTCCTTATTGGGGAAATCTGTTTCTTGTTTAAAAGTTTGTGTCAACTCAATATGTTCCCTTACTTTATTATCCAGTATAGCAAGATTCTTTACACAATTAGACCCATTCGGTAGGTTTGTCTCTTTCCAGTCCACTATTCCATATGCCCATACAGGTATATAATCTGAGTTTACAAGTATTTATAGCCTTAGCTAAATGACAGCAGTTTTTCAAATGGTTTACAGCTTCAGTCTTGAACTATTGACTCTCCATTCCCTTCACTTATTCAAGTGTCTCTAGTCCTGAAAAAAACACATTTACTTAATCAGTTATCAGTGAGAGGCTAGGTTACCCATGGGCGTTGCGTTCCCTGTAACAGCGTAACACAACACAATGGAAAGTATAAGTATTGCCGCTCCTTAAAGAGGACCTTTCACTTAGGACTAAGGTAGTGAAATGCTTACACTACCTTCCTGGGCAGCCCCCGCTGAGGTCCAGGCAACAGTTCTTTTTTTTCAAAATAGCCCCCGGTTCATCCACTCCGGTCTCCGTTAGGTTTTATATGCGGCGATTCTTTATATGAATTTATATGAAGCGGGGACTTGTCTTTTGCCTGGGGAGTGGTTTTCCTCTCCCTGGCTGCGAGAACAGCCAATCATAGCGCTCGGCTCGCAGCCAGGGAGAGGAAAACCACTCCCCAGGCAAAAGACAAGTCCCCGCTTCATACAAACAATCGCCGCATATAAAACCTAACGGAGACCGGAGTGAATGAACCGGGGGTTATTTTGAAAAAAAATAAATGTTGCCTGGACCTCAGCGGGGGCTGCCCAGGAAGGTAGTGTAAGCATTTCACTACCTCAGCCCTAAGTGAAAGGTCCTCTTTAACTGTGCGTTGCGTGCCATATAGTGAAGCATATGAAAAGCATGCTTCTTCACGGTCACTTAACATGTTCGTTTTGCGGTAACATGACGCACTGCATGCATTGGCCTTTATTCTTACAGTAGAAGAGTAATTAATTATAACCTTTTGTGAATTGGGGCATTTAAACTTTTTTTTTTTTATTCCAATTTAAATTTAGTAGGAGTTGGATTTGGTTCATTTTTGCCAACTCAGACTTCAGGTACCCAAAATTGCCTCCGACTCAGACTCCTGGTATTTTCACATATCCACATGTACGAACTCAGGACAAACATTCATTTGCATATGGACACTGACCTACTAGTCGATTTGAGCCTCTTTTTACATGTTCATATGATATTGAACCCTTTCTAGTGCTTAATCTGGATTACCGGCCTTCTGTGAAGTCTATATAGGCATCTATACACCTACCAGTCATCTTAGAAACATTTTGAATTACTTCCTGTATCAACTTAAGCCACGGTATACATATCCACTTGTGTTTGACCTCAGAACCTGCTAAAGTTCAGATAAACCTCAATGCCTGGAGCGGACACTTACATAGTTGGTCATGCTCGGCGTATCATATTATTGTTAGAAAAACAGGCCTCCCACCTCTTCGCCCAGTTCAGACATTATACAAGGGGGCAGGGCCGCATTTGATAGACGCGCTCCCTCGCCGATATAGCCTCTGATCACGTGACTCATTACGTGATCGGTCATGTGATACCAGAGAGCAATCACACGCGGCTTTAAAATTGGCCAGGTGGAATGCTCAGACTGCTGCTGCCGCCACACACTGGATACCAGATGAATAACTACTGCTAACCTATACCGCTGCTGTCATATGCAGGATGCCAGACGAATAGCTACTGCTGACCCATACCAGAGAACCAATGGACAGCTAAGAAGACATTAATAGCGATTGATTATCGCTTTGTATACATTTTAAAAGCATTATCTTTGATTTGTGAGCATCATTATATCATTTTGCATAATGGTCCCCTGAGGATTTGGTGGAGGCCAATGAAACACGTCAGGACATCCATTTTGAGCGGGTGTTCCCTCTTCTTTTTCTGAACTCTTTGATAAAGCCGGGCAGTCACTGTCGCCTTTGAAGAGGGACACAGAGAGAGGGGAATTAGTAGATAGATGTAGGGACACTTAGGTATCTGTGTCCCTTTAATATCAGTATCCTATCCTCCTCCACTCCCTGTTGTCTTCACTTCAGTATACCTATACTATGGCATGCTAGCTAGTGGTTGTATCTCTCTTGGTGCGACCTTCGTGGATACAAATTTTTAAAATTAATTTATATGGGCTTATATCCATAAATTAATTATTTATTAAATGCTAAGTTTTAATTGTAGTCACCTACCCTATGAATTACTATTTTGAATATGGTCACCGATGACAACATAAGGCTTTGACTATAGCGACCTGGTTGTGTTATTTTTTTCAGTAAATCTGAGTCATTGAAATTCAAAGGAGATCTGCTATGTGTGAATTCACCCTAAGGCTAGTAGCAGCCAACTATAGTTATAGGGGTATCCCAGGTAGAGAAAGGTATCCCCCTGTCCACAGAATATGGGATAACTACTCTATCAGCGGAGGTGGGAATAGCAGCACTGAAGCCCCCCTGAAATGCATACCGCAACTTCATTTCTATGGGAGAGCCAAGGATAGCCAAGTACAGCACCCAGCCATCTCCTGTGCTCCTCCCACAGAAATGAATGGAGTGGCGCCACACAATTCTGACCAGCCACTCCATCCATTTCAGGGGGCTCCATGGGGTACAGGACCCTGTTTTAATGATCTTGGGGAGGCCCAATGGTACGACCCTCAGCGATCTAATAGTTATTCCTAGAATAGGTGCCAACTTTCTCTACCCCTTTAATTTATTCATGCAGGATTCCAGTAGGGATGATATCCGCCAATTGTGTTCACATACCGTGCCTTGTTGCAAACATGATATTGCCATCTTATTTCGCATGACTACAAGTCACTGTTGCCCCAGCCCAATTATCCAGGAGACTAATTATTTTTATTTTTTTACTGCGTCATTGGGGGTTACGTATGCCAGTCACAAACTCCTTTTTGGCATCAGTGCGACATTATTTTGTTGCACATAGCGTTTGCACCGTCCTTACGACTGCTGCAGGGCAACAACCCTGGTAACATTTACAGTAGAAAAGTGGCATAAAAACAGAGTGGAGTCGTTTTTCCCTCCAGGGACACGGACTACCCAGTCATAAATTAGGTACATGCCGATCGCTGTAAACGCAATTGTGCCTACGCAGATAAACCAAGAACCTTAATTATTGAATTTTTTAGCCAAAGAATGGGGCTTTCAGTTTTATTGAGATGCAACACAAATGTCATACATTCAAATTCAAGCAGTTACTGATCAGAGGCCCCCATGGCATGCTGAGTAGTGTACTTTGCTTTTGAAGTCAGGCCGGTCCCATTTATATAATGATCCAGCAGAAACATTTGTAGGCAGCATCCAAAACCAAGACTTCCAAACGTTATAAACTTTTAAAAAATAGCTTCTTTTTACACTTGAGCATACAGAACACAATTAGAAGTATCAAAATGTGTCTTGTGCTGTAAATTTCACAAAAGGTGGCCGGGCCACACTAGGGTGCATCATATCTACATTAACAAGCCATTACAGGTGAAATGCAGAACACTTCCCCCAAACCAACCCAGAACCTAAGAGCACGCTGCAAAGGAACATAAAAACTTTATTAAACAGTGGTGTAAGAAGGAAAGCTCACACAGATGTGAGGGCGCAGACAGAAGGAGGAAAGGGCAATAGCAGCTCCATCATGTAGACACATTAACTGAGCGCTTGTGCTGTTAACAATACAGCTCTTGCACAGCTGTGGTGGCGATGGTCATAGTCACTGTATTCACTGAATACTACAATATACCGGTATACACATTGTCCCAAAAGGTAGAAGTGAAGAGTGCCTCATTTCTGTTGATCTTTTGGAAGTGGTCTTCTGAAAAGCAGTATGTGAGGTTCTGCCAAGGGAAAAAAATATGAAAAAGTTTATCATTGGAAAGGAGAGCGGGTGTAACAGTGCCCTGACATCACAACTACGCTGGAGACTGCGGAACTATATTTAGGATCACTAAATGCTTTTTGTGACCCTCCCCACCCCCCATTAAATAGTTACTGGTTTACACATCTTTGTATAAATAATTTTATGACATCAGAAGTTTTAGAAGAGTGTGTTTGGTCTGGGTAACCCCATCCACACCGCATGGTTGGCCCCGATTCAGTATCAGCTCAGCTGTCCACGGGACCCTATATCGCAGCCAGTCTGCATATACTAAGACCAGGCCGCAAGGAATTGGAAAACAAATCACCGGAATAAACTCTGATCCCCCCCCAGTAGTTTTAAACTGGAGGAGGGCGCTGCTACACACATCAAATTGAGCCCAGGTCTCGGATTAGGGAGCCGATCGCCTACAATGGCCTCATTTCCAGGAGTTGTACCAGTGCCGTCACGTACAGAACACCTTTCCTTACCTGGTTCATGGATCATATAATGGACCCAGCCAAGGCTCTGTTGAACGCCAAGCCTTCTCCACTCTTCTTCAGACATCAAATGTGTTTTTGGCACTTGTTTTGCCAGATCTTTTGGCAGCATGACATGCCTAATAAAAAATACATGAAAAGTCACCTTTTATCAACTGGAAAACCATTATTTGTGGTCATCCTACAAAATACACATTATAAGACTTGCTGGCCATTATTAGAATTTCATATCAATGTATCAGCATCAAATTCACACAGCTTCTGTGTGCGAGGCTAGATTCACACTAGTGTTCGGGACATCAGGCAAGAAACAGCCTCCTTGTCTCTCTGGATCGGACAGTACGAGAAGCTACATGGATGCCGTACGGCCACAACCCGGCAAATATGCTGAGAATTGGCTGGACTAGTACCACTGTGCACATTTGCCGGGTTGCGGTTGGATCTCCACCAGTCCCCATTAGTTAATATGTACCTTCTGGCAATGCCAGATCCAGAGAGACCCGGCAGACTGTTCCCTGCCAGATCTCCCAGACACTAGTGTGATACCAGCCTAAGCCTGACCGGCAGCACCCTGGATCCTCTATATGAAGCAAGCAGGAAACTAAGACCCTTTAAGATGGCCTGATGAACGGGTGAGCAAACACGCGTCACCAACCACTGCTCAGTGTAAGGGTCCATTCACACATCCGCAACTGTTTGGCAGTCACCGGCCATGTACATTCCTCATTTTGCAGACTTCTCATGACCACTGAGGGCAGGATAAATTAGTGACAGAAATGCTGATTTCAGCAGTGTGTCACTCATGAGCTAAAAAGTCAGTGGTTGCAGAGATCCAGCATCATAATCATTGCAGCCTTGAAAAGAGTCAAATCTACTTGAGAAGATTCCTGGTTATCCATAACCTCCTGCTCTCCCGTCCATCTGCTGATGATTGGCAGTTCTCACCTAGAGAGAAAGGGAGAAAACTAGGTAGAAGCCTGTCAGTCATCAGCAGGTGGGCAGGAGAGCAGGAATTCATGAATAACCAGGACTCTTCTCAGGTGGCCATGACTCTTTTCTAAGCCCAGTCTGCAATGATTGCGATGTTGGTTCTCGGCAACCAATTACCGAATCTGTTCTAATCGTCTCCGTACAGTATTAGAGTGTATGGGCTCTGATGAGCCAGGGTGGTGCGAGACTGCGTAGAATAACTTTGGTAATTGATTATTACAGTGAAAAAACACTTCAAAACTTAGAACCGAACTCAGCTTCAGTCCTCAGTGGTACCTGGGAACCGAAGCCGAGTTCGGTTCCAAGGTTTTTCACTGTAATAATCAATTACCAAAGTTATTAATCGAAGCCTCGCACCACCCTGGCTCATCAGAGCCCATACATTCTAATACTGTACAAAGACAAATCTCCATACAGTATTATAATGAATTCGGTGGCAAAATCACGTCAAAGCTGCACAACTGACCCCCCCGCAATACTAAGGATTTATGTGCGTTTTTGGGGCAGATTCTCTGCCCATAAACCTGCAACATATGCACATTCCCCCTGTAAATGATATGCTGCCAACATTAATGAGATTGTATGAGACCCATACAGCGCTGATGATGGCGCCATGTCTGCAGGCTCAGCCTGTCTGGTGCTCTTAGGAACACTGCTCGCCTTGGGTTACACGGACATGGCTTTCGGCTCTGCAGGAACCGCGCAGTTTCTGCCATGGTTTTTCGCTTCAGATGCTACAGACCCAGTTGTGGATTATCGCCCACTGAATGGAGCTGAACCACAGAAGAACACCAGCCGCGTCCACCCAGACACTGCGCAGCTTTAAACTGACGACCGTGGTCCCTTCCACTGAAAGCAATGGGAGGCAGACACCACACGTCTGCTGTCAGAAATTCCGCCAAAATTCTGGCAGCATAAACCACTTACATATCGTAAGGACAGCCACTATCCATTAGGCTACTTTCACACTACCGTTTTCAATTACGCTATTTAGATCCATCATAGGATCTCAATAGCGGAAAAAAACGCTTCACTTTTCTCCCTATTCATTGTCAATGGGGACAAAACTGAACGAAACGGAGTGCACCAGAATGCATTCTCTTCCGTTTGGTTGCGTGACTTGCGGATGCAGCGTTTTTCTGTCCACGATGTCCGGACACACAATGTAAGTCAATGGGGACGGATCCGTCATGGCTATAGAAGACATAACACAACTGGATCCTTTCATGACTGACGCATGCGGCTGTATTATTGTAACGGAAGCGTTTCTGCAGATCGATGACGGATCCGCAAAAAACGCTAGTGTGAAAGTAGCCTCTATAAGCCTGAACAGCGCAATAAAGTTGCTGTTTAAAGGCAGACCCCGCTCGCCCTGACTGCACCTTACAGACGCCCATTCATTTGAATGATCACCACTAGAGATGAGAGAAGGGAGCTTCGGATGCTACAGCCAAAGCCGCTTCGCTAACAAGTCTGTTCTAATCGTCTCCGTACAGTATTAGAATGTATGGGCTCTGATGAGCCAGGGTGGTGCGAGACTGCGTAGAATAACTGGTAATTGATACAGTGAAAAACCACTTCAAAACTTAGAACCGAACTCCACTTCAGTTCTGAGTGGTACCTGGGAACCGAAGCAGAGTTCGCTTCCAAGGTTTTTCACTGTAATAATCAATTACCAAAGTTATTCAACGTCTCGCACCACCCTGGCTCATCAGAGCCCATACATTCTAATACTGTACAAAGACAAATCTCCGTACAGTATTATAATGAATTTATTTTTAGAGAAGTGACTTCGGATGTAGCATCCGAAGTCGCTTCGCTCGTCTCCACCGGACGTGGACTCGCCAGACGACAGCAGTACAGGTGACAGTCCTTTTATTCGGCGGACCGCGCCGGATCGGACTCCTCAGACTACTGCTCTTGCTTGAGGAAGAAATCCTGGTAAACATCATGCCAGCAATTTCCCTAATATTTTTCAAGCAGTTCCAAGATGATGGCCGACTACACGCTAAGGGGGTCATTTACCAGGAGCCCCTACACCGGTTTTTGTTGAAAATAAATTGCATCAGAAAACCTGAGTGTGTGAAGGTCCCTTTAAAGGGTTTATGGTTATCCAATATATAAAATATCCTCACCCCGGATCTCCCCAACGCTTGGATCAGAACATCTGGCGACAGCAGGTGCAGGCAATTGTAGGCCGCGGCGGTGACCAGTCTCAAGGGGGGTCGCCCCGTCAGCAGATGTTTTGATCTGAGCAATGGGGAGATGCAGTGACGTGGGTGCCAGAAGCAAGTATAATCCATACAAGGGGCCCAGGCATTGGGGGGGATATTTTAGATATTGGATAACCCTTTTAAACCAAATAATATGTAGAAATGCTTGTTCTCCATAATTCACCAATGTAAAGCTATAGTGATCACCCCGTGAAGGATCAAGCTCTTGATTATACGTCATCGGGCGATCGCATCTTTCAGCCAGCTCCTAAAGTAATTCCTGTGCCCTGTACAGAACGATCGGCTGTCAAACAATGATTTTCTACGGGGACAAGCGATCACCGCAGTAGTCATCGCCGCCAACAGTCAGGCAATTATCGGAAACATATGGTTCGTTCCTCACATAGTGGTGCCTGGAAAAGGCTTCCGTCGGGATTTATACTCCAGGGAAGCATCTAAAGCCCCAGCGGACATCAGTGACCTCCTTCATACAGATTATACTAAGCATAGATGCCACAACCAGTGTACAAGTTCTTCTGACCAAACTCCCCCAGGTCTATGGTCAGCCTATACACTACATTTTGAGGTAAAATTAACTTAGTATGGCTCTATTTCCACTTTAACCCTCGCACTTCATATATGGGTGATGAATGGCAGCCCGTCCACAAAATGGCCATATGGGATTTGTACACAGTGACAGCATCAAACATGGCCGAGAAGAAGCATGCACCCCACTATGGTAACCGTTACACCGGCGGCAGCCGTCTGGCTTCCTCGCGCCCGCCAGCGGCGTCACCCACCACGTTCACAAGGTGCTTACCTGTACTCGTACTTCTCATCCGTGTATTTGTCGGAATAATAGATATTTTTAAAAGACATGTTATCGGCACGGGCAGGAAATGCCACACAACCCGCCTCTGAGAATGGCGACAGCCAAGTCAGACGGTTTACTTTACGTAACTCCCCTCACAGAGTTCGCGTTTTGAATTGGTAACGGCTATGATACTATATCCGGTAAGGACCTGCTGACGTCACTACATCACGTGGCACTCCTAGGTCACGTGGATCGGAAACTGGAGAGCCGCGCGCTTTCTCCAAGTTTTTTTTTAAATGAAGTGAACTAAAAAAAAAAAAAAAAAAAATGCAGCACAGTAGAAGTACGCGGAACACTACCAATATACTGTGAAACGGTTGGGGATTGTACACTGAGATGTGGGGGGCTGCTGGGTGATGCTCGTGGTTAGGAAAATGGCGCGCTGTTTAGCACACGTGCGCTTTTTTGGTGTGATTTTCTACTGTGATGTGAACGTGCTAGAGATGTGCTTTGAGGAATTGTACAGCTGCGTGGATGGAGAGAGAAGGGGGTATCTGGGAGGGTGGTGTCTGTGTGTTGTGTGTGAGGGATTGTACACTGATATGGTAGGGGTGGTTGTGGCTGCTGAGGTAGGGGATATCTGGTTGTATATGGGGGGAGGGGCTGTGTAGGAGGGTGGTGTCTGTGTCTTGTGTGTGAGGGATTGTACACTGATATGGTGGGAGAGGTTGTGGATGCTGAGGGAGGGGATATCTGGTTGTATATGGGGGGGAAGGGCCGTGTGTGAGGGATTGTACACTGATATGGTGGGAGAGGTTGTGGATGCTGAGGGAGGGGATATCTGGTTGTATATGGGGGGAGAGGCTGTGTAGGAGTGTGCTGTCTGGGTTGTGTGTGGGGGATTGTACACTGATATGGTGGGAGAGGTTGTGGATGCTGAGGGAGGGGATAACAGGTTGTATATGGGGGGGAGGGGCTGTGTGTGGGGGATTGTACAGTGATATGGTGGGAGAGGTTGTGGATGCTGAGGGAGGGGATAACAGGTTGTATATGGGGGAGGGGCTGTGTGTGGGGATTGTACAGTGATATGGTGGGAGAGGTTGTGGATGCTGAGGGAGGGGATAACAGGTTGTATATGGGGGAGGGGCTGTGTGTGGGGATTGTACAGTGATATGGTGGGAGAGGTTGTGGATGCTGAGGGAGGGGATAACAGGTTGTATATGGGGGGAGGGGCTGTGTGTGGGGGATTGTACAGTGATATGGTGGGAGAGGTTGTGGATGCTGAGGGAGGGATAACAGGTTGTATATGGGGGAGGGGCTGTGTGTGGGGATTGTACACTGATATGGTGGGAGAGGTTGTGGATGCTGAGGAGGGGATAACAGGTTGTATATGGGGGAGGGGCTGTGTGTGGGGATTGTACAGTGATATGGTGGGAGAGGTTGTGGATGCTGAGGGAGGGGATAACAGGTTGTATATGGGGGAGGGGCTGTGTGTGGGGATTGTACACTGATATGGTGGGAGAGGTTGTGGGTGCTGAGGGAGGGGATATCTGGTTGTATATGGGGGATGGAGCTGTATAGGAGGGTGCTGTCTGTGGGTTGTGTGTGAGGGATTGTACACTGATATGGTGGGAGAGGAGATATCTGGTTGTATATGGGGGGAGGGGGCTGTGTAGTAGGGTGGTGTCTGGGTTGTGTGTGGGGGATTGTACACTGATATGGTGGGAGAGGTTGTGGCTGCTGAGGGAGGGGATAACTGGTTGTATATGGGGGAGGGGCTGTGTGTGGGGATTGTACAGTGATATGGTGGGAGAGGTTGTGGATGCTGAGGGAGGGGATAACAGGTTGTATATGGGGAGGGGCTGTGTGTGGGGATTGTACAGTGATATGGTGGGAGAGGTTGTGGATGCTGAGGGAGGGGATAACAGGTTGTATATGGGGGGGAGGGGCTGTGTGTGGGGGATTGTACAGTGATATGGTGGGAGAGGTTGTGGATGCTGAGGGAGGGGATAACAGGTTGTATATGGGGGGAGGGGCTGTGTGTGGGGGATTGTACACTGATATGGTGGGAGAGGTTGTGGATGCTGAGGGAGGGGATAACAGGTTGTATATGGGGGAGGGGCTGTGTGTGGGGATTGTACAGTGATATGGTGGGAGAGGTTGTGGATGCTGAGGAGGGGATAACAGGTTGTATATGGGGGAGGGGCTGTGTGTGGGGATTGTACAGTGATATGGTGGGAGAGGTTGTGGATGCTGAGGGAGGGGATAACAGGTTGTATATGGGGGGAGGGGCTGTGTGTGGGGGATTGTACACTGATATGGTGGGAGAGGTTGTGGGTGCTGAGGGAGGGGATATCTGGTTGTATATGGGGGATGGAGCTGTATAGGAGGGTGCTGTCTGTGGGTTGTGTGTGAGGGATTGTACACTGATATGGTGAGAGAGGAGATATCTGGTTGTATATGGGGGGAGGGGGCTGTGTAGTAGGGTGGTGTCTGGGTTGTGTGTGGGGGATTGTACACTGATATGGTGGGAGAGGTTGTGGCTGCTGAGGGAGGGGATAACTGGTTGTATATGGGGGGAGGGGCCGTGTGTGAGGGATTGTACACTGATATGGTGGGAGAGGTTGTGGCTGCTGAGGGAGGGGATAACTGGTTGTATATGGGGGGAGGGGCCGTGTGTGAGGGATTGTACACTGATATGGTGGGGAGGAGATATCTGGTTGTATATGTCTAGGGGGTTTGTGGGTTGTGTGTGTGAGGGATTTGTACACTGATACGGTGGGGGTAGTTGTGGATGCTGAGGGAGGGGATATCTGGTTGTATGGGGAGGGGGCTGTATTGCATTTTATACTGAGATGGGGAGTCTGTGTTCTAGGTAGGTGTCTGTGTTGTATATGGGGGGGGGGGGGGTGCTATGAAGAAGTATTCACTGAGATGGGGGGGGGGCTGTGTGGATGCTGGGGGAGAGAGTATCTGGTTGTATGGGGGGGGGCTATGTTTGATTGTATGTTGAAATGGGAGGTTGTGTTGTAGGGTGGTGTCTGGGGTGTATGTGTGTGGGATTGTACACTGAGATGGGGGGGGGGCAGCTGTGTGTATGCTCAGGGGGGTGTCTTGTGTGGGGGGCTGTGTGGGATTGTACACTGAGATGGGGGGCAGCTCTGTGTGGGATTGTATGTTGTTGGTAGTGTGTGTAAAGGCTGTATTACATAGGCAGATTTTCCAGGGGATAAAGAAGGAATCGCCTGCTCGTTTTCTGTGGAGACCGCTCCTATTATACAGCAATCCTGTCCACAGTATGGGGGGGAGCGATCGTTATACCATCGCTTGTCTCCATGCTGTACAGTTATTTGCCAGCGGCAGATTGTAATTAGCTCGATCTGCCGTTTGCTTGTTCATCGGGTAATTACCGGCAGTATTACACTGTATTGATGATATGGGAATGTTGGGATGACTATAGACCAGAGGTCGCAATAACGCCTGTGCAAGCGTCATAGATGCCTGTTCAGGCTGTTTTATTCTCTGAAAAAAGTTTAAGGTGTACCAATACGCCGTAGACTTCCATGCCATTCATCAGCGCAGGGTGCCTGAAATAAGGAGCTTTGTTATTGGTTAGTTTGGGTGGTACAGTGTCTTGCAGCAGATAAAGCTGGCAGTAGCTGTAAGGAGTAGGGGCGTGCTCCCAGTGGAGCTGAAGACTACATCCCAGACATCAAGATGGACGTGCAGAACAAGGTGACAGCAGTGTGTAATCTATCGATGTGTGTGATGATCACACACCTCATACCTCACGCACTGCACTGCAGCACATACACCTCATACTCACGCACTGCAGCACATACACCTCATACTCGCGCACTGCAGCACATACACCTCATACCTCACGCACTGCACTGCAGCACATACACCTCATACTCACGCACTGCACTGCAGCACATACACCTCATACTCACGCACTGCACTGCAGCACATACACCTCATACTCACGCACTGCAGCACATACACCTCATACTCGCGCACTGCAGCACATACACCTCATACCTCACGCACTGCACTGCAGCACATACACCTCATACTCGCGCACTGCAGCACATACACCTCATACTCGCGCACTGCAGCACATACACCTCATACCTCACGCACTGCACTGCAGCACATACACCTCATACTCACGCACTGCACTGCAGCACATACACCTCATACTCACGCACTGCACTGCAGCACATACACCTCATACCTCACGCACTGCACTGCAGCACATACACCTCATACCTCACGCACTGCAGCACATACACCTCGTACTCACGCACTGCAGCACATACACCTCATACCTCACGCACTGCAGCATATACACCTCATACCTCACGCACTGCACTGCAGCACATACACCTCATACGCACTGCACTGCAGCACATACACCTCATACTCACGCACTGCACTGCAGCACATACACCTCATATGCACTGCACTGCAGCACACACACCTCATACCTCACGCACTGCACTGCACTGCAGCACACACACCTCATACAGTTTAAGGTGTACCAATACGCCGTAGACTTCCATGCCATTCATCAGCGCAGGGTGCCTGAAATAAGGAGCTTTGTTATTGGTTAGTTTGGGTGGTACAGTGTCTTGCAGCAGATAAAGCTGGCAGTAGCTGTAAGGAGTAGGGGCGTGCTCCCAGTGGAGCTGAAGACTACATCCCAGACATCAAGATGGACGTGCAGAACAAGGTGACAGCAGTGTGTAATCTATCGATGTGTGTGATGATCACACACCTCATACCTCACGCACTGCACTGCAGCACATACACCTCATACTCACGCACTGCAGCACATACACCTCATACTCGCGCACTGCAGCACATACACCTCATACCTCACGCACTGCACTGCAGCACATACACCTCATACTCACGCACTGCACTGCAGCACATACACCTCATACTCACGCACTGCACTGCAGCACATACACCTCATACTCACGCACTGCACTGCAGCTACATACACCTCATACTCACGCACTGCAGCACATACACCTCATACTCGCGCACTGCAGCACATACACCTCATACTCACGCACTGCACTGCAGCACATACACCTCATACTCACGCACTGCACTGCAGCACATACACCTCATACTCACGCACTGCACTGCAGCACATACACCTCATACCTCACGCACTGCACTGCAGCACATACACCTCATACCTCACGCACTGCAGCACATACACCTCGTACTCACGCACTGCACTGCAGCACATACACCTCATACCTCACGCACTGCAGCATATACACCTCATACCTCACGCACTGCACTGCAGCACATACACCTCATACGCACTGCACTGCAGCACATACACCTCATACCTCGCGCACTGCACTGCAGCACATACACCTCATACTCACGCACTGCACTGCAGCACATACACCTCATATGCACTGCACTGCAGCACACACACCTCATACCTCATGCACTGCACCTCACACTGCCCCACACGCTTCTCATACATCACGCACTGCCCCACATGCACCTCATACTCACGCACTGCACTGCAGCACATACACTTCATATGCACTGCACTGCAGCACACACACCTCATACCTCACGCACTGCACTGCAGCACACACACCTCATACCTCATGCACTGCACCTCACACTGCCCCACACGCTTCTCATACATCACGCACTGCCCCACATGCACCTCATACTCATGCACTGCAGCACATGCACCACGCACTGATGTGTGTGTGAGATGCATGTAGTGAATGCAGGCTATTAAAGCCAAGTGGTAACGTACAGGGAGGATCCGCCATATTGGACCGGACTTTATCACTTCACTATAATTGCCTCATGTTACTTAGACACGTAACTGCATGCTCACCTCTTAGGCCATGTTCACACCACCGCTATTTATTTCTGTTCTGCTCCGTTAGATGAGCAGAACAACAAAAAAAACTGAAGTTCCAGATAGGGCACGTTAGGGTGGATTTTTGGCAACATACACAAAAAATGTATACATTATTGGACACCTCAGACAGATGCCATACTGTGGCATCCATCACCATGGAGTTCCATTGTAAAAAAAGTAAAGTATAGTTTTTTTGTTTTTTTTTGTAGGACTCTGCAGGATGGGAAAGCGTAGTGTACCACTGTTCCGGTTTGCAGTTTTCCATCCTAAAACAAAGTATAGGCTAACATATATTTCTTTTTTTACACTATGGTACCATATGGTGATAGATGCCACAGTATGGCATCTGTCTGAGGCATCTGTTAACATATATACATTTTTTGGTGTACATTAAATGTATGACAAAAATGTGATGTGAACCTGGCCTAACTGACAGGGAAGAAGCTGAACAGACCCTGCCGACTATGATGGAGTCCGTTCAGGACCTGACTTTATACTAGACAAAAAAGTGCTGCATACAAGGCTTTTATGGCTGTGATGGAAAAATGAATCCAGCCAGCAGTGGAGGCAATGTGGACAATCACAATACATTAGTAAGTGGTTTGTATTAACCTTATCTACATGAAGAATGCCATCTGCTGAAGTGAGAGGTGGGCTAGGTAAGGATTTGGGTGGTACTATCTCTCTTTATGGAGAGTACAGTTTAGGCATGTTTACAATGGTGTACTACTGTTTAGGATTCTGTAGGTGCACTGGGGTAACATGGTTTAGCACGGGCACGGTGTGCTGGTGGGACATAGAGGATGATGGCATGCTTGGGATTTTTTTTATGAAAGGTATATGGAAAGCTTGTGGGGTGCTTGTAACAGTGTGGGTGTAGTCTAGAGGTACATGGGGGACCAGAAGTGTTACAGTATATTGCTACGCCTCTGTAGCTGATTAGAAATCACTGATATGGGCAAGATCACATTGGTTTTTGGGGGTAAATTGTGTTTTTTTTAATTCTTCTTTATAGGAAATCATATTTATTGATTCAACACTTTCGCTACCAGTGCCATACATGTACAGTAGTGCAGTTTGTAAACATGGCGCCTGCTCGTGCGTGCTGCCCGCTCAAACAGCTGCAGCTGGCAATAATGCCGATCGTGGACATTACAGCCTTTAGATACTGGGATCAAATGTGATCATGGCATCCCTGTGCGGCAATCCGAGATGCTGGTCGTTAATTCTAATTAGCTGGGTCTTTCTGAAGAGACCTAGTGTATTAGAGCTGCAGTTCCTATGTTGGAGAGCAGGTGGCAGGCCAACATAGATCAGCAATCCATGATAAAGAAACAAAGTAGTGGACATTTTAACCTCCTAGAGGGGGCTACATTTTTTTTTTTTTTTTAAAGTTAAATTTAAATCCACCACTTTTCCTTAAAATAAATAATATAAAAATAATGGCCATCACCACGTTCAAAAATGCCTGTCCTATTAAAATCTAAAAATATTTTTCAAATATGGCGTAACAGAAAAAAGTATCAAAATGGCCGATTTACCTTATTTCGTCGCTTCTTAGCCCAAAAAACTAATAATGTCAAAGTGAAAGTCACACACGCTCCAAAATGGTAAGAATAAAAACTATTGGTTTTCCCGCAAAAAGTGAGCCCCAACACAGTTCAGTAGACATTACAAAGAATAAAAAAAGTTATGGGAGTCAGAATATGGTGATATCCTTTTTTTATTTTTTTTATTTAGTATTTAAACATATAAAACCTATACATATGTGGTATTGTTGTAATCAGACTGACTGAGAGAATTAATGGCATAGGTCAGTTTTGCCGCAAAGGGAACCCCGTAGGGACAAAACCTGTAAAACTGAGGAAGAATTGCATTCATTTACAATTCCACTCCATTTGGAATTTTTTTTTCCTGCTTCCCACTACAATGTAGGCCATGTTAAATGGTGGCATTGTGAAACTTCTCCTGAAAAAAACAAGCCCTCATATGGATATGTGAACGGAAAAATAAAAAAGTTATGGCTCCAGGAAGGCGGAAGAAAAATGAAAACGTAAAAGCAAAAAAGCCAGTTTTTTTAAGGATTCAGTATGTATAAATGTTTTTTTTTTTTTTTTTCCGTATTGGTTGTCAGTTCAGTGTTCACACCATCCTACCTGGTCCTGTCAATCAGTGTCACAAGGGCATAGCCAGAGGAGGGAGAATGGAGCCTCTAGGATTAGGGGCGACACCTCCATTGCTCCTAGTGGCGTATTTGCATAAAATAGGAGTTCATTTTTCACAAAAACGGAGGCACACAGAAAGAAGGGGCTGACTGTCAGCTGCCAGGTTTAATAACTATGTTCCTGATGACAGAAGCCCTTTAACCCCTTAATGACCCTTGCTGTACATGTACGTCACATCTGGACGTGACCTAAGGAGCAGTGACGTACATGAAAGGCACAAGGTCCTGGCGCTGGGGGGGAATCGGGGCACCATGGCTGCTCTTACCAGCAGGCACTTATGCCAGGTTAGGGCAGCATGGTGCAGCACCGCCCCCCTGCAGCTCCAAGTGCTCCGATTGGCTGGTCAATGAAGACTGGCACATTGCAGGAAGCTGAAAAAAGCTGCGGGTTGGGGATCAGGGGGAGGTGACCGGTGCTGAACCGGTCAGCACTGATCTCCTCCAAGGTGAGGTAGGGAACACCAGTGTTTGGTGTCCCATGCCAGCGCTGCCATTGGTTGGAACAACGCTCCAGCCAATGGCAGTGTTATAGCTGCATGGGAAAAGGTAGAACTTCCCTACATGCAGCCATTCTAGCTGGTGATTTCATTTAGAAAGGTTATGTGCTGCTGCTGGCTTGCTGAAAGTTGTGCACCACCACTGCTATTTCAACGTTTCCTGAAGAAAAGAGCAACATCTGAATTTGCTGCACTGATTTTTTTATTAATTTATTTGCAGCTGTTCCAGATCCCTAAACCACCCTCCATCCCTTTCTGTACCCTCTCTTTCCCCCGTCCTTTTTTCAAGGACGCGATTTGGTCCGTGCGCTGACAATTATCAGCCCCAAATTCTGTATTTTGAGGGCAGGTCCGGAATACAGATTGTGTGGACTTTACTGAACTAGATTTTTTCAAACTCTTCTTCTCTGAAGATTTTGTAAATTTAATGATGGCCCAAACCAATTTATACGCCCAACAATTCATTGATCAGAACCCTACATCGGCATACGCTAGACCCCTGGGTTGGACCCCAGTATGTGCCACAGAGATGAAGTTTTGGGGACTCGTGCGGCATATGGGCGTTGTAAAAAAAAAAAAAAAACGTTAGACAATATTGGAGTTCGGACATTTTCTACCAGACTCCAATTTATAGTAAGACCATGACACGGAAACGATTTGAGTCAATTCAGAAATTCCTACACTACGACGACCATGCACAGTGCCCACCCCAATACGACCCGACATGTGACCGTATGTTCAAGGTTAGGCTTTTCATTGACCACTTTAACACCAAGTTTGCTGAGGTGTACAACCCACATAACAATGTCAGTGTAGATGAGTCCCTATTACTCTTCACCATTTACCACTGCGAAACCTGCCCTGATAAACCTGGCCTGTGCATGCAGGAGTGTGTTAAAATCTACCATGGAGTATTAATTTAATTTCTTCTATGATGTACTCTGTAGTTTTACCACCTTATATCTCTGATTTAGTCCGCATAGCTAACAGATCCACTTTTCACCAACCACTACATATTCATTTCTGTGAAACACTAGGTCAGAAGTGCCCTTTCCACCCCTAAAATCCATGTGTGTTTATTCAAACGTGCAAAAAGCATATTTTCCACTTTGTTTACAAATTGAAACGGCACTCTAAATCTGGATATATAGAAACAGTTTATTATAAATTTATATCATAATTAAAATTTGTATCATAATTAAAATTTTAAAATGCAAAAAGTCAAAAAACAAAACAAAAACTAAGGTTTTCAATATACCCTTGTTGTGATATACGTATCTTGCTAATACCAATCGTATTATACGTTATAAGAAAATCTAATACTGATATTCAATGTTCTTTCTTACAGCACTATTCAAACAGTGTGTTTTCAAGGTGCGTTTTTGTGAGGAGATCCCGTTTATAAGGGGTCTTTAATCTCCAGAGTACAATGAATGGCTCTAAAATTAATATCCAGAGTCTTAATTTCCTCCTCTGTGTGCCAACCTATTTGTAATTGCAGGTTTAGTATATGTGGTCGCGCTTTACCAGAAATTATATCCAACTCCGCAGTTTATCGTTTGCAGTCTTTATCACCTTCTATTTATGTTTTTTCAGAGACCTTCACCCATCTAATACATGCGTTTACTTTATATTTCGTTTTGTAACTCACTGTTTGTTGCTGAGGGGTCCGCAAGTGCTAGCCGGCCGTGGCGTCCCACGTGGTAACCGGCGCGAGCGAGCCCTCCTCAGTATGCAGTGCGGTTAAAGGGGCCGGTCTCCTGCAGTGTCTTGAAGGTGAGCGGTATCCACGGCAGAGTGTGGATGTATGCGCGATCTCTCCTCTGTGTGTCATACAATCAGAGGGCCGGTCTTCAGCGGCATATGGAGATAGTGATAGTCAATTCCACCGCAAAGCAAATGTACAGCGAACTCTGGATAAAAGCGCGTCTTTCTTTCTGTTGTCAGCTCCGGAGCTTCTATAGCAAGTGGCACTTATACACCCATGGGAGGGCTCGCTCGCGCCGGTTACCACGTGGGACGCCACGGCCGGCTAGCACTTGCGGACCCCTCAGCAACAAACAGTGAGTTACAAAACGAAATATAAAGTAAACGCATGTATTAGATGGGTGAAGGTCTCTGAAAAAACATAAATAGAAGGTGATAAAGACTGCAAACGATAAACTGCGGAGTTGGATATAATTTCTGGTAAAGCGCGACCACATATACTAAACCTGCAATTACAAATAGGTTGGCACACAGAGGAGGAAATTAAGACTCTGGACATTAATTTTAGAGCCATTCATTGTACTCTGGAGAATAAAGACCCCTTATAAACGGGATCTCCTCACAAAAACGCACCTTGAAAACACACTGTTTGAATAGTGCTGTAAGAAAGAACATTGAATATCAGTATTAGATTTTCTTATAACGTATAATACGATTGGTATTAGCAAGATACGTATATCACAACAAGGGTATATTGAAAACCTTAGTTTTTTTTTTTATTTTTTTTTACTTTTTTGCATTTTAAAATTTTAATTATGATACAAATTTTAGTTATGATATAAATTTATAATAAACTGTTTCTATATATCCAGATTTAGAGTGCCGGTTCAATTTGTATACATAACTTGTTTTATAAGTTGGGTGAAATTTGTCTTTATGTAGAAAACTAGGATTTAAATCAAGCCTACTGACTAGTGATTTAAATCGGGATTTACATCAAATCCACCCTGCTAGCAGACCCCAATTTTTTACTTTCACAAGGGGTTAAAGGAGAAAATGCACCCCAGTATGTGTTCCCCATTCAGGAAACACCCCATATGTGCTTGTAGCCTGCTATATGGGCGCACAGCAGGCAAACAGCAAAATATGGATTTTGTTGGTAGGCCTGAATTGGCAGACATGGAGTTTAGGTGCCATGTCGCATTTAGAGGGTTTCTGTAACCTGAAAAATGGGTATTAAGCTGGCTGACATTAGCTATGCGCTAATGTCAGCTGAACATAACTAGGAACTGTGCACCTTATCCATATAATTGAGAGACGTGAGCCACCTATCACGTTTTTGGTTATATTTTCCACTTTGCCTCTAAAGCCCTGCTGTGCGCCCATACAGCAGGCTACAAGCATATATGGGGTGTTTCCTGAATGGCGAACATATACAGGGGTGCATTTTCTCCTTTAACCCCTTGTGAAAGTGAAAAATTGGAGTCTGCTAGTAATTTTTCTTATTCACAAATGTGTGCTTTGAAATTTCCTTTAACAAGTGTTTCTGCCTTCTGTGAGACACCTGTTTGCTGAAAAGTACCCTTTTCACTTAAAATGTTTGTACAGGGGTACTCTTTCCAAAATGGGGTCACTTCTAGGTGAATTTTTTAAATGGTTTCTGTCGCCTGAAAATGGGTATTAAGCTGGCTAACATTAGCGATGTGCTAATGCAGCTGAACATAACTATTAGTGCCATCTCACTGCCTGCCGCTTTTATTGAGAAAAACAAACTTTTATAATATGCTAATTAGCCGGGGGCGTTGCCCCTGCTGCTAGAGGCTCCATCCTCTCACCTCTGGCAACGGCCTGTTTCACTAGATTGACAGGGCCAGGCAGAGTTGGTGTCCTACCTTCAGCCATGTCTGCAGTGTAAATCTCTGTCAGCTTCCTTACTGTGCCTGCGCCGAATACTGAACGGTGCGAGATCTCCCCAGCTCACACGGCCGGCAGTAGGCGGTGAACGCTGCCTGTCCCTGTCAATCTAGTGAAGCAGGGTGTGGCCAGAGGTGGGAGAACGTAGCCTCTAGGAGCAGGGGCAATGCCCCCTGCTCCTAGAGGCTAATTAGTATATTATAAAAGTTCGTTTTTCTCAATAACAGCGGCAGACAGTGAGATGGCACTAATAGTTATGTTCAGCTGACATTAGCGCATAGCTAATGTCAGCCAGCTTAATACTCATTTTTCAGGTGACAGAAACCCTCTAAATGCGACATGGCACCTAAACTCCATGTCTGCCAATTCAGGCCTGCCAACAAAATCCATATTTTGCTGTTTGCCTGCTGTGCGCCCATATAGCAGGTATGTGGGGAACACATACTGGGGTGCATTTTCTCCTTTAACCCCTTGTGAAAGTAAAAAATTGGGGTCTGCTAGCAGGGTGGATTTGATGTAAATCACGATTTAAATCACTAGTCAGTAGGCTTGATTTAAATCCTAGTTTTCTACATAAAGACTAATTCTTGCTGGTATAACTTATAATATACAAGTAGATGAAGATTTGCAGAATAACAACTTTTCATATTAGTTTTTTTATCCCCAGTTTATAGGTTAATCATTCCTATTTGGACAACTTTTCTGTTGTACTTGGGAAGGAGAAAAAATATTGTTTCTATTCACTGAACTTCTTTAAACTCAGCAGTGAAGGGGCTGATTCTGTATTCATTGGTTTGTAGAAGTTCGGATTAAGGTCTTTTTCTCAACTCTGTTCATGTTATGACATTTTTGCTGTGAAGAAGAGGCTGTGATCTCTGCTGAGAACTGCAAAAGTAACCCAAGCATCTGTGATAATATCGTGTAGGCAGAGAAACTGCCCAATAATCTAAGAAAAACCTCTGGAAGAGGATTCATGGAATTTATTTACCAAAAAAGTTAAACATATACAGCCTTATTCTACATAATTAAAAAACGAATCTTTATTTCATGATGGAATAACCTTTGGATGGTAATATATTTTCCTCAAAAAGCATTTTATATAAAAAAAATTCAAATTTAAATCAAAAAAATCTGATTTAAAAAAAAAAAAATCATTGATTTTTATCCACTCTGTCTGCTAGTAATTTTTCTTTTTTACAAATGTGTGCTTTAAAATCCTTTAACAAGTGTTTCTGCCTTCTGTGAGACACTTGTTTGCTGAAAAGTACCCTTTCCACCACAAAAAATGGGGTCACTTCTAGGGGTTTTTAATTTCTGGGGACCTAAGGAACTTTTTTTAATGCGACATGGCACCTAAAATCAATGTCTGCCAATTCAGACTTGCCAGCAAAATCCATATTTTGCAGTTTGACTCTAGAGCCCTGCCCTGCGCCCATACATCAATTTTTGAGCACATATGGGGTGTTTCCGTATTCTGGGGGAATATGGGGAACAAAATGTGGGGTGCATTTTGTCCTCTTACACTTTGGTTCATGTCTCATTCCATTTTGGATATTCAATCACCGGACACGGTCCCAATATCGTAATGAACTCCAAAAACAGGCAATCCGGATTTATCAATAATACATCTTTATTAAGCATATAGTTTAGACATAAAAACATCACAAAGTATTTAAAACAAGTTAGGTAGTGCAAGCTACATACCTGGCCATGTAATACCCAAATGAGGAGTGACAGTTATGTATATAATGAATATCATAAGAGGTTGAACTACCAGGAGCAGCGTAAAAGAACAGTAAAGATTGGTCAATGGCGGATCAATAGCAGCCACTACTAATAAAGTGCACAGTGCATAATGAATTATGGATCCATCCCATTACATAAAATACACTCCTGGTATATAAAGTATTTACCTTATTAATGTCAGGTGTCCGTGTCACTTGGTCACCCCTCAGTCGTTCTGTTACCCTTTGGTAAAGGGAAAAAGAGTGTAAAGCAACTTTTTTTGTGGAAAAAAATGCAATTTTTAATTGCCAAGTGTTTCCTATTTCTAGGAAACACCTTTGAGGTCAAAGTGCTCACTACACACTAGGGGCTGACCGATATTATCGGCCGATATTCATGATTTGCACGGTTGTCGGTATCGGCACCTAACCAGGCCGATATACCGATAACTGTGCTATCACAGAACATGAGCGCGCCATGTTCCCTCAGCAGCACAGGGGAGAAGGAGGCAGTGTCTCTCCCTCCCCCTGTGCCGCGCTGCCAGTGGAGAGAAGAGGAGGAGGGGCTGAGGGCGCACTGGCCACCAATGGAGAGAAGAGGAGGAGGGGCTGAGGGCACACTGGCCACCAATGATAATAACGTTTAAGATATTACAAACGCAGGCATTAGAAACACATCGCCCAGACCCTGCCTCTGATAGAGCGCTGTGATCTGCGGCAATTAACCCCTCAGGTGCGGCACCCCTCAGACATGATCATGTGGTGGAAGCGGCGGTGGAGGAAAAGTCGGTAGCCAACACTGTTTTTGTTGTATTTTTTTATAAATTTGGGAAGACCACAAAACATTGGGAACTAGAAAAGAGAATGCACAGAGAAAGTGCTCTGAAGTCTAACAATGACTGGCTGCAGACGATATACTTGTCTATTCAGCACAAAGTATGGACCAGTCCTGTGGGATTCCTGCCTGGTTCATTTTAATGAACGTGAGCTTGTCCACGTTGGCTGTGGACAGGCGGCTGCGCTTGTCTGTGATCACCCCCCCTGAACCTCTGCACCACCAAATTCAGCACATGCGCCAGGCAAGGGATGTGCGTCAAACCGCCTAGGCCTAGAGCTGCTACGAGATTTCACCGTTATCACACACCGCCAGGCCGTGTTAGAGGCTCAGTGGCACCAACCACTCATCGGTCTGTTGTTCCATGCCTGTCCACAGCTCCTGTGCGGTGTTTTTGTTTTCCCCCAAACAGATGAGTTTCAAAAGAGCCTGCTGTCATTTCCCCCTGGCTGCGCTGAAGTTGGTGGTGCAGGTGTTGCGCTAACTGGATGAGTAGGCAGTAGAGGAGGAAGCAGAGTAGGAGGAGGAGGCGACGAGAAACGTCCTGCAATCCTCGGTGGCAGAAGGACATGTGCCAAACTGCTTTCCGCCTCATGCCCAGCCGCCACTGCATTTACCCAGTGTGCAGTAAGGAAGATATAATGTCCCTGCCTGTGCTTACTGGTCCACATATCGGTGGTTATGTGGACCTTTCCACAGATGGCATCGTGCAGTGCACACCTGATTTTGTCTGCCACTTGGTTGAACAGGGCAGTAATCGCTCACCTGGAAAAGTAGTGGCAGCTGGGAACCACATAATGTGGCACATCCACCGCCATGAGGTTTTTAAAAGTCTCCGTGTCCACCAGACGGAATGACAGCATTTTGAAGGCCAGGATTTTTGAAATGCTGGCATTCAGGGCTAGGGATCACTGGTGGGTAGGGGGGTACTTCCTCTTTCTCACCAGTGTTTGGGGGGGCGGACAACTGAATTCTTCCATGGGACAGTGTGGACATGCTGGGTGACGGTGGTGGAGGTGGTAGTGTTGCCACATCTTCTGTTTGTGGGGTGGCAGGTGCTACTGTCACTCTAGATGGGGAGGAAGAGGCCGAGACTGCTGCATAAGAGGGAGCAGGAGGAGCCTGAGATCTTTCGTGGTTTTTATGGTGTGTTCTCCACTGCAGCTCGTGCTTTGCATTTAGATGCCTGGTCATGCAGGTGGTACTCAGGTTTAGAACATTTATGCCTCGCTCCAGGCTCTGATTGCACAGCGTGCAAACCACTCACATCTTGTCGTCAGCACATTGTCTGAAGAACTGCCACGCCAGGGAACTCCTTGGAGCTGGCTTTGGTGTGCTCAGTCCCTAGGTGCGGTGGGCAGTAGCAGGCGTACCTGCTAGGGGACGGCCACTCTGCTTTTGCACCCTGCTCCCTCTTTTGCTGAGCAGCTGGCGCTGTGTGACCAACACCTCTTCTTCCAAACTGCACACGTCACTCGCATGACCTTGATTCCATTTGGGGTCTAGGACCTCATCATCTTCCACCCACTCCTCACCCCTGCCCTCCTTGCCGTTCTGCACACTGCAGAAAGCAGTTGGCACCTGTGTTTCGTCATCATCAGGGACGTGCTGCGGTGGTCCTCCCATGTCCACATCCTGAAACATAAGTGGTTGGGCATCAGTGTACTCAATCTCTTCCATTTCTGGGGCAGGGCGAGGTGGATGGCCAACAAAAACCTTGCCAGCAAGGTCATCAAAAAGCATTAGAGATTGCTGCATGACTTGGGGCACAGACTGCTTGCCTGATTTGCAAGGGTGAGGTGAAAGACATAGTGTGTCCCCATAAAAATGAATGGGTCCGCAATTCCGTTCCGTAAAATGCTGAACAGAATTGCGGATGTGTAAATGGACCCTAACAGTTGCAGAAATTTTGGCAACAAACCTCGCACATCGCTGTCTTTTAACCTTTATTGAATTTAAAGTTAGATAAACAAATTTTAGCTTTATCTAAGAGAGAAAATCACAGAATAAACTGGTCTAAATGCAAGAGATGCTCAAAACCCCAAATGCTGTTGCACATTTATACCCAGGGGAGCAAATCCTGCCCATGTGAATCCCCAGAAAAAATGCATACAATGGAGAATGCCGGCACGACACGTACCACAAAAACATCCTACACAGGTCTTAAAAGCAGAAAATGAGGTGGGCAGCATCAGGTTTGAATGTGCCTTGATTTTATCTATGGGTAACATTCAGGTGCACCTGTGCGGTCTGCGTCACATGAGCCTGTTATAGGTGGGACTCACAGCCTCCTCCCTCCTCCCATTGTATGTGTAATTTCACGCTGGAGGTTACTGGGAGCTGCTGGCTGTGTGTCGGACTTTATGCACCTATCATAAACTGTCCATACGGCATAGGTAGGTAAGCGTTAGGTCCCGAGTCACACTGAGACCTTGACGGGGTACGCGAACTCCGGTATGTTCTAGATATAAGAATTTATTGGCGAACTGTCTCATTTTAATATCAGCGTGAGGGTTTAGCGATATATTGTCAATTGCATTTACTACTGTATTGTACCAATCTAAAAAACCTGTGGTTTTTTATCTAAGAGAGATGTAAGAGGATGTAAAATGGTGGAAAATAGAATGTTCTTTTCCTCTAATAGCGTCTTAAAATCAGGTAATTCTAGTGATTATCCATCAGTAGATAATTAGCTCCCTGGAGGTTTAGGGCGTTCCACTACTTTTTGTTTCTCTTAAGAGCCCCAGGGGTGTGTTTGTTCTGTGATAATTATGTTCGCTGTTGCTGCATTAATGCATAATTGTAAAATTAGTATCTGATCTCTTTTTGCAGTTCAGTAGCACAGAATGGTTTTATGTAATCCAAAATTAAATCCCACTTCCGTACAATTTACCCAGTTCAGTTATTTAATTTATTGATCACATTAAGACAATTTAGTTATGTTTTTGTGATTTTAGTAACCCATTGTGACGGCCTGCTGATGTACTGACATCGTACCTTGTCTTTAATGGTTTACTGGTTTCATGTGTTGATGTCCAGTTCTTACTGATCTAAATCAGTGGTTCCAAAGTTAATTCAGTCCAGAGAACCCCAAACCTGTAAGTGCACAATATCTGATTCAGTCCCTGTCAACAGTTGGCTAATCAGAAGGATGTGCTGGCATTTCGGCTATTAACATAGGGTGCATTCACACAACTGTATATATTTTGCAGTCCACAAAACGAGGATCAGCAAAAAATACGGATGTCGTTGATGTGATGTCCGTATTGCATCTGTTTTTTTTGCGGACCTATTGTAACAATGCCTATTCTTGTCCACAAAACGGACAAGAATAGGACACGTTCTATCTTTTTTGTTGGACTGCAGAATGGATATATGGATGCGGACAACACACAATGTGCTGTCCACATTTTTTTGCGGCCCATTGAAATGAATGGGTCTGTATCCAATCTGTAAAAAATGCGAATCAGAAGCGGACCAAAAGTATGGTTGTGTGAATGGGGTCTTACTGTGGTATTGTTTGGACCACACCTAGAGCATACTGCTTTTTAGAAAAAATAAAAACACATTCTACAGCCACCACTAGAGGGGACTCATTACATATGAAACACAATGTTTGCTGTCCGCTTTTTTTTACTGCCCTATTAAAATGAATGGTTTAACATCCAATCTGCAAAAAAAGTGGATCTGATGCGGACCAAAAGTATGGTCGTGTGAATGCTGTGGGTTTAATGTTGGACAACTATCTGAATGTATATTTTGTTGTCAAGTCCATACATAAATTGACCTTGGAGGTGGAACTAGATGGGCTTAGAATTCTTTTAAATCTTTTTTTTAACCTTTATTGCTGTTTTTATTCATTCATTTTTTTAACCCTTCGTTATATGCTTTAGTGTCAACAGTTGACAGTGGATCTAGAATTCAAGGTGCAGAAATATTTCATATCTTTGCTAGTTAGAAAAATATAATGGCAACCCATGAAACATAAACTACTGTAATTACATTTTTGGAAGGGGTTAAAGTGAAATGAAACTGTTCAGGTGGATTTGTTAGGTGTTATTGCAGGGAGCCCTGGAGGAGGCTTTGCAGAGGATGGGAGTGGTAATGGCCCTGAAGTGTTGTGACGGGGTGTGGCTTAGCCGAGTAAAGTGGCGGACGCATGGTTTGTCAGCCCCGGGTGTGAAGGACCACAATCCACCTTTTAACCCCACAATCTCTCTCACTAGCACCAAGATCTGGCCTGGGGCCCTCTCCTCCACGCTTGGACACCCTATTTCACTGCTCCTACCCTGCCTCCTGCGAACTGAGACCCAGGGCCAGCAATCTGAGGCATGCTCCTACCCGCCATCTTGGAGACTGACCCTGTGACCTCTGCTTCCTTGACGCCTCTGTCATCTTGGGGAGGAGGTTCTCTCCGAGCCTGATAGCGCCATCTTCTACAAGCGCCTAGCAGCCTACCCCCTGATCTACTGCCCAACCGAGGCCCGCCTCCAGTGCATTTATACACTGACCCTGTACCTTGGCTGGAGAACAGGTGTTTCCAGTACCGTTGGGATGCAGGGGTTCCTAGGTGTTGGGGAGTGAGTGTCATTTAGCGCAAGTGACAATTTGGCTAAAAGGGGACTCCAGCACTCCCCCTCCCTTCACCCACCCTATTGATTGCAAAGAAACCCCAGCATGTGGCAAGTGAAAGCCACAACATTTGAGACCTAGCAGGGTGATAGTCCTACTCACCCTTTTGAAGTTTTGCCCAGTGGAATCTCTGGGATCCCAAGCATTGCTAGAGGTCTTCACAAAACACCATCTCCCTCCGGCTATAGATCCACACTGCCATCTAGTGGCCATCTATCTCATTTTACTTCACAAACCTTAATGAAAGCTGCCAGAACACCTTTTTTTTTTTTTAAACACCTTAGTGCTTCACGAATCTGATATTTTTGTATTCATTATGGCGTAAATACTTATGTGACCGTAGCTTTTTACCCCAAACCAACTAGCTATCACCCACCAACACTAATTGACAAGATGGTCAAGTACGGAAAAGATGTGATAAGAGAGGGTGGTCAACCCCAAAGATCCACCCCTGTTAAAAGAGAAATCGAGAAGTTAATTTAAAAAATCCAGGAGCGGCGCCTACTTCTTCTACCAAAATGTCATGCTCCCAGGAAGTACAGCGCCCTCGTGAAGACTCTGAGGTGGAATATAGCGACACAGATTACACCTCCACAACCCATAGGTAAAGATCTCAGTGACATTAAACAAGATATGAAGCAAATTGGGCGAGAGTGGACACTTTGAAAAACACTCAAAAAGTTATTTGTGAGCACACAGAGGAAGTCACTAATCACTTAAAAACTTGCCAGAAATACCTCAGTGTTGCATTTGATCACTTAGAAGACCAATAAAACAGAGGCCTCAGAAACAACTTGAGCATTTGAAGCCTACCCGAAACAATCCCACCAGAATCAATATCGGATACTGTGAAACTCCTCTTCATGTCTCTACTAGGGGACGACTATCTGGAAAAAATCATTATAGAAAGAGCTCATAGGTCTCTACGCGCGAGACCTAAACCTACTGAACCCCCACGTGACATCACCTGTAGATTACTAGACTTTAGAGTCAAAAGAAGCTATTCTCCAATGTGCAAGGGACAGTAGAGCTATCTTGTATGAAGGCAGTGATTTATCTTTTTCAGGATCTAGCTCACAGTACTCTCAACAAATGATGGACTCTCAAACTATTGACAGACCTGTTACGTGATAGAAGAATTCCATATAGATGACTGTTCCCGTTTGGTCTCACTTTGTCCGTAGATGGTAAAAAATTCATTATACGAGAACATGCAGAACTACCTCCGCTTCTTGATGCTTTAGAAGCGTCTCATCTCCGCATACTGGACTAGGCCGTGGGTCAACACCTCCTCCCAATCACTTCAGTTGCTCCTCCCACCCCATGGGAAGTACTTGATCATTCTACAAGATCGAAGAAAAAATTGGGAAATTCACATCTAGACACATCACATCTAGCTGGATAACACTTGAACTCTCCGGAAGAAACACCTTCTTGATCCAGATATCCTTTTCTTTTTTTTTTTTTCTTTTTTTTAAGGGATTATATTAGCCGTAATATGTTTTTACTCCACCTATGGTGGATATGTGTGTGGCGTAGTTTATTCTTTAGGAGTTACTCATCTGTTTTGTAGAATGTTGGTAACAGATGTATCTACCTTCTGTAGGTACTACAGAAGGTACTCTTTAGAACTGCTAGTTGGTCATGGTTAGCCCTATTTAGTCACTACAGTAATGTTCATTTCATTTTAGTCATTGTTTTATAATGGTTTCTTTTTCATCTATCATTTTCCAATACAGGCCTTGTTGCATGTTACTGGCCCTCGATTGACCTTGATGCTACTGTTGGTATCAATGTCTTGGTGTTACAGCTCTTTCTTACTCTGCTCCCCTCCTTTTCCTTTTCCTCTCACTCCCCCCTCATATTGACCAACCCATACAATTACTTTGCACTGGTTCTTACACAATGTTGGGTGTCTTACTCTCAAAAAAAAAAAAAGCCAAATCTTCCACTATATGAGAACTCATAAAGTGTCTATTTGTACTGTTACAGGAAACACACTTTAAGACAACTAAAATACCTGCTCTTCCCCTAAGCACTTCTCTAAATGGTACCAAAGTACTTACACTACGCCTCTAGGGGAGTTTCTATTGCTAGTAATGCTAACATTTCTTTCCAGCTCCTCACAGAAACGGTGGATCTGGATGGTAGATACCTCTTCATTAAGGGGAGAATAGGTTAATTCTGAATACTCTATTGCAAACCTATATGCTCCACGTAAAATGGCTCACGCAGACATTGCAAAAATTTGGGAAGTTTGCAGATGGAATAAAAATAGTTGGTGGGGACTTTAATCTCTCAGTAAACCCTATCCTAGACTCCACCTATGCCTCTCATATATCCTACCGGTCTCTGAGACGCCTCACCAGTACCCTACAAGACCTACATTTGGTAGATGTCTGGAGATTGCTATTCCCCACCATAAATGACTATACCTTCTATTCAGATGCTCATGACACCTATCTCAGATTCTCAGATTAGACTACATCTTCCTTTCATAAACTTGCATGCCCCATTTTCGCAAAGCAAATATTGGAGACATTCTACTCTCCGACCATGCCCCCGTATCAATTACCTTTACTTCTCCTGACCTACCAAAATGGGCTTGGTGTTGGAGATTAAAAAACCCCTAATAGAGGAACCAAGTCAATACTGAATTGCCTCATTAGCTATTTTGAGACTAATGATATCCCACAGACACCACAGCCTATTATTTGGGAGGCACATAAGGCCATCATACGGGGATAATTGATATCCATTGGAAGTCGACTAAAAAAACAAAGATCTTCCCTTCTTGACTCACTAATATCCCAAGCCTCTAAACTAGATGTCACAAACCAGCAGGTGTGAACCCACTGTCCCACGTTTCCTACCTCCTCCAATGGCATTGTCTAAGTGAACCCCTCGATTCTTCACAGTTCCCCTGGTGGTGGGGATAGACTTTCCCGAGGGAAACACCAGGTCGCTACCTCTTGAGGAGGATAGGCACACGAGGCAGTTGGTCCAGACGGACCAGGAGGTACCAGGGAAAGGTACCAGTGTGTACAGGTGTAGTCAGGCAGGCAGAGTCGTTGCCAGGAGCAACAGTGCAGGACCGAAGGATAAGGCAGAGGCGTAGTCAGACAGGCGATAAGGTCAGGGCAGGCAGAACAGGTACAGGTCGGGCAATCCGGGTCGGCAACAGGAGAGTCAGGGCTAGAAGGCAGGGATAAGATGGGTAGCAGAATCCAATAACACAAATATAAGTCAGGAACACAAGTGGTTATCAGGAGCCTTAGCAGAGCACAAGGACCTTGACGCTGAGGCATCTGGGAAGGGGGCTGAGCCACTTATATACTGTGGAGCGGATCCAGAACAACAGCACCCACACAGAGAGAGCCCAGGACTGCAGCAGTGAAATGGGAAGCACCAGCGCCCAGAACCACAGTGGTAAGCAGGGGAACAGTGGCTCACAGCTGCTGTTACAATACCCCCCTCTTCTTGAGCCCACGATGAGACAGAAACTTTTTAATCAGACTCAGAGCATGAATGTTCTCCTCTGGTTCTCAAGGACTCTCCTCAGGACCAAAGCTCTTCCAGTCCACAAGATAGTAGGTAGAAGCGATTAAGGACTACTGGTTTAGCAAGGACACGTGGAAGGCATTATAAATATGCAGAGAGAGAGGAAGACATAACTTGTATGTCACTTCGTTGATCCTCCTCAATACTTTAAAGGTTCCAAGGAATCTATGAGCAAACTTGAAACTGGGAACCCTTAAGTGGATGTTTTTAGAGGAGAGCTATACCTTATCTCCAGACGAGAACTGAGACAGTTGTCTTCTTTTGTCCGCATTCGTTTTCATGCAGGTCACCGCTTTGTTGATACAGTCCTTGGTGTCACGCCTAATCTTCAAAAAATCCCTAAAAGAGGAATCCACAGCTGGTACCCCGGAAGTTGTAGGAACAGGAAGAGGAGTACGAGGGTGTTGTCCATAAACGAGAAAGAATGTAGAAGATCCAGTAGACTCACTAGAGTGGTTGTTATAAGAGAATTCAGCCCAAGGTAGCAATTGTACCCAGTTGTCGTGTTGGGCTGAAACAAAATGCCAGAGATAGTTCTCTAATATTTGATTGACCTGCTGTACTTGCCCGTTAGTCTTTGGATGATAACCAGAAGAGAAGTCCAGCTCAATTTTGAGCAGCCAGCAAAGAGCTCTCCAGAGCTTAGAGGTAAACTGGACTCCGCGATCTGAAACAATTTGCCAGGGTAGACTATGCAAGCGGAATATGTGTCTCACAAACAGTTTAGCAAGTTCAGCAGCCGAGGGCAGACCAGCCAAAGGAATGAAGTGCGCCATCTTGGAGAAGCAGTCCACGACCACCCAGATAGCTGTACATCCGGCAGAATGGGGCAGATCAGTAACAAAGTCCATGGCAATGTGTTGCCATGGGGCATCAGGAACTGGAAGGGGTAACAACAGCCCGGATGGTTTAGTCCTAGAGACTTTATTCTGAGCACATCCTTAGATAGTGTGGGCCACCAGTAGTGGTCGAGACAAAAGTTCTGTGGTCTTGCGGATCCCTTGGTGACCAGCCAGTTTTGAGTTGAACCCCCAAGCTAAAATACATTTTCTGTTAGCAGATGGCTCGAATGTCGTCTCGGGAGGGATGTCTTTTACCAGCACAAGAGCCACTGTGATCAAGCAAGCAGGATCTACAATGTACTGGGGCTTCTCCTGCTGGTCGGAGAAGCTAAATGACCGAGACAGAGCTTCCGCCTTGATGTTCCTTTCGGCCGGCCGAAAGTGAAGCTCAAAATCAATACAGGAGAAGAATAGTGTCCATCTGGCTTGGCGAGGGTTCAGACACTGGGCCGTCTGCAGATATGTAAGGTTCTTGTGGTCGGTGAAAATTATCACTGGATGCTGGGCCCCCCTCCAACAGATAACGCCACTCCTCCAAGGCAAGTTTTATGGCCAGAATCTCTCTGTCTCCTATAAAGTAATTCCTCTCAGCAGGGGAGAAGAGCTTGGAGAAAAATCCACATGTAAACATCTTGCACTTGGAACCTTTCTGTAGTAAAACAGCATCAGCTCCTATGGAGGAGGCATCCACTTCTAAAAAGAATTGGCAGGAGACATCGGGATGACACAGAACAGGTGCAGAAGAAAAACAACCTTTTTATTTGGACGAAGGCTGCCTCCTCCTCAGGAGTCCAGACTGGCATTCACCGCTTTCTTAGTAAGAGCAGAGATCAGAGATGTAAGAGATGAAAAATTCAGGATGAACTGACGATAGAAATTAGCAAATCCTTTGTTGAGAGTTGGGAGAGAGATTGTGTCCTCTTGAGTGCTTCCTCCTCCATCAAAGAATCGTCTGCTAATATATCTCTGAATACTATATCATTCCCGAATTTTGTACTTTTGATTTTGTTACGTACTGATCTGTACTTTTTGGGGATAAGTGCTTGTAATGGGAGGTCTTTTATGTTGGGTACCTGAGAGTTAGTTTGTCTTAGCGTTTTGTGCCAAACTTTAAGCGTATGTGAGGTGTATAAAAAATTCTTCAAGGTCTTGATCATGTCTTGGTTGTGCTTGGTCTTCCAGGTTTAGGTCTTCTAGGTTTAGCGGGAAAGCTAAAGAGCCTTCCTCTAAATCCACCCATAATTTCCTCATGGGTCTTACATTCCATTCTACCACTCTTGAGACAAGTGCGGTCTTTCTATATTTCTCAAAGTCTGGAAGACCAAGGCCACCCTTTCTTTTGGGAGAGGTTAGAACGTTAGAGACGTATAGGTCGTTCCAATGTGCCACATCCCTCTTAATATTTTGGATAAGTGTTATGAAGTTATGTTTATATATATCTTTATGTGTAGAGGCTATCTTAATACCTAGGTATGTAAAGCAAGATAAGGAGGGTTTTAGACTGCTGATAGTCTTAACTTGATTCCAAATTCGCTCTTCATATTAACATTAAAGATGTTGGATTTATTTAAATTCACCTTAAAGTAGGATAAACTCCCATATTCTTTGAATTCTTTTAGGATATTGGGAATTGAAATAACTGGGTTTGTTACGTATAGCAATATATCATCCACGTAGGCGGCTACTTTATGTTCTCTTTGAGAGGTTTCTAAACCGTGGATGTTTTCATTTTGCCTTATCTTTGAAAGAAGGGGCTCAAGGGAAATTATAAAAAGAAGGGGCGAAAGGGGGCATCCCTGTCTGGTTTAATTTCATATCTTAAAGGGCTGAGATGATGTGCCATTCACTAAAACCGAGGCTGTTGGACTAGAATAAAGTGCTTTTACCTTATTTATGTAGTCTGCAGGTAGCCCGAATCGGGACAGAGAAGCCAAGAGAAAGGTCCAATTTAGGCGGTCGAATGCTTTTTCAGCGTCGGTAGATATCAATGCAGTTTGGATTCCTTTCTGTTTACCATATTCTATCGCAAATAAGGTCTTCAGTATTTTGTCCTTGGCTTCTCTGCCTGCGGTAAAGCCAACCTGGTCTAGATGAATTAAGTCCGGTAAGATCTTTTGTAATCTGTTGGCCAATATCTTTGTAAATATTTTAAGGTCATTGTTTAGGAGGGAGATCGGTCTATAATTAGGGCAAAACGAGGGATCTTTATCTTCCTTATGTATCACTGTTATATTTGCGGTCAGGGTTTCAGTTCTGAAGTCTAATCCGTTTCCAATACAGTTAAAGTATTTGGTCAAATGGGGGGCGAGAATTTCTTTATACTTTTTGTAGTAAGCTACGGTAAAGCTGTCAGGCCCAGGACATTTACCATTTGGAAGATCATTTATTACAGTTTTTATCTCCTCTTGATTTATGGGGGTTGACAGTGAAAGTTGTTGGTCTTTATTCAATCTGGGCAGGTCTATTTTATCTAAATATTTATTGATCTCGGTAATGGAAGGTGTACTGCTTGGGGTACCTGACTCAATATTGTATAGATTTTCATAATATTTACGAAAAGTATCTGCTATTTTATTGGGAGATAATACGTGCTTCCCTGCTTCGTCTCTTATTCTCTAGACTAAGGTTTTCTGTCTGTGTTTCTGGACCAGACTGGCTAATTCTTTGCCGCATTTGTTCACACTTATAAAGTGCTTATATCTATTATAAAAAAGGAATCTCTCAGATTCTTTATTCATGGTATCTTTAAGTTCTTGTCTAAGCAAAATGAGATCTTTTTCCAGGTCTCTCGAATTGTTAAGTTTGTGCGACCTTTCCAGTCTACGAATTTTCGTGAACAGTTCTTCACATTTTATTTTCCTCTTCTTCTTTTTCCTTGATCCTAATTGAATAAGATGCCCTCTAACGACCGTTTTATGGGTCTCCCAGATTGTAGCCCAGTCAATATCTATTGGTTTGTTCTCCTCCAAAAAATATTTTATTTGGGACTCAATGTGTTTCACATCTGTGTCTGTATTGAGGAGTGAATCGTTAAGTCTCCAGGTAAATTTCCTATGAGACTCCTGCTCTACATTTAATTTGATTATTAAGGGGGCGTGGTCCGAATGTAAAATGATATCGTAGTTTGATGTCTGGACAGTTTCTAAGTCTTTTTGTTTTAGGAAAATGTAATCTATCCTTGAGTACTGATTAAGTACCGAAGAGAAATATGAGTAGTCCCTTTTTCCGTGGTTATTGTACCTTCAGATATCTATAAGTTGCCTTTCTATTAGTAGATTTTTTATAGCCTTGATCTTCCTGTATGTAATTTAAGTTTTACCTCTCGAAGTGTCTAATTTAGGCTCTAATGAAATATTAAAGTCTCCTCCCAGTATAAGAAAACCCTCTTGAAAGGAGTCTAAAATATTAAAAACGTATTTTAGGAAGCCCAATTGGTTTGTGTTGGGAACATACACATTGGCTAGCGTGACTGGTTTTCCATCTAGTAAGTTCAAGTTTTTGTGTATTAATGTGGCAACCCCTTTCCTCCTTCTCAGAGGTGTGTTAGAGTAAAACCATTGTGTATAAGCTGAGGACACAATCCCTCTCCCAACTCTTAACAAAGGATTATTCACAATTATCCACACATATCCAAAGCTTATCCAGTGATTTTACACAACATTTTAGTTATAAAGACCTCACTAAGTTGGCTATGTCCAGAAACCCACTGGAACATAGCATTTCAACCATATATTCGACTCCTCCATTCCTTGAAGATTGGACAAAAGAACTTAAGAGATCCTTCAATGAGAAGGAGAAACAAACAATACTGCAACAGTCACTACCATGTGTCACATCAGTGAGACTACAAGAAGTCCACTATAAACTTGTGACCAGATGGTACAGAACCCCGTTGGTCCTAAACAGAATTAACGCAAATATACCCAACAGATGTTGGAGGTGTGGAGACAGGGAGGGAGCGTTATCTCATATATGGATTAACTGTAGTAAAATCACTCCTCTTTGGGAGAAATTTAACTCTATAATAAAGGAAATCTATGGTTCCACAGTACAGATAGATATGAATCTTATTTTATTGGGCCTTCACAGTACTAACAACCAAATCCTAAAGGATAGGCTTTTCATCTTTCTATTAACTACTATCAAAACTACAATACCAACATTTTGGATGAGGGAAGATATTCCTTCAATCAAAGACTGGTTGACCGAGATTAACAATGCAAACACCTTCGAAAAGATTAAGTGGAATTCTCTTGGTAAGCATGAAAAATACCTCAGGATCTGGTCAAAATGGAATAACTATATCACAACAGATAAATTTAGCAAATACTTAGATTGATGGGTTCGCCCACACTTTGCACATCAGTTCTAGGGAAAACATGTGACTTAGTCTTTTGTTTTCGGTTCTTTGTTTTTTCTTTTAGGTTTGTGTCCTTCCTTCCCTGGTTTACCCCTCACCTTCCCCTCCCTTACCCCCCTCTGCTACCCCTTATTCACTATATTTTGCGAACAACCAGGTACTTCTACGGTGCCTCCATACATCACTTATTATTATAAATTGGTTCTCATATGATTTGGGTAGATATAGTAATAGTGAAGGATTGATACTTTATAATAAATTTGAATAGAATTAACCTACTGCTTCATTTGCTACCGGCATAAAGAAGAATACCAACGCATCCAGAAAGAAGATCCACGCCTGTATATACAGGCTACACATTTGTCTGCTGCATTTTATAAATAAAATTAATGTCGATGTTTGACATTCTTGTTTCATTCACAGGTCCCTTCACATGGACATTATGTATCTTAGTCGCACACAAGGACCATTTATACAATTTTCTGTCTTGAACAGATAATATAGGAACATTAGACTAAGATGTCACAGAGCTTGAGATTTATCAAAGGTTAATTCACATTGTATTTGTTAACTAATTGTATTTGTGATAAATGCCTAAAGATATATTAGTATGACATATGATTGTAACTTTATAGTACTCTGGTTGTATTTTCTGTAATCAAAGTTATGTAACTCATTATCACTTTGTTTTAAACTCAATAAAATTGAATTGAAGTCGATTCTTTCTCGATTCTTTCTCTTTCTCGCTGTAAAACCAAATGTGAATGCTTCCGGTGAGTGGTCAAATCTGGACAATAGATCAGTATATCGTCCAGGTACACTATCATGCAGATATAGAGCAGGTCCTGAAAGATATCGTTACCAACTCCTGGAATACTGCGGGAGCATTTCACAGACCGAAGGGCATGACAAGATACTCGTAGTGTCCATCACGAGTGTTGAAATCAGTCTTCTACTCATCTCCCTTTCGAATGTGGATAAGGTTGTATGCACCTTGCAGGCCGAATTTTGTGAAGACCTTAGCTCCCCGGATCCTGTCAAAGAGTTTGTAGATTAGCGGAAGAGGGTATCGATTCTTGACCGTGACCTTATTTTAGACCTCGATAGTCGAAACAGGGCCGTAAGGATCCATCTTTTTTCTGCACAAAGAAGAACCCAGCGCCGGCTGGTGAAGAATATTTCCGGATAAACCCCCTCTCGAGATTCTCCTTGATGTAATCAGACATCGCTTGGGTCTCAGGAAGTGAGAGTGAGTAGACTCGACCGCGCGGAGGAGTGGCACCAGGCAGAAGGTCAATCGGACAATCATAAGGACGATGAGGAGGCAGGGTCTTGGCCTCTTTCTTACTGAAGACATCCGCAAAACTGACATACTGCTGAGGATGTCGAGGCAGGTCTTCAGGTACAGTAGGTGAGGAAGCTGATAAGCAGGTAGACTGGCAGAAGGAATTCCAATGCAGAATCGGACTGGAGTGCCAGTCCGGAACTGTAGTATGCTGACGCAGCCAGGGAAGACCAAGGATAACCGGATTTACAGACGCTGGCAGCACATAGGAGATCATCCCTGAATGCAGGACCCCTATTTGCAACTTAAGGGGCATAGTAACAGAGAGCACAGATTCAGGGAGTGGCAGTCCATTTACGGAAGCCACTGACAGAGTCCTTTCTAGACGGATGGTAGGAAGCCGGTACTGATGGACCAGAGCTTGCTGAATGAAGTTACCGGCTGACCAAGAATACAGGCACAGACAGTGTGACTGTGACTCCCTTGTAAGAGAGAGTCACTGGAACTGAAAGTTTCAGAGAGGACCTCTCCTTGTCTAGGACCACCTCTTTAACTGATCCTAGATATTGGGGTTTCCCGGCTTCTGTGGACAATTACGCACAAAGTGGCCCTTGCCTGCACAATACAGACACAGGTTCTCTGCATTGCGGCATAAACGTTCCTGGTCAGACAATCAAAGGCGCTCTATTTTCATGGGCTCTTCAGATGGGGTGGACACTAGTGGAAGAACTGGCCTCTGGAAGGATGGAGCCAAACGAGGGGGTCTGGTGCATGCAACCTCCTTAAAACGTTCTCTGAAACGCATATCTATCTTTGTGGCCAAGATGATCATGTCATTCAGAGTAGACGGACGGTCGCTACCAGCTAATTCATCCTTAATCTGGTCAGAAAGGCCCTCCCAGAACACCCCCAGTTGAGCCTCATTGTTCCATGCAAGTTCGGCAGCCAGGGTACGAAACTGGATGGCGTACTGACATACAGACGAGGAACCTGTCGTGGATGCAGCAGAGCTGATGCAGTGGAGGACGTGTGGCTGGGCTCTTCAAAGACCAGCCGGAAGGTAGTTAGCATAGTATGCGGATTAGTGGTCTCTGGACCTCCATGTTCCCAAATAGGATTTTGCCAAAGCAAGGGCCTCATCAGACAGCAGGGACACAATGAAGGCAACTTTGGACCGCTCAGTGGGAAACTTCTGCCCACGCAACTCAAAGTGGATAAGGCACTGGTTCAGGAATCCACAACAGGTTTTTGGATCTCCACCATAGCGGAATGGCAGAGGGAGTTGCACACCAGCCACACACAAATCCGGTGTGGGTATTGCAGGGGTAGCAGCGACTGGCGACCCTGCAGTTGCTGGAGAAGAAATGGCATCCAAATGAGCAGCAACATTTTGCATGAACTGCACTTCATGTAGCAATTCCTGAACGACAGGCTTAGGGTGACCAGTGGGGTCCATGGCCTCAGAATACTGTCACAAACCAGCGGACGTGAACCCACTGTGCCACGTGTCCTACCCCCTCTAAGGGCAATGTCAGTAAACCCCTCGATTCTTCACAGTATCCCTGATAGTGGGGATAGACTTTCCCGAGGAGAACACCAGGTCGCTACCTTTTGAGGAGAAAAGGCACATGAGGCAGCTGGTCCAGGAGGTACCAGGGATAGGTACCAGAAGTACAGGCGTAGAAAAGCAGGCAGTCATTACCAGGAGCAACAGTGCAGGACTGAAGGATGAAGCAAAGGCGCAGTCAGACAGTCGAAAGGTCATGACAGGCAGCACAGATACAGATCAGGCAATTCGGATCGGCAACAGGAGAGTCAAGGCTAGCAGGCAGGGATCAGACTGGTAGCAAAATGCAATGACACAAATATGAGTAGGGAACACAAGTGGTTATCAGGAGCCTTAGCAGAGCACAAGGACCTTGACACTGAGGCATCTGAGAAGGGGCCTGAGACACATATATGTACAGGAAGGCTAGAATAGGTCAGCAAGGTCACATGACCTAAGCCACAAATCCCAGTTAGTGACGAGCGCCGGCTCTAAAGGAAGTGCAGCCGGAACAAACAGCAAGCATGCTGTGGCCAGGGCTGAGAGCAAACTGTGGAGCGGGTCCAGAACAACATCACCCACACAGACAGAGCCCAGGACTGCAGCGGGGAAATGGGAAACACTGGCCGCAGATCACCACTGACACACAGCGCCCCGAACCACGGCGGAAAGCAGGGGAACAGCAGCTCACAGCAATGCAATCCTCCACCCATGATTTACCGACCCCCCCCTCTCGTTTTCAGGATGGCCGAGCGGTTTTAGCAGAGTGTCAGCACACAGCTGAAACTCTGCTTGAAATGGCGGACACCTGTGCTGGCACAGATGGCAGCCACCCGATACTTGACGGGATCACAGAGGGAGGAGGCCCCCTCCCTCCCCCATCAGCCGCTGCTCTGTTGTGGCAGTGGCTTATGGTTACCATGGCAACAAGACGCCTTCACAGGCTTCCGGGTTGCCATGGTAGCGCTGAGCCGGAACAGGCTTCTGCTAAAGATAAAGTCACAATACACTACAGTACACTATATAGTATACTGTAGTGTATTATATAGGCATCAGACCCAATGGATCTTCAAGAACCAAGTGGGTCTGGGTCAAAAAAATGTAAAAATAAAAAAAATAAATTTCTTCTTATAGCCACACATTTATCACTGATAAAAAATTTAAAAAATCAAATTCACTAGACATTTTTGATATCACCGTGTCCGTAACGACCTGATCTATGAAAAGGTCATGTTACTTTCCCTGCATGGTGAACGCCATAAATAAATAATAAATAAAAACTATGATGAAATTGAAATTTTGCCCACCTCACTTCCCAAAAAAGGTAAGAAAAAAGTGATAAAAAAGTCGTATGTACGCCAAAATGGTACCAATAAAACCGTCCCCTCATCCCGCAAAAAATGAGCCTCTACATGAGACAATCGCCCAGAAAATAAAATAAAAATATGTCTCTCAGACTATGGAGATTATTGTGCTAAAATGAAACAAATAAAAAAAAGTATACATATTAGTAATCACCATGTCCGTAAGAACCTGCTCTATAAACATATCACATGACCTAACCACTCAGGTGAACACCATAAAGAAAAAATTAAAAAACTGTGCCAAAAAAGCAATTTTTTGTCACCTTACATCACAAAAAATGTAATACCAAGCGATCAAAAAGTCATAAGCACCCTAAAATATTACCAATCAAACCGTCATCTCATACTGAAAAAAATGAGCCCCTACATAAGACAGTCGCACAAAAAATAAACAAAACTATGGCTTTCAGAATAAGGAGAAACAAAAAATCTTTTTTTTCAAAAATGCTTTATTATTTAAAACTGAAACAAACAACCAAAATATTTGGTACTGTCGCGTCTGTAACAACCTCCCCTATAAAAATACCACATGATCTAACCTGTCAGATGAACATTGTAAACAATAAAAACGGTGCCAAAACAGCTATTTTTTACGTTGCCTCAAAAAAAGTGTAATATAGAGCAACCAAAAATCATATATACCCTAAAATAGTACCAACTGCCACCTTATCCCGTAGTTTCCAAAATGGGGTCTTTTTTTGGAGTTTCTACTCTAGGGGTGCATCAGGGGTTCTTCAAATGTGACATGGCAACTTAAAGTTATCCTAGTGAAATATGCCTTCTGTAAACTACAGAATTAGGGTAATAAATATTGAGTTTTGTTTGGCTGTTAACCCTTGCTTTGTTAGTGGAAAAAATTGATTAAAATGGAAAATCTGCCAAAAAAGTGAAATTCTGAAATTTCATCTCCATTTCCATTAATTCTTAATGGGGTTAACAAATTATGTAAAATTAGTTTTAAATACATTGAGGGGTGTATTTTCTAAAATTGGGCCATTTATGGTTGGTTTCTACTATGTAAGCTACACAAAGTGACTTTATAACTGAACTGGTCCTTAAAAATTGAGTTTTGGAAATGTTCTAAAAAGTTTTAAGATTTGCTTCTAAACTTCTAAGCCTTCTAACGTCCCAAAAAATTAAAATGTAATTTACAAAATGAACCAAACATGAAGTAGACATATGGGGAATGTAAAGTAACAACTATTATATGAGGCATCACTATCTATTTTAAAAGCAGATACATTTAAATTTTGAAAATTGCTAAAAAAAAATTTTTGGTCAATTTGGTATTTTTTTTTATAAATAAAAATGTAATATTTTGACTCAAATTTACCACTATCATGAAGTACAATATATGACGAGAAAACAATCTCAGAATGGCTTGGATAAGTAAAAGCGTGTCATGAAGGGGTTAATATTCGCACGGCTAAGCTATTCCACATGTCCAAATTCATATACTATGCCCACGGAGTTAAATGCAATAATATTGTCAGCCCTGGTAAAAAAAAAACTAAAAGAAAAAACATATATTGCTAAAATCCACATAACGCAAAGATCCTTGTCCACTGATTAAAAATTTATTGCCCAGGCATTTCAAGTTTTTTATCCTAAACTCTATGATCTACATTCGAATCCAGCTTCCCCAGTGTCGACACCCTCCACGAGAGCTATTGACCAGTTCCTAGACTCACTCAATCTTCCTTCCATTTCAGAGACAGATAAAATGTCCTTCACGCAATCCTTCACACCTTTAGAACTGGGTAAAGTACTGCAGTCTATCCCAATGGGTAAGTAACCAAGCCCGGATGGCTTCTCCATCAACTACTATAAAAAGTTTAAATCTTCTCTGCTGCCGCGTTTTACCAAAGTGTGTAATGCCCTGTTGGGAGGAAATACCTGGCCACCACAATCTCTAGAAGTCCATATAACTATGTTACCTAAGAAGGGCAAAGATCCTACTGTATGCAGCAGCTACAGGCCGATATATCTTCTCAACACGGACCTAAAGTGGTGGGCTAAAGCCTTAGCATATAGACTGAGTCCTATATTGCCCAGGATTATTGGTGCCGATCAAACAGGGTTTATTAAAGGTAGAAAGGGGAAAGATAATACTGCTAGGGTTATACGTATAATTTCACATGCCATGTCTACTAAAAGACTTCTTCTTCTTCTTTTAAGCACAGACGCTGAGAAAGCATTTAATAGGGTTAGTTGGCCGTATATGATTGCAACTCTGGCGGTTCCAATTCCCTGATATATTCATTAATGCTATACTTACACTATATGATAAACACAAGGTGAAAATAAAAATGAACGGAATCTATTCTTCGAACTTTTACATAAAAAAATGTTACCAGACAGGGTTGCCCATTATACCCTCCATTGTATATACTAGTAATGGAAACCCTAATTCAGACAATTCGAAAGGACCCCCCGATACAGGGATATCGGTTGGGATCTTTCACACACACCACTGCTTTCACTGATGATTTGCTGATATTGACCATAAACCCTTTGCAGTCTCTTCCACGTATCTCTGCTCTGCTGGAACAATATGGAAGTCTGTCGAACTTTAAAGTCAACTTAAGCAAATCGGAAATTATGAATATAATGCTTCCACTACATCAGACACGCCAGCTTCAGCTTCAATCTAAATACACTTAGCCTGTAGATTCCATTAAATATATGGGTCTTAACCTAACACGGGACCTAGCTGCCTTATATAAAGCCCACTATTTGCCAGCACTTCATGACATAACTGAACAGCTTCAAAAACTACATCTACCTTTCATTTCGTGGATGGGCAGGAAAAACTTCCTTAAAGCTTATATTATACCCAAATTATTTTACCTTTTACAAACACTCCCTATTTGGCTTCCTGTTTCTTTCTTTACCAAAATACAATCCATATTAAATTCATTCCAATGGAACAAAGTGCGCTCTAGACTTCTTTTTAGACTTCTAAAACACAAACAAAAGTTTAGAGGTTTTGGGCTCCCAGACCTTCTCACCTATTATAAAACGAACCAGTAGATGGATCACAATCACATTGAACCCACCATCTAATCTATATGCCAGCATTTAAAACAATCTTTTCACCCTGGCAGACCGCTGCTGTTGGTGGGGCATCTCTAAACCCGCCAACTATCACCCTCATGTATTGCCGATGTGTGGCAAAAGCTCAATAAACAAACAGCTCTGATCTCCTCCCCATCGCCTGTAATGCCTTTGAGCCTCCTACCGAAGTATGTTAACCCAGGTATAAGAACCCCCTTAGACTTCTGAAAACAACTTTCTAACATTACAGTAGCAGATATATTTTACACAGATACTATTCCCACATCAGACATTTTACTACAAAAGACCAAAATTCATCCTCCCAACTTTGTACAGCGAGACGACTTCGTGTCTGTAAAACTGCTTACAAGAAACTGCCATCCACACGTCAGGATACATGGCTAGAATTGCACTTATTGAAACAGTCGCCTCACTCCAAAGATCTTTCTTTTCTATATAATTGGCTTTTAACCAATGATTCTCAATTTAAACCCCATGACCCCTTCTGATCCAGAATTACATTTTCTGCTCTCCAGATCATATGGCTTTTCACGCTGTGTAAAGCTTCAAGAGAACTCTCTTAAATTATTAACACGTTGTTACAAAACCCCGGTTTTTCTACACACAATTAATCCCGAGACCCCAGATACATGCTGGGGATGTTGATCTGGCAGAGGCACCTTATCTCACCTCTGGTGCTATTGCTCTCCTATCAAAGATTAATTGGAAGCTATCGAAAATAGCATAAATGAAGTGTGTTCTAGTAAGTTCACATTGACTCCTCAGTTGGTTCTTCTGTGGTGCCCAACCTCCTCTTTTACACCACGAAACACAATCTACCCACATTGTTACTATCTGCAGCTAAATTGTTAATTCCCACATTCCGGCGAAACCCAAGGCCTCCAACCCTACAAGACTAGGCCAATAAGGTCAATCAAATACTTCGACTAGAGGAGCTAGCTCACTATGAAGCTATGACCAGAAAATTCTTCCTCAAAATCTGGGATCCCTGGAGATACATGGACACTTCCCACCTGACTCCTACACAACCTTGAATTTTATTTTATTTATAGTTTACTAACTGCACCCTATGGAGAACTAGTGCAATCCATACACTTTAACCCCCCCCCCCCCCCTTTACCACCCAAACTTTTTACCCGTTTTGTTTTCTTTTTTACTCTCTCTTTCGCTTTTTAGCCCTCTAATTATTTTTCTATTTTTTCAAATTTGTTGATCCACATCTCACTAGCACTGTAGAGGTACACACCCAAATGCAGTAAACTGAAGACTATTCTGTTTGCATTAGAACAATTTGTCATGAATCATATTTAAACCTCTTAATGATTGTGCTGTTTATTGTGAGAAAATGACTTTCTTTGTATTTTGTATTCTATGACCTGCAGAATATCATTGAATAATAAAAAGAGATTTAACTCTGAAGTGCTGTGATGCTGTGTTCTCCCTCAGGCCATTACCCCCTGGGGATTGCTGCAGTGGAAATATTGAAGAATGAGGCTAGAATTAAATGTACAAACATATTTTTTACTGAGTGCAATGTACAACTTTAAATACATTCAATAGCAGCAGATTTTAAGTGCAATCTGCTTGCACCAGTAAGGCTACTTTCCCTCTCCGCTATTGAGATCCTTCATAGGCTATCAATAGCGGAGGAAAATGCTTCAGTTTTGTCCCCATTTATTGTCAATGGGGACAAAAATGAACTGAAGAGAGTGGAGTGCACCAGAATGCATTCTGTTCTGTTTCATTTCGTTCCCAGGAAGCACAGAAAAGCGCTGCAAGCAACGTCTCCGAGTGTATCCTGGGAAGCGAAACAAGACGTTATCTTTGGCACAAAAGAAAACAGATCTGTCCCCCATTGACTTACAATGGTTTTAGAGACGATCCGTCATTGCTATGTTAAAGACAATACAACCGGATCCGTTCATAACAGATACAGGCGGCTGTATTATCATGACAGAAGCGTTTTTGCTGATTCATGACGGATCCAGCAAAAAAGCTGGTGTGAAAGTAGCCTAAGGGATATGGAGGCAGGTTAGTTTCCTGCAGTTTAGCACTTGCATTGTATTGTTCTAGTATTAGTCTAGGTTATGGGTGTCTTAGCAGTAGTCCCTCACCTCACAGCAGTGTCTTCTCAAGGAACTTGAGGAACAAATCTAGTTGATCTCACTGGAAAATCTTTTCCAGGTGCAGGAGCTCTACAGTGAGTTCCCTCTCACACTATCTCTTTGCAGAAACTCCCCCTCCTGGCAGGAAGCATAACCAGCCCCCTCCTACCAAGAGGAGAGGAACAGGATAGTTAGCCCTCTTCCTTGCCAACCATTGCCATCCACATACTTACTGGTAATAATGGCCATAACATATAAAATACTTAACAATAAATAACACAACAATTTACAATAATAGTACCCCCAGGTCTGGGGTAGTATGCTATGATGTTGATAAGAAAGGTTTGTGTCGAACAGTTCCGGTAAAACGGATTGCAGTGACAGTTTACTGCACATGTCAGCGGGAAAAAGCAAGAGAGAGGAAGAAGGATGCTCACATGACCCTGAGAGGGGGGGGGGCTTGCCCTGATTGGTTTAAAAACTAGCAGGCTCCCTGGATGAGTTAATCAATGCTGCAGCAGGTATGGAGGTGCCCTTGCAGAACGTCATTTTGTGTTGGGCTGTGAATGAGGGTGGATGGGTCTATGGGTCTGTGCAGTGTCTGACAGAAAATTATCTTAGGGACAGTGTACAGTCACAATCAAGCTTTTAGAGTCAAGACTAATGTGAGGGACAGTGAATGGAAAGGCTAGTAAGAAGAATTGTGTAGAATAGGGAAAGACAGAGAAATCTTTCAACCAGGGAGTGAGAAAGGAGGAGCTGAGGCTGGATGTGTCAGGCAGTGCTTTCTTACTGCAGTTACTGCCTTATAACACAGCAGCGGAACCTCAAAAGCAGCTACCTACAACAATATTTTTTTTCCTCCATTTGAGGAGAAATACAGAAATATGTTTTGTTTTTCCCCAAACCTGAGCTTAAGTGTTGGTGTGTGGATAATAAGCTCGATACAGCTGTACAACGCCTGTTTTTAAATACAGAGAGTAGCATCTCAGTGAAAACACCTAAAATAGTGGTTCGAAATCTGGGACAGGGAATCTCCAGACAGTTCAAGTGTTTTTATTTATTTTTCTTGAAAAAAAGGTGTTTTACAGTCCAGAGGATAGCATTTTAAATCTTAGTAAAAACACCTGAAATAGTAGTCTGAACTATTTTACAGGTCAAGTTTTGTTGTGGTTTGCAAAAATAACAATATAAGTGTACAGCACATGATTTACAATCTAGAGGGTACAGTTTTAAAACTCTGAGTGAAAACACCGTAAATAGCAGGCTGAAGACAGACAGGTCAAGTGTTGGTGTAGTTTGCAAATTTAGCAATATAAGTGTAAAATGCGTGAAGACACAACATGTGGGGATAATCTTATAGTAGGTTGACAACTTGTGTTTTACACTAGAGAAAGCTTTTTTTTTTAAATCAGCATATTAAAACGCACCTAAGACATTAGGTCTAAATCTGTTAGGGCGTGGATGGGCAAACTGCGGCTCTCCAGCTGTTGCAAAACTACAACTCCCAGCATGCAAAGACTGCTTACAGCTATCAGCCTACAGCAGGGCATGGTGGGAATTGTAGTTTTAGAAACGGCTGGAGATCCGCAGTTTGCCCATCCCTGTGTTAGGGGCGCTGATACTGCATTATTCCCAAAGTAAATCAGTAGCAATGTCTTCAGCAATGTCTTCAGTGTGTTTGTAGAAAGGGAAGGACATTTTATTGTGCCTCTCTGTATTTAAGTTCCAGAAAACAGACTTGCAAGCCGTTAAATACTTTGTGTAACTGTGAAGGGTTCCAAATGAGAGAAACAGGGTCAGACCTTGTCCTTCCAGAGCCAGAATGTGGGTGAAAGCAGCACTAGCATCCGAGTAGAAGCAGCAGGCTACATTTCTCCCTGGCTTCAGAAAGGCACAAACTTATCATTCAAGAGAAAGAGGATGAGATTGTGGATTGATTGTTCACTCCTCCTCTCAGTTACAGCAGGTTGAGGTGGAGGTGGATTTCTTAGTTTGACAGCATACCTTGCAGCCAAGGGTCACAGCTTTCCTCCTGCTCCTACTTGCAGCCCCAGAAAAGCCTTTCAGTGGAGTCTTCACTGCCCCTTCCTAGTGGGGCATTTTTTTTATCCTAAGAAGAGGCAACAAAACCCCACTATGCCCTACAGCAGATAGTCAAGAGAGTCTCCCTGTATACAACTTGTGTCAGAGCAGGCAGGGCTTAGACTGCCCTGAGGAGGAGGTTCAGGAAGAGGCGGGGGCCCCCATGCATAGCTGTGTTGGTGGTCGTAATAATGGCACCTGTAGCCATGGTATTGGTGATGGGGGCAGCGACAGTGGCAGTCAGGGCAAATACAGAGCAGGGAATTGGGAGGGGGGCCAAGGAGTCTACCATGATATACAATTGCAAGAAAAAGTATGTAAACCCTTTGAAATGATATGGATTTCTGCACAAATTGGTCATAAAATGTGATCTGATCTTCATCTAAGTCACAACAATAGACAATCACAGTCTGCTTAAACTAATAACACACAAATAATTAAATGTTACCATGTTTTTATTGAACACACTATGTAAACATTCACAGTGTAGGTGGAAAAAGTATGTGAACCCCTAGACCAGGCATGCCCAACCTGCGGCCCTCCAGCTGTTGCAAAACTACAATTCCCATCATGCCTTGCTGTAGGCTGATAGCTGTAGGCTGTCCAGGCATGCTGGGAGTTGTAGTTTTGCAACAGCTGGAGGGCCGCAGGTTGGGCATCCCTGCCCTAGACTAATGACATCTCCAAGAGCTAATTGGAGTGAGGTGTCAGCCAACTGGAGTCCAATCAATGAGATGAGATTGGAGGTGTTAGTTACAGCTGCCCTGCCCTATAAAAAACACACACCAGTTCTGGGTTTGCTTTTTCCAAAAAGCATTGCCTGATGTGAATGATGCCTCGCAAAAAAGAGCTCTCAAAAGACCTACTATTAAGAATTGTTGACTTGCATAAGGCTGGAAAGGGTTATAAAAGTATCTCCAAAAGTCTTGTTGTTTATCAGTCCACGGTAAGACAAATTGTCTATAAATGGAGAAAGTTCAGCACTGCTGCTACTCTCCCTAGGAGTGGCCATCCTGTAAAGATGACTGCAAGAGCACAGCGCAGACTGCTCAGTGAGGTAACATCCCTGTTAGCGAATCTACGATACGTAAAACACTAAACAAGAATGGATTTCACGGGAGGATACCACAGAGGAAGCCACTGCTGTCCAAAAAAAAACATTGCTGCATGTTTACAGTTTGCACAAGAGCACCTGGATGTTCCACATCAGTACTGGCAAAATATTCTGTGGACAGATGAAACCAAAGTTGAGTTGTTTGGAAGAAACACACAACACTATGTGTGGACAGAAAGAGGCACAGCACACCGACATCAAAACCTCATCCCAACTGTGAAGTATGGTGGTGGGGGCATCATGGTTTGGGGCTGCTTTGCTGCATCAGGGCCTGGACGGTTTGCTATCATCGAAGGAAAAATGAATTCCCAAGTTTATCAAGACATTTTGCCCGAGAACTTAATGCCATCTGTCCACCAGCTGAAGCTCAACAGAAGATGGGTGTTGCAACAGGACAACGACCCAAAGCATAGAAATAAATAAACAACAGAATGGCTTAAACAGAAGAAAATACGCCTTCTGGAGTGGCCCAGTCAGAGTCCTGACCTCAAGCCGATTGAGATGCTGTGGCATGACCTCAAGAAAGCGATTCACACCAGACATCCCAAGAATATTGCTGAACTGAAATAGTCCTGTAAAGAGGAATGGTCAAGAATTACTCCTGACCGTTGTGCACGTCTGATCTGCAACTACAGGAAATATTTGGTTGAAGTTATTGCTGCCAAAAGAGATTCAACCAGTTATTAAATCCAAGGGTTCACATACTTTTTCCACCTGCACTAATGTTATTAGTTTAAGCAGACTGTGAATGTCTATTGTTGTGACTTAGATGAAGATCAGATCACATTTTATGACCAATTTGTGCAGAAATCCATATCATTCCAAAGGGTTCACATACTTTTTCTTGCAACTGTATCACAGTCTGATAAATGTAATAGAAGAAGACATTGCTGCACACAGCTTTTTAAGTTGCAATTCAGTGAAAGAGTTTATTCATAACATCTTTATGTCGTATACATGATCCAATTTAGAGCCCATATATAACAATTAGCCAGTCATATATATAGAGATACCGAGTCTGATAAAAGTGGCAGGGAGGGTGAGGATTCCGATGATGATTGTGTGTTGGACAGAACCTGAGAGCCAAAACAGGGTTCTGAGGAGTAAGAGCTAACTTCAGAGGAGGAGGGTGGTGGCAGTGGGGGACACTGTGGGTGCATTAGGCCCAAAATGTGCCAGAGCTAAGCCAAACTTGGCTGCCTGTAGCTCTCTGCAAGTATCTCCTGTCTGGCAGTTTTCTCCACACTGCCAGAAGACAGAAGCATTGCCCTGTGCACACTCTGCAAGAGTAAAATAAGCCGTGGGCAGTCAAACACAAACAGGCACCACAGCTCTATTGAAGCACATGAAGCAGCATCAACCCATCCTATGGGCAAACAGAGGTGGCAGCCAGCTATTGCAACAAGAGTTTGCACTTTCTTCTGGTCTACCTTGTGGCAGCCAGGCTGCATTCCCAGGCAGTATGGTGTTTTTCACATTGTTGTCATCACTTTCTGCTTCTCCCACTCAGATTTCTCCACTCTGTCTTCAGCCATCAATAACATGCATGGCCACACCCAGCAAGCTTAATCCCTTAAGGGCATCGCCATATTACACCTTAAGGACAAGGCCATTTTTTGCAAATCTGACCAGTGTCACTTTATGTGGTGATAACTTTAAGACGCTTTTACTTATCCTGGCCATTCTGAGATTGTTTTTTCGTCACATATTGTACTTCATGACACTGGTAAAATGGGGTTAAAAAAAAAGTATTTTTATTTATAAAAAAAATACCTCATTTACCAACGATTTTGAAAAATTTGAAATTTTCCAAGTTTCAATTTCTCTATTTCTATAATACATAGTAATACTGCCCAAAAAAGTTATTCATTTACATTCCCCATATGTTTACTTCATGTTTGGATCATTTTGGGAATTCCATTTTATTTTTTGGGGACGTTACAAGGGTTAGAATTTTAGAAGCAAATCTTGAAAATGTTCCGAAATTTTAAAAAACCCACTTTTTAGGGACCAGTTCAGGTTCGAAGTCACTTTGTGAGGCTTACATAATAGAAACCACCCAAAAATGACCCCATTCTAGAAACTTCACCCCTCAAGGTATTCAAAACTGATTTTACAAACGTCGTTAACCCTTTAGATGTTCCACAAGAGTTGATGGAAAATTTCAGAATTTCGATTTTTGTGGAAAATTTTCCATTTTAATCCATTTTTTCAAGTTACCAGGTACGGGTTAACAGCCAAACAAAACTCTATATTTATTGCCCTGATTCTGTAGTTTGCAGAAACACCCCATATGTATATATACATTACCCCATTTTGGAAACTACAGGATAAGGTGGCAGTTTTGTTGGTACTATTTTAGGGCAAATATGATTTTTGGTTGCTCTATATTACACTTTTTTTGAGGCAAGGTAACAAAAAAATAGAAATTCTGAAATTTCACCTCCATTTGCCAATAACTCTTGTGGAACACCCATAGGGTTAACAAAGTTTGTAAAATCAGTTTTGAATACCTTGAGGGGTGTACTTTCTTAGATGGAGTCACTTTTATGGAGTTTCTACTCTAGGGGTACATCAGAGGCGGGCTTCAAATGGGACATAGTGTTGAAAAACCCGTCCAGCAAAATCCACCTTCCAAAAAACGTATGGCGTTCCCTTCCTTCTACGCCCTTCCGTGTGCCCGTACAGTAGTTTACAATCACATATGGAGTGTTTCTGCAAACTACTGAATCAGGGCAATAAATATTGAGTTTTGTTTGGCTGTTAAGCCTTGCCTTGTTAATAGAAAAATGGATTAAAATGGAAAATTTGAAAAAAAAAATTGCTGTTTACTGATCGTTTTTATTTTTTGTTATTTACATAGATGATCTGACAGGTTAGAACGTGTGCTATTTCTATAGAGCAGGTTGTTACGGATGCGACAATACAAAATATGACTACTTTTTGTAAATTTTTGTTTCAGTTTTTCTTAATAAAGCATTTTTGAAAAAAATGATTTTTTTTTAGTGTCTCCACATTCTGGAAGCCATATTTTTATTTTTGGGCGACAGTCTTATGTAGGGGCTCATTTTTTGCGGGATGAGATGGCGGTTTGATTGGCACTATATTGGGGTGCATATGACATTTTGGTCGCTTGCTATTACACTTTTTGTGATGTAAGGTGACAAAATGGCTTTTGACACCTTATTTATTTTTTATTTTTTGCTGTGTTCACCTGAGGGGTTAGTTTATGTGTTATATTTATAGAGCAGGTTGTTACGGATGTGGCGATACATAATATGTATACTTTTTATTTATTTATTAAAGTTTTACACACAATAATATTTTTGAAACAAAAAAAAAAATCATGTTTTAATGTCTCCATAGTCTACTAGCCATATTTTTTTAATTTTTATGGGCTATTGTCCTACGTAGGGTATAATTTTTTGCGGGATCAGATGGCGGATTGATTGGCGCTATTATGGGGTTCATATAAATTTTTGATCGTTTGCTATTATACTTTTTGTGATGTGAGGTGACAAAAATGTTTTTTTTACACTTTTTTTTTTTTACGGTATTTACCTGAGGGGTTAGATCATGGAATATTTTTATAGAGCAGGCTTTTATGAATGCGGCGATACCTAATATGTATACTTTTTATTTTTTTATTTTACTTTAACACAATAACAGCATTTTAGAAAAAAAAAATCATGTTTTAATGTCTGCATAGTCTGAGAGCCATATTTTATTATTTTGTTGGGCGATTGTCCTATGTAGGGGCTCATTTTTTGCGGGATAAGATGGCGGTTTGATTAATACTATTTTGAGAGGCATATGCCTTTTTGATCGCTTGGTATTACACTATTTGTGATTTAAGACAAAATAGCTTTTTTTACACCATTTTTTTAGTTTTTTTTATGGTGTTCACCTGAAGGGTTAGGTCATGTGATATACGTACGCATCGATACCTAATATGTGTAGTGTATTTTATTTTTACATTTTTTTTAGTGCTAGCTGTTTTTTTTTTCTTTTTTTCTTTTATTTTTCTTTTATTTTTTTGACCCAGACCCACTTGGTTCTTGAAGATCCAGTGGGTCTGAGGTCTATATAATACAGTACAGTACACTATATAGTGTACTGTACTGTATTTTTTACTTTAGACTTAGTCTGATCAGACTTCTGCCTTTAGCTCTCCCTCTGTGCTCCCATCAAGAATCGGGGGCTGCAAGGGCACAGCAGCCCCTGATGGGAGAGGGAGCTCCCTCCCAGTAAACCCCTTCCATACAGCAGTCCGTATGGAAGGGGTTAAATGGCTAGCATCTGAACAAGCACAGATGCCAGCCGTTTTTAGCAGAGTGTCAGCAATGTGCTGACACTCTGCTAAACCACTCTGCCACCAACGAATATTACAGAGCAGGCGGGGGATTGTGATCCTGCCTGCTGCACTGCCGGCCTTCCGCAGCGCCCGCGCCACATCAGTGATGCCCGCAACCCCCCCTCCTGCACAGCCCGCCTGCAGATCTCACAGGGCTGCAGGGGGGAAAAAATAAAAAATAAACCGCAACTTTTAAGTTTCTGATCAGAAATTGCAAAAATCGCTGCAAACCGCAGGTCTGAATTGACCTGTGGTTTGCAGTGATTGCCGATATGGGGGGGGTCACAGGACCCCCCTCGGAATTTGAACATGTTTCCTGCTGCATGATCGCAGCAGGAACCATGTTCCTAGCGCAATTTTTTTTAAATATATACCATTTTTTTCAGGACGTACGGCGGGTTTATTCTTCCTGGACGCATCCGCGCGTCATCTCGCGAGACTCGAGATTTCCTGTAAACGCGCGCTTGCGCTCACAGGATCGCGTCGGGGAGAAGTTAAACTACAGTCTGCCAGCCACATAAAATCCTCCTAACGCTAAGTCCTACCTGTTATGCGCCACGTTAATGGACTCACACTCCCTGGATTTTATGTGGCTGTCGTGGCCCATAACAGGTAGGACTTAGCGTTAGGAGGATTTTATGTGGCTGTCATGGACCATAGCAGGTCAGATTTAGCGTTAGTACCCACTCTAGGAGACAACCGTGTCGGGGTGAGTGGGCTTACTACCTTTTGATCAAAATGTAAACTAATGTCTCCACTGTTTGCATGCGATATCACTAATGTCCTCTTATAGCTCCCATCTAGGGCAGAGCTCTTGTTGCAGAGTGCTGTTGCATTTCTGTGTTTGTATGTATAATTGCCATAACCTACGTGCACCTGCATACAGGGAGTGCTGACTGACCCCCCTTGTGTTTTTGTTTAGTATGTGTTGGAGGTGTGGCGACCTCCTTCCCAGTCGTGCACACCTGACTAGTTCTTCTGCCCTAGATGCTGGTTTTTAATCAGAGTGAGTATAAAGCTGAATGTGTACTCACATTGCCTGCCAGTAGCCATCTGGCTCCAGGAGGAGTGCACAGTGGGCTCGGCATGCATGTTGGTACCTGCATCCCCGGATCTAATGGAGGCTGTTACAGCACCAGAAGGGGTTAATAAGTACGGTCTATCCCAGCATGCATGCTGGACTCACACTCCCTGGATTTTATGTGGCTGTCGTGGCCCATAACAGGTAGGACTTAGCGTTAGGAGGATTTTATGTGGCTGTCATGGCCCATAGCAGGTCAGATTTAGCGTTAGTACCCACTCTAGGAGACAACCGTGTCGGGGTGAGTGGGCTTACTACCTTTGATCAAAATGTAAACTAATGTCTCCACTGTTTGCATGCGATATCACTAATGTCCTCTTATAGCTCCCATCTAGGGCAGAGCTCTTGTTGCAGAGTGCTGTTGCATTTCTGTGTTTGTATGTATAATTGCCATAACCTACGTGCACCTGCATACAGGGAGTGCTGACTGACCCCCTTGTGTTTTTGTTTAGTATGTGTTGGAGGTGTGGCGACCTCCTTCCCAGTCGTGCACACCTGACTAGTTCTTCTGCCCTAGATGCTGGTTTTTAATCAGAGTGAGTATAAAGCTGAATGTGTACTCACATTGCCTGCCAGTAGCCATCTGGCTCCAGGAGGAGTGCACAGTGGGCTCGGCATGCATGTTGGTACCTGCATCCCCGGATCTAATGGAGGCTGTTACAGCACCAGAAGGGGTTAATAAGTACGGTCTATCCCAGCATGCATGCTGGACTCACACTCCCTGGATTTTATGTGGCTGTCGTGGCCCATAACAGGTAGGACTTAGCGTTAGGAGGATTTTATGTGGCTGTCATGGCCCATAGCAGGTCAGATTTAGCGTTAGTACCCACTCTAGGAGACAACCGTGTCGGGGTGAGTGGGCTTACTACCTTTTGATCAAAATGTAAACTAATGTCTCCACTGTTTGCATGCGATATCACTAATGTCCTCTTATAGCTCCCATCTAGGGCAGAGCTCTTGTTGCAGAGTGCTGTTGCATTTCTGTGTTTGTATGTATAATTGCCATAACCTACGTGCACCTGCATACAGGGAGTGCTGACTGACCCCCCCCCTTGTGTTTTTGCAAAGGAAACATATGTAAGTGCACCAATCACCACACAGACCCCCCCATCCAACCCCCCCCTGTCACTGATTAACCCCTGATTAACCCCTGATCACCCCATGTCACCCCCCCGTCACTAATCACCCCCCTGTAAGGCTCATTCAGACGTCCGTATGTGTTTTACGGATCCATCCGCAATTGCGGACAAGAATAGGACATGCTCTATCTTTTGCGGAGCTGCGGCCGGATGTTTCAGGGCCGAAACCCGGAAGTTCGCGGCCGCAGCTCCGCAAATGCTGATGCAGCGAGCACATAGTGTGCTCTTCGCATCACCGCCGGCCCCATTCACACTGAATGGGTCCGCATCTATACCGCAGAATTGCGGAATAGATGTGGACATTTTTGCGGACGTGTGAATGGGGCCTTACTTTTTTTTTTTTTTTTGCACATTTTTTGGCAGAGATTTTTTCATCCACATTGATTGATGCGAATGAAGAAATCTGTGCCGTTCATTTTTTTTTTTTTCCGCCCAGAGGCTAAGCGGAAAAAAAAATCTCATTACCCGTATGCTCAATATAAGGAGAATAGCATAAACTCCTCATGCTGGCCATACATGTAATGATTGCAGAGACCCCTAAAATGCCAGGGCAGTATAAATTACATGTGACCCCATTTGAGAAAGAAGACACCCCAAATTTTATTTTTTGTCACAAGTTAGTGGAATATGAACTCGCCATGCCCCTCACGGAATACCTTGGGGTGTCTTTTTTCCAAAATGGGGTCACATGTGGGGTATTTATACTGCCCAGGCATTTTAGGGGCCCCTAAAGCGGGAGAAGAAGTCTAGAATCCAAATGCGTAAAAATGCCCTGTGAAATCCTAAAGGTACTCATTGGAATTTGGGCCCCTTTGCGCACCCAGGCTGCAAAAAAGTGTCACTCATGTGGTATCGCCGTACTCAGGAGAAGTAGGGCAATTTGTTTTGGGGTGTATTTTTACATATACCCATGCTGGGTGAGAGAAATATCTCTGTAAATTGACAACTTTGTATAAATTTTTTTAAAAAGTTGTCATTTACAGAGATATTTCTCACACATAGCATGGTTATATGTAAAAATACACCCCAAAACACATTGCCCTACTTCTCCTGAGTACAGCGATACCACATGTATGACACTTTTTTGCAGCCAAGATGCGCAAAGGGGCCCAAATTCCAGTGAGTACCTTTTAGGAGGGCATTTTTACGCATTTGAATTCTCACGCTTTAGGGCCCCTAAAATGCCAGGGCAGTATAAATACCCCACATGTGACCCCATTTTGGAAATAAGACACCCCAAGGTATTCCGTGAGGGGCATGGCGAGTTCATAGAAGATTTTTTTTTTGGCACAAGTTAGCGGAAATTGGCTCTTTTTTTAAGTCTCATATTCCACTAACTTGTGACAAAAAATAAAATTTTACATGAACTCACCATACCCCTCACGGAATACCTTGGGGTGTCTTCTTTCTAAAATGGGGTCACTTGTGGGGTATTTATACTGCCCTGGCATTTTCGGGGTCTCTAAAGCGTGAGAAGAAGTCTGGAATCCAAATGCGTAAAAATGCCCTGTGAAATCCTAAAGGTACTAATTGGAATTTGGGCCCCTTTGCGCACCCAGGCCGCAAAAAGTGTCACACATGTGGTATCGCCATACTCAGGAGAAGTAGGGCAATGTGTTTTGGGGTGTATTTTTACATATACCCATGCTGGGTGAGAGAAATATCTCTGTAAATGACAACTTTTTAATTTTTTTTATACAAAGTTGACAATTTACTGAGATATTTCTCTCACCCAGCATGGGTATATGTAAAAATACACCCCAAAACACATTGCCCTACTTCTTCGGAGTACGGCGATACCACATGAGTGACACTTTTTTGTAGCCTGGGTGCGCAAAGGGGCCCAAATTCCAACGAGTACCTTTAGGTTTTACATGGCTGCTCACAATTTAGCCCCACCCAAAATTCCAGAACAGTAAAAACACCCCACAAATTACCCCATTTCGGAAAGTAGACACCCCAAGGTATTCACTGAGGGGCATAGTGAGTCTGTGGGAGATTTTTTTTTTTTTTTGCCAGAAGTTAGCAGAAATGGAAACTTTATTATATATTTTCTTTCCTCAGAAAGTGTCATTTTCCGCTAACTTGTGAAAAAAAATGAAATGATACATGAACTCACCATGCCCCTCCTCGAATACCTTGGGGTGTCTTCTTTCTAAAATGGTGTCATTTGGGGGGTATTTATACTTTCCTGACATTCTAGCACCTGAAGAAACATGACAGGTACTCAGAAAGTCAGAGCTGCTTCAAAATGCGGAGATTCACTTTTTTGCACCATAGTTTGTAAATGCTATAACTTTTACCCAAACCAATAAATATACACCCTTTGGATTTTTTTTTTATCAATGACATGTAAAAACAATAAATTTAGAGAAAAATTTATAAAGAAATTTGTTTTTTTTTTGAAAAATTTTACATCAGAAAGTGAAAAATGTCATTTTTTTGCAAAAATTTCGGTCATTTTTGATTAATAGCAAAAAAAGTAAAAATGTCAGCAGCAATGAAATACCACCAAATGAAAGCTCTATTAGTGAGAAGAAAAGAAGGTAAAATTCATTTGGGTGATAAGTTGTATGACGGAGCAATAAACGGTGAAAGTAGTGTAGTGCAGATTTGTAAAAAGTGGCCTGGTCATTAAGGGTGTTTAAGGGGGGCTGATGTGGTTAAGGACTCGGACATCAGGGCGTACCCATACATCCTATGTTCTTAAGGGGTTAAAAGGGTTGACTGCCTGTAAAATGGCCACTGATGGAGAATCATGTGACCAGGCAAATCCCCTCCATGTGATGTCTTCTCTATTCAAACACCCTGCACTAAACTCCCAACAAAAAAAAGGGTCACATGACCCTCCATCAGCAGCCATTTTATTGACCGGACCCCTTTGTGGACAGCACAAATATTAAACAATAGGAGGATATCTTGGGATTGACAATTATACCAGGGACGTGGAAGGTTATATGGTCCAGGGTAGGCTAAAACCTCCATTTGCATGGCCTATTAAGAACACCGTTATAAGGCCTTATTGTTTAGATATCATATTCCATCCTTTCATCATCAGAATCATCCCACACTACCATCTGTTTGCTATTGCTGACTAGCAGAAGAGGGTATTTTGGGAGAACCCATTAAAACCTGTATGGAATGAAGTTGTGGATATGGCCTTGCAATTTCTTAGACATAATTTTCCAAGTGCTATGGGAAGTCAGTCCTCTTGGCTTATAGCATAATTTTGGAAACAAACTTTACCTCTATATCTCTCATGGAGATATTTGAATAGATTTGTGAAAGTCATCATTCTGGATACTTACCATTAGAGAAGAGCGAATCCTTTAAAAATTAGATTTGCCGGTTGGCCGATTGTTTTGGAAAAAGTTCGGTTTGACACAAATTTGTTCACTGCGAATTTCTTAACCACTTAAGCCCCCCTAGCTTAAACACCCTTAATGACCAGGCCACTTTTTACAATTCTGCGCTACACTACTTTAACTGTTTGTAGCTGCGTCATGCAACTTACCACCCAAATGAATTTTACCTCCTTTTCTTCTCACTAATAGAGCTTTCATTTGGTGGTATTTCATTGTTGCTGACATTTTAACTTTTTTTGCTATTAATCATAAATTAACGATTTTTTTGCAAAAAAATGACATTTTTCACTTTCTGTCACAAAATTTTTCAAAGAAAACTACTTTTCAATATAAAATTTTCTCTAAATTTATTGTACTACATGTTTTTGATTAAAAAAAAATGCAGTAAGTGTATATTTATTGGTTTGCGCAAAAGTTATAGCGTTTACAAACTATGGTGCAAAAAAGCGAATTTCCGCACTTTGACTTTCTGAGCACCTATCATATTTCCTGAGGCACTACAATGCCCAGACAGTAGAAACACCCCACAAATGACACCATTTCGGAAAGTAGACACCCCAAGGTATTCGCTGATGGGCATAGTGAGTTCATGGAAGTTTTTATTTTTTGCCACAAGTGAGCGGAAATGAAATTTTTTTTTTTTTTACAAATTCTCATATTCCACTAACTTGTGACAAAAATAAAATTTTACATAAACTCACCATACCCCTCACAGAATACCTTGGGGTGTCTTCTTTCCAAAATGGGGTCACTTGTGGGGTAATTGTACTGCCCTGGCATTTTAGGGGCCCCTAAAGCGTGAGAATCCAAATGCGTAAAAATGCCCTGTAAAATCCTAAAAGTACTCATTGGAATTGGGGCCCCTTTGCGCACCTAAGCTGCAAAAACTGGCACACATGTGGTATCGCCGTACTCGGAGAAGTAGGGCAATGTGTTTTGGGGTGTATTTTTACATATACCCATACTTTTTGTGAACAATATCTCATTAAATCACAACTTTTCCATTTTTATACAAAGTTGTCCATTTACCGAGATATTTCTCTCACCCAGCATGGGTATATGTAAAATACACCACAAAACACATTGCCCTAATTCTCCCGAGTGCGGCTACCATGTGTGCCACTCAACCAAGGTGCAAAGGGCCTAAATTCCAATGAGTACTTCAGGATTTCACAGAACATTTTACGCATTTGGATTCCAAACTGCTTCTGACGTTTAGGTGCCCTAAAATGCCAGGATAGTAAAAATACCACACAAGTGACCCCATTTCGGAAAGAAGACACCCTAAGGTATTCACTGAGGGGCATAGTGAGTTCATTGAAGTTTTTATTTTTTGGCACAAGTTAGTGGAAATTTGATTTTTTTTTTTTTTTTTACAAAGTCTCATATTCCACTAACTTGTGACAAAAAATAAACTTTTACATGAACTCACCATACACCTCACAGAATACCTTGGGGTGTCTTCTTTCCAAAATGGGGTCACTTGTGGGGTAATTGTACTGCCCTGGCATTTTAGGGGCCCCTAAAGCGTGAGAATCCAAATGCGTAAAAATGCCCTGTGAAAATCCTAAAGGTACTCATGGGAATTTGGGCCCCTTTGCGCACCTAAGCTGCAAAAAAGTGTCACACATTTGGTATCGCCGTACTCGGGAGAAGTAGGGCAATGTGTTTGGGGGTGTATTTGTACATATACCCATACTGAGTGAGAGAAGTATCTCTGTAAATTGACAACTTTGTATAAAAAAAATGGAAAAAGTTGTGATTTACAGAGATTTTCTCACACAAAGTATGGGTATATGTAAATACACCCAAAACACATTGCCCTACTTCTTCTGAGTACGGCGATACCAATGTGTGCCACTTTTGTGCAGCCAAGATGCGCAAAGGGGCCACAATTCCAATGAGTACTCAGATTTCAGGAGGGCATTTTTACGCATTTTTCTTCTGCACGCTTTAGGGCCCCTAAAATGCAAGGGCAGTATAAATACCACACATGTGACCCCATTTCGGAAAGAAGACACCCTAAGGTATTCACTGAGGCATAGTGAGTTCATTGAAGTTTTATTTTTGGCACAAGTTAGTGGAAATTTGATTTTTTTTTTTTTTACAAAGTCTCATATTCCACTAACTTGTGACAAAAAATAAGCTTTACATGAACTCACCATACACCTCACAGAATACCTTGGGAGTGTCTTCTTTCCAAAATGGGGTCACTTGTGGAGGTAAGTTGTACTGCCCTGGCATTTTAGGGGCCCCTAAAGCGTGAGAATCCAAATGCGTAAAAATGCCCTGTGAAAATCCTAAAGGTACTCATGGGAATTTAGGCCCCTTTACGCACCTAAGCTGCAAAAGTGTCACACATTTAGTATCGCCGTACTCAGGGAGAAGTAGGGCAATGTGTTTGGGGGTGTATTTGTACATATACCCATACTGAGTGAGAGAAGTATCTCTGTAAATTGACAACTTTGTATAAAAAAATGGAAAAGTTGTGATTTACAGAGATTTTCACACAAAGTATGGGTATATGTAAAAATACACCCCAAAGCACATTGCCCTACTTCTTCTGAGTATGGCGATACCAAATGTGTGCCACTTTTGTGCAGCAAAGATGCGCAAAGGGGCCCCAATTCCAATGAGTACCTTTTAGGAGGGCATTTTTCGCATTTTCTTCTCACGCTTTAGGGCCCCTAAAATGCAAGGGCAGTATAAATACCCCACATGTGACCCCATTTGGGAAAGAAGACACCCCAAGGTATTCAGTGAGGGGCATGGCGAGTTCATAGAAGATTTTTTTTTTGGCACAAGTTAGTGGAAATGGATTTTTGTTTTTTTCTCACAAAGTCTCCTTTCCGCTAACTTATGACAAAAATTCAATCTTTCATGGACTCAATATGCCCCTCAGCGAATACCTTAGGGTGTCTTCTTTCAAAAATGGTGTCATTTGTGGGGCGTTTGTACTGCCTTGGCATTTGAGGGTCTCCACAATCATTACATGTATGGCCAGCATTAGGAGTTTCTGCTATTCTCCTTATATGGAGCATACGGGTAATGAGATTTTTCCGTTCAGCCTCTGGGCTGAAAGAAAAAATGAACGGCACAGATTTCCTCATTCGCATCGATCGATGTGGATGAAAAAATCTCTGCCAAAAATATGCAAGAAAAAAAGAGGGGCCTGGCGATTGCCAGGACATAGGGGCTCCGCCCAAACATCCATACCCACTCAGCTCCTATGTCCTGGCAAGCGTGATTTCTCCATTCACATCGATCAATCGATCGGTGTGGAGGAAGAACATCTTTGCCAGATTTTTGATACAAAGTGTTTGCCAAAGCATATGAACTCCAACACCTCTCCTCAGCTCAAATGCCAGGGCAAACATACCTGTCCTGCAGAGGAGAAATCTCGTCTTGCAGCGCCGCATACACCGACTTCACGTGTCTTCTGACAGCAGCGCAATGCTTCTCTCAGAATGCACATCAGTGCTGCGGCGTTTTCATCGGTTGGTCCGTTGGTCTGTTGGTATACCTGGAAAATAAAGGGTGGTTAGGGAAAAAAAAAAAAAAAAAGAAGAAAAACAGGCAGCAGGCACATGACTTGAACGTTGCAAACTTTATAAAACATGAATAAAACCTGAACATGAAAAAAAACCTGAACTTTTAAAACCTGAACTAACTCAAGATTTTATTTTTCTTGCTACCTGTTTAATTTTTTTCTTTTTTAACCATATCACTCTTTATTTTCCTTGCAGAAACATCTCCTTTCCCATGGGACAATGTGTAAAGTGTAAATCACACAGAGATGGTGAGAAGTACATTATGCACTTTATCCCAAGTGAAAGGAGACGTTTCTACCGTTTCACACTTCTGCAGTAGCACAGCAGCACCGTACCCTATGTGTTAGGGTCTCTCAAAACCTAGTATCCTGAGAGACCCTCGAGCCTGATTATAAAAACTACCTGTGTCGTGCATTCCCTATCCTAAGTGTACCTGGGTGTGGTACTTCCGGAAACACTCCCTAGGCATAGGGCAGGGCGGTCAGGACAGTCAGGACAGAAATAGCAGGGTGTCACGCCTTATTCCACTCCTGCTACAGACACGACATTTTTTCGGGGTGACGGTTGGGTTGAGGTACCAGGAACGGCACTGGGGAAGTGCCGCTCGTGTAGACGGCTAACTACACTGGTGGATGGGGCCACGGAACCTCCTGGATACAGGAGGTTCTCGATGATCTCTTCCTGAAATTTGAGGAAGGATCCTGTTCTCCCAGCCTTACTGTAGAGAAACGTAACTATTATAGGCAGCCAATTGAATCAGATATACAGACACCTTCTTATACCAGCGTCTGGTGCGTCGGGAAATTAAATACGGGGCCAACATCTGATCGTTGAAGTCCACCCCTCCCATGTGGAGATTATAGTCGTGGACGGAGAGGGGCTTTTCAACGACACTGGTTGCCCGTTCAATTTGAATTGTCGTGTCTGCGTGAATGGAGGAGAGCATGTAAGCGTCACGCTTGTCTCTCCATTTCACCGCGAGCAGTTCTTCGTTACACAGTGCAGCCCTCTGCCCCCTTGCAAGTCGGGTGGTAACGAGCCGTTGGGGAAGCCCGGCGACTAGGTCGCACGGTGCCACAGCAGCCAATGCGTTCTAGGAACAAATGCTTGAAGAGGGCCACACTTGTGTAAAAGTTGTCCACGTAAAGATGGTACCCCTTGCCGAATAAGGGTGACACCAAGTCCCAGACTGTCTTCCCACTGCTCCCCAGGTAGTCAGGGCAACCGACCGGCTCCAGGGTCTGATCTTTTCCCTCATAGATCCGAAATTTGTGTGTATAGCCTGTGGCCCTTTCACAGAGCTTATACAATTTGACCCCATACCGGCGCGCTTGCTTGGGATGTACTGTTTGAAGCCAAGGCGCCCGGTAAAATGTATTAGGGACTCGTCTACGCAGATGTTTTGTGCGGGGGTATACAAATCTGCAAATTTCTGGTTGAAATGGTCTATGAGGGGCCGAATTTTGTGGAGCCGGTCAAAAGCTGGGTGGCCTCTGGGACGGGAGGTGGTGTTGTCACTAAAGTGCAGGAAGCGCAGGATGGTCTCAAAACGTGTCCTGGACATGGCAGCAGAGAACATGGGCATATGATGAATTGGGTTCGTGGACCAATATGAGCATAATTCATGTTTTTGTAATGCCCATGTTGAGGAGAAGGCCCAAAAAGTTCTAAATTCGGAAACTTGGACTGGTTTCCACCGGAAAGGCTGGGCATAAAAGCTTCCCGGGTTAGCGGTAATAAATTGTGTGGCATACCGGTTTGTTTCTGCCACTACTAAGTCAAAGAGCTCCGCAGTGAAGAACAGCTCAAAAAACCCTAGTGCCGATCCGATTTGAGCCGTCTCCACCCGAACTCCTGACTGGGCGGTGAAAGGGGAACTAATGGTGCGGCTGAAGATGGGGACTGCCAATCAGGATTTGCCAGCACCTCAGGGACTCTAGGGGCTCTACGGGCCTGTCTGCGCGGTGGCTGCGGCGGGGGAATTACTGCACGTGCCACCGTACCAGCTTCAACTGCCCTTCTGGTGCTCGCTACTTCACCATGTGTTACGGCAGTGCTGGTAGAAGGTCCAGGGCGGGCTGCGCTGCTGGTGTATGCCTCACCACGTAATCCGGCAGCGCCAGCCCACTCTGCTGCCCTTGAGCGGATCCTGCGCTACCTGCGGTCTAGCGACACGGGGCCGGGTACGCCTGGTGCTATCAGGGACCTCAACCTCCTCGTCCGAACTTTGAGTCAGAGAGCCACTGCTTTCTACAGGTTGGTATTCTGACCCGCTAGATTCGTCAGATGAGGGTTCCCATTCCTCATCCGACTGGGTCAGAATCCTGTAGGCCTCTTCAGGAGAATACCCCTTGTTTGCCATTTGGGATACTAAATTTAGGGGTATTCCCTGAGACTACCAAGAAAAAAGCAAGCCTGTCTTACAAATGGGAGTGTAGCGAAGTACAGAAGCCGCTGCGATTGATAAAAAATATCAAAACTGATTTTTATCGCCGCAGCGCTTGTGAAGGATTGTGCAGTGATACAAAAAAAAATTTTTTGTCACTGCGGCGAGGCGGGCGTGGGTGAGCGCAGGTGTGGGCGACCGATCAGGTCTGATCGGGCAAACACTGCGTTTGGGGTGGAGGGCGAACTAAAGTGACACTAATACTAATATAGATCTGACTGTGATCAGTTCTGATCACTTACAGATACTATAAAAGTATAAATGCTGATTAGCGCTACGCTAAACAGCGATCCAGTGACTGCGGTGCGGTGGGCTGGGCGCTAACGCTAACTACCTAACAAAGGGGCCTAAACTAAGCTAAGCCTAACAGTCAATCCAAGTGAAAAAAAAAAAAAGTGACAGTTCACAAAAGTGACACTGATCACTTTTTCACTTTCACTATGTACTGACAGGGGGTGATCAAGGGGTTAATTAGGGTGATGGGGGGTGATCAGGGCCTAATATGTACTGATTGGTGCACTTACTTGGGATCTGTGCTCTGTGCTGGGTCCAACCGATGAAAAGGACCCAGCACATGGCACAGATCCCTATAAACTACATTTATTTGTAAATACACTGTAGATCACCATTTTCTATAGGTGATTTTAAAAATCACCAGCCTGCCAGCGATGATCATTGGCTGGCAGGCTGGTGACTCACCTCCCCCGAGTCCAGCGGTGCGTTCCATGTGCGTTCCACTGGATGCTGTAGCGCGTCTTCTCGCGTCTCGCGAGAGGACGCACGGATGCGTCCAGGAGGAATAAACCTGCCGCCGCCAGGACGCATCCGTGCGTTCGGCGGTCGGGGACAGGTTAAAAAAGGGCTATATCCTGGCTGCAGAGAGCCTTTATAGTGGTGTAAAACACTGTGCCTTGCAGTAACACTCATAGTAAATATGCTTTGGTAATGAAATAATACTGTGAGTCTGTATGACATGCAGGTGACAGGCGTCGCTCTTAGAATCACTGCACGCTTCCCTTATTTGGGCAGTCACGGGGCCAAAACTTAACAAATAACTCAAGTATGAAATCACTCTTACAGGTCGATGTTAGCGCCAAGAAGAAGTGCACTCCTTTTACACCGTCGTCAGCTGATTCCACATAGATGTCTACAGAACCTGTTCTATTAAGCGATTAAACAAGTAGAGCTCCCTGACAGCAGTAAGTTTGTGTTGACGTCACTGATTATTTTGCCCTTCATCTGATCCGTTAGAACAATAACCCACAAAAAACGGATCCTGTCTGTGAAGCATCTGCCTTCACTTGGTCAGCATTTGGTCAGTAATCCATCAGTATTGCTAATGCCAAAAAAAACAGGAGTGGAACCAAAACAGAGATGACACGTGAACAGAATGTGTTTGTAGCTACCAAATCATAAGCCAATTCTGATGGGACCATACAGGCCTTACAGCTGCTACACAGAGAGGCTCCGTTGTGCGTCAGAAGAAGGGTCAAATAAATGATGATGTCAGCCAAGCCAAAAAGGCTAAATAGTGGCCCAATCATACAGTGGGGAGGGTGGGAACAGCATGATAAGTCCACAGAGTGGCCTAATGACATAGTGGTGAGGTAGCAGCAGCATGAGAAGACCACAGTGACATAGTGTGGTGGTGGTGGCAGCATCAGGAGGCCACAGAGTGGCAAGGTGACATAATGTGGAGGTGTAAACAGCATGAGGAGACCGCAGAGTGGCAAGGTGACATAGTGTGGAGGTGGCAGCAGCATGAGGAGACCACAGAGTGGCAAGGTGACATGGTGTGGAGGTGGAAGCAGCATCAGCAGGCCACAGAGTAGCAAAGTGACATAGTGCGAAGGTGGCGGCAGCATCAAGAGGCCACAGAGGGGAAAGGGTACATAGTGTGAAGGTGGCAGAAGCAGGAGAAGGGCACAGAGTGGCACAATGACAGAGTGTGGAGGTGGCGGCAGCATCAGTAGACAACAAGGTGGCAAGGTGACATAGTGTGGAGGTGGCGGCAGCATCAGGAAGCCGCAGAGTGGCAATGTGACATAGTGTGGAGGTGGCAGCAGCATGAGGAGACCACAGAGTGGCAAGGTGACAGTGTGGAGGTGGCAGCAGCATGAGGAGGCCACAGAGTGGCATGATGACATAGTGTTGAGGTAGCAGCAGCATCAAGACACCACAGAGTGGCAAGGTGACATATTGTGAAGGTAGCAGCAGCATTAGGAGACCACAGAGTGGCAAGAAGACAGACATATTGTGGAGGTAGTAGCAGCAGTATCAGAAGACCACAGAGTGACCCAGTATCCGCTGACGATGGTGGGTGTAAGAAGGAGCACTTGGTATCAGATGTGTGGCATCAGGCGGGTGGCAGCATCAGAATAGTAGCTGTGGCAGCTAGCCAGAAGAAACTGGTCTATTTTTTTAAGGTTTTGGTGAGGCAGCATGGATGATCTAATCTGATGCATCAGGCATTGGTGGGTAGAAATCCTGGCTGATCCACACCTGATTCATCTTGACAAAGGTCAGTCCCTTCACATTTAGGGTGGACAGGCGAGTTCTCCTTGGGGTAACTACGGCCCCCGCCGCACTAAACACCCACTCTGATGCCACACTACTGGCTGGGCAGGACAGCTTTTCCAGTGCAAACTTGGCCAGTTTCGGCCACAAATCCTGTTTGGCTGTCCAGTAGTCCAGCGGATCTTCAATGACGACTGTCAGGGTGCACTACAAGTATGTCACAATCTACTGGTTCAGGTTGTGCTCTATGTCTAGCTGCTGGTGAGTAGTTTCTTCACTAGGCGGGGGGAAGACTTCAGGAACCGCTTGAAAAGCAGATTGAACACATGTGCCATGCAGGGCACATGTCTCAGCCCTCCTTGACGCAGCACCGACAACAAGTTGTTCCCGTTTTCGGTCATCATGGTTCAGATTTTGAGTTGTGGAGAAAGCCAGGATTCGATTTCTTGATGAAGGACACGTAGCAGTTCCTCCCCTGTATGACTCCATTCGCCCAGGCAAACCAGATGCAGAACGGCGTGCGTGAGAGTGATGAGAGGGGTCGCACATGGCTTGCATACACTACATGCCTCCAACATAATTCTTGGATCTCTACATGAAAATAATGTATTTGCTGTAAATCGTGAAAGGGGCATAGTTGGAGACATTAACTTCACAAGAGATGCAGAGCAGCGGAGTTCAGACACCTGTATTTGCTTCCCGCTGTTTACTGCTCCTGACTTAAAAATGGGGCAACCAGCTTCAGCTTCCTCTGATGTGTATGCCTACAGAGTCCTTTTGTTATGGCTTTTCACAGGGAGCAAGAATGTTATACACAACTCTGATGGAACTCCTGATCTTAAGAAACCGGACTTTAACTCCAAAGCAGAGGCTCTCCTGTCATGTCTTGTGTGCTGTGGAGATTGAATGCAGACGGAGAAGATAAAAACACATGAATATTTTCAACTTACTGAAGCTGCTTGATTTAATTGTGAATAGATGGTAAAGGCAAAGTCTGCTGGTGTGTTGTCATCAGCACCTTTATTATGTTTACTGCAGGACCCACGACGACGTAATTCGGTCCATACAGCAAAAGTAGGTCTACAATCGTCCATCAATTTTCCCCCAAAAAACATGTTTGAAATAAGAAATTTCACCAATGAAAGGTGTGGGGAGTCGCTCTGGTAGACAGCGGTGCGGGTGCAGTTTAGAGGCAAAACAAGGAGTCCAGATTGTGCAACAAACAGTGTTTTATTCACACTTGCACACCATAAATGAAAAACAGTCTCTTTGGTGACAGTTCACACACAACGGAAATAACGTGGCAAAACAAAAACAGGCCAACACAGGTTCAGTCACCTGGGAGGTGTAGGTGCAAGTTCGCACCACGCTGTCGGCCCAGCCGCAGGAGAATCCAGCTTCAGGTAGCCAGGAACAAAACACCTCCTTGCTGAGTTCTTTCCTCCAGGACAGAGAACTCCTCAGCCCTGTTAGCAGCTCCACGATAATCACCACCTCCAGCTGCTGAGCTGGCTGAGCTTTTAAACCCAGCCCAAAACCAGGACTGGGTCGTGGGGAGCAGCCACCCACCCTACACTTTAGCTGCTCCCGGTAAGAGCCGGCCCGGATCGGCTTTGCAGCCATGCTATTTAAACTCTGTCAGTAGCACTAGCTGCTGCTGACATCAACAAAAACGGGCTCTTACCTCACCGAGGCTATGAACCTCGGTGACACATACCTGCCATCCACGACGGCACCCTGCACCTTACCACACCCCCTTTGTTCAGCCCTGAGGGGTGGACACATGTGAGGCAGTGGACGCTGGAAAGGGCATCTGCATTTCCCTGCAAGCGACCTGCCCTATGTTCCACGGAGAACTTGAAATTTTGAAGGGATAGGAACCACCTGGTGACCCGAGCATTCCTCTCCTTGGCCTGACTCATCCACTTGAGGGGAATGGTCGGTCACCAGGCGGAACCTCCTCCTAACAGGTAGTAGCGGAGAGATTCGAGTGCCCACTTGATAGCCAGGCACTCCCTCTCCACTATACTATATCTGGACTCAGCGGGACTGAGCTTACGGCTCAGGAAGACAACGGGATGTTCTTCCCCGTTGACCTCCTGCGACAGTACCGCACCGAGGCCTACCTCCGAGGCGTCGGTCTGTGCGACAAACTCCTTGTTGAAGTCGGGTGTCACCAAAACCGGGGACCCACACAGGGCCGACTTCAACGCGGAGAAAGCCTCCTCCGCCTTCTCACTCCAGCTAACCCTCCCAGACTTTCGCCCCTTCAACAGGTCTGTCAATGGCGCTGCTATTGTGGCAAAGTGGGGCACAAACCTCATGTAGTATCCTACAATCCCCAGGAACGACTTTACCTGCCTGGTGGTGACCGGTCGGGGCCAGTTGCGAATGGCCTCTACCTTAGTTACCTGAGGTTTGATGACTCCCGCCCAATTACATATCCCAGATATTTGGTCTCTTCCAACCCAATCGCACACTTTTTTGGATTGGCGGTTAGTCCAGCTTTCCTCAGGGCATCCACTACCGCCTGCACCTTGGGTAAATGGCTTTCCCAGTCGGTGCTGTGGATGACTACATCATCTAAGTAGGCCGAGGCGTACCGACGATGTGGTCGCAGCACTATGTCCATTAACCTCTGGAAAGTGGCGGGGCGCCATGCAGGCCAAAGGGTAACACCTTGTAGTGATACAGGCCCTGCGAGGTAACAAGCGCGGTTTTTCCTTAGCCGCCTCCGTTAAGGGTACCTGCCAGTACCCTTTAGTGAGGTCCAGCACAGAAAAATAACGGGCTTGTCCTAAATTTTCAACAAGCTCGTCTACTCGGGGCATGGGATACGCGTCAAACTTGGATACTTCATTTAACTTGCGAAAGTCGTTGCAGAACCATAGCGTCCCATCCGGCTTAGGTATTAGGACTATGGGACTGGCCCACTCACTTTTCGACTCCTCAATGACATCGAGCTTCAACATTAACTGCACTTCCTCCGCGATGGCCCGCCGCCGAGCCTCGGGTACTCGGTATGGTTTTAACCGGACCTTGGCCTGAGGCTCAGTGACGATGTCATGTCGGATGAGAGACGTGCGGCCAGGGAGGTCCGAGAACACATCCGTGTTCCGACTGAGGAACTCCCTGACTTCCTGAACTTGTGTGGAAGACAGGCTGTCTGCAATTTTTACCGTGGTTACGGCTTCACAGGCCTCGAACGGTGGGGCTGGACCCTTTTCACCTAGAAGCCCTGGCCGGGGGCTGTGGTCGTCGGCCGTGTCCCTATCTTTCCACGGCTTTAGCAAATTCACATGGTACACCTGCTCCGGCTTGCGCCGCCCTGGCTGGTGTACTTTGTAATTTACTTCCCCTACCTTCTCGACCACCTCATAGGGGCCCTGCCACCTAGCTAGGAATTTGCTGTCAAGGGTGGGTACCAGAACCAACACTCGATCTCCCGGATTGAAGCCCCGTACCCGAGCCTGACGATTATACACCCTACTCTGGGCTTGTTGCGCTGCCTCCATATGCTCCCGGACCAACGGCAACACCCTTTCTATCCGTTCCTGCATCTGGGTGACATACTCAATGACACTTTTGTGGGGACAGGCTGTTGTTCCCATGCTTCCTTGGCGATATCCAACAGGCCCCGAGGGTGTCTGCCATAAAGCAGTTCGAAGGGCGAGAACCCAGTAGAGGCCTGGGGTACCTCTCGCACTGCGAACATGAGATAGGGCAGAAGCAGGTCCCAGTCCTTCCCATCTCTAGACACCACCCTTTTTAACATATTCTTTAGAGTTTGGTTAAACCTCTCAACAAGACCGTCTGTTTGCGGATGGTAAACGGACGTCCGTAACTGCTTTATACGCAACAATTTACACAGTTCCTTCATTACTTTGGACATAAAAGGGGTCCCTTGGTCTGTCAGAACCTCTTTTGGCAGGCCCACACGGGAAAACATCTCCATTAACTCTTTGGCAATGAGCTTAGCTGAGGTATGTCGCAGAGGCACCGCCTCCGGATACCGAGTGGCATAGTCGAGAACTACCAGAATGTGTTGGTGGCCCCTAGCAGACTTTGGTACAGGCCCAATTAAATCCATAGCAATTCGCTCAAACGGTACTTCAATAATTGGCAGAGGTACCAGAGGACTACGGAAATGTGGCTGGGGGCTAGTTACCTGACAGGTTGGACAGGACTTACAATAATTTTCTACTTCCTTGAACACACTGGGCCAATAAAACCGCTGCAGTATGCGGTCCTGGGTTTTCTGCCACCCCAGGTGTCCCCAAGAACATGTTGGTGGGCAAGCTCCATGACAAGCTTGCGATACGCTGTGGGCACCACCAACTGTTCAACAGGTTCACCTCGGATTTGGTTCACCCGATACAACATATCCTGCAGAACAATAAATCGTGGGAACATTAATTCAGCCCCTGGTTTCTGGGGTTTACCATCAATTTCCAGCACATTCTCCCAGGCCCTGGTTAGGGTTTGGTCCCGGTGTTGTGCGGTCCCAAAATTTTCCCGGAGACATTGAGGTCTGCCAACTCAGGTCCCGGTGGCAAGTCCTCCGTGTCTCCCACCATTACACTCAGTGGGGTTGTCTCCCCCACTACCGCTGCAGCAGTGGTCACCCCTACCGCTGGCCCTTCAGACTCGGGCTCCCAGGGTTCTGGCCTTCCAGGGGTATCAGGCCACTCTGCTAGGGTTACCCCTGTCTCAGGGCTATTAGTCACTTTCATCTCAGGCCACAGTGACGGAAAACCAGGAAGTCTCTCCCAATTATTAGTTCATAGGGCAGCTTTGTGGAGATCGCCACTTCACAAGTCCAGGTGCCGACCGCCGTGGACAGAGACATTACAGCAGTGGGATAGTCCTTTAAGTCTCCGTGTATGCACACCACACCCACTGTCCGGCCCGTATACTGGGTGGGCTGTACCAGGGCAGCACTTACCAGGGTTACCAGGCTCCTGAGTCCAACAGCGCCACTGCCAGGTTATCCCCGACTTGCACCTGGCACAGATGACGATTGTCTATTGTCCCGGGGATGCCGGTCGCACACAGTCTCCGGGCATACATGGAAGCCCGGTACCCATAATTAGTCTCCATGGGTTCCCCCACTGTGGACAGTTGGCCCTTATGTGTCCAGGCTCCCGACACTGCCAGCAGACCACTGGGGACGGATCTGCAAGAGGTACATCCCGGGCGGGTTTGGCCGGCCGCCGGGACTGGGGTGGAGATTTCCGGGGTTTGACTGGCCCCCTCCCAAAAGAACCCCCTGCAGGTTTCTGGTGGCCTCATATCGCTCCACCAGGTCGACCATCTCAAAGGGCATTGGTGGGGGATACCTGGCCGATCCAGTGTTGAAGGGAGTAAGGCAAGGCCCTCCAAAACATGTCAGCCAGCAGCCGGTCCAGCATAGCAGTCGGACTTAGAACCTCAGGCTGCAGCCATTTTTGCAACCTGTGCAGCAACTCATAGTACTGCGGCCTGGCGGGTTCAGCCACTTTGAAGTCCCACTGGTGGACCTGCTGAGCCCGGACCAACACGTTTACCCCCAGTCTGGCCAGGATCTCCCCCTTCACCGTGGAATAGTCAGCAGCCTGGTCGTCTGCCAAATCAAAAAAAAACTTGCTGGGGTCCGGATGCCAGGAGCGGAGCAACCACCTCGGCCCACTGGTCACGGGGTAGCTTTTCCCTCACGGCGACCTTCTCAAAAACCGCCAGGTACGTCTCAACGTCGTCTGCGGGGTCATTTTGGGATCGCCGCACGGACCGCTTTCCGGGCATCATGGACGTGGTGGGACGCTCCTGCCGCCTGTAACGCCATCACATGTTGTAGCAGTAGTTGGTTGGTCTCCCGCTGCTGCACGTTAGCCTCTATGAGAGCCTTCACAGCAGCCTCCATGTTGCCAGAAACTCCTGCTTGCAGCTTTGCTGGCTTAATATATTCCATGCACTTTAGAAAAACAAAACTTCGGCGTTCACGCCAGCCTCACTGCGCATGCCCGCATCCGACACCAAATGTGGGAGTCGCTCTGGTAGACAGCGGTGCGGGTGCAGTTTAGAGGCAAAACAAGGAGTCCAGATTGTGCAACAAACAGTGTTTTATTCACACTTGCACACCATAAATGAAAAACAGTCTCTTTGGTGACAGTTCACACACAACGGAAATAACGTGGCAAAACAAAAACAGGCCAACACAGGTTCAGTCACCTGGGAGGTGTAGGTGCAGGTTCGCACCACGCTGTCGGCCCAGCCGCAGGAGAATCCAGCTTCAGGTAGCCAGGAACAAAACACCTCCTTGCTGAGTTCTTTCCTCCAGGACAGAGAACTCCTCAGCCCTGTTAGCAGCTCCAGGATAATCACCACCTCCAGCTGCTGAGCTGGCTGAGCTTTTAAACCCAGCCCAAAACCAGGACTGGGTCGTGGGGAGCAGCCACCCACCCTACACTTTAGCTGCTCCCGGTAAGAGCCGGCCCGGATCGGCTTTGCAGCCATGCTATTTAAACTCTGTCAGTAGCACTAGCTGCTGCTGACATCAACAAAAACGGGCTCTTACCTCACCAAGGCTATGAACCTCGGTGACACATACCTGCCATCCACGACGGCACCCTGCACCTTACCACAAAGGATAATGGAATTTGGTTCATACCGAAGAAATTCTACAATCACCTATTAATTTTCCCAAAAAAAGCCAGTTTCACAGAAAAAATTTCACTACTACATAATTTGATCCATACAGCCAAAGGAAGTGTACAATTACGCATCAATTTTCCCTTAATTTTTTTTTTTGAAATAACAAATTTCAGCAATGTAAGGTAATGGAATTCAGTTCATACCAAAGAAAGTCTACAATCACCCATCAATTTTCCCCAAAAAAGCCAGTTTCACAGAAAAAAATGTCACCACTACGTAATTCGGTCCATACAGCAAAAGTAGGTCTACAATCACCCCTTAATTTTCCCCCAAAAAGCCTGTTTTACATAATAAATTTTAGCACTACGTAATTGTCCATACCACAAAAGGAGGTGGCTGAGTTCAGCCACCTCTATTTGCTTTCCGCTGTTTACTGCTCCTGACTTAAAATTGGGGCAACCAGCTTCAGCTTCCTCTGATGTGTATGCCTATGGAGTCCTTTTGTTATGGCTTTGCACAGGGAGCAAGAATGTTATGCACAATTCTGATGGAACTCCTGATTAGAGATGGCCCGAACTATCCGCCGGCGAACAGTTCCCGGCGAACATAGCTTGTTCGCGTTCGCCGCAGCGGGCGAACACATGCGATGTTCAGTCCGCCCCCTATACATTATCATTGAGCAAACTTTGACCCTGTACCTCACAGTCAGCAGACACATTCCAGCCAATCAGCAGCATACCCTCCCTCCCAGACCCTCCCATCTCCTGAACAGCATCCATTTTAGATTCATTCGGAATTTGCAGTCTTAGTGAGAGGAGGGTGAGTGTAGTTGCTGCTGATTTAATAGGGAAATCGATAGCTAGGCTAGTGAATTCAGTGTCCATTCCAGTCCTGAAAGACTCATCTGATCTCTGCTGTAAGGACAGCGTCCTGACAGCACCCCAAAAAGCCCTTTTTAGGGCTGCAACATTAGTCAGCTTTTTTTTTTCTCCATATACATATTGCAGTTGCCTGGCCTGCCTGTGTGTGAGGAGCTGCAGGCCCACAGACTGTAGTGTGCCCACCCCTGTCATCCCATGTGGCACAGGACTTTGCATTAAAAAAAGCCATTTCATTTTTACACTTTAATCTAAGGTTAGTTGCCTGCCAGTGTGTGTCAGGCTGACTTCCACTGACTGTAGTGTGCCCACTGCCAGTGCCCACCACTCATATCGGCTGGCACAGGACTTTGCATCAAAAAAGGCATTTAATGTTTACACTTTAGTGTAATTTCAGTTTCTTGCCTGCTGCTAGTGTGTGTCAGGCCGACTTCCACTGACTGTAGTGTGCCCACTGCCAGTGCCAACCCCTGTCATCCTGTGTGGCACAGGACTTTGCATCAAAAAAAGGCATTTAATTTTTACACTTTAGTGTAATTTCAGTTGCTTGCCTGCTGCCAGTGTGTGTCAGGCCGACTTCCACTGACTGTAGTGTGCCCACTGCCAGTGCCCACCACTCATACCGGCTGGCACAGGACTTTGCATCAAAAAGGGCATTTGATGTTTACACTTTAGTGTAATTTCAGTTTCTTGCCTGCTGCTAGTGTGTGTCAGGCCGACTTCCACTGACTGTAGTGTGCCCACTGCCAGTGCCCACCCCTGTCATCCCGTGTGGCACAGGACTTTGCATCAAAAAAGGCATTTAATTTTTACACTTTAGTGTAATTTCAGTTTCTTGCCTGCTGCCAGTGTGTGTCAGGCCGACTTCCACTGACTGTAGTGTGCCCACTGCCAGTGCCCACCCCTGTCATCCCGTGTGGCACAGGACTTTGCATCAAAAAAAGGCATTTAATTTTTACACCTTAGTGTAATTTCAGTTGCTTGCCTGCTGCCAGTGTGTGTCAGGCCGACTTCCACTGACTGTAGTGTGCCCACTGCCAGTGCCCACCCCTGTCATCCCATGTGGCACAGGACTTTGCATCAAAAAAAGGCATTTAATTTTTACACTTTAGTGTAATTTCAGTTGCTTGCCTGCTGCCAGTGTGTGTCAGGCCGACTTCCACTGACTGTAGTGTGCCCACTGCCAGTGCCAACTACTGATACCGGGTGGCACAGTAGCTTGCCGATAAATAAGGCATTTAATTTTTAGACAGTAGTCTAAATTCAGTTGCTTGCCTGCTGCCAGTGTGTGTCAGGCCCACTTCCACTGACTGTAGTGTGCCCACTGCCAGTGCCAACCACTGATACCGGGTGGCACAGTAGCTTGCCGATAAATAAGGCATTTCATTTTTACACATTAGTCTAATTTCAGTTGCTTGCCTGCTGCCAGTGTGTGTCAGGCCCACTTCCACAGACTGTAGTGTGCCCACTGCCTGTGCCAACCACTGATACCGGGTGGCACAGTAGCTTGCCGATAAATAAGGCATTTAATTTTTAGACAGTAGTCTAAATTCAGTTGCTTGCCTGCTGCCAGTGTGTGTCAGGCCCACTTCCACTGACTGTAGTGTGCCCACTGCCTGTGCCAACCACTGATACCGGGTGGCACAGTAGCTTGCCGATAAATAAGGCATTTCATTTTTAGACAGTAGTCTAATTTCAGTTGCTTGCCTTCTGCCAGTGTGTGTCAGGCCCACTTTCACAGACTGTAGTGTGCCCACTGCCAGTGCCCACCACTGATACCGGGTGGCACAGTAGCTTGCCGATAAATAAGGCATTTAATTTTTACACATTAGTCTAATTTCAGTTGCTTGCCTGCTGCCAGTGTGTGTCAGGCCCACTTTCACAGACTGTAGTGTGCCCACTGCCAGTGCCCACCACTGATACCGGGTGGCACAGTAGCTTGCCGATAAATAAGGCATTTCATTTTTACACATTAGTCTAATTTCAGTTGCTTGCCTGCTGCCAGTGTGTGTCAGGCCCACTTCCACAGACTGTAGTGTGCCCACTGCCAGTGCCCCCCACTGATACCGGGTGGCACAGTACCTAGCACGCATAGTACCACTTATCTAAAAAAAAATGACAGCCAGATGCAGGCCACCCCGCAGGGGCCGTCATGGTCGTGGTGCTGTGATTTCCACTGTCCCTGGAATAAGGCCACGTACCCTGAACCTGAAAAATTCTGAGGACATAGTTGACTGGCTTAGACAGGACACCCACTCTTCAACAGCTTCCGCTAAGAACCTTGACGCATCATCCTCCTCCAGCTCAGCTTCGGTCACCTGCTCTCAAGTTACCACGCACCTGCCCGCCGCCACCACCACCACTACCACCAAAGCCACCACAGCCGCTTCACTTGATCCGTCAGAGGAGTTATTTACACATCAGTTGGATGCAATTAGTGATGCGCAACCATTATTGCCAGATGATGTAGATTACAGGGATATGTCTCAGTCAGGCAGGATTACACACATGGACGTACAGTGTGATGATGATGATGATGATGTTGTACCCGCTGCTGCTTCCTTTGCTGAGGTGTCAGATACAAGTGAAGCGGTTGATGATGACGATGTGTCCACAGATGCCACGTGGGTGCCTGCTCGAAGAGAAGAAGAGGGGGAAAGTTCAGAAAGGGAGACAGAGAGAATGAGGAGACGAGTTGGAAGCAGGGGGTGGTCGTCGCACGGAGTTAGTGGCACAGTCAGACAGCACGTATCGGCACCTGGGGTCAGCCAGACAGCACGCCAGTCAACGCATGCTGTTGCCACCACCAGAATGCCGTCATTGCAAAGCTCAGCAGTGTGGCATTTTTTTTGTGTGTCTGCCTCTGATAACAGCAATGCCATTTGCAACCTGTGCCAAAAGAAACTGAGTCGTGGGAAGTCCAACACCCACCTTGGTACAACTGCTTTGCGAAGGCACATGATCTCACATCACAAACGCCTATAGGATCAAAACATGAGTACAAGCTGCACACAAACTCAAAGCCACCATGCTCCTCCTGGTCTAGCATCTTCAGCCACGTCAACCACTGCTGTCCTGCCTGCCCCCTCTCAACCAACCGCCACTCCTCCTCTCACCTGCAGCAGTTCCTGCTCATCTGCCCACAGTCAGGTGTCTGTCAAGGACATGTTTGAGCGTAAAAAGCCAATGTCACAGAATCACCCCCTTGCCCGGCGACTGACAGCTGGCTTGACGGAACTCTTAGCCCGCCAGCTTTTACCATACCAGCTGGTGGAGTCTGAGGCCTTCAAAAAATTTGTCGCTATTGGGACACCACAGTGGAAGGTACCCGGACGAAATTTTTTTTCAAAAAAGGCAATCCCAAACCTCTACCACGTCATTGAAAAGGAAGTCATGGCATCTCTGGCATACAGTGATGGGGCAAGGGTCCATCTGACCACTGATACCTGGTCTGCAAAGCACGGTCAGGGCAGGTATATCATGTACACTGCGCATTGGGTCAACCTGCTGACGGCTGACAAGCATGAATGCGTGGCTCCGCAGCGGAGTTGGTGACACCGCCACGACTTGCAGGCAGACCTATTGCCACCTCTTCTACTCCTACTCCATCCTCTTCGATATCCTCCTCGGCTGAGTCCTCTTCTTCTGCGTTGTCTGGCTGCACATCAACTGAATCCCCCCAGCTCCCCAGGGGCTATTCCACATCCCGGATACGACAGTGTCACGCTGTCTTGGGGTTGACTTGCCTGAAAGCAGAGAGCCACACAGGACCAGCACTCCTGTCCGCCCTGAACGCACATGTGGATCAGTGGCTGACCCCGCACCAACTGGAGATTGGCAAAGTGGTGTGTGACAATGGAACAAATTTGTTGTCGGCATTGAATTTGGGCAAGTTGTCACATGTGCCGTGCATGGCACATGTGTTGAATCTCATCGTACAACGCTTTGTGTCTAAGTACCCAGGCTTACAGGACGTCCTCAAGCAGGCCAGGAAGGTGTGTGGCCATTTCAGGCATTCCTACACGGCCATGGCGCACTTTTTCGATATTCAGCGGCGAAACAACATGCCAGCGAGGCGCTTGATTTGCGACAGCCCAACACGTTGGAATTCAACACTCCTAATGTTCGACCGCCTGCCCCAACAAGAAAAAGCCGTCAACGAGTATTTGTATGACCGGGGTGCTAGGACAGCCTCTGCGGAGCTGGGAATTTTTTTGCCACGTTACTGGACGCTCATGCGCAATGCCTGTAGGCTCATGCGTCCTTTTGAGGAGGTGACAAACCTAGTCAGTCGCACCGAAGGCAACATCAGCGACCTCATCCCATTTGTTTTCTTCCTGGAGCATGCCTTGCGAAGAGTGCTGGTTCAGGCTGTAGATGAGCGTGAAGAGGAAGAGGAAGAGTTGTGGTCACCATCACCACCAGAAACAGCCTTGTCATCATCGCTTGCCGGACCTGCGGCAACGCTGGAAGAGGAGTATGAGGAAGAGGAGTCAGAGGAGGAATGTGGCGGCTTTGAGGAGGAGGAAGACCAACCACAGCAGGCAGCCCAGGGTGCTCGTTGTTGTCACCTATCTGGGACCCATGGTGTTGTACGTGGCTGGGGGGAAGAACAGACCGTCAATGACATCAGTGAGGACGAGGAACGGGAAATGAGTAGCTCTGCATCCAACCTTGTTCAAATGGGGTCATTCATGCTGTCATGTCTGTTGAGGGACCCTCGTATAAAAAGGATGAAGGAGAACGACCTGTACTGGGTGGCCACGCTACTAGACCCCCGGTATAAGCAGAAAGTGGCAGAAATGTTACCAAATTACCGAAAGTCGGAAAGGATGCAGCAGTTCAAAACCAAACTAAAAAATATGCTTTAGACAGCTTATAAGGGGGATGTCACAGCACAACGGGAATCTAACAGGGGAAGAGGTGAGTGTAATCCTCCTCCTACCACTGCGGCAAGGACTGGACGATTTACAGATGTGTTGTTGATGGAGGACATGCGGAGCTTTTTCAGTCCTACTCATCGCCACAGCCCTTCGGGATCCAGCCTTAGAGAACGTCTCGACCGACAGGTAGCAGACTACCTTGCCTTAACAGCAGATATCGACACTCTGAGGAGCAATGAACCCCTTCACTACTGAGTGTGCAGGCTTGACCTGTGGCCTGAGCTATCCCAGTTTGCGATAGAACTTCTGGCCTGCCCTGCTTCAAGTGTCCTGTCAGAAAGGACCTTCAGTGCAGCAGGAGGCATTGTCACTGACAAGAGAAGTCGCCTCGGTCAAAAAAGTGTTGATTACCTCACCTTCATAAAGATGAATGAGGCATGGATCCCGAAGGGACTGACAGTGGGGGATACGTTTGACTAACAAAAGGCCTGATTACATGCCTTGGCCTCAAAATGGTCCCCACGCTGCTGTATTTAATGTCTGCATACCGGATGACTTTCGTGAATTCTTCACCACCAACTAGGGTTCAAGCCGCAATGTTTTAGTCACTTTTCTGCCTGGAAAACATCAATTTTTCCGGCCGCTGCTACAATAGCGGCTGCAACAATGCCATTATTTTTCAGGCATGTGTACATGCCTAATTTTTCTGTCCTATGGTGCAGCACTGTGGCTGCAAAAACAAACCAAAAAAAAAGGCACATACAAGTGTCAATTCCCCTTCGTGATTGTTACCTTTTTGTGGTGAAGGGGCTTGCGTATCACAATGAAGCAATCATCACCTCTATGAGTGTGTTGGCAATGTTGCCACACCCCAGATGATAAGGCCGTTGCTTCATTATTGTCAGACCAAAAGCGATCGGACGGCTGGATAATATTTCATAGAAAAAACATTAATTTACCTTTTTTTTATTTTTATGTTGTATGGGTTTTTAATACATAAAATAAAAAATCATAATAAAGTCTCTTAATAGTTTATTAGGAATAGTGCAGACAATTAAAAAAATCCCCATCAATTCCAATACAAAGCAAGTACAGAGCTCAGAACTAAATCATTTCATGATGTCGTAATGGTTCGTTAATTCAACAATGTTTAATCAATTCGACACACGTCCCCAGATAGGGTCCGTAACAGGGATTAAACTGATAGGAATAGTACTAGTTAAGACACCACTCATATAGGGTGCCACAGCACATTGCTCTGTGCACGCGCAGTGCCCCAATTTGGGAGTAAGAGGACTGACCAAGCTGCATTTTCCATCTCCCGGTTCCTGAAATCATTTCAGTTTGGTGTATGAGAGTTTGGTCTGTCACTGTGAAGGCAGTCGAAGGTACCCGGCCTAAATTTTCTTTCACAAAAGGCAATCCCTGATATGGGACGTTAGAGGGATTAAATTGATGAGAATAGTACTACAGAAAATACCACTCATATCGGGTGTGACAGTTAATTGCACGGTGCAGACGCAGTCACCGTGGATTAAAACAGAGTGGAGGGAGCCAGCGTTTTTTTAACCATCTCCCGTTCGAAAAATCAATTCAATAAATGGCCCCCAGATTGGGGACGCTAGAGGGATTAAACTGATGAGAATAGTACTACAGAAAATACCACTCATATCGGGTGTGACAGTAAATTGCACGGCGCAGATGCAGTGACTGTGGATAAAAACAAAGGGGAGGGAGGCAGCGTTTTTTTAACCATCTTCCCGTTCGAAAAATCAATTCACCTTTCTGGGACCCTTGGTGTTGTACGTGGCTGGGTGGAGGAAGAAACCTTCAATGACATCACCGGCACGTGGCTAGCTTGGTATCCAACCTTGTGCAAATGGGGAGTTTGCGGTTGTGCAAATGAACTGTTTGCGGTGCATTTAAAAGGGAGTTTGGTCTGTCAATGTCTGTGAAGCGGGCGTAACCCTTATCGATACAACCCCGTAACCCTGATCGATACAACATCATACCTCATCGTATACACACACTAGATGTTTTAAACCACGTTCAAAACTTTTTTGGATTGTTAGGTGATTTATGCCTTTTATGGATTAAAACCCAACTCTGCGTCAACTATGTAATTTTCCATGGAAGTTTTGCCATGGATCCCCCTCCGGCATGCCACAGTCCAGGTGTTAGTCCCCTTGAAACAACTTTTCCATCACTATTGTGGCCAGAAAGAGTCCCTGTGGGTTTTAAAATACGCCTGCCTATTGAAGTCTATGGCGGTTCGCCCGGTTCGCCTGTTCGCGAACATTTGCGGAAGTTCGCGTTCGCCGTCCGCGAACAGAAAATTTTATGTTCGCGACATCACTAGTCCTGATCTTAAGAAAATGGACTTGGACTCCAAAGCAGAGGATCTCCTGTCATGTATTGTGTGCTGTGGAGATCGAATGCAGATGGAGCAGATAAAAACACATGAATATTTTTAACTTACTGAAGCTGCTTGATTTAATTGTGAATAGATGGTAAAGGCAAAGTCTGCTGGTGTGCTGTCATCAGCATCTTCATTATGTTTACTGCAGGACCCACGACGACGTAATTTGGTCCATACAGGAAAAGGAGGTGTACAATCACCCTTCAATTTTCCCCCAAAAAACATGCTTGAAATAAAAAATTTCACCAATGAAAGGATAATGGAATTCAGTTCATACCGAAGAAAGTCTACAATCATGCATCAATTTTACCCAAAAAAGCCTGTTTCACATAAAAAATTTCACCACTAGGTAATTTGGTCCATACCGCAAAATGGGCTTTACCACATATAACTGCACTGCTGAAAGGCAAATATCTTTTTCTTTTGCCACTAATATATGGCAAAAAGGGCTTTAGCACATATAACCGCACCGCTAAAAGGCAAATAGGCCCGTATTTTTTTTTTTACACTTTTCCACTACACAAGGCTTTTCAACATATAAGTGCAACGCTGAACGGCGAATATATTTTTATTTCACCACTAATACACGGCAAACTGGGCTTTTGAATATATCACTACACCGCACAAGGGCAAATACATTTTTCTTTCGCCACTAATACACGGCAAAAAGGGCTTTACAACATATAACTGCACCGCACAAAGGCAAATAAGACGTACTGTAGAAATATTTCCTTGTAATAAACCCGGTTAATGTCTATATCAAACAGCACTTGCACCCCAATAACAAGAACAGTTTGCTGGAATTACAGAGCTGTCTAATGGCAATTTGGATCCCCAGTCAGTGCAACAAGGTGTAATAGGATTGTTCCTATTACCTAGTCTGTAACCCCCCTACTGAACCCTGTTCTACATAAATGCTGTGGAACTATTCCTCCCTATCCTTTCCCTATACCTTGAATAATCTCTCCCTGCACTTATAAATCGTTTTTTCACCACAATCAGGTCTTTCCTATAACTGCCCCTAGCGCCTGCAGACGTCTCTCCCTGCACTAAGTACACTGGTAAATAGCAGAATCTAAGATGGCTGACACTATTTATAGGGCTGTGACATCACAGGGCTGGCTGGCTGCTGATTGGCTGCATGCATGGCATTATGGGTGATTCCGCCTTCCCAGAGTTCCTTTCTTCATGTTCTCACAGCAAAATATAAATCTATAGGCATTGAGAAACGTGATAAAAGCAAATAAAATGTACTAAAACGGTATCCATCTTCCATAAAAAGTTAAAGATTGCATCTTCGCTAGTAATGTGCAATATCAGTTCCGTTAGCGCAATGGAGCATTATACAGCGTACAAGTGTACAATTTATATAGTACATGTATGTGTTGGGTCTACCAGGTGAGATAACTTTTGGTGCCAATCTGGCTAATAGATAAAGGCCCCAAAAGAGGTATTTAAAAGTAGTTTTTCACACAGCTGGCAAGTTGTGGAATGCTCTGACTATGAATAATCAAATTCGGCTGTTGGTATATAACATCGAACAATGTGCATAAATAAGTATATTAATGAATGGGAAGATATCCTGGGATGCACAATTATACCAGAGACGTGGATGTTTATATGGTCCAGGGTAGGTTAAAACATACAGGCTAACACATACAGAGTTGTGAATTTATCAGGGTAGCTAGTGCTACTAGCCCATATGAAACAATAAGATCCATGGCATGTTGACTTATCAATTCATATATACCATGTGGGAGCTAGAACTTATCACAGTAGCTGGAAGCCCATGTAAAACAATAAGATCCATGGAATGGGAAGCCAGGCGTGCGTATCAATTAAGCTTATTTTGTATTTGACTATGAAAAGCCAACATCTGAGCACCAATATTTTGTGTACTAATATATGTTTTATGTTTGTATACTACTTATATATGTTTTATCATGTTAACAACTATAGTAGATGATGATTTACAATCCTCTGTAGGTGTCTGTTTAGTTCTCTCTTGAAGAAGAACTCCTGCAAAAAAAATTATTCTCTGGCCTGCTACAAAGGTACAAGATGTAATCTGTAGTGAATGTAATCTTCTCATCAGTGACTGTATTTGGGAGCAATCCCCTCCCTTCTAATTTTTAGCTGTGTCATGTGACCAACTCTCTGATCTTCAACTGACACAGGACAGGAAGTCAGTTACTTCTCTATTCATTCCTATGAGACAGACAGTGAGGCTCCTATAGGAATACATAGAGAAGCTCACTTGATGTCTACACATAAGATGCTGTGTGATTTGGAAAGTCTGATTGCTGGTCACATGACACAGCTGAGGATCAGAAAGGAAAGGATAACTCACAAATACAACTCACAAGGATAACTCACAAATACAAATACAGAAACTGGTAAAAAGATTACATTCACTAAGGTTACATCATGTACCTTTCTAGTAGGTCAGTGAAAAACATTTTTTGCAGGAGTTTTACTTTAAGCTCATATTACATGGGCAGATAATCTTTCAGATCATCGCTAACAATTGTTTGTATGAACGTTCGTTAGTGATGATCAGGCAGTGTAAAGCCTGTATTACATTGCACGAATTAGCAGGCGATTGTGTTCTGTTTCAGTATCTTGCATTGTGTATTGGTATGCTCCTCTCTTCTCCTCCCCCCCTCCCTCTGTTTCAGCTTCTAGTTAGTTTAGCCCAGCCACTTCCTGTTTCCCAGTCATGCTTTGCTCTTATTGTGTGTTCAGCTTTCTAAGGAGAATCTCCATCTTCTTAGCAAGGAGAATATTGTTGGCATAATTATTTTACCATCTGGATTCCCTGCACATCTTGAAATGCAATCTTCGGATTAAAAGCTACTTGATTAACTCCTGGGTGTCTGATGCGTAAATTGTAAGTGGAGAATGTCTGATTCAACATGTCACCTCAGTGCGCATAGAAAATGTTCTCTCACATACAGTTGTGTTCAAAATTATTCAACCCCCAATGCTGTAAAGGGTTTTAGGGAATTTAGTGTACATTTGTAATTGTGTTAAGAATGAAATCTTACAAGGACTTTTTAAAGAACCAAATGCAACTAAAATGACATCAATTGTTTTTGTAATACAGTATTAAATGTTTTTTTTGTGATTTCTTCATTGACACAATTATTCAACCCCTTAAAGACTACCACTCTTAAGAACAGAGGTTCATTCAAGTGTTTTCGATCAGGTATTGAAAATACCTGTGGATGTCAAGGAGCAGCAATCAAGCATAATAAGCACCAATTAGGCAGATGTAAAATGACTGTGATACTCAGCTCCTTCTAGACATTTACTGGTGTGTTTACAAACATGGTGAAGTCAAGAGAATAGTCCAGGAAGACAAGAGAAGAGGTGATTTCTCTTCACAGGAAGGGCAATGGCTATAAGAAGATTGCAAAGATGTTAAACATACCAAGAGACACCATAGGAAGCATCATTCGCAAATTCAAGGCAAAGGGCACTGTTGAAACGCTACCTGGTCATGGCAGAAAGAAGATGCTGACTTTGACTGCTGTGCACTACCCGAAGCGCAAATTGAGAAAGTCCCCATGTGACTGCTGAGGAACTAAAAAAGATTTGTCAGATGTGGGTACTGAAGTTTCAGCTCAGACAATAAGGTGCACACTGCGTAATGAAGGCCTCCATGCTAGAACTCCCAGGCGCACCACCTTGCTGTCTCCAAAGAATAAGAAGAGTCGACTGCAGTATGCCAAAAGTCAAGTGGACAAACCACAAAAGTTTTGGGATAGTGTTCTGTGGACTGATGAAACAAAATTAGAACTGTTTTGGCCCATGGATCAACGCTATGTTTGGAGGAGGAAGAACAAGGTCTATGAAGAAAAGAACACCTTGCCTACTGTGAAGCATCGCGGGGGGTCAATCATGCTTTGGGGCTGTTTTGCTTCTACAGGTACAGGGAAGCTTCAACATGTGCAAGGTACCATGAATTCTCTTCAGTACCAGGAGATATTGGATGAAAATGTGATGCAGTCCGTCACAAACCTGAGGCTTGGGAGACGTTGGACCTTTCAACAGGACAATGATCCCAAGCATACCTCCAAGTCCACTAGAGCATGGTTGCAGATTAAAGGCTGGAACATTTTGAAGTGGCCATCGCAGTCACCAGACTTAAATCGGATTGAGAACCTCTGGTGGGACTTAAAGAAAGCAGTTGCAGCGCGCAAGCCTAAGAATATGACTGAACTGGAGGCTTTTGCCCATGAAGAATGGGCAAAGATACCCGTAGATTGCTGCAAGACTCTTGTGTCAAGCTATGCTTCACATTTAAAAGCTGTTAACTTGATAACTGGAAAAGGATGTTGTACTAAGTACTAAGATTGAATGTCACTTGGGGGTTGAAAAAAACTGATAATGATGTGAGCACAGAAACGACATTTGTGGTTATTTCATTATAAATGTTATGTTATATTTGTCTGACTTACAAGTGCCTCTTTGATTTAATTTTAAACAAGATGACTGAAACGATCAAAATCATTGTCAAACTGGCCAAAACACTAAATTTCAGTGGGGGTTGAATAATTTTGAACACAACAGTAAAAGAATTGTCTTAGTACTCTCCTTCTCCCGCTAAAAAAATAATATTCTCCTCCTCCAAGTAATAGCCATCATCATTTGTCTCCTGTTATGCTGCAGTGGAGGGTAGTATCTTATACTGCTCAGTACTGCATTCACTAGGATTGCAGAAGCTTCTAGCAATTGCAGTTTCATACAGGCTAAGAACTGTATTCAGCCTGTTTTCTGAGGTAAATATCGTCTGCTTGCTATAAGCTATTAAAAGACTGAACCACCACTAGAGGTCGCTGTTGTGGTACAGATGAAAATGCAGGACACAGCTAGAAGGATTTCTAAGCCCTCATTAAAATTGAAAGAGGCTCTTCTAACTGACAAACTGGAGATTTGTAATAATTTATCCAGTTTATGGGAACAATGTATAGAACCTCACAGTCTCTGAAGACTAAACAATGTATAGATGCAGCACATGGATCAGGCTATAATAAAGATCAATTAAAGGCCATGTGTAGAAAATTGAATAAGACCTATGAAAGTTATAATAGAGTGTCTGAAAAATATTCTTCTTTTTTTATCAAGTCTCAACTCAGAGGAATTCATCCTAGAATTAAAGACTCACACTGCACCTAATGATGAAAGATATAGAAGATTTATGTCAGTCAAGTCAATGCTAGAGGAAAAGATATCACAACAATATGAAACTGCGTCCCGCTATTCTAACCTTTCAAGGCACTCCAAGGCTTCATCCTGTTCCTTGAAATCTATTGCTCAGTCCTCATCGCTAAGGTCTCGCTCACAGCACTCTTCGCTGAGTACCTCATTGGTGTTGGCACGCACAAAAGTGGAAGCAGCGAAGATACAAGCTCACTGCATTAGAAAGGAAGCAGCCATTAGGCTCAAGTCACAGAGACACAAGCCCAATCTCAAGCTAATCAAGCAGCTATACAGGCTCAGGCGCAAGCGACCAAAGCCAAGGCCGAAGCTGAGTTGGAGGTCCTTCAGAAGGAAAGGGAAGAAGCAGCAGCCATGGCTGAACTCTTGCGAGTATAAAAAGAGGCAGCTCATAACTATACAGTTGACCCCAGTCCAGTGCACATTTCTCTTTCTTTCAAACCTCTGGCACCTTACACAGTATTTCAGGTACCATTAGAGACCAAGATGCTTGAAGCTCATCAAATCACATTAAAACCTCCTGAGACTAGTTGCATAGCAACCAAGACGCTGGCGCCAACATTACCAGATGTGAAGCCTTCACTTACGCTCAACCCAGCTGCCACTCCATTCCATCTTCCAACCCCCAAACATAGGGCCAGATGGTGCCAACAACACCAGTGAGGGAGAAGTTGCCATCCCTATGACGCAAGAAAGATATGACGCATCAGAAATCGCTAAGTACCTAACCCTCAGGGACCTCATCAGTACTAGCCTTACGAACTTTGATGATCGCCCAGAGAACTAAAGAAGTTGGAAGGCCACCTTCAAGACAACAGTTCAAACCCTTGGTGTACCGCCAATGCAAGAACTTGATTTACTAATTAGATGGCTAGGTCCATGGTCGTCAAACTGTGTTAAGAGACTCAAAACCGTTCATATCTACGAACCAGTCAAAGGCCTTTGTCTCACATGTGAAAGATTAGAGCAGACATACGGCGGCTCGGAAGTAGTTGAACGTGCCTTATTTAAACGACTGGATTATCCTATACAGACCGCCAAGGGTTCCAAGAATTAAATTACCTTCTTCTTGAGTTTGAAATCATCAAGGGTGACCCGCAGCTACCAGTTCTCAGCTTTCTTGATACCTCCCATGGTGTGGGCCTGATCGTGGAGAAATTACCCCTCAATATTTAAGACAAATGGGCAACAACAGGTTCAAAATACAAGGAGCAACGATCCGAGCTTCAACACCTTGGGGACCAACATCTTTGGCTCTACTAAACAGACACAAGACTTTCAGTCCCAGACAGAGAAACCCTAAAAGTCTAATTTCTGTAAAAAAAGACAAGCGTTGTGCCTACTACTAACGCAGTGACTTCCAATGGAAATGAAAGCCCTAAGGAACCCGATCATCATTGCCCTATCCATGATAAACCACAACCTTTAAGGAAATGCCGTGTCTTCATAGCAAAGCCCTTTGAGGAACGTAAGGAGTTCCTAAGGAGTCCTTATATCTGCTTCAGATGCTGTGCATCCACTGAGCATTTCACCAGAGACTGTGAGGTTCCAGTCAAGTGTTCTGAATGTAATAGTGATGTACATGTGTCCGCTGTTCATCTGGGACCAATCAGGTGGAACCTAAAACCAGTTAGCTGGCACAAGCCCCATTCTGATCAAGGCGGGAAGAGTCATGGCGAGGGAATGCCGACTGACCAGCCACTACCGTCACGCCCAGATGCACAAAAGTATGTGGAGAAGGACTTGTGTGCGTTAAGTCTTGTTCTAAGATTTTCCTCGTGGATGTGTTTCCTACTGCACAACCAGAGACCATAAGAACGTATTCTATTCTAGATGACCAAAGTAATTGTTCCCTAGCTAGCCCTAAGTTCTTTGATCTGTTCAGGATAGAGGGAGAAACTACACCCTACACCCTAGGAACATGCTCTGGTCTTGTGACAACCTCAGGAAGAAGAGCTAATGGTTTCACCTTGAAGCCCATCAAAGGAGATAAGAAACTTTCTCTTCCAGCCCTTATAGAGTGTGACAAATTGCCGGACGCAAGGGATGAGATTTCCCCACCTGAAGCTGCACAGCATTACCCTCATCTCAGGAACATACCCAGAGAGATTCCTCCCCTTGATAACTATGCTGAGATCTTACTCTTGCTAGGTATAGACATTCTTGAGGCTCATAAGGTCCTTGAACTTCGCAATGGCCCTTTCAACACTCCATATGACCCAACCCACTTATAGTGGGTTGGATCATCGTGGGTAATGTATGTCTCGACAGATTCCACAGACCCTGCCAAGTACACTCCTTCCGAACTGACGTATTAATAGGGGGACGGACTTCTTACTTCAGGCGATGTCCTAACCACTACTATGTGCAAGAAGTTCCTTGCCCAAATATTCTAAAAACTTGTTCATAAAAAAGCAGCTTAAATCCCAAGTCAGCTGCAGAAGAATGTTCCTGGACAGAAGGGCAGCTTGTAGAAATGACTTCAGGATCTGAATTGGAGCTCTCTTCAAGCCCTTCATAGTTTTGCAGTCCTCACACAGTTTATCATAATGAATCCTATATCATCACTGACAACAAGCCTTCTGATTCATGTAGTTCTGATGAGACACCGCAGAAATGTGAGCCTTCAAGTCAACCGTTTGATTGCACCCAAGAGGATCATAGTTCTTCCCAGTCTTCAATGGATGGGCACCTTCATATTGATCAGCCTTTTCTGGAAACCACAGGGAAAAGTTCACCGCCAATGTCCATGACAAATACTGCATGTCAACAACCCAAGTCTGTAATTATAAAGACAGATCCCATTTCAGAAGTGAAAAGCAGACATGAGCATTTGCATTCACAATTTATAGACAGAAAGCAATCTACGTCTAAATCAGCTTCACAAAATAAGCGCTCTCGCTCTAAATCGGTGACACAGACAGAGAAGTTACATTCTAAATCTTTGACAAGATCAAGGAGAACCAAGTCTCGCTCAGCTTCTAATGAAAGCAACAGACAATCTCCTGTAGTAAAAGAGAAGAAATCCACATCTGGGGTGCATAAAAGATCCCTCAAGAATAAACCAGAAAAGATAGGAAATATTCCTGTGCCATCTGGCATTTTCAAAGAGCACAACCTTTATAAGTTTCGGTGGAAGCAGGTACAACATCTCGCCAATCAGTTCTGGAAAAGGTGGAGAAGAGAGAACACAGAAGGTGGCAAGAACCAAGGCCTAATTTAAAGGAAGGAGATTTAGTTCTGTTAAGAACAAGTTGATCGTCTCAACTGGCCTACTGGACTTATTACTAAAGTCGTATCCAGTTCGGGCTAATCAAGACCTTCTTCCACCCCTTTACAGAAGTTGTGTTACTCATGCCTGCAGAACTTCCTGGTTGAGATTCCTTCTACCAAAGATGCTCATCATCTTCTAAGACTGTTTCCAGTACCAGCTCTATGGCCTAAACTGAAGACATTTTTTGGTTTGAATAAAAGTTCATTGCATGTTTCCTTTTCAGGTTTATGGACATTATTCATCTGTTTATTCATCAGGTTTATGGACATTATTCATTGTTTCCCAGTCATGCTTTGCTCCTTATCAGCTTTCTGAGGAGAATCTCCATCTTCTTAGCAAGGAGAATATTGTTGGCAGAATTCTTTTACCATCTGGATTCCCTGCATATCTTGTAATATAATCTCCGGATTAAAAGTTACTTGATTGACTCCTGGGTGTCTGATGCGTAAACTGTAAGTGGAGAATGTCTGATTCAACAAGTCACCTCAGTGCGCATAGAGGCTGTTCTCTCACAGATGCGTGATTGTATAAAGCTGACATTTCGAAACGCCACAGATTGTCAGGAGGGAAGTGTTCCTTTACGCAATCACCTGCTTGTTAGTGGAGGAGACCGCTGCTATTACATGCAGTGATCTCCTCCACAGCATGGGAAGGAGTGATTATTATGCCATAGCTCGTCCCCATGTTGTCTAGTTATTTGTCGGCAGCAGATCGTGCATGATCTGCTGCCGGCAAACAAGAATTTTTGAGCATGCTGAAAGATAATGACTGCCTGATAAATGAGCATTAATATAACACTGCCAGATCATCACTAATGAGTGTTCTAGTGAACGCTTTTTAATGATAAACTGGCCAACAATTGGCCGGTCTAATACAGCCTTAATACTGCTGCTGATTATCTGATCAACAAGCAAATGCTCATTCATCAGGCAATTGGAATCTTTCAACAGGTTTCAAAATCGTTGTTTGCAGTCGGCAGATCGTGCTGTGTAATCACGATCTGCTGCCGGCAAACAGTGATTCAGTATGAAGGCGAGAAATGGCATTAGCAATCACTTCTCCCTGTACTGTGGAGGAGATCGCTGTATGTAATCGCAGCGATCTCCTCTACTGAAGAGTTGGTCGATTGCCGGGAAGGAATACTTCCTCCCGACAATTGTGTTTGTGATCTGCCAGTGTAATATAAAGCTGAAGGCTGTATTAGACTGCCAGATCAGGCAGGCGATTGTTGGGAGGGTAATTGCATGCTCGTCAGTGGAGGAGACCCCTGCTATTACATGGAGGTGAAATGCCATTGTTTGCCAGCAGGAGATCGCTATTACGCTGCACAATCTGCCACCAGCAAACTAGGATTTTTAAACCTCTTGAAAGATTCCAATTGCCTGATGAACGAGTGTTTGCATGTTCATCAGGTAATCACCAGCAGTATTACATTGCTAGATCATCACTAACAAGCGTTCATATGATCTGAAAGATTATCTGCCCATGTAGTTTAAGCTTTACTCAACCATACCCTGCTGCCTTAGCAGAGCTGTGTTAACTCTATTGTTCTGTTCTCTGTTGCCATGCAACCTGAAACTTTTTCTGGGGTGGGTTCTATAATCTCATTAAGGCTTGCTATTTAAACCCAACTGATCCTCACAGCCATTGCCAGATGATACTGATATTTTCTCCTGACTTGTCCTATTCTTCACCTCGTCTTTGCCTATCCTTCTCGTTTAGGCTACTTTCACACTAGCATTTTGGCTTTCCGTTTCTGAGATCCGTCATGGGCTCTCACAAGCGGTCCAAAATGCATCAGTTTTGCCCTAAGGCACTCTGAATGGAAAAGGATCTGTTAAGAATGCATCAGTTTGCCTCCGTTCAGTCACCATTCCACTCTGAAGGCGGACACCAAAACGCTGCCTGCAGCGTTTTGTTGTCCACCTGACAAAGCGGAGCCAAATGGATCCTTCCTGGTACACAATGTAAGTCAATGGGACTGTAATATTCCTTCGGTCTTGATCATTGGCTTACGCATGTTTTTGCTTCTTGATTATCCCTTGGTCTGACACCTCTGGTATGCCTCTCATGTATAATAAATTCTAACAGAATTTAAATAATAGAAATGAAAGTGAAAGAATTAAATGGGCAAAAGATAGAAAGCAAGATTGAATAGGCCCCTCTTATGGATGGATTCAAGTAAAGCACCATGATATGGCCCACAGACCAGATGTCCCTCTGATCAGATAAGCACTCTCTGTTTTATTGTGAACATATAAAATTAAGAATCTCATAAAGGATGCTGTTCATTAGTAGGAATAATAGTATTTTATCATTCATTGTATATAAACAAGTAATTATAAACTGGTTGTCTCCACATAGTGTGCACAGTGGATCTGGCAAAATGCCTTGAACTAGACATAGATTTGATAAACTTTTTAATGACAATATAAAATAATCATTTACTTTAAATTATACCAAACCATTCTCTATAAGCTACAGTACCAGATATCTGGTGGATAATTAGCTATTGAGGACCCTATTAGACTGCAAGACTTTTGGGTCAATTATCAGAAAGAAGCGATTATAGGGATGCCCGTTCCCGATAACCTACCCATAAAATCAAATTGTTGTTTGTTTTCTTTGTCTTATATGTATTAAACTACGGTCCAATGTATGTATTTGTATTTACTAATATATGTTTTATATGTGTTACTTCTAGGCCCTGATGAAGGTCCCTTAGGACCGAAACGTTGGCCTTTTCTGTATGATATGTCTATGATGGTGGCTATTCAATAAATGTGATTTTTCAGCATATTTTTGCTAGACGAGTGCCGTGTTTTTTGCCTATTGGACTTTTTTGGGCTTGTCCCAGACAGAGCACCGTGTAATAGGTGGTGTGCCAGTCTTTTGATATTAGTACTACCCATAAAATCAAGCAGCCAATCAATGAGCAAATACTGATTTGTCGGCTGATGGGCATTTTTTATCAGGATGAAAGATGCCGATTATCAGCAGCACATCTCCATGGGTAATCAGGGATGTGCTGACGATAATCAATAGAACTTAATATGGGAGGAACGATGAAAACGAACACGATGGATGTATAATCATTAATCGGGCAGTGTAATATGGCCCTTAGCTTTCACTGTAATCAGTGCATAATTATTAAACTAATTGGAAATTTGGACTGATTATGAATTGAATGTTAGATCAGATGTGACTTACTTTCTATTGTGTACATTGATCATATATTTCCATAAATGTGCCATATTATCATTCATATGCTAATACTATCGGTAAAGATCTATTTGACCAAATTCTTTCAGATGAATCCATAACCTCCCAAGGTACCGAGCTTCCTTTAGGAATGTCCAGTACGGATACAACTACAGTGTGTCTGTGATGCAGAACTCAATGCTGCAGACTCCCATTGTAGTGCAGGTCACGTATCAGTGAATGAACAAGATTGCATGAATATTGCACTCTTTATTCAGCGATTGGATAAAAATGAATGCCCTTAACACCTACGTACATCCACTCTCTGTTGCTTCCTGTGTGCTTATTCTTTCTGAAGCTTTAATTATTTATCCTTGGAGAGAATTTGACTGCTACAAGCAGTCACGACTCAGCAGCTTAACCCTAACGCGACTGAGCTTCATTTCCATATCAGTGACGCGCAGGTCTAACACACTTATCCCCCTCAGATTATAGATGCTGAACAAAACAGAGCACTGGTTTATATAACCGTGGCAGACAATACTGCAAAGTGATGCAACTTCTTCTTGTTAACGCAACTGTTTTATGTGATTCACAATTTGGTAGAATACATGTCAAATGGTATTTCTAAATATTACCATAATTCAATATCCTGGATTTTAACACACTATTTGCATAGCCAAATCTCATTCTACCATTTGCCACTTTATTATTATATTTATTATTGGTACCTGAAACCTAGGATATGACATGGCTTGTGTCTTGCTGTGATTAAAGGAGGTAATTGACCTGCAGTGGGAGGAATCTCTTACAAGCTCTCCTTTTCAGGTCTGTGCAATCTCAAGACCCTTAAATGAGATCCCTTTGTGACTTTGTTTCTATCAAAGGAAGTCCTTTCTTTGATCTTCTGTATCTGCTGTCCAGAGGCATATATTATTTTTTTTCTCCGCTACCTCCCCCCAAATTTTTAAAATGGCTGAAGTGCACACACATACGGATGTTGAGAATTTTTCAAAGTAGCTACCAGCCTATATGAAACAATAAGATCCATGGCATGTTGACACATCGTTATTATCAATTCTTGTATTCCATAGGGAGATATATCATTGTACTTCTGCTTAGATTCAATTGTAGAATGCCTCAAAATTATTGGCGCACATTCCCAGAGCAGAATTTATGAAGTGTTTCCTCCTAAAATAACACAAGGCAATTTTAAAACTATTTCTGGTCTAGTCCTAATTTGCACCTTCTTTTGTCTAAGTCTTAGACAGGTTTTGTTGCATCTTGTGGTAAAAAAAAACTATACCAGCTCCAAGGTGTTCTAAAAAGTGGTGTTAAAGTGTTAGTAGAAAGCCATTTGGGACATTGTGGCACAAACAGGCATCCTGTGACGCATTGTGTTACAAATAGGCAACCTGTGATACATGGTGTCACAAGATTGTCACTTAAACCATCACATGGCGCAGTTTGCTGCATCCTACCCACTGACTACCTTAAACAAAATGACAGATCTTCACAGTTTTGGGGGCATTTAGCAACATAAACACCTTTTACATTTCATTCAGAATTTACTACAACTTTGATGATCTGCTGCTCTGAAACAATATTATGACTGAAAGATGGTCACCTCTTGAAGGAACGTTTACTCTTTCATTGAGTGATTGCTGGCACCTTTACACAGACTACTTATCAGAAATGCACGTTTCTATCAACACTCATCGACGATAATTGGCGTGATTGTCCATCCATCTAAAAGGACCGTAGCTTCCTACATGTCGATTGTAAAGAGATAGTGACACATAACAGTAGTAAATGAAGTATGCATCAGGTGGAAAGGCTCCGGGTCTTTGTTTGGAGCACTTATTCCTGATTTCATAGATTGCAATTGTTTATGTATATTTTCTATGCTGGGTAAAGCTTACAACCTATTCTTCTGCAATTGGATGGGAACCTGCAGGGGCGTAGCTACAGGGGGTGCAGAGATAGCAGTTGCTACTGGGCCCAGAAGTCTGAGGGGGCCCAAAGATCCTTGTGCTGCATAAGAAGACACCAGCATTATAGAAAGTGCATGCTGGTCAAGTTACACATCTGGCTGAAGGGAAGGGGTTAGGTCAAGAATTTGGCATGAGGGGGGTGCCGTTTCAATTTTTGCCTTGGACAGCACATGGGTTTGTGCTTCCCTGCCCCTGGCCACAAAGCACTGAGGGATGGGGTAGAGGGGGGGGGGGGGGGGCAAGCCGAACTCTTGCACCAGGGCCTATGAGCCGTTAGCTTTTAATGTTTAGCTATGGGGCATCAGCTTTGGAAGGTCAATAGTGGGGCCTCATCATTAGCTTTGGGGCTTCATTATTGGCAGGACAGCAGCAGGGCTTCATGATTAGCTATGTCTAGGCATCATGGGCAGCATCAGCCAATGCTTCAGTTGTGTCAGTATGACTGTCACCCACATTGGCACAGCTTCTCAGCATCAATCACATCACAGATCAACTGCTGCTAATATATAGGAATAGCAGGGGCATAGTTTAGTGTATATACAGATTGCTCTCTGTCTCTTTACGTTGTGGTTCAGTTAAGATGACAGTCATTTTGCTGTAGAAAAAGGCTACTGCTTTGGATTGTATGCAAGGATTAGCACTAGATACGGTCAGAATAAAACCGCTCTAAAATAAAGTGCGAAAACCAAGCCTCAGTCATTTTCTAATACAATATCGGTAAGGTTGAGGGCCAGTCCTAATGACTGTACAGATTACAAATCCCAAATCTGTTCCTAAATGTTAATTCTGATGATCCATAGGCACTTTTGTAGAGTAAACGCTTACGTGATACCATGCATTCCTAATCCACAGGAAAATGAATTCCCTTTTAAATTGCCTGGATACACATTTGGCAAAGATGTTTTTGTATATCGTCATCAGACTTGTAATACACCCACGATGTTTCAATAAATAATTGACCATTATTTGTTTTTGCTTTATTCCTATCCGATCCTAATGATTTCATTGACAAATTCCAACATATTCTTGTTCCCATGTGCGTTTCCACGGCAACCCTTGTTGCTAAGGGAGGGTTCTCACAGTATATCACCCTATTTGCAGCAGTATGAATTGTTCCCTTGGAGAGTCAGGTAGTCTGAAATGTTGCCGTTGTTGCATTATAAACCCCTCCTGTGCTGGAAGCACAAAGGGTAAATCGAATTACAATATGTCACTAATGACATAGCGGCAGAGGAAGTGCATTGTACCGGTTTAAAACAACGCTTTCTTTTCATCGCTCCGAAGCATGAAGAAAACACAATGATTCACTAGTTCTTCAAGCTAAAGAATACATTATGTTGTACTTCGAAATGGACCACAACAGGGCCACTTCACACAAAGAGCCAGTAATGATTTTTTTCTTTATACTGCTAGTACGTTTCACGCGTTCTCAAAATGTATCCATTTATTGATAAGGGAAAGGAAGAAAGGAAGACCTCTCATGGCTTTGTTCACAAAGGTGTTATCGCATGTATTTCGACTTATCAGCTGCCTTCTTTCTTTTTTTTGTTTTACATGTTTTCAGTGAGGACAACATACCTCATAAGAAGGTGTGGACTATTCTCCTACAGCATTCTCCAAAAAAAGAAAACTACTATGTACAGGGCGTCAAGGGCAGACTGGGAACTTAAAGTGGCCCTGGAAAAAAAAGACTAGGGGGGGTAACAAAAGTACGTGGGGATAGCAGTACCATAGCGCAATATACCATCCCCGCAAAACTCTATACTGCAGAACAGCACAATACACTACCCCAAAAGCCGTCCCACTGCCCCAAAATCTGTGGTGGCCATCAATAGATACAATTTTTTGGGCTTCTTCTCTAGTTGTCTCTGATTAAGATATGGAGCAGGGGGCTTAGGAGGTGAGATGTGGGCCATGGTAGTTGAATTCAGTAGGGCATTTGTGGTCAATGGCCAGGTACATTAGTACCTGATTCTCACAGTGTTAATTACCACTGATAGCTCATTATGTACCCATCCAGCGGCAGAGAGGAGGGCTTGGGCGATCCCCTGAGGCATCAGCCCACTGGGAAATTTCTCTGTAAGGTCTATGACCAATCCGCCCCTGCAGGGCAGTAATGAAGCACTAAAACGTAACTTATAAATAAAAAATAATGAACAAAAATACCCTAATCCACAGATAACAGAACGCAGATACTAATGCCAAGTTCACAAAAATCACTGAAGGATGAGAAAAATCCAAAACATGGAAGGATGTTGCCAGTCCAGTCGTTTTGATATTTCTTTATTCACGGTAAGTTAAAAAGTCCCCTGATAAAGTTGGATATTTCCCATATGATCCAGGATGGGGACACAGAAGTGGGTGATGCTCAAAGTCAAGTGAGACATGGTATTATATATTGTTTATTAATATCAAATAGCACAAGGGAATAAACTTTGACCAATGACAAAACAGACACTACTACACAAAAACACAAAGCCCCTTTGCCTGATAACTGAGGGGCCTGAATTAAGCCTATGGCCAGTGGGCTCAGGCCAACAGGATAAAGAATAATCCCTCACCAATAGCGGTCAGAGAAGGATTATTCTTTATCCTGTTAGCCCAAGCCAACTGGCCATAGGCTATATTCAGGCCCCCCCGTTATCAGGCAATGGGCCTTTGTGTTTTTGTGTTGTAGCGTCTGTTTCGTCATTGGCCAAAGTTTTTTCCCTTGTGCTATTTGATATTATAGGACACAGTAAGTCTCAGGCACCAGTTTCCCCCTGTAGATTCCCAACTTGCAGGATGAAACTGTCATGTTTGGAGCGGCGGTGTGAGGGACATTTTTTGTGATATGGCCATTTGAGGATCAGGTTCCAGACGGGGTCGCTATTATTGGTGTGGGTGCTCTGTGTTTAATAGGCAAGGTGGAATTGGCCCTATTCCCAATCTTGTACAGGGTTTAATAGGGTAAGTAATATCACACATGGAGTACTGTGTACAGTTCTGGGCTCCCGTGAACAAGGCAGACATAGCAGAGCTAGAGAGGGTTCAGAGGAGGGCAACTAAAGTAATAACTGGAATGGGGCAACTACAGTACCTTGAAGGGGTATCAAAATTAGGGTTATTTACTCTAGAAAAAAGACGACTGAGGGGAGATCTAATAACTATGTATAAATATATCAGGGGTCAGTACAAAGATCTCTCCCATCATCTATTTATCCCCAGGACTGTGACTGTGACGAGGGGACATCCTCTGCGTCTGGAGGAAAGAAGGTTTGTACACAAACATAGAAAAGGGTTCTTCACGGAAAGAGCAGTGAGACTATGGAACTCTCTGCCTGAGGAGGTGGTGATGGTGAGTACAATAAAGGAATTCAAGAGGGGCCTGGATGTATTTCTGGAGCATAATAATATTTCAGGCTATAGCTACTAAAGATGGGTCGTTGATCCAGGGAGTTATTCTGATTGCCTGATTGGAGTCGGGAAGGAATTTTTTTCCCTTAAGTGGGGAAAATTGGCTTTACCTCACAGGGTTTTTTTGCCTTCCTCTGGATCAACTTGCAGGAAACAGGTCGAACTGGATGGACAAAAGTCTTTTTTCGGCCTTATATACTATGTTACTATGTTACATCTGATTCGTTTTTCAGCATCACTAGCTTCGGTGTTCCCATCCTGCATCATATAGGAAATATTTAACTTTATCTTCGAAGTTTTGTAACTTAACGCAATCAGCATCCGCATATATGTGTCTTTTTTATTTTTTGTGATTCATAAATTTGGCCCCAAAATGCCTTTGGGGCATAACATCTTACTCCACTTTACTCCCTCTAACTGAAGCACAGGGAAAGGGAATTAACAATGAAGCAGAGTAGTTATTGCTAAAATTCTTGCTCCATGATCTGAGTGGACATGGCCTCCAATCAAGGCACCACAATTAACTTAAAATGGGTTTCATTCATATTACACTAGCAGTGGTTTTGGAAGATTGTGTCCATGCCTGGTGCATCCTTCAAATGTGCATGACTTATTAGTTCAGTCTTGTCATTTTATCATGATTTACTGGCAGTGGGCCTAACTATTAAACAAACAGATATGCCTAATTTAAATTCCTAAAGGGGTTGTCCTGCCTAGGAGTCTACAACCCTAATGCACCTAACCTGTACCCCATTAAAAAAAAAACTCACCTGCACGCAGTCCAGCCACTGCCTTGTTCCGGGGCACCTCCAGTCCCCCTTAGTGACCACCCATACATGTTTTTACGGCGGTCACTCAGAGGCATTAGGCTGGGCCGCCGCTTAGTGACCACCCATACGTGTTTTTACGGCGGTCACTAAGAGGCCTTAGGCTGGGCCGCCGCTTTTTTTAAGGCTGCCCAGACTAAGCTCTGCACGGGTCCCCGACTTTCACAAGAGAGCCGCGGCCCTGCTCTAACAGCCCGGACAGGAGTGCCGATCCGAGCTGTTTTACACTTTACTTGCCGTGGGTAATGGCGCCAGCCGCATGTAAAGTGCTAACAGAGGGAGCGGACTCCCTCTGTCTCGCATCGGCAACCCGCAAATGCGATCACGAGGTGCCGATGTGTGTGAAGGCTGCCTGGGGTCTGATCTAGGCCCCAGACCAGCCTTCAGTAATTTCCAGAAGGCTGCGCCTCTCTAACGCAGCATGCTGGTCAATGTTAGAATACGGCTAGTGCATTGCATTTTAAAAGCAATCAAAAATCTGTCTGTTGTGGGACTATTAAGTGGTAAATAAAAAGTAAAAAAAACTCATTTATTCAATAAAAAAATCCCATAAAAAATACGCTTTTTCTTCTATTTAAAATACGCTTTTCAATGAAAAAAAATTGCAAAAAAATCTTCCCCATATGTTTTTATTGCCGCTTCCGTAACAACCCGTACTACATAAATATCATGTAAATCATCCCCTGCGGTGAATGCCATAAAAAAAAAGACAAAAGCTAATTTATTCTTAGCTGCCACCGAAAAAACTTTATAACAAGCGATCAAAAAGCGCAATTTACACCAAAATGATACCAATGAAAAATACAAGTTGTTCTGTAAAACTCAAGCCCTTAAACAACTCCATAGAAAGAAAAATAAAAAAAGTTATGGGTCTTGGGAAGCTGCAATGCGGAAAAAAAAATTCTTTAAAAAAAAAAAAGGGATTTTACTGCAAAAAAAGTAATAAAATGTAAAAAACAACGTATTTGGTATCACTGTAATTGTACTGACCCAGAGAATAAAGATATTATGTTATTTTTTTGAACCCCGTAAAATTTATAACGTAAAAACTCTGTGACAGTATTGCTGTTTTTCCCATCTCCCACCCAGAAAGAGTTAATAATAGTTAATCAATGTGATTTGTACCCTAAAATGGCGCCATTAAAAACTACAACTTGTCCCGCAAAAAACAAGCCCTCATAAAGCTATATAGACAGAAAAATAAAGAAGTTATAGCTCTTGGAACGCGATGATGAAAAAAGGAAGAAAAACGCTTGGTCAGTAAGGCCCAAAACAGGCTGGTCACTAAGGGGTTAATGGTATGACACAGCAGTGATGGCATTGCTCAAGCAGATGTGGCTGCAGCCGTCATGGGACCAAGCCACTTCCTGGTCCTGTGAGGATGGGAAGCAGCCAGAAATGGGACATCAACGAACAGATCATGGACACAATGAGACCACTGACAGACAGGGCCGGACTGGCCTACCGGGATACCGGGAAAATTCCCGGTAGGCCGGTAGCCCTGACTGCCGCACGGCCGGCCGGCGGCCGCAGGCACACTGGGCTCCAGTGGCGACGGAGATGAGCGCTTGCATTGCGCTCATCTCCGTGCGGAGCAGCAGCAGAGGAGGGAGAGGCGTGACCTCTCCCTGTTCCTCTGATAGGCTGCCAGCACTAGGCTGGCAGCCTATCAGGCGCCGGCGCCGGAAGAGGCCTGCATCGCATCGCTGGAGGTAAGTATAAGTGTTCTTTTTTTTTTTTTTTTTTCTTGGGGCTACTGGCAGCACTAAAGGGGGCTACTGGCAGCACTAAAGGGGGCTACTGGCAGCACTAAAGGGGGCTACTGGCAGCACTAAAGGGGGCTACTGGCAGCACTAAAGGGGGCTACTGGCAGATAAAGGGGGCTACTGGCAGATAAAAGGGGCTACTGGCAGATAAAGGGGGCTACTGCCACTTAAAGCGGGCTACTGCCACTTAAAGGGGGCTACTGGCACCAAACGGGGGCTACTGGCACATAAAGGGGCTACTGGCACTAAAGGGGGCTACTGGCACTAAAGGGGCTACTGGCACATAAAGGGGCTACTGGCACATAAAGGGATGGCTACTGGCACATAAAGGGGCTACTGGCACTAAAGGGGGCTACTGGCACTAAAGGGGGCTACTGGCACTAAAGGGGGCTACTGGCACATAAAGGGACGGCTACTGGCACATAAAGGGACGGCTACTGGCACATAAAGGGGCTACTGGCACATAAAGGGGGCTACTGGCACATAAAGGACGGCTACTGGCACATAAAGGGGCGGCTACTGGCACATAAAGGGGCGGCTACTGGCACATAAAGGGACGGCTACTGGTACTAAAGGGGCTACTGGCACATAAAGGGGCTACTGGCACTAAAGGGGACGGCTACTGGCACACTGTTATGGGGCACTGTGGATGTCACTGTTATGGGGGATCTGTGGATGACACTGTTATGGCAGAATCTATGGATGACACTGTTATGGGGAATCTGTGGATGACACTGTTATGGGGAATCTGTGGATGTCACTGTTATGGGGCGCTGTGGATGTCACTGTTATGGGCGCTGTGGATGTCACTGCTATGGGGATCTGTGATGACATACTGTTATGGGGGTACTTTCACATGGCATGGCTATCCGACCTATCCGGGCTGTTCACTCTCCTGATCCGCCATGCCGCAGTACTGAGCACTGCCGTGCTGCTGCTCTGTCCCCATTGACTATAATAGGGCAGGTGACGGAGCTATGGCGCAGCACGGCAGAGATCGCCGGACTAAAAAGTACTGCATGTCCGACTTTTAGTCCGGCGATCTCTGCCATGCTGCACCATAGCTCCGCCCCCTGCCCCTATTATAGTCAATGGGGACAGAGCAGCAGCACGGCAGTGCACGGGTACTTGCGGCATGGCGGATCAGGAGGGTGAACAGCCCGGATAGGTCGGATAGCCATGCCGCAGGTGTAAAAGTACCCCCATAACAGTATGTCATCCACAGATTCCCCCATAACAGTGTGTCATCCACAGATTCCCCCATAACAGTGTCATCCATAGATTCCGCCATAACAGTGTCATCCACAGATCCCCCATAAGTGTGTCATCCACAGATCCCCCATAAGTGTGTCATCCACAGATCCCCCATAAGTGTGTCATCCACAGATCCCCATAACAGTGTGTCATCCACAGATCCCCCATAAAAGTGTGTCATCCACAGATCCCCACAACAGTGTGTCATCCACAGATCCCCCATAAAAGTGTGTCATCCACAGATCCCCATAGCAGTGTATCATCCACAGATCCCCCATAACAGTGTGTCATCCACAGATCCCCCATAACAGTGTGTCATCCACAGATCCCCATAGCAGTGTGCCTGCCCTGCGCACTGAGGACAGATTGAAAAGAGGGAAGATCCGTGGAAGCAAGCAGAGGACAGCACAGCAGAAGATGGAATAGGTTCTTTTGTAAGTAAATTATTTTATTATAAATGTATCCCTGCATACCGCAATACTCTCGTATTTTGAATTTATATATACTTATTTCGTTTTTTTCAGTTGTATGAATTTAAGTGGGGAAAATTATTAGTGCCCCCCATTTTGACTGTGGTATCTTATGTGCCTCCCATATATTGTTCCTAGAGTTGCCACTGCGCAGAGGCCAAGTCACGGCAACGCTAGGGTAAGGCCCGGCCTGTGTGTGTGTATATAATTATATATATATATATATATATATATATATATATATATATATATACACACATACATACACACGCTCGCGGCGTGTGTGTTTGGGGCTGGTATGCAACTTTTTCCGGGGCTGGTATGCAACTTTTTCCAGGGCTGGTTTTTATCCCCAGTCCGGCCCTGCTGACAGATGAATGTTTTTTTAATTGGGCCCAGGTTAGTTGCATTGGGGTTGTTGGCTCCTAGGCCAGACAGGCCCTTTGAAGGGGATTTCCTCCGAAAATTTTTAAAATGATTCAGTAAACCAAAAATTTGAATAGTAGCTAAAGTTTAGTAATTACAGTATGTTTGCTTAGAAATAGAGCAAAATCTTGGACATCACATATTCTTGGTGGAAAGAGCAACGTCTCCTCAAATTTTTTTAGCTTGGATGGCTTGCAGAGATATTGACATTTTTGGGTTTTTGTTGTAGCTGCCATCTTTAAAAAGTTGACAGGATGTGATACCATACTGATCGTTACCTTTTATTGTCAATATACCAAGAAGCCAAATCTCTTTCTCCTTGAATGCACTGACACAAGGACTGTTTAACATTCAATAAAAAAAAGAAGACCCATAAGGCTATGATTGCTATTATTATCCTTTACAAACATGGCTGCTGCAGCGTAACAGAGAAATGGCAGTATTATTATTTTATTTATTTTACGCACTTATATAGCGCTGACATATTCCGTAGCGCTTTGCAGACATTATCATCACTCGGTCCCTAAAGGGGCTCACTACCTAAGTTCCCTATCAGCAGTGTCGGACTGGGCTGCCTAGGGCCTACCAGTAAAATTTATTTTGGGGGCCCACCATACTGATACATTCAAATCAGCAGCAAGATGCTACCAGATGATTGAATATGGGGGTCCCTAAAAGTCATCTCAGCTCTGATCGTGTCTATAATAATAAACTGGGGAGTTTCTTTAATAATCTATCAGGTTGTTTATATGAACATAGGCTGGTTGAGGGGCTGAAAATTGAATATATGTATGTAGTTCAGTAAATTCTCTGTGTTGTGCCACTGGTGCGAGACTAGGGGCCCACCAGGGGATTCACCTGTACCCTTGTGGGCCAGTCCAAGCCTGCCTATCAATATGTCTTTGGAGTGTGGGAGGAAACCGGAGTAAACCCATGCAAACACGGGAGAACATATAAACTCCATGCAGATGTTGTCTTTGGTCAGATTCAAACATAGCACCCGAGTGCTGCAAGACACCAGTGCTAACTACTGAGCCACTGTGCTGCCCAGTATCTCTGACAGTAAAACAAGCATAATTACCAAATTTCTGGTGAATTACCAAATTCATTTTTTTGGGTAGATATCTTGTTTATTATATGTTTATCACTAAATCAATTAATGGAGATTTCCCTTTAATGTTAGATGTCCATATAAGAAAACTACTTTTCATGTGCCCCAGGTGATAGGAAATAGGATATGCCACAAATGCCAGATAGGTGCGGCTCAAACCTCTAAGACCCACTCCTGTCTCCAAATGGGGACCCCGAAGTGAAGAAGACCACATCCTGCATGCCTGTCGTCCTCCTCATCCACCTCTGTGGGACTTCAAAAATAGCCAGCGAGGTCTGTTGGCCATTTTAGGAAGCATGGCTACCTCTCCGTTTATCACTATGGGACTGCCAGAAAAAGGAAAACCAGTGCTCCAGGCGGACTGGAAACTTGTAGTGGCCCTGAAAAAAAATCTAAAAGTGGCCCTATATCATAGACAGATCCAGCCTGACAGAAGGCAGAGCAAAGCAACTAGGCAGGAACAACAAAAGTAGGTGGAGGCCATCAGTAGCTTAGTGCAACACAAAATACTGCCCCTGCAGAACTAAATACCACAGTGCAGCACAAAATACTGATGCCCTCATTCAGGGGCGTAACTACCATAGCGGCAGACCATGCGAGTGCTATGGGGCCCAATGCAAGAGGGGGGCCCAGTTGGGATCATCCCCTCTTCTACTGGGGGGAAACTTGGTCAGGACTCTACCCTCTAAAGCAGGGGTGCACAACCTTTTCTGGTTGAGGGCCACATTGTCAGCCTGAACTGATTTCAAGGGCCGAAAATAAAACTTAAAGGGGTATTACCTACTGAAATACTGTATTTATGGCGTATTAAACATACAGTATATATAATAAATGTCTAGTTATACTTCTAGGACTCCCATCTAATGGGAAAATACATGAAAGATACATGTGAGCAGCCACAAGACATAGACATACATGTCTGTTACCAGATGGTTGGGGGCCGCACAGAATGGTATCGAGGGCCGCATGTGGCCCCCGGGTCGCAGGTTGTGCACCCCTGCTCTAAAGGAACAACTTTTAGCAAACGAGGCAGTGGAAAAAACGGCCCACGGGTCATAGAAAAGGGTTTAGGCCTGTGTGGGGGGCTGGTCTGATCCTTGCTATGGGGCCCTTACTTCTCTATGTACGCCACTGCCCTCATTGCAGTATTCAACTGTATCAATGTCCTCGGGATGGTGATACTGTTGAAATTAGGAGGGCTTCTGCGTATGCTGGTCAGTGGCATAATAACCTGATGCTCCTAGCATTTATTCATGCTGAGAGCAACAGATCACTATGTACCTATCCAGCGGCCATGAAGAGGGCTTTAGTTGCCCCCTGGACATCAGCCCACCAGGAGATTTCGCTCTAGAGTCTGTGGCCAGTCCGCCCCTTCCCCTGTGCTCGTTTATTTTAGGAATCTTTTTCTTATCTGTGAACGAATGGTGGTCACTCATACATGTCTGCTCTCCCTTCACCTCCGCGACCCCATTGTGGAGATAGGAGCAGGTGTCAGACGTGTGGCCCGCTCCTATCTGACATTTGTGGCATATCCTAGCCGAGATTTTTAATTATCTTGAACAACCCATTTAAGTCTAAAAGACAGTGCTGCACTATTAGGTCATCAGTGCAGAAGACGTATCAAGACACATGCCGCCCCTGCCGCCTCCACCTAGAAATCTGTGCAGACAAAGGTATGCAAAGCAAAGGGTTAACTCTCCAGTATGTGCACTGCACAAACCCTTTCCCAGTAAAGGATCATACAAGACTCTGTGGCTCAATATGTCAAATTGAATGTGCTGCAATAGGCATATTGGACAGATGAGCACATTCATGAATGAAGCAGGTATAGCTAAATCCTCATTCTAAGAGACGGGTTTATATCATGCATCCTGCAGACGTGCAGATTTTTTTTTCTCTGTTCGCCCTTAACATCTGTTTCTTTGTTAAGCTAAGGAGATGTAATTGTTTCTCGAAAGGCTGCTTAATTAGGTTAGTTTTTGTCATCTTAAGAATGCCGCCTGTGATCAAAATGGACTCTTCCACTATTTAGCAAGCCTTTGTTGAATGAGTCATCCAGGCTGTCTCTTATTGGATGGAACGGTTAGCACCCAAGGGATTGCCAGGCAGAGGCTGCATGGCCCTGCTTCATTCACAGAATTATTGATATGCGAGCCAGCCCTTTCATTCACATAACCAGAGTTTCATTCACATCTTGCACTGTAGGTAATGGAGAGAAGCATTTGGGGAGCTGTAGCTCGTTCCTTGTGTTAGATAGCTGCTGAAAACAGTCTATGATGTGAGTATTCGCTGTTCCTGCGCTTCTAGAAAGAAGGGGTATGATGAAGACAGGGAGAATACTGCAGCGGGCTGTGTCGTGTGCTTAATGAAAGGCTATTCTGCACTTCACTGGAAGCTCGCTCTTACATTAAATAGGAGGCTTCCATTATTCATCACCGCAGGGAGCAGAGGTGCTGACTTGTTTCACATGGCAGAAATGAGACTAATTAAATATCTCCATTTGAAAGTTTACTTAGCTCTCCGACGCGTTCCCCGTGCCCGTTGGGTGGCATTGTGTGGTATTACTGCTGCAGTGGGAGACTTGTTATACAGCCCTATTGTTTCTTTTCATTTGTGGCCTAGGAAGTCCTAGGAGATAGCATGCAGGAGCATCATGTTCTGCTGATGGCTTACCTGTAACAGTCATGTGTACTAAAAAAATGAAGCATTTGGACGTAGGCGATATAAAGGATAACCCCCAAAAATTGTGTTTTCTTATGCTTTCATAGTCGGTGTACTTTTACTAGTTGAAGAGCCCAATTATCCATGTAGAGGTCTTACGTAGGTATGGATTGCTCTATTGATTTCCATTTTGTGATGACAGGATGTAGGACTAGATGACAGGTGACCTGCTGTAGGTATTAACCAGTGCCCATCATCTTTGGAGGGTGAGTAGAATGGATGCAACTTGAAGAAATGATCCGTTTGCGAAGTTGGGGATAGGAAATTTGAGAATTGATTGGTTCTAGTGTGCTGTAAGTGGGTGGATGTTTTTTGTGCTACAGGAAGTGATTTGCAGTGCTCACTGAGCCTTTTGTTGAAAAGGGTCTCCTCATTTGTGTGAGTCATGCTTTTGCTGTGAGCGAGTTGGCAGCTCTAACCAGAAGTGGAATGTCATATAGAACTGTCTGCTCCTGCCTTCATTCTGAACCTATATCAGCACGGACCTTAGAGACATTTTTTTTCCCTCGTGGAGCAAAAAATATCAACCATTAATGCTCTTTTTTAGCTGTACTATTTTCTTACGCGGTTGATTTGCTTATTGCATTTGGTTTTACAGGTGCCGCTATGAACCTCTGGCAATGTTGACAAAGGTGTACCTTAGACTGGCATCAGATTTGCCACAACATATGAAAGAAACTAGATAAAAGGGCATGCTTCAACGTACCAAGTATAACCGCTTCAAGAATGAATCTGTGACACCGGTCGATGATCTTTTGCACAACCTGTCCACGAACAGTAAAGCCTCTACAGTCGCCGGTAACCCAGCTACAATTCCGTGCCTGGTTCCGACCACAGACTTACAAAAGGACCAGGAAGATGGACCCACCTCTCTTTGTACATTTATTCACAAAGTGTCTCACATGAAACTCTCCAGCACGGGCAGCCTGTTGGGTATAAAAAACCTGTCCTCTGCAGTAAAGGAGCTTGCTGGTTCCAAGTTACAGGGTAGCTCTCCTGCTCTTAGTGCAGCAGCAGGGGCTTCAGACAACACATGTAACCTTGTCTCTACCCCTCCGTGTTCTCAGCAGGACGTGAGCAAGATGAGCACAGGGAAAAAAACACGATCGGAAGAAATGCATCTGGGAGGTGAAGATTGGAATCAAAGTAGCAGCTTCGTCAATAAGCCTTCTCGAGGATGGCTGCACTCGAATGAGAAGATTCAGGGACCTGGAGTGACGTACATTGTGAAGGTTGGTCTGCTGCTTTCCCCTTGTCTGCCGTTTTCATGTTAGAAACGAACAGTTCGGTTTAGCTTTTATAATACTATTTTATTAATACAGGTCTCGTATCTCTCCATCTGCACAAAGCGATTATGTGTTGTGAACCCACTGACTATAAAATGCATGCAAATCCAATGAAATGGTAGCATTGTGACGACCATACAGCATCGTTCGAGTTTTCAGATTTACAATAGATTTATTTGTGTGACGTAGCAAAGACGAAGCAGGTGAATTCATGAATGCAGTGGAGATCTTGTGCCAATTCATTTGCTGTTCATTGGGCTATCCATGTCAGTAATTAAAGAGCGATGACACTTAAGCCGTTCTTTAGGCTGCGTGTGCTTTCATCATCGTAAATCTTGTATTCCTGATTCCGCATCAATCTGTGAAGAAGGATAAAATACAATGTGTAGGGTTATTATTTGATGACGGCATATTGCAGATTTTATTGTAATCCTGTATGTGTCTTTGCCTATATACGTAATGTCAAATATTTGATTTGGTCTCATGAAATTCCACTTCATGCATATAAAATATTTAGTAACTGTTGCTTGAATACTCCTTACTCTGATAATAAGCTCTCAATGTGAATAGAACAAATTTACCATCAAATTGCACAATATGGCAGTTCTCACTCTCCATCCTTCGAAGACATGTTGGTAGAAAATATATAGTCTATATCATGTTTTTTTCAGTCTGATGACAAGTAAATAAAATTTGCTCAATTGTATATCCCTCTTAGCACTAGTGATCCATATTTTAATGAAAATTCGGGGGTTTATTCCGGTACTTTCCAATACCTTAGCTGTGTGTTATGATCAGTGTTGCACCGAGCTCTTGTGCATTCTGTAAAAAAATGTGCTCGATTGTAATATTACATGTCCTAGCTGCAATTGGTGAGATATAGAAAGGATTACATATTTAAAGGGGGTAAAGATGCTGTACATGTTGTGTTCACATACGCATTACTTAACATTGCAATTTACATATAATATGGTCCCTTAACCAAGACCCCGGCGATACTTTTTTTTTATTTTTTATATATCCAGAAATGCTGTATACTGTGTATGCACGCTACATATATATACTTCAATGTACAGACTAGGTCCGTGCATGACAATGTGTTTGAGTAAACCGTACGCAGCTGCAATGTACAGCGGTGGTCTCTGATATCCTCGCATAGGGACCACATCAGTGTATAATGTGCATTTAACAGCATTTATACGTTAGGAAATCCAATGACAAAGCATGCTCTTTCTCAGATTGATATTTTCCCATGAACTTAGGCATTAGCTCAATACGGTTGCCTAAACATGGCACATGCCCTTTATTAGTGCTAATGTGTGATGGTGGCCCGATACCTGAGCCATTTGCTAGTGAGAAAACTGCCACAGCCCTATGAAAAAAAGTACAGTGATATGGCAGTTTCTAAGATAACTACATCACGGGAAATGGGATTATTAATGGGCAGAAGGATATACATAGGATCTGTGTGTCTAAACAGCCTACAACAGCATCCCGGCATATTATCATTAACCCCTTTACTGCCCTAGACCACCAGGGATGCTCTTATCAAGCCATTCACCACCAGCAACATTTTTATTAAAGGGTTTATCCCATGATTAATGTAAAAAATGAAAATCAGACATCATATAGTACATGACAATCTCTTTCTAAGGCTTCTTTCACACTGCCGGCATAGTTCCTGTTGGCTTTTCTCGCAGGGTATGGTCCAAATCTCTGCCGGACCCAATATAGTCAATAGGGCTGATGGGCGTAACTGTAATGTCTGGCAATGCCAGATCCAGATAGATATGCCGGCAATATAAAATTAGCCTAGCAAAGCTAGAACCAGAGATCTCCCCCCATTCATTGCTCAAATTGCTTTGCTAGATTTATTTCTGGCTGGTAGCTCAAAGGGCCTATCTGCTGCAGTTCTCTCCCTGTAACTGTTACAGCTTCTAACATAAGATAGGAGTGGTGGCAGTTGAAGATTCAAACTGAGCATGTGCGACCACCTCAGTGAAGTGGGCAAGAAATAAGGAAAAGAACAAACAGCGCTATACAGATACATTTTATTGAATGGCTATACTACATTTTTTATTATATGCTATTAAAAAAGTATTCAGAGCCAGGTGCTAGTTTTAAAAATCTAAAATATTTTTCATAGCACAACCACTTTAATTCACTCACTACAGTAGATCATCTTTAGTTGAAAAAGATGAACAAGGTGATATATTAATAGGTTAACTTAACTGCTTTATGGGTGTTCCTCCTGTGGAGACCCTTTTTTATCAGCAAGAGCAGAAATTGCTATAGGATAGAGCAGCTCTAGATTTGTAAGATCTGGGTATGCTGGCAGAAAGGGGCCCTTGATGTTTTTGTACAGAGGCCCTTAGTTGTCAATATCCAACCCTGGGATTATCTTTTAGCCACCTTTGTATAGCGTTAATGAAAGCTAATAATAAAGAGTTTATAGGCAACACACTATGCCATGGTATGTGTTTGTAAGTTCATGCTGCTTTTTGGCCTCAGGTTAATAATGGTGTATATGTATAAGCATTATTCTACAGGGGGGTTTCTAAAATGTTTTTACAACTGTATCTCTCTGGCTATCAGCATGTAAGGACATTTAATATTCCTTAGGGCTCATGCACACCAAGATATTTTTTTTTGTCTTTGTCCTTTCTTTTTTTTTGTGGCCAGTATGTGGAACTATTCACTACAATGGTGCCCAAAAAACCCCCATAGAAATGCATTCCATGTCCATATGTCCGCATGGCCGTACCGCAAAAAAATAGAACATGTCCTATTCTTGTCCATATTACGGACAAGGATAGGACTGTTCTATGAGGGACAAATTTCAAAACATTCAACGGTTGTGTGCGTTAGCCTTTATACTGTATGATTTATATACAATTCTAAGCATTGTAGCTACATACATATTGTACATATTTTTTTTTTAATTTGACACTAGATACACTTGATACCAACCTCTGCACCTCACAAAATCTGCATGCACAAAGATAAGCTTAGAAATGCTGTACACTTGGTTAGGGCAATTAAAATGGATGGATTTTTTTTTTTCATTTATACATGCCAGTGTAACGTGCACTTATCCAGTTCAAGAACTGGCCATTTACTCCTCTTCCTGACCCTACGCTTTTTTTTTTTATGTATTTGTCTTTGAAAAACAAATTTTTTTTCTGTCTGGTTATGTAAATAATTTTTGCACCTTTTTCAGTAATACATTTAATATTAGGTCATTTTTATTTTTGTATTTTTTTGCTTTTTTTATTCTTTATAACAAGGAAGATTTTGAAAAATTTGTCAGTTTTTCATATTTTTTTAATCTTTTTCTTGTTAATAGCACAACATGCAACTAAAGGTGTTAAAAAAAAGTCACTATGGAATGAATCTGTAAACAAAATAATGCCATTAAAAATAATAATAATAATAAAAAAAAATAATAAGTAGGTTCCCGAGTGTTCTGTTCTTCAGTTAGTGCTGACACCTCTGACTTGCCCATAAAGCTAATTCTTCATGGACAAAATATACACATTGTTTTTTAGATCTGCCTTACCAAATATTCATAGAAGCCACAGTTGAAACCAGAAGTTTACATACACTATATAAAAAGACACATATGCATGTTTTTTTCAATATGTGACATGAAATCTGAATAAACCTTTCCTGTTTTTGGTCAATTAGGATTACCATAATTATTATTATTTGACAAATGCCAGAATAATGAGAGAGAGAATGCTGTAAGGCATTTTTATTACTTTCTGCAAAGTCAAACGTTTACATACCGTTGATTAATATTTGGTACCATTGCCCCTAAACTGGTCAAACGTTCTGGATATCCTTCCACAAGCTTCTCACAATAGTTGGTTGGAATTTGGGCCCATTCCTCATGACAAAACTGGTGTAAATGAGCCATGTTTGTTGGTCGCTTTGCTCGCACCTGCCTTTTCGGCCCATACATTTTCAGTAGGATTGAGATCAGGGCTTTGGGATGGCCACTCCAAAACATTGACTTTGTTATCCTTAAGCCACTTTGTAACCAGTTTGCCAGAATGCTTCAGGTCATTGTCCATTTGGAAGACCCATTTCCGCCCAAGCTTTAACTTCAGTATTTTCACATAATCTTCTTTCCTCATGATGCCATCTATTTTGTGAAGTTCACCAGTCCCTCCTGCAGTGCAGCAAAAACACCCAGCAACATGATGCTGCCACCCTCGTGTTTCACAGTTGGGATGGTGTTCTTAGGCTTCCAAGCTTAGTTTTTTTCTTGAGCGCCACAGTCTCTTCCTAGGCCATATAACATCTTCAGACTAAAAAAAATATCCCAAATTGGGTCCTAAACTGGAAAATTTGGTCGCCAAATTTAAAATAAATATAATTATAATAAAAAAGACATGGAGGAGAATACAGCACCACATACCTCTTACATCCAGTAACATCTCCTGTCATGTAGACCTTCTCTTTTCTCTTCTCCTCCATTTAACCTAGACCGCCATGGCAAATTTTTTCAGCCACATCTCTTCTCTACAGTGTTTGTTACACAGACATGTTTGATTTCTCAATTTTTTCATTAACCTTCCCATCCTGGTGTCCCCACAGGGTCATCCTGCTGCTACTTCCAATACTGTGCCCGTGGTGATCCCCAATGCCCCAAGTACTATACTGCTGAAAAAATAGTGACCCTAATACATAATTAGGGTAATTTATCAAACTGGTGTAAAGTAGAAATGGATTTCCAAAGGATCTGTCAAAAATGAATGGTGGAACCTGATTGGCTGCTATTGACAACTAAACCAGTTCTAGTTTACACCAGTTTGATAAATTACCCCAAATGACCCTATAGTGTCCACAGCAGCTGCAATGTCCCCTAGAGTGCCCCCAGTAATAATAACACCCTGTATTGTGCTCCAGGCAATAATCCCTGTGTAGTGTCCCCAAAAATAATAGACTTGCCCCTACAGTGCCTCCCCAATAGCAACGGCCCCATATAGTAATTTTCCCCACACAGCCCCCACATAGTAATCCGCCCATAGTAATTTGCCCCCACACAGTTATTTCCCCCAAACTGCCCCCATATAGTAGTTTGCCCCCACACAGTAATTTCTCCTACATAGTAATTTGCCCCACACTGCCCCCACATTGTAATTCCACCACTCTTCCCCCCCCACAGTAATTTCCCCCACACTGCCCCAACACAGTAGTTTCCCCCCCACAGTAATTTCCCCCACATAGTAATTTCCCCACACTGCCCCAACATAGTAATTTCCCCCACACTTCCCCATGTAGTAATTTCTCCCACACTGCCCTAGTTTTGCAATGTGGCCCTATAAGATCTGTGAATTCCCAAGTTGACAATATGAAGAACCTTCAGCAATACACAAGTTTATTTTCTTTTATTCCATTTTATAAAACTTCTCTCTAATTACATAACCACTAAAGTAATTACTAAAGTGGTTATCCCACTTAAATTATTTATCATCTATCCACAGGATAGATGATAAATAATGGATCATGGAGGGGTCCGACCGCTGGGACATCCTGTGATTTCTACAATAAGCGTTCCCCAAGTTTCCTCTCTGAATGGAGTGGTACTACACATGTGGGTCCACTGCTCCATCGTCATTTTTTAAATACCCCATAATGAGAAAGTGAAAACAGATTAATCAAAATATTTTCTAATTTATTGAAAAGGAAAAACTAAAATGTTGCACTCACATAAGTATTCAGCCCCTTTTACTTAGGGCTTATTTGAAGCACCTTTGGCAGTGATTACAGACTTCAGTCTTCTTGGGTATGATGCCACAAGGTTTTCACACCTGCATTTTTACTTTTCTTCTCTGAAGGTCTTCTCAAGCTCTGTCAGGTTGGATTGGGATTGTCTGTGGACACCCATTTTCAGGTCTCTCCAGAGATGTTTGATGGGGTTCAAGTCAGGGCTCTGGCTGGGCCACTCAAAGACATTCACAGAGCTGTTCCTAAGCCACTCCTGTGTTGTCTTGGCTGTGTGCTTAGGGTAATTGTGTTGTTGAAAGGTGAACCTTCAGCCCAGTCTGAGGTCCAGAACACACTGTATCAGGTTTTCATTAAGAATATCTCTATACTTTGCTCCATTCAGCTTTCCCTTATTCCTGACCAGTCTCCATGTCCCAGCTGCTGGAAAACACCCTCGTAGCATGATGCTGCTACTACTATGCTTCACTGTAGGGATGATATTGGGGAGTTCCTGGGTTTCTCCAAATATGATGCTTACAATTGAGGCCAAAAAGTTTAATCTTGGTTTCATCAGACCTGTATGAAAAGAATAATATTAATATGAAGTTTACTTCGAAGTGTTGGGGTCTGTGTTTGGAATTTTTAGATGTATTGTTTTCTGTTGAAAAGGGTGTTGTAACAAAAGGAAACTGAATGCGACCAACTCTTTGTTAGGGTGGAGTCACATCATGTTTTATGCCTCCGTTTAACGTATACAAAAAACATGTACGTTAAATGAATGCCCCAGACTGATGACATTCAGTGGCATCGGTACACAATAGAGTTCCATTGTACAACACCCCCTTTATGCTTAAAGGCTCATTTACATTTATTAAAACATTTATTACAATTTTCTCAGCAATGCGGGCATATATGTACATGGGACCAACACAGATGGCACAAGCGCACATGCAACAAGTCCTCCAGTTTTAATAAGTACAAATCTGCTGACAGATGCCCTTTAAACAGTCAAGATCATGATTTCAACAAACAGGCCCAGGATTTGAAATTGTGTTTGTTACAGAGAGGTTACCCTGAGCATTTGCTAGATCAATCTATGTCCAAAGCATCTAGATTGAGTCAGAAAAAATTACTTACTGGGTGTCATGCTATTCAGAGACATCAAACACAAAGTCAGAAGTGTGCATTTTTATTTAAACATAGCCTGATGGCTGCTGTTATTCAGGATGTCATCCTTAAGAATTGGCATATACTGAAGAGCAATGAACATCTGAAAAAATTTACTTAGCAAAGACCCTTTGTAAGAAGTAGTTATGTGGGACGCAAAAACAATTGGTTGTCCTCTGTGACTCCTCAGGGTAATTATTGATGTGGAAATTGCTCTTTCTGTAGTTATTTGTTTTAACTACTGGTGACTTCCGTAATTCACACATTTTCTGGATTATAGAAAAAAACTACCAGCACATTATTAGTGTATTAAAGTAACCCTTCAGTTCAAGAAAGAAAATTATACATTACTGGGGGAATGAACTGAGTACTTTCACAAGGACCTCTTTTTTATGTTTTTAGCTGAAGACCCACTGATTCCCTGACTCCTCTTCTGTCATCCAAGATGACCGTATCCCTTCTCAAAATAGCTGATGCACACCCTGCATCTGGTAGTCCAAGACACTTCCTGCATAACCAGCCATGCTCTCGGATTGGCCAGCACTGCACACATGAGCAGCAGTGCTACCCAGGCTGCAGACTTCTGCAAATCTGCAAGGTCATCGTTGGAACAGCCTGAGGTTTTTATTCGGCAGTCCACAAGTAGTTAACTCATGCTCCAATATTATAATACATAATATATACTAATACAAAAAGCGGTGTCAGACTTTCCTTAACTGTGTTTTTCACTTCCCTTTCTCTAGCAGGATAGCCAACCCAATGGGGGTGATTCTATCTAAAACCTGGCACAAGGAGTTGGTGGTTTACTGTGGAGCGCTCTCTGCATTCAGCGGCTTCATAACTCCTCTATCCTGCTTTAAATGATGGTTGTAGCATCCAACCATGAGATCACTACAGTTGTCACTCAGAGCAGAGGGGAGGCGTTGTAAAGCAACTCAGTGCAGAGAACGGAGACCTCTTCACAGTGAAGCTCCACCTCTAGTGCAGGAGCAGAACCTGGCCCAATAAAAATTCATATTCACACTACTCCTGATAATAAAGCTCCACCAAAGCTAAGTTTGTCCTGCCCATGAGCAGTCAGCGGTTTTGCATGGTCATATCCTTTAAAATGATATATGTCAGCGGTTTTGCATATCCTTTAAAATGATATATGTAAGGTTGAGAATATCAGTGATGTACCTGTATTACCTAATCGTTCTTTGACTGATTGTAAATGGGATCTGCACTACACTGCCACAGATGCTCCTACAAATATACTTTGTCCTGTGCAGAATCAAATACTGATTGCTATACATGCACGATATTTGGAGGTTTTCTTTCTTACCAAGTTCTGTTATCTTCTTGCAGTATTTGGGATGCATAGAAGTTTTACGCTCCATGAGATCTCTAGATTTCAACACAAGAACACAGATAACAAGGTAGGACAAGTTTTATTTTATCTTTTTAACATGAACATATGTGGTTATTTATGTGCCTCCAGTCTACAAATTGATAAACTGAACAAAATATACTTTGAGGATGATTTTATTTGATGATTACTTTCCTTTATACTAGTAAGGCATTTTCACAAGAATATATTGTCAGATATAAAATTAAAAAACAAAATAAAAACAAAACTAGAGAGTGTAGTAATAACTGTGGAAAACAGACAGAATCAAGCTTCCATATAGGGTTGAAAAAGAAAGTACCTGGCTACCACAGCAGAGATGTCTTGTCAGTTGCACATTATTTGGGGGTGTGGGGGATGCAAATAAAGGTCGTGGTTGTGCAAATAGAGGATTTGGTAAGGCACTACATCATTTCTGCCTTGTTTGGAAATGCAGAAATAAAATTGCAGAAATTGACGTGCTGATTGCAAACAGGCTTAAAAGGTTCTCTGGGATTTTGTTATTGATGGCCTCTCCTCGGGATAAATTATCAATATCAGATTGGCAGATTGGTCCGACCCCTGGCATTTCGACCAGAAGTATGAAGAGGCTGCAGTGCTCCATGAGTACTTAGGCCTCTTCCTAAGCCATATTACGTCACATTTAACGGTCACATAGCCTAGGCACAAGTCATTCCCAATCAGATGAATGGAGCTTAGTTTCAGTACCAAGCACAGCCTCCAATGGATGGTGCTGTGGTTGGTGAGCAGTGAGAAGGTCCTGAGGATAGGCCATCAATATGAAAATCCTGGAGAACACCTTTAAGCAGGTTAACCAGGCCACTCTTTATGCTTCTTGTATTAATAATGCCCCTTCTCAATAATAATGAGCACTTACTGCGCTTTTTATAGTAATAGTGACCCTCATTTAGTAAAGTGCTCCTACTTAGTAGAGACATGATGTCTCTTTAGCTTTTGTGACGAGACATACCACACCACTCATAGACTCATATAGTGAGCCGTTTCACAGATATTACTAAGACATTGGTCACATCACTGATGTCAGCTTTCTCAAGGCTTTTTACAGGAGCTGCCTCTCTGAGTGGAGGGGTTGCATTCTCAAGACAATGGAGCTTTGGTGCCCATAAACATACTTCTATGCCGCAGAGGGCATACCCTCTGAATCATATTTATCTGTTTCTTGAGTGCCTGAGCAGCAACATGAATGTTGAGAACTGTAGAGGCATTACCGCAACCTCTCAGAGGCAAGAGGCATACTTGACTGTACTTGGCTATGTTTGCTTGATCAACTCTCTATTTATCAAGGGGGACATGGTCCCCATTCTTATGATTAGTGGGGGTCCCACCGATCAGCCCCCCATTAATAGTTTTAACTGGATTCCATTATTATTTACTGGTGACGCCAGATAAAATCCTAGATTTAATCTAAATGACCGTCATACAGGCATGTTTATTTTACAATTCAGTATTGGGCTGTGTTTGTGTGACATTTTTGTCCCACTTTTTACATATACTCATGATATATACATTATATGGAAGCCTAAAATGGATGTTATACAGTGGCATCCATCACCAGAAGGTTCCACTGTAAAAAAAGAAAAATACTTTTGTTAACTTATACATTTTTTGCGTGATAGAAAAGTCTAGTGTGCTATAATTTTGCATCCTTTTTTCCCCAAAGTATATGTTAAACATTAATGTGAACTAAAAGGTGATGTGTACAGCTCCTTAATATCTGGATTTCAATATTTGTTTTTTTCTTAGTTTTTTTTTCATTATTTTAGTTGTTTTTGTTCCCAGTAACCAGTTTCATACCTGAAGCAACAGAATGCCAAGTTGGCCTTATAAAATTGGGAACATAGTCTACCTCAGAATTTCATTTACAAAGTAGTGTAAAGCATGAGTGCCTTCATAATGTTGTTACATGTACTGTAAAGTTGGGCTCACACAGGGCCCTCTGCCCTAGCAATACTTTTTTCTTTAAAATAAATAAATAAATAAATAAATAAATGAATAGACACAGTTTTTGAAATTTTTTCTACCATTATAGAAATTCATGATCACATTTTTTATGCTTGTTTTTTGCGTAGGTGATCAGGTGTAGCTACAAGCTGTCCTATTCACTTCTATGGGACAGATAATTCCTATACACTCTATAGAAATGAATGGGACGGCTTGTAGTTACACCTGATCACCGCTGCTCTGTGGACGGCAAGCAGATAAACAATGAAGGGAAGGCTACATTTGCATGGAGCGCGTCCTTTTTTCAACCAGCTCATCAGCGGGGCAAGCGCCCATCCTCCACTCAGTACGCCTGCGCCGATTGTGGAATGGTACGGCGCAGGCGCGGGAATTCAGGAGAAGACAGGGCCAGCGGGAGGAGGAGAGCGCGCTGGCCCTGTCTGTCTATCAACAGCAGAAGGGGCGGTCCTACAACCCGAGGATGCGGCGGCTACCAGCAAGTACCTGCCCAACTTGCTGGTAGCGAAGAGAATTAGCATGTTTTAAAAGTATGATTTTTAGGAAATATAAAGCTCAGATTAAGGTAAGAAAGGTATGTTTGAAATCAGCTGACATTAGCAAATAGCTAATGTCAGCTACTGAAATTTGCACACTTGGGGGTGACAGAAGCCCTTTAATCTGTCTGCAGAAGTAATAGCGGATAGAGAGAGAGGTTTGCTGGCGAGCAAGAAAGTGAAAGCAGATAAGAAAGACATGCAGATATACACAGACAAACGAATGACATATTCACCCGCCAACACCACCCCCCAAAAGGGGGCGGCACGGACCACGGCGGCGTTCCCATGGAGTAACCAAGGTGCATGCCGCCAAATACAAAAATACAGCTGGTGCTACTACCCATGTGCCGCTGGCAGGAATGTGTAAAACATCATTGTAGTGATAGCAAATATACTACCATCCCTTCCCCCCTCCTGCCCCTCGCAAAGCATGGTGGCCCATGCAAGACATAGAAATCCGCGAGAAAACGAGACGGAGTCACGCTGACCCCTGCTGCCTAACCGTACTGCTGCGTGGGCGCCAAGCGTGGGCTTCCAGGCAGATCGATCCGGTGCCGTGCTGCTCCTCCTCACCAAAGAAGCTAACACACCGCCAACCGGACTGTAACAGGACGATGCTGCACGAGCTTGCAGCAAACCCTCACTCAACCAGAAGGACCTCAGCTGAACGCCGGCTGGGTACGGAAGCTGTTGATTTAGCCCATGTGCTGCATTAGATGTCTCAGACTGCACACAACTATGCAGCACCGTCGGCACACCCAAGCGAGGCGCTTGCCTGGTATAAATGTGCCCCTCCCACAAATACAGGCCAATAAATCGGCCTTCATATATATGATAGTATCTCTGCTGAGGCCGGAGACTGGCTGCAGTGGTCATATGGATGTATGGCAAATTATTGTTCCAAGAAAATAAAGACAGGGTGGCACCACCAGAGCATCACCACTGGAATGGTGGAGGATTTGTAGAGAACTTGTCATCAGTTCTATGCTGCCCTAACCACAAACAGCATAAAACAGTGACATGTTCCCTCCTTAAAATGAACTATTTATTGACAAGGAAAAGTGCTTTCTGGGTGTCTCCCTCCATCTTCTCGCTGCCCATCTGGGCTTGACAGGTCTCTCCTTATGTGTAAATAGAAAAAGACCTGTAATTCAAGCAGAGTTGGATGTGGAAAAGCTGGAGAGGAGCTGCGCAGTGTCCTTGTGCCCTTCCCTGTTCCCTTTTTGTAATGGAGGAACCCATTACTTTGTCATGCTATCCATGGATCCATGGTTTAGACAGCATGAAACTGATGACAGGTTCCCTTTAACAGGTAAGGTTATTTATTAATTTTATGAAATTTTCATCAGATAGTTTAGTTTCAGACTTGGACAACTACTTTAACTGCATAATGGGAGTAAAATATACAATAGACACAAACCATATAAAGCACTGGTATTTTCAGACAGTATTCCTTGGTATAACTGGTAGTTAAATATTGATGACATATACTTAATACAGGTCATCAAGATACGATCAGGTGATGACCAACTTCCAGCACCCCTCCAAACAGCTGTTTGAAGGGGCCTTAGTGCTTGTCATAGTGCTGCGGCCTCTTCATACTATGCCAAGTGCAGTTGTGCCCATGGGCGTAGGAAGCCCCAAAAATCTGGGGGGACAGCACTTATGGGGCCCGTGTCCCACCCACCCTCAAGCCACGCCCACATATCTCTCCGCCCCCCCCCCCCAAGTGCCAAAAATCTCTCTCTCCCCCCCCTCCCTTATTATGGGCCAGTGGGTCCAGTTTAAAAAAAAAAACACACACACAAAACAAGACACTTATACTTACCTCCATCCGTCACAGCGATGCGATGCAGGCCTCTTCCGGCCTGTGTCCCGCGCTGCACGGCTCACAGACGGCGCGATGACGTCATCGCGCCGCCTGTACCAACATCTGATAGGCTGCAGGCCTAGTGCCGGCAGCCTATCAGAGGAGCAGGAAAGGGAGACGCCTCTCCCTCTCCTGCTCCGCAGCACAGCCATCTGTATCGCTGTCCTGGGGACGGCGATACAGATAACTGTGGAGATGTTGTGGAAGCGTTCATCTCCCTGTGCCCTGCCACCGCTGCACACATTGCGCTGCCGCTGGGGGGGATTTTTACATACCTGTCCCCCCTGCATTATTTCCTGGGGGGGATTCGTCCCCCCCGGTTCCTACGCCCGTGGTTGTGCCTGGTATGAAGCTCAATCCTATTCACATGAATGGGACTGAGCTGCACAAAGGCCATGTAACAAATGGAAGTGGTGTCACAAGCTGAGGAATAGGATTGCTCAGCCAAGCTCTGTGGCCCATTCCGAAAGCTGATCATCAGGGGTGCCAGGAGTGACCTTTATGATCAGATGATCTGTCCTGAGGATAGGTCTTCTATTAAAGGACTGGAAAACCCCTTTAAATACTGTTGAAATAATACTATGGAAGGAAGCTTCATTTGATTTATAGGTCACTAGCTCTTTTATCTGGTGAGATTTATAACAGAATTACTGTGACTTTGTTTAGTACAAAAGGGCATGATATGTGATATTAATACTGCTTTATCTGTATGGTTTACATGCAATTATTTTTACATCTCATTATTTCATTTCCTTAGCTGTGCCTGGTAACTGGCAGACATATGGTTATGTAAGGAGGTCACATGCACTTAATTATGAGTGAAGAACATTTTTCTCTAATAAATGATCAAAAACAATCACAAAGTACATACAATATCAGTACACCGTTACCACTTTGTGTGGGCCTCATATATGAATGTTTCATTTAGTGTCCTACAAGCCCTGTTTCCATAAAAGAGAGGTGTCCGCACAAACGTGCTCACTCTCCAAAAGCCGGCTGACTACGTAGGTGTGCTCACTTTTATCCGGAGAACAAAAGACACTTACGCTTGGGATGCAAGGGCTCCTGCAGTTTGATAGATTGTATTGATGCACCATAGATGTGTATAATGGGAAAAAAACCTGTAGTAGTGCTTTTGATGTCAACCTAGAAATGATAGGGAAGAGCTACATCATAAAGAATTGAGATTACGTGACTCTGAGAATTACTGTATATATTTTAATATACAAATAGTACAGAACTCTACATAAGCAATCTGCAGTGTGGCACAGAGTAGTGTATGAGTGAGTATACTGTACACACAGTACAGCGCACTGATGTAATAGGAGAGCCAGAAGCACTGGTTGCCATCACTGCACCGTGCTAGGGTATTTTAATGGAATACATTTCTTACATTTTTTATTTCATCTGCAATAAAGGCTACAATTGGACTACTTCGGGACAATTTTTTTATGATTGCATTTCACTCATTTTGGGCTAAATATCATTTTTAAAATTGGTCTTTATTAAAAATGTTCGCCGTTTTTGAGATACAAGGGTTAAAAAAATCTGTCTATACGCAGACTGTCGCTTATGAGTTATATCAGCTGATGGCTCAAGTGAAGCCATATTCCTGACCTCATAACCACTCATTATAGCTAAACTCTTATCAAACTGATCAGAATATAGCTTAAAGAAGTGTTTATTAGACCAGGAGATCATAGGAGCTGTCAGCTGACGGGACTGAAAAGTGATGCTCCGCAAACAGATTGATTTTTTAACCCTTGTATCTCGGACATGCCTGAACATTTTTAAAATGCAATCATAAAAAAAAGAAATTGCCCCGAAGGTGTCCATAGCCTTTAAACTCTTCTTCTAATATCTTCCTATAGAAATTATTACATGGCTTTAAGGAGGAAAAGGGCTAATAAGTTGAACTATTTCTGTTACACAAATACATACTCACACAGTGAAATAGTTGATGCAGTAACCATTTTAATAACCATTTTTTCACAGTTAGCCCATGCCTTTGTCTTTTGTATAAACTCAGCAGATGTACAGTATATCATGTAACTCTATTGGTAGCTTAATGGCAGGAGTCACATGATGTGTGGAGGGATCACACTACCGATCCAAAAGTTTAGTCCCGTTCAAATAGCTAGAGGATGCATTATACCATTCTACTCTGCACTGAAGAATGGAACATGAGCAGAATTTTAAAGACATGTATTTTACTAAATTTTTGTTTAAGCAGACAATAGTGTAAAAGTCAAATTTAGTAATGAATGTTCAATAAAAAAAAAAATTGGCAGAGGCTGGCCAAATGTCTTAAAATAATACATTCTGATAGAAATGTATACAGTACCGCAGCTATGACTGTATTGCTGTTAGTCATCTCAGTCACCATCTGCTCAGAAAGGAATCAGATGGAATGATATGAAATATGCAAGCTGTATTAATATTCTTCATGAAGACACCAGGTTATGTAATACAACACAAGACAAGTATAACCTAACATATAGCCAATAAACTATTGCTGTGAAGTGCATTTATCATTGCTGACTGTACAGTTTAGAAACCACCACCTGCTGGTAACCAAATGATGGCCTAACTGGGCCCCATTTGTATATACTGTATAATCACTAGGGAAAGGGTGCATGATTCATAAATAATATTAAAGGGGTTATCTCATGATTAATGTAAAAAATGAAAATCATACATAATATAGTACATGACAATCTCTAACAAAGCTAGAACCACCACTAGCCCTGTAATACATCGATCTGGAGATCTACCCATTCATTGCTCCAATTTTTATGCTAGTTTTATTTTAAGCTGGCAGCATATAGGGTGTGTCCTTTCTCAGAGAGTGTGTCCTGTCTGTTGCAGCTAGTGGCAGTGAAAGAACGGAACTGAGCATGTGTTTCCATCTTAGTGAGCAGGACAGAGAAATGAGAAAAAGAACAAACAGCAGGTGGCGCTATGCAGATAGATTTCATTGAATAACTCAGTAGCAATAACACATTTTTAATTACATGCAATTACAAATTTTTTTAGATCCAGGTGCTGGTTTGAAAACTGTAGAATATTATCTGTGGGACAACCCCTTTAATCTTTATTTACATATAGCTCCAACATATTCCACAGCACTTTTGGCTATTTTCACCTAGGGGTGTACATACTTTTGTTGCCAGCGGTTTAGACATTAATGGCTGTGTGTTGAGTTATTTTGAGGGCACACCAAATGTACAATGTTATACAAGCTGTACACTGACTACTTTACATTGTATCAAAGTGTCAGATCTTCAGTGTTGGTCCAGGGGCGGATGGCCATAGATCCTACAGGGAAATTTCCTGATGGGCTGATGCCCAGGGACCCACCTGAACCCTGCTCATGGCCACCAGCTGGATACATAATGATCTCATCATCCGTATTAATTAAAGCTAGGAGCATCAGGTGCTTATGCACTTGGCTGGCAGTCGCAGGTGAACTCCTGAATTCAGCTGCATCGCCATCCTCGGGATGGTGATACAGCTGAATACTGCAGCGCGGGTGGCAGTATTTTGTGCTGAACTGTGGTATTAGGTTCTGCTGTGGCGATAATTTGGGCTGCCCTACGGTATTGCTGGCCCGCCTACTTCTGTTGTTCCTGCCTACTTGTGTTGCTCCGCTTCCTGTCGATTTGGACATGCCTACAGCATGGGGCCTCTTTTAGGTTTATTCCAGGGACAAAATAACAGAAAATAATGCACTATAAAAATAGATGCAAGACATATGGACTAAGCCCTCACTCTTGATAAAAACTGAGACACTTGATCAATACATTTTGATCAAAATACATCTAAGCCCACCTACCGGCGACAAGGTGGTCTCAGTTCAGTTCTAATATAAAGTATTGGTGAACTGATGAAAGGTAGGTGATTTGTGAGCTGGAAGTTCTCCCATAGTCGAGTTCTCCTACCTGTTTACTATGTTGATTGTGTGGTCTTCCTAAAAGCTTTTTCAGCAGTGCTGACAGACCTGGATGTTTAGATCTGTATGCTCAATCTACCATTCGTAAGGCGCTGCTATCAGTAAAGGAATGCCTGTTACCATGGAGAATTAGAGACTTACTAAACAGCTGAAGTGATTTACCAAGTGGAAGATGCAGTTATTAAAGGAAGAATGAGCCACCATTGTCTCATGAATGTTTTCTTATGTTGATGAACCTTCATTTTGATGTATTGTACTAAAAAAAAATAACACTTGGGAAATAAACCCTTTAGCTAATTTAAATATCCTATATTTTCTTACTTTATGACATTTATTCAAGTAATTATAGCAGATCCATTGCTTCATTCTTGACAAGGCCATAGTCATCTCGCCTGAACCTGACAATCAAGAAGGAGTGGGAGGGGCTGTCAGGGGAAGCAGGAGGAGCAATGATGCAAAGAGTGGCCTGCCCCCACCATTGGTGCACTTAACTGCTCATTTGCCTATGGATTGAAAGTCCTTTTTCTCCAGAATGAAGCAATAGATCACTAAGTGAAAGCTGTGCTAGAATGTCGTGTGCCTGGTTTATCAGTGAATTTATTGGTGACAGATTATCTTTAACCCTGGAGAGGCTGCATCAATGCTGGATACAGGATTAATAATGAGGGATTCATCAAATCCGTAGATAAACTCATAATCCAGAAATTATAGCCAAGGAGTGTCAAAGTAGGAGCAAGTCAGCAGCCAACAGCAAAAAGTCCAGGAAACAAAAACAGGTTAGACCAGAGCTAAAGTGAAACACCAGAGAACTGAACTTCTGGTAAAATAATGTAGCAATTACCGCTAGGTGAAAAGGTACTTTAAAGAGGTTGTCTGCTGGTCATTAGTGGCCGTTAGGCCATGATTATTCTGTCTAGTTGCCCTCTGCTAGCCATTAGAGCAGTGTAACCATGATGATTTTGCCTGTTTGCCCTCTGCTGGACATTAGCAGAGGTATGGCTGTGACAATGCCCAGCCCCCTCACGGGCAGTGTCTGGACCTCTCTTTGTGGAGCAGTAGGATGAGAGGCATACAATTCCTTGATTACATCAGGTACATGAATGTTATGGAGTAGTTACCAGTGGGTTTCCTGTAGGTCCAACCTTTCCATGACATCAAATATTGTAAGTAGCCCTTACTTCTCCGGCAACCAAGAATCTTGGTAAAATGATTTTAGCAGAGATATGGTACATGGAAAATAGGATGATTAAAAATCGAGGAGGGAAGCTGGAGTTTAAATGTCACTGGATTGATCTGTTGGATAATCTTGACCAACGAATCAAGGTGCTAATTTTCAAGATATAGAAGGCAAATGAAGGTTGGTAGTAACGAGACCTTTTCTCCCACTTGAAGGAAAGGTGGATCTTGTCTGCTTGGTTTTGAGCTTGTTTCAAAGATTGTTGAAGGGTGGTAAGGCTCTCATTTAAAAAGAAAATTTGATAAGCTGGCAGAGAAATTTGGGTAGACTAGTGAGAGCAGCAGGGTGGAAACTAGTTAGAGAAAAACGGAGTAAGCTGAGGAGTGGAAGAATGATTGGAATTCCTGTAGGCAAATTCACCAAGGGTAATACAGAGAACCACGTGTCTGGAGAAAAGGAAGAAAAGTAACGTAGATATTGTTCTAAGGTGTGGTTAACTCTTTCAGGTTTCACCTTTGTGCTGTAAATGAAAAGCAGTAGAAAAGTGTAATGATCTGAAGACGTTTATAAAAAGGCCTCCATAAATGAGCAGTGAATAGTACTCCACAATCAGCAATTATTTCCTCTGGGATTTCATTTTTCCTTTTTTTCCACCCTGGAAAATGCATTGTTCAGGGTGTGGAACTTCAGGTGTATATTGGAGTGATATATATAACTGAATACAAGCTGTGGAAGCCCTATCTCAAGCATCATAAGGGGCAGACCTAATACTCCTATGTGGATTAGAAGCAGCGCTGATAATAAATATAAGATATAGATGGAACACCAGACTCTGCTCCCTAAGTCTCCCTGTTCCCTCAGTGTAACATTGGCGGTCTGTGTCCTGTGCTGCCGTGCTACTTCTATTAGGAACAATAATCATTAAACTACTGGTACTCCAATTTGTGCCACCACCACCGCTCCCCTCCTCTTCTTGCCATGGGCGTAGCTATAGGGGGTGCAGAGGTAGCAGTCGCTACCGGGCCCAGGAGCCTGAGGGGTCCCAAAGACCCTTGTGCTGCATAAGAAGAAACACAAAGCACTGAGGGAAGGGGGGCCCAAGCTGAACTCTTGCACCAGGGCCCATGAGCAGTTAGCTACGCCCCTGCTTCTTGCTCTATGTGCAGTCGCTAGTTTACCCAGTAAAGGTGTGCTGTTCTGATCATCTACCAAACATCTGCCTGTTAGCTGACTCCGATACACCGCTGCCTACACTGACCTTAGCCTATCTACCGTACTGGCCCTTTGCCTGCCCTAGACTTGGCATAACATTCATAAAGGCACTGAGATTCAGGAGCATAGCACTTTCTTGTTCTAGAAATTTCTGTGCCCAGAACAGAGGTTCGCCTTTCAGCATCGTAACAAGGGTGCCTGTCTTTGTCTAGTCCATAAAATAGGTATGGGCCTTGAAAGAAAAAGGTAATAGTAGAAAAAAGGTCAAAAGTACCTTCTATTGCCAACGAATTTCTCAGCTAGGTGTACTCTTGGTACAGGTGTGATTGACCCAGGGGTGGCCATAGTAGGCACTGCAGGCTGGGATTCAGAAGATGGAGGAGCAGCAGAGGACTCTGGAAACTGTAATTCCTGGACATCTTGTAGCTGCACATGTTCACATTCTAATTTCTTAGGGGTTTCTGGGGAAGGAAACAACACGTACAGTATAACAAACATAGTATTATGGAATAAATCCTAAATACCTTTAATTCTCAATTCTCATTTGGTTTACTGGGTAATCATTATGATTAATAATGGTGACAGCTGTCCTGTTTGTTCTGTCAGAAACCCATCTTAGAATGTGTGGGCATTCACTAGGGTGAGCAAAGAGGCAGGTATTGTACCTTCTTTCTAGGCTGACAGTAGGAACATGAACACTGCCCGATGGAGGACACAGAGGCTGTAAATCTGTCACAGTCAAGTACCACACAGCTGTGAGACGGAGGGCAATAAAAAAATAGCTAAAGTACATCATAAAAAAGAGAAGTTGGGTTGTTTTGGGGATATCGATTTATAACAGTTAGCTCTCCAGAGCTGCTGTTTGTCTGACAGTATCCTTCAGTTAATTTGTCTTCCTTTGGTCTGTTGGTCAGCCTGGACTGAAGGTACAATAGCTGTTTCCCTTACGTCCTAACAAATGGCACAGATGGGATATTCTGCCCCCCCGTGGACTGGTTAGAATACCAGGTGGAATTTTTTATGACATGTTAAAGTAATTAAATAATCACCCAGGCCCTCCCACTCCAATAAAGAGGGGGATCACCCCCAGTCCCCTTGTGTTTTTATCTTTCGGACAGGTCTGGACGGTGGTGTTGTCGCCCCCTCTCCGCCTCTCTGGGTCTCTGGGAGGGGGGGGGGGGAATGGTTAGGGACTCCTGTTTTGTATTTTGTGGGCCTGTTTTTTTCCCTGCACCTTGTGTAGGGTAATTGTCTTACCTCGGTGTCGCGCAGTCCGTGCGCCGGGGGGGGGGGGGGGTTAGCATTCTGCCGGGACGTGTCCAGCATCTACATGCGCCCTGTCGGCCTCTCGCACTATTCTCTGTGCTGCCGGCGGCCGGGCAGCGCTCCGCTGGGTGCTGCCATATTGGAAGTGACATCAGATAACGTCACTTCCTCCTACACTCATGCGGCAGAAATTAAAACGTTTCTGGCTAGCCTCTGGCATCAGAATAGACCTTTAACAAGTCGGGGATTTAATTCCCCCTACAGAAAATGTATTTTTCAAAGGTTTTAAAATGTTTCCGTTAGCTCCGCCCATGGGGGCGGAGCCTACTTTTTGGCGCCAGTGTTGGCTATTTAAAGCCAGATTTAGAGGGCGGTCACCCTCCTGGAGCGCAGAAGTATATTCTACTGCTGTTTCTTTTGGATATAGCGGTGTGGGTTCCTACTTTTTGCCGGTCCCTCCATTTCCGCTCGTTCTCACATTTACCCTCTGCGCGTTTCTTTGAATTTAGCACTTGCAGGTTTTTTCTGGGTAAAAAAACCTTCTTGCTTGGAACATCCTTTCCTCCTCTAACGCAACAGTTAATTCTGTTTCTCTTTTTTGGCATCCATGTCGTCTACTGGGGACGGTGATCGGGACCCTGGCAGGAAGAATCCGGGCAACAGGCGTCACCTTCAATGCCACGACATCCAGATTGTCCTGGAGGACAGCTACGCCTACTCGCGATGTCCGCCCTGTAGAGCCAAAAATCTTCCCCAGCAAGAATCTACGGTTCATGATGTGGTCGACTGGTTGAAGGGCTATATGGAGTCCAACATGTCGCAGGTGAACTCCTCCATTGAAGAGTTGAAGCAGGCTCTGATGTCTAAGCACCGAAGACCTTCCTCTCCCCATCGGGCCATGGAGGTATCGGGTCAGGATACCAGAGAGGGATCCATCTCCTCTTCTTCTTTGGATGAAGACGGGTTCTCCTTCTTTTCCCCTCCAGAGAAGGCCCAGCAGCTGCTGAGATCCATCCGGTCGGGGGAGCAGGATGTTGATGAGGGTGAAGCCTCTACATCTGCCTCTAAGGGGCCTAGGGCCTTTAAAGCGGACGCCTCCCTCCTATCTCTAATGAGAAGGGAGTGGAAGAAACCGGAAAAAGGTCCTGTATTGACCAAGAGATTTAAATCGGTCTTCCCGATAATGGAAGATCAGTTGTCTTCATGGGGGCCAGTCTTTAAGGTTCACATAGCCATCTCTAAACTATCCAAGAGGACCATGGTACCATCGAACGATGGCTCAAGTCTCCAGGATCCGATGGACAGGAAGGCTGACTGCGCCCTTAGGCGCGTTTACTCCCCGACTTAGGCTTCAGCCTCTGTCGCGATTGCGTCCTCTGAGGTGGCGAACTTCCTCAAGACCAGGTTCGCCCAGATTCAGTCTGACCTGGACCAGGGGGTCTCTAGGGATGACATTTTGGCCTCTTGTAAGATGGCCAGCCTAGCCATTGATTTCCTGTGTGACTCTGCTCCATAGCAACTTAAATTGGCTTCCAAGTCCATGGCACTCTCAACCGCGGGCAGGCGCCCGCTTTGGCTGAAACCCTGGAAGGCGGATACAACCTCCAAGCATAATCTCTGTGCCATGGCACATATGAACCTGGCAGACTGTTTGGAACAGAGCTTGACCAGATTATGGAAGCACTATCGGACAAGAAGGGCAAGTCCCTTCCCCAGCAGTCCTTTTGTTGTCGGGGCAAGAGGTACGGGTCCGCTTCTGGGCCTCAGCCGAGGTTTCCGAAGAGGAAGAAGATCCTCCAGAGTCTCTAAGTCCCCCAAGAAGTCCTCGACGCTCTTATTGCGGGCCTCCTCGAGGCTCTTGGTACCCTGCCGTTCTGACTGGATTTCAAGAACTCCCTTTCCCCCATATTCCCGTAGGCGGTCGCCTACAACATTTTCTAGAGTCTTGGCACTCTCATATCCAGGACCCGTGGGTTCTTCTTATTATTTCTTAAGGCTACCTGGTGGACTTGGACAGTCCTCCCTTAGACAAATTTGTGCAAACAAAATTGCTTCCATTCAACAAACAGAAGATTCTGGAGGATTACGTTTTGGAGTACCTTTGGAAAGGGGCACTAGAGGAGGTGCCTCTTCAAGATCAGGGAGCAGGTATCTATTCCCCAGTGTTTCTGGTACCCTAGGTGATCGGATACTGGCGGATGATCATAGACCTGAGATATTTCAACCAGTTCGTCAAGCACAAGTGTTTCCGTATGGAAACTATTTAGTCAGTTACCAATCTTCTCTTGCCAGGAGATTTCCTGGCAACCCTAGACTTCAAGGATGCCTACCTCCATATTCTCATCTATCCTGGGTCCAGAAGATTCTTAAGGATCGCGATACAAATCAGGGGAGTCCTAAAGCATTTTCAGTTTGCGGCCCTCCCGTTTGGAATTTCTTCGGCGCCACACACATTTACCAAGGTGGTGGTTTCCGTGGTGGCGGCTCTAAGACTTCAGGGTCTGAGCATAATTCCGTATTTGGAAAATTGGCTCTTCAGAGCCCCTTCTCAAGCAATCCTGTCCCAACACATTCAGCGGGCTGTGGCCTTCCTCCACCAGTTAGGTTGGGTGATCAACTGGAACAAGTCCCAGCTCCTACCAGCTACCTCGGTGAAGTTCCCGGGATTCATGGTGGATTCCATACAAATGACAATGCATCTTACTCCCGGAAGAAGGCTATCTGTTCAGAATTCAGCCTGCTCTCTCTCAGTACCCCGGAAGGTAACCATTCGTACTTTGATTAGGATGTTGGGTCTAATGTCTTCAACCGCGGAGGCAGTTCCTTGGGCATTATGGCATCTACATCCGCTACAATTGGAGGTACTAGCCAAGTGGAATTACAGTCCGTTGGGACTAAATTCCGTGCACTCCCTGTCTTATCGTGCCTGGTCCTTCCTAAGATGGTGGATCCATCTCGAGGATGGCAAGTCCCTGATCCAACCCTCATGGATCATACTTACTACAGATGCATCCCTAGTAGGCTGGGAAGCACATCTCCTAGACAGAACAGTCCAAGGAACCTGGACACCTCGGGAGTAGAGATGAGCGAACTTTAAAAAAAGTTTGGCGTTCGGGTTGTGATAATCGCCGCATCCCGTTATGTATTCCACTTCCGCGGACTATCGCGGCATATGGAATCCATAAGGGGCGGCTTCCACCAACCTGAACTGTTGAACAGCCGAAGGACCTGGGGTGACGTCACCGTCATGTGATCAGTGCAGGGGGCGTGGCTCAGCACGGGATCAAATCCAGTGCTGAGCCACGCCCTCTGCACTGATCACATGACGGTGACGTCACCCCAGGTCCTTCGGCTGTTCAACAGTTCGGGTTGGTGGAAGCCGCCCCTTATGGATTCCATATGCCTCGATAGTCCGCGGTAGTGGAATCCATAATGGAATGCGGCGATTACCACAACCCGAACGCCAAACTTTTTTTTAAAGTTCGCTCACCTCTACTCAGGAGAAGTTATTCTCATTGAATCTCCTAGAGATCAGGGCGATCAAGCTAGCCCTTTTTCATTTCGCTCCCTGCAGTCAAGACAAAGTCGTGAGAGTACAGTCAGACAGCATCACCGCTATAATGTACATCAACAAGCAGGGAGGCACGAGGTCACAAAGTCTCCTGAGAGAGATAGATGTGATATTGGATTGGGCAGAATTGAACCTCACCCACTTATCAACCGTCCACATTCGTGGAGTTCACAACATGATAGCAGATCGCCTGGGCCGAGGTCTGCCAATCGGGGAGTTGGCTCTCCATCCAGACATCTTCAAAGAGATAACGCTCATGTGGGGGATGCCAGAGATCGATCTCATGGCAACGAGGTTCAACGATAATTCGTTTTCCCTTAGTCCTAACAATGGTACAATATCCCTCCCCTTAGTTTGACATTAGGACTGCCTTTTTTTCTGCTTGTAACTACACAAGGGGACTGGGGATGATCCCTCCTTTATTGGAGTGGGGGGGGGGGGCTGGGTAATTATTTAATTACTTTAACATGTCATAAAAAATTCCACCTGTCCTAACTAGTGCACGAGGGGCAGAATACCCCATCTGTGCCACTGTTAGGACTTAGGCCTCTTTCACACGGGCGTCATGTTTGACGCCCGGATAAGAGGCGGGTGCGTTGCAGGAATATGCGCAATTTTTCCGCGCGGGTGCAAAAGTTTGTAATGCGTTTTGCACGCGCGTGTGAAAAATCGCCATGTTTGGTACCCAGACCTGAAGCCGGACTTCATCACTGAAGTCCGGTTTCGGGTGGAGTATTCTGGAGAATTTATTATTTTCCCTTATAACATGGTTATAAGGGAAAATAATAGCATTCTTAATAAAGAATGCTTAGTAAAATGAAGATGAAGGGGTTAAAAATAATAAAAGTTAACTTACCTTTGCCACTTGATCGTGTAGTTGCGATCTGTCTTCTCTTTTCCAGCATCAGCTAACAACTAAAGGACCTGTGATAACGTCACATCACATGGTCCATCACCATGGTAAGATGGACCATGTGATTGGACCATGTGATGTGACGTCATCACAGGTCCTTTAGTTGTTAGCTGATGCTGGAAAAGAGAAGACAGATCGCAACTACGCGATCAAGTGGCTAAGGTAAGTTAACTTTTATTATTTTTAACCCCTTCATCTTCATTTTGCTAAGCATTCTTTATTAAGAATGCTATTATTTTCCCTTATAACCATGTTATAAGGGAAAATAATAAAGATCTGGTCCTGTTGCTAAGCAACCATGCGGGAAAATCGCACTGCATCTGCACTTGCTTGCGGATGCTTGCGATTTTCCCGCAGCCCCATTCACTTTTATGGGGCCTGCATTGCGTGAAAAACGCACAATATAGAGCATGCTGCGATTTTCACGCAACGCAGAAGTAATGCGTGAAAATCACAGCTCATGTGCACAGCCCCATAGAAATGAATGGGTCCGGATTCAGTGCGGGTGCAATGCGTCCTCCTCACGCATTGCACCCGCGCGGAAAACTCGCCCATGTGAAAGGGGCCTAAGGGAAAACAAATTATCGTTAGAAATTAACGATCCTCTGAACCTTCTCTGGTTTCCTCACAAGACCTGTCCTAGTGCTAGCCCCAACATTTTAAAACGTGTTTCTGACAGAACAATCAGGATGGCGGCCATTTAGTCATCTATAATGATTATTCCATAGACAAAATGAACTTTGGATACAGTAATTAAAGGTTTCAGATTTCGGATCTTTTTATCATGCCATGGTTGTTATTATGTTGTTTCTTTTCCAGGAAAACACCTTTATTAAGCATAGCAGCCATAACAGCTACTTGCTGAGTGGGTCCAGTGAGTGACCCTGCCACTTCGCTAGCCTCCATAGTACAACATTTTTTTGCTGGATTATACTATCTCAAAAATAGGGAGAGAGCATACCTATAGCAGATGTCCTTGTGCTGGGCAGGACGGCTTGAGGCATTAACTCCGTAGAGGCTGCATCAACGCTGAATACAGGTCAGAGGTTTGTCAGTGTAGTCAGCCAAACTGGGTCAGTATTATTGTATTCCAAGAGCTGTCATTGTAGCTGTATGAAGGCTTGTGTTTTGCAGGATGAGTTGTATTTTTCAATGACACCATTTTGGGATACATTTAAAAACAGCAGCTCCACTATTATTTTATTTTAAGATTTGGTGTAACAAAAAAGGTGCTGACTTTATTTCTTTTATAGGTATTCTGTATACATATGTATAAGGTTTTTACATTTTTCAACTTTTGCACAATAAAAACATTTAAAACTTTGTTTAAAATTTGTTTTTATCTCCATACGGTAGACATACAGTGTTATATATTGCCTATAGGCACAGTGTACTTTTTTTTTTGCGTAATGCCTCGGTATAGAAAAGCACAGCTAACTACTACTTACATATACCAGCTCAATGAAAAATAAACTCTTTGCCATGTCTGAGATGAATGGCGGTCTATGGCCTCTTTCACATGGGTGTCATGTTTGATGGCCGGATAAGAGGCGGGTGCGTTACGGGAAAATGCGCAATTTTTCCGCGCGTGTACAAACTGTTGTAATGCGTTTTGCATGCGCGTGCGAAAAATCAGCATGTTTGGTTCCCAGACCTGAAGCCAGACCTCATCACTGAAGTCCAGTTTTCGGGTTGAGTATTCTGTATATTTTATTATTTTCCCATATAACATAGTTATAAAGGAAAATAATAGCATTCTAAATACAGAATGGAAAGTAAAAAAAAATAACTCACCTTCTCCAATTGAGCGCCTAGCTGCTGGTCTCCTGTTGTGTCTTCAGCTGGGGGGGGGGGGTAAAGAACCTTTCGTGACGTCACTGGGTCACATGGGTCACATGGTCCAATCACATGCTTCCATCACCATTGTTATAGGGGAGAATAATAAAGATCAGGTCCGCATCCCGATCGTCTCCTAGCAACCATGCGGGAAAATCGCACCGCATCCGCACTTGCTTGCAAATGCTTGCGATTTTCCCGCAGCCCCATTCACTTCTATGGGACCTGCGTTGCGTGAAAAACACACAATATAGAGCTTGCTTCGATTTTCACGCAACGCAGAAGTGATGCGTGAAAATCACCGCCTGTGTGCATAGCCCCATAGAAATGAATGGGTCCGGATTCAGTGCAGGTGCAATGCGTTCACCTCACGCATTGCACCCGCACGGAAAACTCGCCCGTGTGAAAGGGGCCTTATACTTACGTATGACAACACATTGCCACATCGATAATGCACAAAGCGTATATGTGTTGTAAGAGGGCGCAAGGTTCCGTCGTCGACGGAAGGTACGTGTCACCGAGGTTCCTGGCCTCGGTGAGATAAGAGCCAGATTTTTTGTGTGTCAGCAGCAGCTAGTGCTGCTTGACACATTGATATTTAGTATGGCTACAAAGCCGATCCGGGCCGGCTCTTATTGGGAATAGTCAAGTGCTGGGTGGGAGACTATTCCCCACGGTCCAGGCCGGACTTTTTCCGGGCCTTTAAAAGGCAGCCTCCTCAGCAGGTGGGAGGTGATTATCCTGGAAGCTGCTGGTGTTGCTGTGGAGCTCTCAGGGCTGAGAGCAAGAGTCTGCAAACAGGCGTGCAGTCTACCTGGAAGCCGCTGGTGGAAACTTTGCGTGGCCGAGCTAACTGCCAGGTGTGAACTAACACCGACCACTCAGGTGACCTTGCTGTGGGACTTATGTTTTGCCAGGTGTTTTGCCTTGTGTGAACAAGCACTAAAGACTGTTTCTGTTTTGCTGAGTGTGAATAAAACACTTCTACTTTACCCAGAGAACTGTGTACCTTACCTCTATACTGCGTCCGCAAGCCTGTCTACCAGAGCAATTCCCCACAGTGTCCATGGAATAGCAGACAGCCTAACAATGAACTGCAGTAAGAGCAGACGCATGGAAAGCCTCTAATCTTGAATAAAGGATTTGTCTAGACCCTAGACTGTTTGTATTCAACAACCTTGGAACTGCACATTATACATTAAAGATAACTCGTATATTATTGGATGAGAGCCTCTGTATATTCTACCATTTAGAGTTTCCAGTATTTACTCATCTTCAGAGTGTGGGACATTGCAACTAGAGATGAACGAATTGAAGCATACGAAGTGGAATTCGATCCGAATTTCAGGAAAAATTTGATTTGCAGCGCACTAAAATGGCTGCTGCACATGTGAGGACATGGAGAAAGGAAGAATAGGAAGGCGGGATCACTCAGACTGATATGCAAGCAGCCAATCAGCAGCCATTCAGCCCTGTGATGTCACAGCCCTATAAATCAGACATTTGCCAGCATTCTGAGTGCAGGGACAGATGTGAGAAGGCGCTAGGGACAGCAAGTGGAAAAACCTAATTGTGAAAAAAAACAATGAAAAAAAAAACAATTTATAAGTGCAGGGAAAGGATAGGGAGGAATCATTTCACAGCATCTTAGTGCAGGTAAAGACGTCAGAAGGCGCTAGGGACATTGATAGGAAAGTGATTAACAAGTTGCAGGAAAAGGATAGGGAGGAATCATTTCACAGCATCTTAGTGCAGGGAGAGATGTCAGAAGGCGCTAGGGACAGTGCTAGAAAAGCGATTTACAAGTGCAGGGAAAGATGATTTGGGGATCCAAATAGCCATATACAGCTCTGTCATTCCAGCAATTTGTTCTTGGGGTGCAAGTGCTATGTTGAAAAGCTTTTAGTGGCTTATATCTGTGGAAAAAGAAAAATATATACACAGTTCACTTCTGCAGTTATATGTGGTGAAAGCATTTAGTGGCGTATTACAGTACAAAAAGAAAAATATATACTCAGTTCACTTCTGCAGCTATATGCGTTGAAAGCGTTTAGTGGCATATTTAGTGGCCTATGTCAGTACAGAAAGAAAAAAAGATAAGCTACGCACTTTACTGGTGCAGTTGCTGTATTTGTGGCAAAAGCATTTAGTGACCTATTTCAGTACAAAATAAAATTATATACGCACTTCACTGGTGCATTTATTTGTGGCAAAAGCATTTAGTGGCCTATTTTACTACAAAAAGAAAAATATATTCTCAGTTCACTTCTGCAGTTATATGTGTTGAAAGCGTTCAGTGGCCTATGTCAGTACAGAAAGAAAAATATATAAGCACTTCACTGGTGCATTTATTTCTGGTAAAAGCATTTACTGGCCTATTTCAGTACAAAAAGAAAAATATATTCTCAGTTCATTTCTGCAGTTATATGTGGTGAAAGCGTTCAGTGTCCTATTTCAGTCCAAAAATATACGCACTTCACTGTTGCATTTATTTGTGCTGAAAGAGTTTAAGTGGCCTATTTCAGTATAAAATGAAAAATATATACGCATTTAACTTCCGCAGTTATTATTATTATAGTACAAAAAATCAATGGTGACGTATTTTGGTCGAAAAACTAATTTTATTCAGCATTCAGAATAGCAGTTATATGTGGTAAAATCTTTATTGACGTATTTCGGTGGAAAAACAAATTTTATTCAGCGTTTAGCGCTGCAGTTATATGTGCTAAAACTTTTAGTGACATATTTCGGTAGAAAAACAAAATATATTCAGCGTTCACTGTTCCTGGTATATGTGGCCAAACCTTTACTGACGCATTTTCCGCGAAAAACTAATTTTATCAGCGCTGTAGTAATATGTGGTCAAATCTTTTGTGACATATTTTGTTTGAAAAACAAATTTTATTCAGCATTCAGCACTGCAGTTAGATGTGGTAAAATCTTTTGTGATGTATTTCGGTCGAAAAATTAATTTTATTCAGCGTTCAGCGCTGCAGTTAGATGTGGTAAAATCTTTTGTAAAGTATTTTGGTCGAAAAACAAATTTTATTCAGCGTTCAGCTCTGTAGTTATGTGGTAAAATCTCCATGGTGTCTCCATGATAAATCTGCAGCGTAGGGGCCCCTTGTGGCTTCTACACACCTTCAGCGGGGGCGAATAGATGCCGGATGACCGGGACGCTCCATGACCTTCCCAGGAGCTGCTGTTGGGAGCAGCGGTTCATTTCTGAGACGTCCGTATAGTGCCAGGGAATCCTCTCCATCTCCGTGCTCCGTTATGTGGTAAAATCTTTATTGAAGTATTTAGGTGGAAAAACAAATTTTATTCAGCGTTCAGCGATGTAGTAATATGTGGTAAAATCTTTTGTGACTTATTTCGGTCGAAAAAGAAATTGTATTCAGCGTTCAGCACTGCAGTAATATGTGGTAAAATCTTTACTGAAGTATTTCGGTGGAAAGACAAATTTTATTCAGCGTTCAGCGCTGTAGTAATATGCGATAAAATCTTTTGTGACTTATTGTGGTGGAAAAACAAATTGTATTCAGCGTTCAGCGCTAGAGATGGCCTTGCGGTTCGCCCGGCGGTCGTTTCGTGGCGAACTTTGCACGTTCGCGATTCTCTGAACATGCGAAAATATGGCGATGTCCGCTGGCGCCATATTCTTTTGCATTGCGCCGAACTTTGACCCATGACACATCCATCAGGTGGGACAGGACATGCAATTTAGAAGTTTCAGAACATGGACATACCCCCACCCTATAAAAGAACCCGATCTGGCAGCCATTTTACATTCTATGTTTTGCCAGTGTAGGGAGAGGTTGCTTTGTGGAGCAGGGACAGGCTGTTAGGGACACCAAACGCTAGCTAATAGGGCCACAAAAGTTCTTTTAAGGACTGGTATACGTGTGCTATCCATAGGTGTGATATACTGAGGGGTGTGATATACTTATAATATAGTTTCTAACATAGAAATTATATTATATTGCATTTGTATAGTGCAGCAGTTGTGTGCGGTTCTACTGTGATACGCAGCTATATATATATAGAGGGACAAACGCTATTGGAACAACTATTAAGGGGTTTGATATACCTGTTTCCACTAAATATTGATTGAGGCCTGTGATATACCTGCTTCCCTAAAATACTGATTAAGGGGTTTGATATACCTGCTTTCACAAAATACTGATTGAGGGGTTTGATCTACCTGTTTCCACCAAATATTGATTGAGGTCTGTGATATACCTGCTTCCACAAAATACCGATTAAGGGGTTTGATATACCTGTTTCCACTAAATATTGATTGAGGCCTGTGATATACCTGCTTCCATAAAATACTGATTAAGGGGTTTGATATACCTGCTTTCACAAAATACTGATTGAGGGGTTTGATCTACCTGTTTCCACCAAATATTGATTGAGGTCTGTGATATACCTGCTTCCACAAAATACCGATTAAGGGGTTTGATATCCCTGCTTCCACAAAATACCGATTAAGGGGTTTGATATACCTGCTTCCACAAATATTGCTCTTCTCTAGGGACTTAGGCACAGGGTCATTTTGAATATGACAGGAAGAGGCAGGCCGTTCCGCAGGGGTGGTAGAGGTCAGGCAGGTGCACCAGGCCGGAGCCCAAGTGGGAAGTTGGAGAAGGCATGTGTGATTACTTCAAAGGGCGCACCAGAGTTGGTTGAGTGCCTTACTCAGCCTTCCGCTTCTGCACCCTCCTCACTCTCTGCTGTGTGCACCCCCAAACACACCACCACCACCATAGCCCCTCCATTCGAGGAATTATTTTCCCATCCATTCCCAGACCTTACTGATGCGCAGCCATTCTTAACATTGGATGAGGAAGAGGAAGTAGCAACGGCTGTCACCCCAGCGGTCTGACGACAGTAGCCAAATCAGTCCAAGAAGTCTCCGCTGTTGCTGCCTACTCCAAGATCTCAAATGTCAGCAGTGGTGAAGGTGACGATGATGACGTGTCGATGGACGTCAAGTGGGTGCCCACAAGAGAGGAAGAGGATGGGAGTTCAGAGGGAGAGACAGAGCAGCAGAGAGCGAGGAGAAGGAGTCGAAGCAGGAAGAACTCGCAGGGCACAGGAGGCAAAAAGCAGACTGCAAATGTATCTGGAGCGAGCCATCCATGCATGGTCACTTCGGGTGCTCCCAGGACGCCGACACATGGCTCCACAGTGTGGGCTTTTTTTAACGTGTCAGCTGCTGACAATAGTCTTGCCATCTGCAGCCTGTGCTGTCAACGCACAAGTCGCGGTAAGCCCAACACTCACATAGGGACGACTGCCTTAAGAAGGCACCTGGCTTCCCATCATGAGCCTATTGGGAGCAACGCCATCAGAACTCACAAAGCCACACTCCCGACGCTCCACGTCCTGCCTCTTCTCCTTATACACCCTTCTCTCATTTGTCCCCCACTCCACCTTCCACTGTGCCGTTGTCTCGTTCATCTGGCAGAAGGCAGGCTTCCGTGGCCTAAATGTTAGAGCATAAAAAGTTGATGATGCCGGATAACCCTCTTGCCCAACGGCTGACCACTGGCTTGCCGGAACTGCTAGCCCGCCAACTACTGCCATATAAACTGGTGGACTCGGAGGCCTTTAGAAAATTTGTGGCCATTGGCACACCGCAATGGAAGTTCCCCAGAAGGAAATATTTCTCCCAGAAGGGCATCCCAGAGCTATATGGCCACGTTTAGCGGCAAGTGAATATATCTCTGGCACACAGTGTCTGTGCCAAGATACATCTGACCACAGACACGTGGTCTAGCAAACATGGGCAGGGAAAGTACATAACTTTTACTGCCCACTTGGTGAACCTTCTGATGGTCGTCAAGCATGTAACCTGTGGCTCCCATGTGGATTTGGTGTTAAGGCCAAGGATTGCATGCAGGCCTGCCTCTTCTTCTCCTCCTCCTACTACATCCTACGTCTCCTCCTCGGCTGACTCTTCCTTTTCCAACTCTACCGCCTTTTCCGCTGCGCCCCCCAAGATCTCCGGAACCTATTCGACATCCCAGGAGAGATGTATACATGCTGTGCTGTGGCTGTTGTGCATAGAAGCCAAGAGCCACACCGGTCCTGCACTGCTTTCAACTCTGCGGTCACATGGCCGATAAGTGACTAACCCTGCTCAATTTGACAGTTGGTAAAGTGACATGCGACAACGGTGCCAATCTGCTGAGTGGGCTGAAACAGGGCAAAATGACACACGTGCCGTGCATGGCACATGTCCTGAACTTAGTCATGCAGTGATTCGTTGCCAAATACCCCATGGTCCAGGATGTCTTGCGGCAGGCCAGGAAAATCTCTGGCCATTTTAGAAGATCTTACACGGCCATGGCTCGCCTTGCAGATGTTCAGCGACGACACCACTTGTCCATCAGACATCTGATTTGTGACAGCCTGACCCGCTGGAACTCCACCTTGTATATGCTTGATAGGCTGCTCCAGCAGCAATGTGCCATTAACGACTACCTGTACGAACTCTGCAGCAGAATAGGTTCTGGGGAGCTTGGTTTCTTTTCACCGCGCCAATGGCTGCTCATGCGAGACGCATGCAGACTTCTGCGGCCATTTGATGAGATCACCAAACTAGTCAGTCGCAGCCAGGGTGCCATCAGTGACGCCTTACGCCTTCTTTCTGGGGAGTGCATTGCGTTGTGTCATTGATAAAGCAGTCGTGGAGCAGGAGCTGGAAGAGGAGGAAGTCGCAATGCTGAATGAATTCCCAGGAGGGGCTACTCCATCTGAGACAAGTCAGCAGGAGTATGAAGAGGAGTCAGAGTAGGATGGTGGCTGGAGGGAAGAGGAGGAGGAGCAAGAAGAGCAGACTTTGGGGGGGACTTTAAACTTTTCGGGGATCCCTGGAGTTGTCCGTGGCTGGGGGGAGGAGACCGAGGATGACATTCTCCTGGGCGATAAGCAGGAGCCAGGGCGCTCCACCGCTTCCAATAGTGCAAATGGGGACCTTCATGCTCCAGTGTTTGAAGAGGGACCCCCGTATAAAAAGCATAAAGGGCAAGGACCAGTACTGGTTGGCTACGTACTTAGACCCCCGGTACAAACACAAAATGGCGGACATGTTACCAGCATCACAGAGGGCTGGCAGAATGCAGCATTTCCAGGCCTTGCTGCGAGAGATGCTGCATTCTGTTTGCGGGCGCTGGCAGAGGAATTTCCACCCACTGCGAAACAGGTGTGGGTACCAATCCTACCAAGCCTGCAAGAAGAGGGCGGTTTGAAGATGTGTTGGTCACTTCGGATGTGAGATCATTCTTGCATCCAACCCATCGACAGCCGCCCTCCGGATCCAGTCTCAGGGAACGCCTAGAGCGACAGGTGTCCAACTACATTGGGTTAATGGCCAATGTGGATGCTCTGAGAAACGAGGAACCCCTTGACTACTGGGTGTGCAGGCTTGACCTGTGGCCGGAGCTGGCACAATTTGCTATGGAACTCTTAGATTGCCCCTCGTCAAGTGTCCTGTGCGAAAGGACGTTCAGCGCAGCAGGGGGGATCGTGACCGATTAACGCACTCGCCTACCTCACAACAGTGTGGACTACCTCACATTTCTAAAAATGAATGAGGCACGGATCTCGGAGGAATTCAACAGCTGTGATGACCACGTGTATTTGAATTTCCTCATGCCAGCCCACACATATCTGCCACCACCCAGAACAAAGAATGGTCCTTGTGAATATACAGCGGCATAAAAGGCATTTTCTGTCAGGTGAATGCCTAATTTTTGGGGCCTGTACTCCAGTGGCCTACAGTAAAATCCAGATTCAGAAGTACTCCCTGGATAAAAGACCCATCTCTAGTAGCTATAGCCTTTAATATTATTACACTCCAGAAATACATCCAGGCCCCTCTTGAATTCCTTTATTGTACTCACCATTACCACCTCCTCAGGCAGAGAGTTCCATAATCTCACTGCTCTTACCGTGATGAATCCTTTTCTATGTTTGTGTACAAACCTTCTTTCATCCAGACGCAGAGGATGTCCCCAGTCACAGTCCTGGGGATAAATAGATGATGGGAGAGATCTCTGTACTGACCCCTGATATATTTATACATAGTTATTAGATCTCCCCTCAGTCTTTTTTTTCTGAAGTAAATAACCCTAATTTTGATAATCTTTCAGGGTACTGTAGTTGCCCCATTCCAGTTATTACTTTAGTTGCCCTCCTCTGAACCCTCTCCAGCTCTGCTATGTCCTGTAGCCTAAAAAAAAAAAAGTTTCCCTTTAAGACACATAAAAATGACCCGTGATTAAAATACATATTTTTTGTGAGAATTTTGCAGTTATATGTGGTAAAATCTTTTGTGACATATTGCGGTGGAAAAACACATTTTATTCAGCGCTCAGCGCTGTAGTAATATGTGGTAAACTCGTTATTGATGTATTTCGGTCAAAAACTAAATTAATTCAGTGGTCAGTGCTGCAGTTATATGCGGTAAAATCTTTATTAAAGTATTTCGGTCTAAAAACTACATTTATTTAGCGGTCACTGCTGCGGGTATATGCGGTAAAATCTTTAGTGACGTATCTCGATGAACTTTGCGTCTCTTTCGGGCTCAAAGCTATCTTGACGCTTTGTCTTCTCATTGTCTGTAGCTACTAGAGGCCTGTTCTTACCAGGCAGGTTCCCCCAGAACTATCTTGGTCCATTGCACTCCATTGTCCATTGTCATTGTGCCATTCTGTGGCTTACTCATGCTGCTGCCCCCTCCACACTCTGTGATTGTGCCACTCTGTGGCCTCCTCCTGATGCTGCTGCTGTCGACACCTCCAGACTCTCTGTGCCACTCTGTGGCCTACTCATGCTGCTGCCACCTCCACACTATGTCACCTTGCCACTCTGTGGTCTCCTGATGCTGCGGCTACCTCCACACTCTGTCATTGTGCCATTCTGTGGCTTCCTCATGCTGCTGCCAACTCCAGACTCTGTCATTGTGCCACTCGGTGGCCTTCTCCTAATGCTGCTGCTGCCGCCACCTACAGACTCTGTCATTGTGCCACTAGGTGGCCTCCTCATACTGCTCAACTTCTCATGCTGTTCCCACCCTCCCCACTTCATGACTGGTCCACTATTTCGGCTTTCGGCCTGGATGACATCATCATTTATTTGACACTTCTTCTGATCTGTCAGAATGAAAGAAAAATGAGACACACAATGGATCCTGTCTGTGTAGCAGCTTTAATGGCCTGTATGGTCCCATCAGAATTGGCTTATGATTTGGTAGCCAAAAGCAGGAGTTGGTAGAAAATACAGAAGACATGCAAATATACCATTTACATGTCATCTCTGTTTTAGATCCACTCCTGTTTTTTTGGCATTAGCAATAATGATGGATTATTGAGCAAATGCTGACTGAGTGAAGGCATATGCTCCACAGACAGGATCCATTTTCTTCTGGATTATTGTTTTGATGGATCAAAGGAAGGGCAAAATAATCAGTTACGTCAACACAAACTTACTGCTGACATCCTCTCCACTCTGTCAGGGGGGCTCTACTTGTATAAACGTTTAATTGAACAGGTTGTGTAGACATCTATGTGGAATCAGTTGACGAGTGTGTAAAAGGAGTGCACTTCTTCTTGACGCTAACATCTACCTGTAAGGCTGAGTTGAAACTTGAGTTATGTGGTCAGTTTTGGCCCTGTGACTGCCCAAATAAGTGAAGTATGCAGTGATTCCAAGGCCCCTTTCACACGAGCAAGTTTTCCGCGCGGGTGCAATGCATGATGTGAACGCATTGCACCCGCACGGAATCTGTACCTATTCATTTAAATAGATCTGTGCACATGAGAGTTGGTTTTCACGCATCACTTGTGCGTAGTGTGAAAATCGCAGCACGTTCTATATTCTGCGATTTTGACGCAACGCTGGCCCTATAGATGTGAATGGGGCAGCGTGAAAATCGCATCGCATTCTCAAACAAGTGTGGATGCGATGTGATTTTCATGGATGGTTGCTAAGAGATGTTGTTTGTAAACATTCAGTTTATTATCATGCGCGTGCAAAACACATTAAATCACATTGCACCCGCGTAATAAAAACTGAACAACTGAATGCAATGGCAAACAAAACTGAATGGACTTGCTTGCGAGATCGGGCACGCATCCGGACCTAATCTGTTCTCGCTCGTCTGCAGGGGGCCTAAGAGCGACCCCTGTCATCTGCAAGTCATACTGACTCACAGTATTATTTCACTACCTCAAAATCAAACAACACGAAGTCTGTAAACAGTCCTTTAGGACCCAGCCACTAAATGTTTATCTTCCAAACTATTAAGGGGGTTGGCCACTCTCTGGCTACTTTGGACCAATGTGTATATAAGATGTGATGGAGGGTCATGTGACCAGGCGGATCACATGGAGGTGATCTGCCTGGTCACATGACCCTCCATCACCAGCCATTTATGGACAGGACCCCCATGTGGACAGCAGAAAAGACTTTGTAAACAAGGAATCATATACTATCAAATATAGAAAATGGTGCAGAATTTCAACAAAGGCTATATTAGTCAGTTCAATATAGTCATCTTACAAACACATTGATAAACAGTAGCTAGAAATTGGCCAACCCCTTTTAAGGCTACTTTCATATATGCACAAAAACGCTGCTTGCATGGAAAAGCAACAAACTGGAATGGAATGCATTCTGGTGCACTCCATTCTGGTTGTTCAGCTTTGTCCCCATTGATTGTCAATGGGGACAAAACTGAAACGTTTTCCACCACTTTTGAGGAAAACACAGATGTGCAAGTAGCCTAACACAGTTCTCTTAATAATCATTAATAGAGCCATATATCATTATTGAGCTGCAAACATTACTCTGCATGTGATAATATTTTTCTGGGGGACGGCAAGCATCTATCAGAAAATTACCATGATCCCTAAGAACTGAAGAGGACTTCCAATTGACCTGCTTTTGGTGGCATTCTCAGTGGCTTTTCTGCTTACATTAGTATTTGAATGAGGAGGACGTGCACAAGAAGGCCTCTTGGAAACGTAACAGATTATTTGATATTTCCACAATTAACGCAATCACTTCATTGGCAAAACCAACTCAATGGAATCTGTCCATCCTGCATATAACTGATAAACCATCAAAGGGCAATATATAATTATTTTATCTTTCTTCTCCACCAAGGAACAGCATGAGAACCCTTTATAGGTCTTGAACATGCTGGTAAAACAGACACTTGGTCATTTTTAAGTAATACACGAAGATTCATATCCTTAGGGACCAAACACAGCATGTAGTTCCACAGACTTGAAAGATCATTTCTGGACCCTTCAAGCTAAACATCAGAGAACCAGTAGAGCTTTACAATAATAAGAAGTGAGCCTAAGCTGTGTACCTCAGTTGCTCCAAGTCTGGACGTCTATATGAGATTATTTGTAAAAGTAATACTTATATACTAATGACGTGTTACGTTGATAAGCATATTTTAATATTATGCTATCAGAAGTGTTTGAATTTGATTGCTGCTACTGGGAAATAAGCCTGAAACAATAGCAATTGTAAAAATGGGATCATTTAACCAAGCTTTTGAGGCAAAATATTGGTGTGAGGGTAGTTTCACATCTGCACTACCTGATCCGGTAGTCTGTTCTGGCAGAGAAACAGACGACTGGGTTTCACTGTATCTGGCATAGCCTGATACTGCCGTTCACCGCCATTGTTAGAAATTTGCTGCATCTTCTTCTTGCCTGGTCCAGTTTTAAGCTATCCAAGCTTAAAGGGATTGTCCGGGTTCAGAGCTGAACATGGATATATCCCCATTTTCACTCAGGCAGCCCCCCTGACTTGACCATCGGAGCAGTTCATGCTCTGATGCCCTCCTTTGCCCTGAGCTGAATCGCGCAAGGCAAAGGCATTTTCTGGAGATCCGGTGATGAATCGGGCTCCTCTTAGGGCTGCCAGGTAGAGGTTTCCGCCCAGGAGTGAGCCCGGTGACGTAACTGTCACTGATGGGCGGGCTTTAGCACTGCCCTAGCCTGTAAAACGGCTAGGGCAGCTCTAAAGCCTGACCATCAGAGTCGCTGACGTCACTGAACACACTGCTGGGCGGAAGCCCCCGCCCAGCAGTGTGTTATTGTAATTAAAATGGCCCTTGCCCTGCACGATCCTGCACAGGGCAAGGGAGAGCATCAGAGCATGAAATTCTCTGATGCTAACATCAGGCGGGCTGCCTGAGTGAAATTATGGGTATGTCCGGGTTCAGATCTAGACCCTGACAACCCCTTTAAGACATTAATAAATCTGCCCCATTGTGTTTTTATGGATTTTTTTTTCAAACTACAGCATGCCCATTTTTTTTGTTAAACCACAGGAGGACCGTAAATTTGCAACTCATATGTGACCAATAGACAACTGAGTTTAGTCAGCTTTCCTCTTTTCCAGAAGCTTTTAAAAATAAAATAAACGATGAACTCTATTTGTTGCTATAGAAACAAGGATAGTTTTCTGTTGCTATGGGAACAAAGATTGATTTCTAGTAAGACAGTTAGATAAATAGGGGCCACCATTTCCTGGTAACACAATAAAATGTTTACACCCTGGGTGGTGCTTAACTGTAACATGACATAACACCTGAGAAAGGTAATTATATTCAGGAAGATTCACTCGTAAGGATAAAGCAATCTGTACCTTGCTACATTCCTTGATGTATGTCTAATCAGTTGCACTACATATGATGCTGGAAGTGATCTCTGTTTGCTGCCAGTCACATTTCGATGAGGCCCTCCACGTTCCTGAATATATCGGAGGGAGTAGCAGCAATTTCTTTCAAATCTTTGACATTGGGAGGCTTGTTCCCATATACTTTTCCTTTGAGCATACCACAAAGGAAGAAGTGGCAACCGTGATGGCCAAAGCCCCCTTGAAGTACACCACCATCCTGACGAGAAGTAGGTATGGGGGTATGCACCCAGAAGTCACAAAGGGACTTTAAACGTCGCATTGGCTGCCCGGTGCCTACCTCATTGCTCCGATGCCGAGGCATACCGCTTGTTCGAGGAGCATTTTGCTTCATCCTAGTGAGAGTAAGATTAAGAACAAAAAGCAGGTTGCACTATACAGATACATTTTATTGAATAACTCAGTGTCTATGCTAAATTCCTAATTACATGCAAGTACAAAAATATTCAGATCCAGGTGCTGGTTTGAAAATTGTGAAATATTTTTTGTGGGACAACCCCTTTAAGCCCTACCCCAGGCTTTATAGTGAAGCACAATGCATTTATACTAGAAGTACAGAATCTAAATGAACCCCCTTATGACCAAGCCCTATGACCAATAGAGAACCCATTTTAATAAATTTATTTATATGTCACTTTGCATATCTAAAAAAATAAAAATAAATAGAAAACAAAATTTTTAACATTTTTTGTATTTTTCCTGAAATAAAACTAAAAAGAAATAAAATAATTCTCTAAAAAATATATCAGTAAAAAGCTCTAGATGTCACGTAACAAATGTCACAAAAATATTTTAACAAAGGACTCTTAAGCCAACATATGTGAGCTAAATTAGGAAAAAGTGTCTGGTCATTAAGGGCATAAGTAAACTTTACTTAAAGAGAGATCTGTCACCACAAAATGCAATTCAGTCTGCAGACAGCATGTTATAGGCAGGAGAAGCTGAGCAGATATATAGAGAAAGAGATTTGGGAGAAGATTCTGTAATATTTTTAATTTTTTCATTTAACTCTCTGCTCTATAACATGCTGGCTGCAGATTGCACTGCCTTTTATGGTTTTCTTTAAACCCTTCATGATGCAGCCATTTTCCATTTATTTCATTTACTTTTTTTTTTATTTTTCTGTTAACGACCCCAAATCAGGGCTTGTTTTTTTTTTTTGGGACAAGTTGTACTTTCGAATGGTGTCATTTAATATTCCATATGACGTAGTGGAAAGCTGGAGAAAAATTCTAAATGGGGTGAAATTGGAAATCCTCAATTTGACAATTGTTTTATGGGTTTTATTTTTACAGTGTTCCCTATGTGGTAAAACTGACATGTTACCTTTATTATGTGGGTCAGTGTGTTTACAGCGGTGTCACATTTTTATAGTTTTTCTCATGTTTTAAATAAATAAAAAACTTTGCATCACTATATTTTGACATCCGTAACTTATTTTCTATTTATGCCCAAGGGGCTATGTAAGGGCTAATTTTTTTGCCAGCTGATTTTTAGTTTTGAGTATGTACGACTTTTTTTTTTGGAAAGGCGATCAAAAAACGGTGATTCGGGTATTTTGATTTTCTTTTCTGTTATGCCATTCACCATATTTTAAAAGTTTTGGCATTTTTGGATAGGGTGAATCAAATGATATTTATTTTTTATTAATTTACTTTATTTGTAAAATGGAGAAAGGTGTGATTTGAATTTTTAATTCTTTTTGGGGGTCATTTATTCAACAAAATGCCTATATTATGCGTATTTCTGGCACACGCCAGGTTTAAAAAAGTGGGCATGGTGTGGGCAGGGAGGGGAACGGGTTGGCAGGCCTATCTCATTAACCATCTTCTGCGCCTGTTTTATGCCTCATGCACACGTCAGTGTCAGTTTTGCATCAGTGGTAACACGGACAGTGTTCAATCCGTGTTTCCTTCCGTCACAGATCCGTGTTGGGTCCGTGGGTCAGTTTTTTGCTGACCGTGTGCCATCCGTTTTTTACTAACACTGAGCAACTGGAAAATAATTTTCAAACAATCTCTTTTTCATGATCCGTGAAACACGGATGCAACACGGATGGCATCCGTGGTTTTGACGGACTCATTGACTATAATGGGCGTGAGGGATCCGGGAACACGGACAAGATAGGACATGCATCCGCGCTGAAAACACGGACTGTGCTAAAACACTGATGTGTGAATACACACATTCAAATGAATGAGGACGTATGCTGTCCGCGGATACACGTACAGCACACGTCCTGGAAACACTGATGTGTGAATGAGGCATTAGGCATAGAAAATGGTCTAAGTGTAAGATTTTGTCTTAGATTTTGAAGCGACAGTGGATCCACTTAAGTTAAGTAGAGGCTGGCTGGAGCTTTATTAGGACCGGCGTCTGAAACGCCAGTCTTAATAAATATGCCCCTCTTTTTTTATATTTTAAAAGATTTTGCTAAACTTTTTTTAATCTTTATTTTTAGTCCCCTTAGGGGACTTTAGCATGTGATCATTAGATCGTTTATACCATAGACTGCAATGGCTTACCACAGCAGTCTGTGGGAAACTCACTGCATTCCTATTAAGCTTAGCCACAGGCAAGGTGAGGCAGTTGATAGTGACTTTACTGTGGCAGTCCTAGGAGCTTTTTAAAGGCCCCAGGTTACTATAACAACTAAACAGTTCACATGATCTCATTGGCGTGTGGGGAAGCCATTTGGTCACTGCCATTGCGCATGCTTCCACTAAATAATCACTCACATCACATCATATTTCTCAGCAATGCAGACGCATATGAACATGGGACCAACGCCGATGCCTTCAGCTGTCAAATGCACATGTAACTGGTCAGCCAGTTTTATAGGCACAAATCTGCTGACGGATGCCCTTTAAATTCGGCACACAGATCCGTAAAAATACCCATATGTGAATAGCCACATTGACTTGACAGAGAGAAAAAAGATAGACAAATGTTGGTTGAATAAGCTCTTATACTGTATCTACACAGTAAGGCCCCTTTCACACGAGCGGGTTTTCCGTGCGGGTGCAATGCGTGACGTGAACGCATAGCATCCGCACTGAATTCTGACCCATTCATTTCAATGGGTCTATGTACGCTTGTGCGTTGCGTGAAAATCGCAGCATGTTCTATATTCTGCGTTTTTCACGCAGCCATAGCCCCATAAAAGTGAATTGGGCTGCTTGAAAAACGCATTGCATCCGCAAGCAAGTGCGGGTGCGTTGCGTTTTTCACTGATGGTTGCTAGGAGATGTTGTTTGTAAACCTTCAGTTTTTTATCACGCGCGTGAAAAACGCATCAAAACGCATTGCATCCGCGCGGAAAAAACTGAACGCAATCGCAGGCAAAACTGAATGGCTTTGCCTGTGAAATCGCACAGTTTCCACTGAACGCATCCGCAACGCATCCGGACATAATCCGGACACGCTCGTGTGAAAGAGACCTAAGACTGCCAGGGAGACCTGACAGGGTGAGGAGGACACTTTGGATGACAGAAAACTTCTGCCATTAGTTGGTGTCAGACAGCTCCTTCCTGCAATTGAAAGCAGGTAAAGAAAAGAGTACAAATGGCTCAGCTTACAATAGAAAGGCTGTACTAAATTGCTGAACAAAGGGTTCTGAGTGGCTGTTGGTATGCTTTTGATTCACTAAACATAAGAGCCATTAACCCTAACTACTGAAACAATCATTGATAGTAGAATGCGAACATAATTTTTTTCTGCATGTTCTACCAGAGACGTAAATAAGTGGATTCTATGCTAAACAGAGGAATGTGTTAAATTTACTGATATTCCAGAATCAATATCAATAGATTTAAAGAATACCATTGGAAATCATCCAAACCACAAAGCCACAAAGTCACCATTCTTAAGGGTCAATAGAAACGACTGGGAAACGTGCAGAAGAGGAGGAAAGGTAACTGCTGTCATCATATGCATGGAGCCTTTGTGTTTTTCGTGGCATGGCGTACATTGTATCTAAGCTATCTTATTGTGCTGTACACTTGATATATTGTAAGCTGCATGAGATGCCTACTGTGACTTCATAAAGCATGTGCTATGTTATATTGGTCTGCAATGTCTTAAAAATCCCTCCTCTGATTGCTTATCTTCATTTTCTGCAGGAGTGTCTCACCAAAATACAAGGAAGCCTAAGAGGAGAAAAAAATACAGGTAGGTAGTGTTACAGGCAGTTGTGATTCCTTATAATTGACATGATTTAATACACCGCTTTTCCATAAGGCAGCCACAAGCCCGCTCATCTACAGCAGCCAGTGGCAGCACAAATTTATGGAAGTATTACCATTGGCTGTGTGGCTGGGAAGGTTAGCGGCCAACTTGTGAAAACCCAGTCTTAGGGCTCATGCACATGACCGTTATTGCCGGTGCCATTTGTGCACTGCATCACGGATGTGGATCCATTCACTTGAATAGGTCCGCAATCCGGAAGGTGCGAAACGGAGGCACGGAACCCCATGGAAGCACTACAGAGTGCTTCTGTGGTTTTCTGTCCGCACCTCCGTAAATATTCAATTTTTTGCAGTGCGGACAGATCACGCATCGTCTGCATTCGTGTGTGGCAGCCCCACGGCTGGTGCCTGTGCATTGGGGACCACAATTTAGGTCCCCAATGCACAAAACCGTTTGTGTGAATGAGCCCTTAGGAAAACTGAGACATGTACAGAAAGTTAATACAAAGCTCTTACTAATGTATTGTTATTATCCATATTGCTTCCTTTGCTGGCTGGATTCATTTTTCCATCACATTATACACTTCTCGTTTCCATAGTTACGACCACCCTCTAATCCATCAGTGGTGCTCGTGCTTGCACACTATAGAAAATGGCACCGGCCTCTCTGGTGGCCGGGACCGTGGGATAGACTGGTGCTTTTTTTATAGTATGCAAGCACGGCCACTGCTGATGGATTGCAGGGTGGTCATAACCATGGAAATAAGCAATGTGTAATGTGATGGAAATTAATCCAGCCAGCAAAGGAGGCAATATGGGTAATAATGACAATACATTAGTAAGTGGCTTGTATTAACTTTCTCTACATAATAAATGCTATTTGCTGAAGTGAGGCACCCCTTTAACGTTGTCTTTTGGTTGCTTATATAGGGGTGGTCCATCTTGGTCATGTACTCCACCAAGGCTTTTTTTTTTTTTAAATATATAGAGTAAAGCTGGTTCCTCCTGTACCTTTCATGATCATTATTTAGGCCTAACCCAGAACTATGAAGTAAGTCTCCTGGTACACTGTGTGGTGTAGGGGCCCATCTGAGTGAGTTCATCTTGCTGTGGCAGTTCGGCACACACAGTTTGATCAAAATATGCGCTAAGAACCTCATATAGAGTGAATATAAGAGTAATGAAATTTAAAATCATACAAATATTACTCTATGTATGCACACAATAATATATATGTGCACACATTTCGGCGCTAGCAGGATACTGTTGCATTTTTGTTTGTTTAAGCAGTATCACTCATAACAGAGCAGAAAAGTTGGTGACATATACTGTAGATATATGCTCTACTAGCAGTACTGCATGGTTAAGATTAGAGATGAGTGAATTTCATATTTTGAAATTTGTTCACACTTCGTTTGGTGGTAAAAGGTGAATTGCGTTATGGATTCCGTTACCACGGACCATAACGCAATCCTATGACGGAATGCATGACGGAATGCCTTTAGAGGCATTCCGTTATTTATTCTGTCATGATAGAAGTCTATGGGCTGCAAAACTGATTCTTCACGTTTCCGTTATGCAGGGAGAGTCCTCTCCTGCATAACGAAAACAGGATGGATCCAGTTATGCATTCTGTCATAGAATTGCGTTATGGTCCGTGGTAACAGAATCCATAAAGCAATTCACCTTTTACCACCAAACGAAGTGTGAACGAATTTCATAAGCGGAGATTCGCTCATCTCTAGTTAGGATGTTTGCTGGCTTGCAGGTCATTTTTTTCCATACAGTTTGGGTAGTAGTCCTACTACTTGAGTTTTCATTTAAATTTTTAAAAGGGCTGTCACAGTCAATTCCTGTCCATATGACTAGGGTTGAGCAAATTAAGTTACCAAGTAGACTTCGAGCCAAATTTCAGGGAAAATGCGACTCACTGTGAAGCCAAATTTCCTTGTGTTTCGTGGTAACGAATCAATTTTCCATGAAATGGCAGAAAAGAAAAAAAAACATACTTGCCACATCCATTTGAGCACGAAGAGGCTGCCGCGGAGATTTCAAACAAGATCTTCAATTAAGATAGCCGGGACGGCCTCTTCGCGCTCAAATGTATAAGGTATTTTTTTTCTTTTTAACTGATTAACACCTGAATGCCCTCATTTCTCATCTCAGATGCCGCAATCAGCAATGAACGCATTATCTGAGGGGTTCAATGTCGCAGGGCAGCGCAATTGCTGTTCAACGTCGTTGCTCCCGCTACTTACAAAGAAATGTGTCATCCACAATGCTAGGGAGGCTCATTCCCATCACCACCTACTATTGGCTGCCCCCCCCCCGACACTGGATGTTTTCATCCAAGAGACGGGGAGATGCAGCGGCGACCGTGCGGGATTCAGAAGTGACGCGGGTGTCAGGGAACGACGCGGGGCATTTCAGGGGACAGATAACCTATTAACAACTGTTGTATAATTACAATGCCCATTCAGGGAACTTCTTTTGATGTGCCGCATTTTTACGTCACCGCTTCAGAAGAAGATTGCATTGCGGACGAATCCTGATTTCCAAGCTCTTGCTAACAGCAGTTGGTCTCGAATCATGTGATTACCTATCACAGTAACCGCAATAATTTTATAAGCACATGATCTACCCTGTCAGATGAATGTTGTAAAAAATAAAAAATAAAAACGTTACCAAAACAACCATATTTTTTGGTTACCTTGCCTCACAAAAAACTTAATATATAGCAATTAAAAATCATATGTATCCCAAAATAGTACCAATAAAACTGGCACCTTATTCTCTAGTTTCTAAAATGGGGTCACTTTTTGGGAGTTTCTACTGTAAGGGTGTCAAATGGGACATGGCATCTAAAAACCAGTCCAGCAAATTCTGCCTTCCAAAAACCATATGGCGCTCATTTTCTACTGCGCCCTGCCGTTTGCCGATACAGCAGTTTACGCCACATGTGGGGTGTTTCTGTAAACCGCAGAATCAGGGTAATAAATATTGAGTTTTGTTTGGCTGTTAACCCTCAATGTGTTAAAGAAGAAAATGGATTAAAATTGATAATCTGCCTAAAAAGTGAAATTTAGAAATGTAATCTCCTTTTTCCTATAATTCTTGTGGAACACCCAAAGGGTTAACAAAGTTTGTAAAATCAGTTTTGAGTAACTTAAGGGTGTGTAGTTTCTACAATAGGGTCATTTATGGGGGGGGGGGGGTTCCATTATGTAAGCCCCACAAAGTGACTTCAGACCTGAACTGGTCCCTAAAAAGTGGGTTTTGGAAATTTTCCTTCTAATGTCCTTCTAAAAAAAAAAAAGCAGACATATAGGGAATGTTAAGTAATACATTTGTTATGAGGTATCACTTTCTGTTTTAAAAGCAAAGAAACTGACATTTTAAAAATTGTGAAGTTTTCAAAATGTTTTTGTTAATTTGGGATTTTTTCATAAATAAAGGTGAAATATTTTGACTCAAATTTATGACTATCATGAAGTACAATGTGTCACGAGAAAACAATCTCAGAATGGCTTGGATAAATAAAAGTGTTCCACAGCTATTGCCACATAAAGTGACACATGTCAAATTTCCAAAAAATGGCCTGGGCAGAAGGGTGAAAACCAGCCAAGGGTAGAAGGGGTTAAACCCTAGAGAACCCCCAAAGAAAAAGAGGGGACAAGATGCATTTTTTAATGCCACCATTTAATTTACCATGTCTTGTATTGGAAACTGGGGAAAAAAAATATTTGTGGGATAAAATAAAAAAATAAAGAAAAACTATTCTGCCAGTGTTTGGGGTTTTGACATCACTGTGTTCATTGAGCGCTAAAAATGACATGACGTCCCTATCCTGCAGCTCAATTCGATTACGGCAATACCAAACATATATATAGTGGAGGTTTTAGTTTAAGTACTTAAAAAAAAAACCTTTGAAAAAAAAGTCTAAATTTTCTTTGCATTGCCATTTTCTGACAGCCATAGTTTTTTTTAAAAATATTTCTGTCTAGAGAGCTGTATGAGGGCTGTTTTTTTGCAGAATGAACTGTAGTTTTTAATAGTACCATTAGGGCTCATGGCCAGAGGTGTACTTGCTCAGTGCCTGTAAACAGCCGTTCCGCAATATTCCAGCCATGGCCATGTGCACTCAGTACCACGGATGCGGACCCATTGACTATCTTTTTGCGGTACGGAGGCATGGATCAGAAGACCACAGAAGCACTACGAAACATGTTCTATCTTTGGCCGTATGTTGTGAATGGCGGGCCCATTCAAGTCAATGGGTCCACATCCACAAGTGGAGTGCACGCGGTCGGTACCCATGCATTGCAAACCGTAAATTGCAGTCTGCAGTACAGGCATTGAGCAAGTTTTTTTGGAGGGACAAGGTTACTAAAAGATGGTAAATCGTGAGTTTTTAATTTCTTTTCCATTACAGTGTTCACCACCCAGGAATTCTTTTTTTTATATTTTAATAGTTGAGACATTTTTGGATACGGCAATACCTAATAATTTTTTTTTCTATTGTTTATATATTTTCATATCTAAAACTGGGAAAGGGAAGTGATTTAAACATTAAATATTTTGGTGTTTTTTTATTTTTTATTTTTTACTTTTTTTCACTTTTTATTTAATAACTATTAACCCCCTTAGGGGACTAGAACCTGGGATCTTTTAATCCCTTGTCCTATAGATTTATTAGGTGAATGGGATTGGGACACGCTTCCTGCTGAGTTGTGCCTTGTGCGTAGTACAGCAGGGACCTTACCATGGCAGGCCTGGGAAGCTTCAGAAATGTCCAGGCTGCTATGGTAACCTATCACGGGGTCTCCGATTGTGGGGACTCCAATCGGAAGACAGAGGGAGCTACATCCCTCTGCCTTACCTCACAGATGCCGCGATCAATGTTAAATGTGGCATATGAGGGGTTAAATGATGGGGTTCAGCGCCTTTCCCCTCTGTTCCTGCTGTATGATACAGCCGAGACCCACTGTGTATGGAGAGCAGCAGCCTACTCACCACAGCAGCCGATTCCATACAATTGCCGGCGCATAATGCAATATATGTACGGCATTATACATTAACGGGTTAAAAAACATTTTATATGACATAGCGATATAGTAAATGTTGTGATTAGGGATGAGCGAATGGACTTCGGATGAAACATCTGAAGTCGATTCGCAAAAAACTTTTTTCTAATACTGTACGGAGCAGGAGCTCCGTACAGTATTAGAATGTATTTACTCCGATGAGCCAAAGTCATTGCTACGCGAAGTCTAGCGAGACTTCGGGTAATAACTTCATAAATTAATTTGTACTGTAAAAAAACATTTCCCGAACTGGGGTTCGGTTCCAAGGTACGACATGGAACTGAACCCGAGTTCGGGAAATGTTTTTTTACAGTACAAATTAATTTATGAAGTTATTACCCGAAGTCTCGCGAGACTTCGCGTAGCAATGACTTCGGCTCATCGGAGCAAATACATTCTAATTGGAACAAAGTTTTATGCGAATCGACTTCGGATGTTTCATCCGAAGTCCATTCGCTCATCCCTAGTTGTGATTAGTGGGGACCTGAGCACTGAGACCGTCACTGATCGCTAGAAGTAAGAAGGGTTTACACTAAGCTCTCTCTCCTCGCTTTTGAAGACGGGTTCAGGGGAAAGTCTCTGGGTCTGTCTCCTGCAGCAAGGAGAGAGTGTGCTCTATGTGATTGCTTCTATCCCCTCATCCTAGTGACCGGCAGGGGTCTCAGCGCTCATACCTCTACTGATCGAAACCTTTGATACAGTATGTCACTATGATATTACAAAAGATATTTTGTAAGTACATGTATACTTTATCTACTCCTGTAATAGCACTGCATAGGAATTGGACCCCCACAGTTTTTTTGTTTTTTAAGAATTACAGGTGATTGCTACATTTTATTTTTTGGGGCCTTTCTAAGGGTGGTTTCACATCACATTGTGAGCCTTCTGTCATGTCTCTCCTCATGGGATTCCTGATGTATACCTAAGATGGAAGGCTGTAACGTATCCCACAGTATAAGGATAAAGTGGGATACGTTCATTGTAGGGAACACAGATCAGAGAGGAGAGACATGAGGATCCTTGTCATGGCCCCTCCCCCTGCACCCAGTGTCCGCCTGCTTTCTTAAGTGAACCCTTTCCCGGGCAGTTCTGCAGCTCTCACAAGCTGCTGAACTGCCTTCATGCCCTCACCCCTTGTGTCAACTCACCCTCGCTCCCCCCTCCCCTTACACCCCTCTCTCCCCCCCTAGCAGACGGCTCCTCTTCTTGCTGACAGGACTGTATCACACTCCCTCTGCTCTCTGCCTCGGGAATTTCTTTAATAACTTCCATATCTTAAGAAGAAGATTTGTCACCCACTTTTTACATGGCACCTAATAAATAAAAAAGTACTACAATAAATATTATGTATTCTCAAAGGCTAAGGGTAATCTTTATTATAATTACAATTTCCTTCTTATTCCTTTCTAGGAGAATGCTTGCAGATCTTGGGATGACCATATGACAGAAAATGACCAACAAGTTTTGAAACTCATCGTGTAACCGAGTCTGTGATGTGCACTAAACATACATCAAAATAAATGACTTTTCATTGTACTTTAGTTTTCCTATTAAAGCATATTTAATGTCTGCTATGTCTCACTGTATTGTTGTGACGTCTTCACTAAAAGGGTCTACTCACAAGGTGTAGTCAAATAGCAATTTGACCACACTGTCTGACTAGGCCCTTTTATTCCCATTTTCACTGGTGTCCACAAGGTTTCACACTGAGGCTATCTGCACATGTTGCGGATTAGGGTACTTTCACACTAGTGGCACAGACCTCCGGCAGGCTGTTCCGGCTGCCGCTAGTGCACGTGTGCCCCCGGACTACCGCTCTGACCCCATTGACTATAATGGGGGCGGGGCGGAGTTCCAGCGGCAGCATGGCAAACATGCCGAGAGGCGGCCGAAATAAAAGTACGACATGTATAATACAGTACCAGCAAAGTGAATGTTATTTGCCAAATCTCATGTACTATTTGCGTATTTTTTCCATGTAGAAATTGACCTGTTGTGCGGATTTTGAAATCCACAGCATGTCAATTGTTTTAGCAGATTTAGGCCTCTTTCACACGGGCGAGTTTTCCACGCGGGTGCAATGCGTGAGGTGAACGCATTGCACCCGCACTGAATCCGGACCCATCCATTTCTATGGGCTGTGCACATGAGCGGTGATTTTCACGCATCACTTCTGCGTTGCGTGAAAATCGCAGCATGCTCCAGTTTCTGCGTTTTTCACACAAAGTAGGCCTTATAGAAGTGAATGGGGATGCGGGAAAATCACAAGCATCCGCAAGCAAGTGCGGATGCGGTGCGATTTTCCCGCATGGTTGCTAGGAGACAATCGGGATGCGTACCCGATCTTTATTATTTTCCCTTATAACAAAGTAAAAAGGGCACTAGAGGGTTAAAAATAATAAAAACATAAACTTGCCCCCTCCATTTGATCGCGTAGCAGCCGGTTACCGGTCTCCTGCTCTGTATTCAGCCGGGAAGGGGGTGAAGGACCTTCTGTGATGTCACTGGGTCAAATGGTCCAATCACCTGCAGGTCACTCATGCAGTCTGGAAGAATCACTTCTACTAAACAATGATCCCTATCTGCAGAAAAATAGGAGCTTTAACTGCTAGAAGCACAGCCTAAACAGAAACAATGTTGCAATTTCATTCTGTCATAGACTTGTATAGTTTCAATACAAGTCTGTGGGAATGACGAAGCAGTTTTTCCAGATATAAATAAGTCTTCAGACATAAACAACAGGGCAAAACCAAACAGTCAAAAGGTCAGTGTGTCTGTTGTTTACCTTCAAACTTCTCAGTGCATAGATAGAAAGTCCCAAAGTTTCTCAGTATTAGCTCGCTGTGAACTAACCCTTTCCACAGTGCAGTACAGATATAGTGCAAAAACAATACAAATGAAAAGCAGGATATATTACAATAAACGTGTAAAATGCAGTTCAGCACTATAAAACTGTATAAGTGTAAACAATGGCATAAATCATAGTTAACCATTCCAAGTGCCTTAAATTAGTAAGTTGATGATGTTACATAGAAGCTATAGGGACAAATGTCCACAAATGTCCATAGTCCAAAGTACCCTTGCTCATGGGCACTATACCATCAGCACTTGTAATAATACTGTCACTATTACCACCACCAACCCTAGGTCTTACAGCTTTTTATCACCAACATAAAGAAAAGAACCGGATGGCACTGCTCAGCATCAGGGCATCCACAAGACCGGAGACACACGTGGTGGAGTGGTAGCTCACATAAGGACAGCTTTGGCAGGCACAGCACTATGAAGTGCCTTTTGAGCTGTGGCATTAGAAGAATTTTGATGTCTCTAACTTTTTAGACTCTTGTTACTCAGCTTTAATTCTTCAAGTGCCGTTCTATGGAAAATTAGGCTTAAAGAGCACACCAAATGCTTAAGATAATGTCTTTATTAACTTCAACTTTTTTTCATATATAACATTGCCAACTCCGCAGCAGATAGTCCATGTACAAAACACATGTTGAATAAACTATCACAAAATGGTGGTTCAACTGTTCAATCTTGTCATTCAACATAAAATGGTGGATATATTTCTCTCTTCGGTATCTGTACTGTCACTTTAAGTTATTTAAGCACTTTATGATCTCTCTAAGAGGTATATCTGAGGTTTAACCAATAGTTCTACTCGCTCTACTTGGTTTGCAGTTTGCCCTATACAATTGCTTTGAGCACTTTGTTCTATATAATTGCTTTGAGCACTTTGTTCTATATAATTGCTTTGAGCAGTTTGCAGATTGGTGGAACTGTAAGTAAACACATATAAATAGTTCAGTATACAGCTCTAACCACAACACTAACAATAGGAATACCACATAACTGTTCTAAATACCTATTTTGGCCTCTTTGCTTTTATAAAACTCAGCTCTGACTGGAACTGTGTGTCTGTTCAGCTCCCCTCTCTGGTGAATACTGATTCCAGCTAGGGGTTTCCCCACACAGGCTGAGTGTGAGGCTGGCTGTGATTGGTCAAGACTCCTGCTCAGTGTGAGACTGCCTTTGATTGGTCAGGACTCCTGGGCAGTAACAAAAGTTTAACTCTATGCTTTCTGTTAATTCTGCTGTGTCATTGAGCTTATCTTACATTCATATAATAAATCTTAAAGGCATATTATATTTTCTTCTTTTGTGAACACAATATATAACTGTTACATTACATCCAAAAACATGAAGTCACAGTAAATAACTCTGCTTTTGTCTTTAACATATAAAAATAAGAACTGTATTAAGGTTATTGGCAGGTCTAGCTGTATAAACATATAAGCCGTATTAGCAACCTAGGAAAGGTCTTAGCTGGCCAGCTACAATAGCGGCGGTGCTCAATCCAATGAACACTCAAATGAAATATCATAATAGTGAAGAAATGATGGCACTTACCGCAATAGTCCAACCTTTCTTTACTTTTCATCAATAGACATATAAAATAAAATGGCGGCAGGGGTACAGAGGGTCAATGCATCATTCTTATGTACCAGCGCCAATCCTGATTGTCATGCGCACATGTACCCAAGCATAGCGATACCATATTACACATTTAAAATTAAATCACCGCCACATCCTCATATGATGTCATCAACACCTCCTCCTCACCCTGAGCCAGTTTTGAGGTCCTATCCAAACATAATCATTATCATCCCCAGCGCTCTTCTCAGACTGATATATAATTCCCACCACTGTATTAGCCCCAATAACACTACTACTACCTCAGTTACAAGTTCTCCTACCACTACCACTACCATGGCTGCAAGTGCCACTACTACCATTACCAACACAGCTATGAATTTCAATCATGTCCTCTATCTCTGCCTGATCCTCCTCCTTATGGTCGTACACATGGTCATCAACAGAAACATTACTTTGAATATCTTCCTTAGCACCCGGGATGCTGTCTTTAAAAAAGATGCTGCACTAGTAGGGGCCAGTAAAGAAAGAGATGATGGGAAAAAAATGCTTCTATCTGGCCTAAAATTAACTGTAAAGGAGAAGGAGCAGATGGAATGCACTGAATACTGGCTCAAAGACAGGTTGTCAGACTCAGAAGTAACATTAACATCATCCTGCTGGGACTGAGATGCCATCCAGTTCCTTCTCAATAATACTCCATTGTCTACCAGAGGCAAGGGACAACTGTGGCCTGCTGTTACTGGCCGGATGGCCAGTTACTGGCCGCTGTTACTTGTGCTACCGTTGGATGACATAGCATGGGTTTTTCTGCTTACATTACGCCATATTTTGCCATCCTGTATTTTACCAAGCATTTTAATTTTAAACTTGCACTGTATTGTTGCGTGTTGCTAATGTTACACCTTGCAAGTTTAGCACAGAATATTGGAAAGGCCACTGGGCTTCTCAAATGAAATAATCTTCTGAGGATATATTCCCTTTGACTAAATTTTTTAATTGCATGAACATTGTGGGACATTTTATTTTAGTGCCCCCTTATGGAACTTCTTAGTAATGTACTGGTCTGTGCCTTGCGTGATTGTGTGACTCAGCAGTGAGTATGTATGTATAACATGTCTTCAGGGGTGGGTGGTCTTGTAATTTAATAATCATATTACCTCTTATACAGTATAATGTTATGTGCTGTGAGGTTTTGCATGTGGTCATATCTTATATTATTTCAGGTTCATATAGATTTCTTTTATTGATCTATTCCTGGCTTTAGCTTGAAAAACTTAAAAACTGTCATGTGTAAACAAGGCCTAGTTTCATGTAGACATTTATGTGCTTTGTTAAACGTGAAACCCGAATGGGACAGAAGTATGAAAGGAATGTGGACGTTGTACATGGCAATTATGCACATGAATATAATATGATTGTATTATAGCTAAATTTTGGTACCTCCGTATGATGCCATGTGCTTGCATGGAGGCGTTTTGTATGCGCTCCATGTGCCACTATATGAAAAAAATTGTGTCATGTTCCATTGGATGTTATATGGTGCTGATTTACCCCTATAAAAATAAATGAAGATTGTTTTTTAACATATATAGATATTTAATCAGTTTTAATATCAATCTTGTAGTGTCTATGAATTAATGAGTATTGATTTATGTTTTTAATTGTAGAGAGGCTTTCAGCAGAGTATGTGAAGCTGTCCCTGGCACCAAAGGAGTATTCAAGAAAAGAAAGGTAGTTAATTCTCTTCACCTTAATTTACTTTGGTTTTGTAACATTTTTTACATTTTTAATGTCAAATGTTTTCATTCGTGAGCTGGGACATTGGTTGCAGGGGTTCCATCCTACGGACAACCAATAACAAAAACATATGCCGCAAGTGTGAAAGTACCCTTAGGCTGAGTTCACATCAGCATTCAGCCTTTCCATTCTTCTTACATAGTTACATAGTTAATATAGTTACATAGTTAATACGTTTGAAAGAAGACATAAGTCCATCAAGTTGAACCAAGGGGTAGGTGTGGATGGGAATCCCAGGAGGAAGCGAGATTCAGATTTTTACACATTTTCATAAGTATTAATGTCATTTACTTTTAAGAATTCATCTAAACCCTTTTTAAAACTGTCCACTGTTTCTGCTGTGACCACGTTGTGAGGAAGTCTATTCCACAGATTCACAGTTCTTACAGTAAAGAAGCTTTGACGCTTCTCGAGACTGAACTTTTTCTTCTCCAGTTGGAGGCAGTGCCCCCTTGTCTTTTGAGGGCATTATACATGGAACAGTTGTTCACCGTATTTTTTGTATGGCCTATTTATATATTTGTATAGGTTAATCATGTCCCCCTTAGACGTCTCTTCTCAAGACTAAATAAATTCAATTCTTTTAATATTTCTTCAAAACTAAGACCCTCTATGACCCTTATCAGTTTAGTCGCTCTCCTCTTCTGTTCTTATAATGGAGCTAAGGAACGGAAGGGCTGAATACTGATGTGAAATCAGCCTAAGGCCTCATGCACACGACCATATGTGTTTTGCGGTCCGCAGAATGCGGACCCGCAAAACACGGAAGTGCTCCGCGTTCCGTTCCGCAATTTGCAGAATGGAACGTGGCCCATTGTAGAAATGTCTATTCTTGTCCGCAAAACAGACAAGAATAGGACATGCTCTATTTTTTTTGTGGGGCCACGGAACGGAGCAACGGATGCAGACAGTGAGTGGGTCTGCGCCCGAGCCGAAAAATATGCGGCTCGGACGCGGACTAAAACAACGGTCGTGTGCATGAGGCCTTAGGCAGATATTTTTATAGTTTTCACTATTTTTATAGTTTGTATGTATACAAATATCCATGAGTTATAGCAGATAGAGGTGACAATCTTGGCACCGTGTATCTAAACACAGATGTTCTAGACAGCACACCTTCCAAACATCCTTGATCCAAAGTGACGTGCCAAATTTCCTGTGCTGCCCCACTATCCTAGGAGGTCTACCTCCGGTCTCGAAGATGTGTTCCTCAGTGGTCAAACCTAAATAAATGCCTACAGTTCCACTGTTTCCTAAGTACGTGCTCAAGGACCAGCTCCATATAGTACCTACTCTCAAAATCTAAACTAGGTTACACAGTCCATGAGGTAAAGAGCCTGTGAAACAAGTTCCCACCAAAGCTAGTACCCACTCCTGCCCTCAGGTACTGTAAGCAGCCTTCTTCTATGCTGTTGGCACCATGTGGGTGAGGGGCTTACTCCATGGACTATGGGTTGGTTGTAAACTTACTGTATGCTGCTGGCTATGGGGATCTGCAATTGTCTGTGCCCCAGGTATTGGTAGGATCTTGGCAGCTCTGTTGATCTTCTTGGTAAATGCAGCCAGTGGAAAAATCATTGAGATTTTTCTTTTTTATAAATAGAAGAAAGCTGCTTCGCCCGCCTGCATGTCCCTGTTCTGCCCTGTCAATAGGTTCTGCAGCAGCTGCTCATGTTTCCCTTACTGTATTTGACTTCTAACTGATAACAATGATGATTTTTTACGCACATGTAGCAAAGCTGAATGTCATGTTGCTGCATAATGCACATGCATTGTAGCCCTAGAGTTAAAGTGAATTTACCTTAATACTTTAGGTGATTGCATTGTAAACAGCTTCCAAACACATCTGTCAACCCCATAACTCCCAGCTGTCCTAAATCTAGCACAGTATGGGATTTCAGGTCCTGGGAAGTCTGTTGCATGCCAGTCTGCCCATACATAGGCAGACTGGCCACAGACGTTAAAGAGAAATTTATCGGTTAGCTGATGCCCAGGCGGCTGCCCAGACCGATCTCTCTGCCGCTGGCCTGGTACATAATGAGCTCTCAGAGGTAAGTAATTAATTAATGCTTTGATAATCAGGTACTCCTGTACCCCTCCAGTGACTACACATGCCCTCCTGAATTCAACTGCTGTGGCCGCATCTCATCTTCTGAGCCCCGTGCTTCATATCATAATCAGAGACAACTGATGAAGGACAGAAAATGGCAGCTATTGATGGCCACCACATAGGCACAGCTTTCGGGGCAGTGTATTATGATGCACTGTGGTATATGGTTCTGCTTGGGCAGTATTTTGACCTATGGTATTGCTGACCCTGCCTATTTGTGTTTCCTGCCTTCTGTCAATTTGGACCCGTCTACAACATGGGGCCATTTTTAGTTTTTTTCATGGCCACTTTAAGTTCCTAGTCTGCCCCTGAATGCCCCACTGTCTGTGCTACAGCCCCATGCACCTTTTATGTATACTCTTCCCAAGGCAGCCGCCGTGTAGAGCGCCCCTTGGAAAGGGGCCGCTGCTAGGAGCGCCGGCCCCGCCTCATGCTGCAGCCGCCCGAGCGCTCTGAATTGAGCCTCTGGCGGCTGCAGCACTGCCCGGGCTGGCGCGTCCATGAGGGCGCACCGCCCGGGCTCACCAAGAGGAGAGGAGCTGACAGGAGGGAAGTGCTCAGCGCTTCCTGCTGTCACCCCATTGTAGCGTGGCCGAGCTCTTTATGGCCGCGGGTACAGGAGCATCTGTCTCCTGTACCGTGCCGGACTGACATGAAGTGCGCACATCCTGTCAGTCCCCTCGGGTACAGGAAACAAAAGCTCCTGTACCCATGGACCATAAAGAGCTCGGCCGCGCTACACTAGAGGAGTGAAGAATGACAAGGGGGGTGAAGAATGGGGGAGAGAATGACAACGGGGAAGGAAGAATGACAAGGGGGAGTGAAGAATGACAAGAGGGGGGAGAGAATGACAAGGGGGGGAGGAAGAATGACAAGAGGGGGGAGAGAATGACAAGGGGGGGAATGAAGAATGACAAGAGGGGGGAGAGAATGACAAGGGGGGGGGGAGGAAGAATGACTAGAGGGGGAGTGAAGAATGACAAGAGGGGGGAGAGAATGACAAGAGGGGGAGTGAAGAATGACAAGGGGGGGTGAAGAATGACAAGAGGGGGGAGAGAATGACAAGAGAGGGGAGAGAGAGAACTGGCGTTAGTTGAAGGGGTTCTGCAGTTTATTTAAACTGATCGGCAGGGGTCCGACACCCGGGACCCCCGCCAATCAGCTGTTTGAGAAGGCAGTAGCGTCTCGGCCTTCTTGCTGTTTACCGCAGGTGCAGTGATGTCACAACTAGTATCACTGACCTTGGCGGGGTTAAGCCAAGACGTGTGTTTCTGGGGTACCTTAACCACCTTGCCGACATTATTCTGGGTACAAATTGTACATCCTTGAGTATATCTATCTTCTACAGTGCTAAACCCTGGGGCGTACCATGCTCTATGTACTAAATCACACACAACAGTTTCTGTCTGGTGCGTCACTCCATGGGTTGCCTGTGCCATCGTGAGTTAGAGGTACCTGGCAAGGCAGAGTTTCCCTTGGAACTGTATTAGGCATTCCTAACTCTGCTTCTGTAAGGTCTTAAGAACTTCCAGTGAGACAGGAGAAGTTATTTTAGGGACCTGAGCTGTTGCCACTTAGGGCAGGGGTCTGCCTAGGCAATTTGGCAGCCATTTTTGCCACCTGATCTGCCGTGGCTTTTCACTTTGCCTCCTCTGAGTCGGTGTTACAGTGGCTCTCTTATTTTTTTTATCACCGCCACTCAATTTAGCGACAAGAGGGCTTCCATCAGAGACCTCACTGCTTCCCCATTTTTAATGGGTTTACCTGAAGCGGTCAGGAAGTCTCTGGCTTTCCAAATGGGCCCATAATCATGGGCTATCCCAAAAGCATACCTGGAATCAGTGTAAATGTTGGCTGTCTTTCCATCTGTATATTTGCAAGCCATCTTCTGAGTCTTTAGCTCCATTTCTTGAGCAGATGTGTGGTGGTGTGGACTATGCATTTTTAAAATGTTATGTTTAGTCACCACTGACCCACCTGTGTAGTACCTGCCACCCTGGCCATACTTTGATCCACCCACAAAGAGCATATGATCTGGTTTAAGTGCCCTAACTCTTCCCTCTCCCCTTGTTACAGAGGCAACAGGGTGGCTGGATCCAAAATATTACATCTTTGGACATTTCAGGTGTCATATGAATATCCTTTGTCAATGAGAACACATTACATTAATCAAATAAAGTAGATAATTATACAGCAACACAATAATATCCCTGATAGGCACAATATTTTGATGAATAGATTGATGGAAAAAGTTACAATAGCTGATAGAGAAACAATTCTATAAAGATAATATTATCTAGAATGGTGGTCCCATATATTAGTAATTAGGAGAAATAATCAACACGATGAATCCATTATAGTAAGTCGATGACATGATCCTATGTGTTAGTAGTATGTTACAAAAATCGACACAACATATGGTCGGGATCAGTTGTTAACTGTTAATTACACATATATACTGTTGAGAAACACACATTTGTTTTCTAATCCTGGTCTAACTTCCCTCCACATCTGTGTCATCCTAATGATAAAAGCATGGGTGTCTGTGGGGACGGACAGTGATTCAAGCAACACAGAATACAATCCTCTCGTGCCGTGTGGACGAAGAGTGCCACACACAGCACAACTCTCTCTCCCATCTGGGTTCTGGGTCCTGCTGACTCTGCAGGTCCATCTCCCAGGACCATTATGGGGTGGCAGACTTACTTTTTCCTTTTCTCTGTTGAGGAGGTGGTTTAACATTATCATGATAACATTCATAAAAAATACTTCCAGCTTTCTCTGTCTTTCTACACCTCCTTCCTCTATACACTTTCCTCACTACACTCGCAAAACTTCTGCCTGTTCTGTGAGCTTGTTATCTTTGAGCCACCCTATATATTCCCTACATGCTTTTTCTCACTACTCTGCATTCAGTTTACTATCGGAGATCAGGGGCATGTCTATACCTTTCATTAGCCTACTTGTTTTTTCACTGCCTGTCTACATTCTTCAGCACTTCTGCAGCATCTTATCTCAAGGTTAGCATTCTTCAGCAACATCATATGAAAGACAGAAAGAACAGAATCTGTCCAGGCTTAAAGCTACAGTTTACCACGGGTGAGACCATCTCCTTCACAATCTCTTCCTTTTGAGATTCTAGCAAATGTGCGGGAGGGGGGAGCTTAACTTGACTTTACTTGAAAAAACAAACAAACATAGAGGTTAAAACATTTCATCTGAATAAACAATTAAACAATACTACCGGTCATGACTAATTATAGGTATATGTGTATCCCTCACTTACTGACGCAAGTACTCCTTGTGGTGCTACTTGGATCTATGTGTATTGTTTCACGATTGTAGCCATATCTGGAAAAATACCAGTAACTAAGATGGCCGCTGGGCAGGAAGTAAAATTCCCTCAGTTAAAATGGCCACCGTGCCAGAAGTTACAGGAGTTAAGATGGCTGCCAGACTGGACTCTTGATTAGTTAAGATGGCCACCAGAGCGGAAATTGAGATGTAGGGGGTGCCATTTAGTGTGATAACCGGATACAAAGAGGTGGGCCTAGGGCGTGGTTTTGTCACTGAAGTACTTAACAGGTCTGCCTCTGTGGACTGGAGGAGGCTGGTGATATGGTGGGGGATATGTCTGCGGGAGATCGGAAGGGGCCTTCCCTCCTTTTTGCTGTATTGGCGGCATGTAAAAGTAATCACTTGCCTGTTCATCATTGTTTTTTATAATATCCAGAATACAATGTTCTAAATCAAGGCCGAACATCCTGTGTTCACTAATGATTTTTTTCATTCTCGACTTAACCCTTACTTCGTAGAACTGACGTTGCTCACAGTAAACTTGGCTATGTGACTTTCCTCTAGTGGTCAGTTTTCTAGTTGGCAACACACAAGGTCAGAATCCCTGTCCACACAGACAAAGCATTCAATGTCGAATAGACATAGAAACAGACAGACATATAGACACATTTTCTTTTGATTATATCCAATATATCTTAGTATTGCAGTGTTCTCGCTATAACACATTCCAATGTCATGATGTCAATCCCCCGCAGCTGCATCCCCCCTGCTGTCTCCTACTATCCTCAGCCATATTCACTGGGCAACAGAGACAAGCATGGTGCGGGCCACACATATACACAGACAGACAAGAAACAATACTTCCTTAGCGCTGCACTGCAACATCACTCAACTTTCCACAATGCTTCACATGCTTACTATCCTCTTCCCGGGCCACCAGCTGATGGGCTGTATATTCACCCTCGGGCAGAGAGTGCGTGTCCCATTGATTTACTCACTTCACACACACACAACCAAAACAGAAGCAGGCACCTTCTCCTTCATACTCCCAAGCAGGGCTCACCCCTTGCAGGATGTTAAGTGTTTCTTCCCTAGCTACCCCGTCTGGTCTGCCAGTCCAGGACTAACCCTCCGCCACACCAGGCAGATAATTTATAGTCCTCCCAGGACTCCTTGGGGCCACACCCTCTGTCACCAGGATAATTTAGTGGCCCTTGATTTGAGTCCCACCCGGGGCTACCCGGGGTCACACCCTCTATCACTAAGACAGAAATCAGTAACCCCTGAATCAAGCCCCATCCCGGAGCACCCGGGGCTACTCCCTCTGTCTGGACAGGACAAATATTAACTGTGAAGGTGCCTGACACAAACCACACAAACACGCAGTAGAGCAAACTCAAAAGGTTCTAGGAACTCAGGATTTTACATCAACCGATGTTGCTACTATCCACAACATAACATTGACAACAGAACAGATTACCACAGCACAGTGGAGTACAGCAAGAGACAGGTGATATGACCAGTGTTTTCTCACCTTGTCTCTGAGGCTGCAGTCCTCGTCCTCAAGCGTGGTCCACCATGCTCTGGGAACCCCAAACTTTGGCTAGCGATGCTACTTCTCCTGAGCCCCACGTATCGGGCACCAACTGTGGAAGATGCCCTCAATCAGGGTTCATTATGTCTGCTCTACTGCTCCAAATTAATAGTAACCCAAGGGTTTTATGTGCACGGCAGAAAATAACAGTGACACACACAATGGGGTCAATGCAAATTCTCATTTATTACAGGAAGTATAGCAGTTTATAAAGACATCAGAGGGGCATTCCCCCTGAGGCATGTGGCATTGTTACGTTGGCTAGAATATGAAAACATGAAAAGAGATAACACTTGGCATCTGCGCATTGTGCATTGTTTTACTAACTCTGGTATGTGAACTATGTAAATATGTGAATATAGGTACAATCTTGTAATGGAGTCTTCACTAACAGCAGAAAAGCATATATGACGTAGCAAGGAAGCGTGTTCTCTTCATTAGGATGAAACCTTTGTGCTCTGGAGAAGATAAGGTGTTGTCTGAGAGCTGGAGTATATGGGATCTTTCTTAGCTAATTCAAAGAATGATGGCCACATCTCTATCATCTTCATAGGCCACAGGCCACTATATTTGTCAGTGTACAAATGGCACTGGGACACAGCGATGTCAGTCCACATGATTGGCCATTACTCGAGAAATTCTAGGCAGCACACTGAGAGTAGGGCTGGCTTGGCGCTGTGGCCCGCATCTCATCTTCTAAGCCCCCTGCTCTATATCCCCTGCTAATAAGTGGAGTAGGAGGAGGACAGAACATGGAAGCTATTGAGGGCCACCACAGAGGGACATCTATTTTGTGCTTCACTATGGAATTTGGTTCTGCTGGAATGGTATTTTGTGCTGCACTATAGTATTGCTGACCCCAACTACTTGTCTAGGCCTTGTAGAGTCAGTTTGGACCTGCCTACATCATGGAGGCCAATGGTATGTCTTTTTTTTAGGGCCACTTTAAGTACCCAGTCTGCCCCTGCATGTGGCTGTACTCTTAGTCTATCTATCAGCTGAACCCAAAGCCCTGAATGGCTGATGGGAGATTCGAAGTGAATGGTCGATGAGGAGCGGAATGCAGGGAAGAGATAACACTGAGGTTATGAGACAAAATAAATGAGACACACTCAAATGAGTAAGACCAAGTGGGTCTTCCTATGATATGTTTCCCTTACAGGCTCGTCCTACTTACAACCCATGGTCTTTATTTTGTGGATTAAGGTATGACACAAAGTACATATGTTTAAAGAGGACCTGTCGCCACAAATTGCAATCTGACTGCACCTTGTTATAAAGCAGGAGAAGCTGAGCAGATTGATGTATATTTTTTGGGGAAAAGATTCAGTAAAACCTGTAATTTATACATTTATATCTTAGCTTTTTTCACCTCCTGAGAACAGCCATCCGTACAGGAGGGAGATGTTATCAGTGACTGATAGTATTGTGTGTACACAGTGTGTATACAGAGATAGCTGTCCGTCACTGATAACACTCACAGGAGGTGGAAAAAGCAAAGATATAAATATATAAATTACAGGTTTTAATTAATCTTTTCCCACAAAAATATATATCAATCGGTTCAGAAATTCAGTTTGTTTGAAGAAATTTAGAAAAGCCTCTGGTTGCTGTGTGCAACAGTGACAGTTTTTCTTTTAATTAGTTTAATAAATAACAGCAGATGGGTGATGCTAGGGAGGCTCATCACCGTCCCCGTCTGCCATTGGCTGCTCCCCCGACACCAGATGTTTTCATCCGTGTGCAGGGAGAAGCAGCAGGAGGTGTGGGGACCAGGAGCGGCACCAGGAGCGGGGAGCGGGGTAAGTATAGTACCGGAGAGAGGCCCGGAACATGTGTGTGTGGGGATGGGGGGGGGGGGTTGAGAAATTGGATAACCCCTTTAAGTTTTTTAATACAAGGTAAATATATATAAATGATCTAAAAGGAAATCTGTATGTGTCATTTTTTTGTCTTGTGAAACAGGTGCCCAATGGATACATTTTTGTACATTGCAAATTTTTGGTAATGGAGTAAGCATCCTGTAGTCACATCCTGCGTGAGGTCTGTTTTTCTTTTTAAAATTTGACAGGATAAAAAAATGTGGTTTGAATCCTTCAATATCTCATGTAAGGTTGTCAGGCTAGAGGGACAGTAGTAAATTGTGAGTGCATATGGAACAGGTATATTTTCATATTGTTTATTAGCATGTAATACATACCCAATGAAAATAAAGTATCCCACTACCTATGGTGGTATATTTATTAATGATCTTGTAGAAGGCTTGCACAGTAATATATCAATTTTTGCAGATGACACTAAACTGTGTAAAGTAATTAACACTAAAGAGGACCGTTTTCTGCTACAGAGGGATCTGGATAGATTGGGGGCTTGGGCAGAGAAATGGCAGATGAGGTTTAACACTGACAAATGTAAAGTTATGCACATGGGAAGGAATAATGCAAGTCACCCGTACATGCTAAATGGTAAAACACTCAGTAACACCGACATGGAAAAGGATCTAGGAATTTTAATAAATAACAAACTAAGCTGTAAAATCCAGTGTCAGGCAGCTGCTGCTAAGGCCAATAAGATAATGGGTTGCATCAAAAGGGGCATAGATGCCCGTGATGAAAATATAGTCTTACCACTTTATAAATCACTAGTCAGACCACACATGGAGTACTGTGTACAGTTCTGGGCTCCCGTGAACAAGGCAGACATAGCAGAGCTAGAGAGGGTTCAGAGGAGGGCAACTAAAGTAATAACTGGAATGGGGCAACTAAAGTACCCCGAAAGGGTATCAAAATTAGGGTTATTCACTCTAGAAAAAAGACGACTGAGGGGAGATCTAATAACTATGTATAAATATATCAGGGGTCAGTACAAAGATCTCTCCCATCATCTATTTATCCCCAGGACTGTGACTGTGACGAGGGGACATCCTCTGCGTCTGGAGGAAAGAAGGTTTGTACACAAACATAGAAAAGGGTTCTTCACGGTAAGAGCAGTAAGACTATGGAACTCTCTGCCTGAGGAGGTGGTGATGGTGAGTACAATAAAGGAATTTAAGAGGGGCCTGGATGTATTTCTGGAGCGTAATAATATTTCAGGCTATAGCTACTAGAGAGGGGTCGTTGATCCAGGGAGTTATTCTGACTGCCTGATTGGAGTCGGGAAGGAATTTTTTCCCCTTAAGTGGGGAAAATTGGCTCTACCTCACAGGGGTTTTTTGCCTTCCTCTGGATCAACTTGAAGGAAACAGGTCGAACTGGATGGACAAATGTCTTTTTTCGGCCTTATATACTATGTTACTATGTTACTATGTTACCTATAGGTAAGAGCTATTTCACACTAGCGTTTTTGCTTTCCGTCCTAGAGTTCCGTCCTCGGGGCTCTAGGACGGAAAGAAACTGATCAGGATAATCCTAATGCATTCTGAATGGAGAGAAATCCATTCACGATGCATCAGGATGTCTTCCGTTCAGTATGTGAACGTTTTTTGGATGTTGACAAAACCGTAGGATGCTGTGGATTTGTCTCCGTCCAAAAATCCGGAAGACATGCTGTAATGCCGGATCCGTAATTAATGCCCATTGAAGGGCATTAATCCGGATCCGGAATTAAGCTAAACGTCGTTTCGGCGCATCGCCGGATCCGGCGTTTAGCTCTGCGCATGCACAGCAGCAGTTCCGATCGGGACCCCAGCGTAAGCTGGGGCTCCGATTGGTTACCATGGCAGCCAGGACGCTACTGAAGTCCTGGCTGCCATGGTAAGTACTCCGCAGCAGTGTACTTACCAGCGCTGCGGCCTCCAGGCGCTCCTTCATGACATGAAGCATTGATCTATGCGCTGCGGGGACCTGTGACATCATGAAGGAGCGCCCGGCGGCCGCAGCGCAGGTAAGTACACTGCTGCGGAGTACTTACCATGGCAGCCAGGACTTCAGTAGCGTCCTGGCGGCCATGGTAACCTGAAAGCATTTCGAAGACTGATCAGGATCCTGATTAGTGTTCAAATGTTTTCAGGCGACTTGCGTTCTGATGGATCCGGCGGGATGGAAGTGCCCGCCGGATCCTCAGAACGCAAGTGTGAAAGAGCCCTAATTCTGTAAATGAATCTGGATACATACATGAAGGCCAACTGGTGACACTGTTACTCAGTCACTGTCTGGGGAAGTTATTCAGTAATGGTAATTAATGTTATCCAGTCACGGTATTGCAGTGTTACTCAGTCATGGTATGTTGGTGTTATTCAGTCACGATACAGAGGTATGTTTTTTTTTTTACAATTTCGGGCTACTATTCAGGCACAATATGCTGGTATTATCCTGTTGAGGCATAGTGGTATTGTTTAGTCACAGTACAATAGTATTACCCAGTCACAATATGTTGGTGCTATTTGGTCACACTATGGTAACGTTTTTCAGTTATGGTATGGTGGTCTTGTCCAGTCATACTATGGCAGTGTTACCAGCTAAAGTATAGAGGTTTCAAACAATACATTTCCCTGCTCTGCTCCTATGCCGGGATAAGAGAATATGAAGAGAACATGCAGCTTTCATTTTAACCCCTTAAGGACCTTGCCATTTTTCACTTTAAGGACCAGGCCGTTTTTTTGAAACTTGACATCTGTCACTTTATGTGGTAAAAACTTCAGAATGCTTTTACTTATCCAAGCCATTCTGAGACAGTTTTTTTGCGACACATTGTACTTCATGATAGTGAAAAATTTTAGTCGATATAATTCACCTTTATTTATTAAAAAATCACAAATTTACCAAACATTTTGAAAAATGTATCTGCTTTAAAGGCAGATAGTGATACATCATAAAAGAGTTATTACTTTACATTTCCCACATGTCCACTTTCATGTTTGCATCATTTTGTAAATGTAATTTTATTTTTTAGGATCTTATAAGGCTTAACATTTTAGAAGCAAATTTTTTAATTTTTAAGAAATTTTCCAAAACCTACTTTTTAAGGACCACTTCAATTCTAAAGTCACTTTCTGGGGCTTACATAGTGGAAACCACCATAAATGACCCTATTGTAGAAACGACACCCCTCAAGTTATTCAAAACTGATTTTACAAACTTTGTTAACCCTTTAGGTGTTCCACAAGAATTAACGGAAAAAGGTGATTACATTTTTAAATTTCACTTTTTTGGCAGATTTTCAATTTTAATTAATTTTTTCCTGTAAGACATCAAGGGTTAACAGCCAAATAAAACTCAATATTTATTACCCCAATTCTGGAGTTTACAGAAATACCCCACATGTGGCCGTAAACTGCTGTACGGGCACACGCCAGGGTGCAGATGGAAAGGAGCTTTTATTTTTATTTTGTTTTAGTTTTACATAAAAAAACATTTTTGAAATAAATCATGGTTTTGTTTCTCCTTTTTCTGAAAGCCCTATTATTTTTGTTTTTCAGGTGATTATCTTATGTAGGGGCTCAGTTTTTGCAGCATGAGGTGACAGTTTAATTGGTACTATTTTGGAGCACATACTATTTTTTGATTGTTTGGTATTACACTGTCTTTGATGTATGTTGACAAAAAATAGATATTTTTTTAACTTTTTTTTTTTTTACAGCTTTCATTTCACCTGACAGGGTAAATCATGTCTTATTTTTTAGAGGAGGTTTCTACGGACGCGGCGATACTTAATGTGTCTGTTTTTTTTAGATATTCCTGGTTTTAAACAGTAAAAGCATTTTTGAAACAAAAATGAAATAAATTTTTATGTCTCCATATTCTGAAAGCCATATCTTTTTAAATTTTTGGGCGATTGTCTTATTTAGGGTCTCATTTTTTGCGGGATGAGATTATGAGTGGATTGGTATTATTTTTGTGTACATATGACTTTCTGATTACTTGGTATTACACTCTTTGTGATGAAAGGTGACAAAAAATGGCTTTTTAAGCACATTTCTTGTTAAAAATTTTTTTACGGTGTTGACCAGATGGGGTGGATCATGTGATATTTTTATAGATCAGGTTGTTACGCATGCAGTGATACGTAATATGTCTGTTTTTTTTCTATTTTGGAACAATTTTATATGTCTCTTTTTATGGGAAAGGGACTTTTTTTTATTGAAACTTTAATTTTACATATATACATATATTACAGGGTCTGATCCCTGTTTTAATGCATCACAATACATCTGTATTGTACTGCATTGACTATCAGTGTATTACACAGTGTAATACACTGATAGTTTGCCTATGAGACCCAGCCTGTACATGCCAGGCCCCCAGGCCTTTCAATGGCTTGGGACTGCCATGGCAACCCGATGGATGAGGAGAGGGAGCGCAAACCTGACCGCAGCATATGAGGAGTTAATCCACTGGCATCAGCGTTATCACCGATGCTGGTGGATGCAGCAGGGATCCGGCTGTCAGTAACAGCCGGTTCTGTGCTGCTGATCGTGGCACCGCACATGGGGGGTGGGGTGGGGGGGGGGAGGACCACAGGATGAGAATACTCATCCTGGGGCACAAATTTAGGGCGAGCATTCTCGTCCTGGGTCTTTAAGGGGTTAATATGCTTTGCATTGAGATACATGCAGCTATTCATCAAACATATAAATCTGTACTGGTAACTTTAACTTAAAGGGGTTGTCTTACTTCAGCAAATGGCATTTATCATGTAGACAAAGCCAATACAATGCACTTACTAATGTATTGTGATTGTCCATGTTGCCTCCTTTACTTACTTGATTCATTTTTCCATCGCATTATACACTGCTCATACCCAGGGGTTATGACCATCCTGGAAGCCAGTAGTGGTGGCTGTGCTTGCACACTATAGGAAAAGGCTCCAGCCTGTGCACACTTCTGTGGTCTCAGCCATCAAAGAAGTCAGTGCCATTTCTGACCATGTGTAAGCACGCCCACCGCTGCTGGATTGCAGGGTGGTTATAACCCCTGGAAGCAAGCAATGTATAATGTGATGGAAAAATTAATCCAGCCAACAAAGGAATCAATATGAACAATCACTATACATTAGTAAGTGTCTTGTATTAACTTTCTCTATGATGATAAATGCTATTTTCTGCAGTGAAACAATCCCTTTAATCTTTAGGCAATCCTCCTTTAGGAAAACTTTCAATAGTGAAGAACTGTAACAAGTGATTTTTTCTGAGGATATATTTCCGCACACACAAGCTCAGAAAATTAAAAGCACAAAAACCACATTAAAAGCACAAAAAACAGAGGAGTCATAAGGCATCCTGCCACATGATCAGTCCTATCATGTAGCAGGACGCCATATGACTGATGTTTTATGTGGTTTTACCCAATAAAGCACTGGAAAAATCATATAGTGTTACAGTGCTTCACTACTGAAGGTTTTCTCCCCAGATCCATATAGGAGATTGAGAATCGCCTAATGGTTAAATGGAAGTCACCAGAAATAATGCATATGTTTCACAAACAGCTGCTTGTATCTGAAGCAGAGCATATTAACATCAAAGCCGTACATGCTCTTGATATTCTCTTATTTCCGTATACATTTCTTTATTGTTACAGGAACAGGGCAGGCATTTCTTCTGCTGTGCACTTATTTAATTGTGAACTTTCTTAAGGACTCTGTTATTACCTGTATCTTTATACAGGATGGAGATGATATCTGGTTAATGTTATTCGCTTATGGTAAATAGTGATATGGTGGTATTATTCAGTCACTGTATGGTGGTAACATTTAGCCACAACTGTATTTATCTTTATTTGGGGGTAGAACAGATATCATACAGATTCTGTACAGTATAGTGCACCCTGTATTTTTTAATAGAGCACGTGACTTTTAGGGATCACAGTTCACACCATTGAAAACAGGACCTGGTTGTGCACGAGAAGTAAATGTCACAATCATGCCACTGATAATTACCGTATTTTTCGCCATATAAGACGCACTTTTTTTCCCCCAAAAGTGGGGGGAAAATGGCAGTGCGTCTTATATGGCGAATACTACCATTTTCCTATAGCTGAAGCCGATACATCGCACAGCCTGCGATGTCTCAGCATGGAAGGAGGAGGGGGCGGAGCCTGGCAACACGCGGCGGGCGGCCCGCCGCTCACAGCGTGACTGCTTGTATAACATTTAAAATCTTTAATTATGTCCCCTTATTTCCTAAAAGCCCAGGACAGTAGCGCTCTGCTAACCTGCTATACCGATCCTCTAGCAGGCAGAGCGGTGCGGCGGCAGGCTGGTGTGTAACGTCCTCACTGGCGTCATCTGCCTGCTCCTCCTGCTTCATTCATAAAGTGAAAGGAGCAGGCAGATGACGTCAGTGAGGGCGTTACACACCAGCCTGCCGCCGCACCGCTCTGCCTGCTAGAGGATCGTTATAGCAGGTTAGCAGAGCGCTACTGTCCTAGGCTTTTAGGAAATAAGGGGACATAATTAAAGATTTTAAATGTTATACAAGCAGTCACGCTGTTGCGGCGGGCCGCCCGCCATGTGCTGCCAGGCTCCGCCCTAAGCAGCCATGGGCCAGATGTTTTAGAAAAGGGGCACCTGTGGATGACACTGTAATTGGGGTGATCTGTGGATGACACATATAGCATAAGATGCTATATATGTGTCATCCACAGATCCAATCCATTACAGTGTCATTCATAAATGCCCCCATCACAGTGCTATCCACAGATCCCCCATCACAGTGCTATCCACAGATCCCCCATCACAGTGCTATCCACAGATCCCCCATCACAGTGCTATCCACAGATCCCCCCATCACAGTGCCATCCACATCTCCCCCACATAACAGTGCCATCCACAGATCCCCCCCATAATACTGTCATGCACAGACCACCATTACTTCAAAAGCACACCTTTTGGTTAAAAATATTTTTTTTCTTATTTTTCTCCTCAAAAACCCAGGTGCGTCTTATAGGCCGGTGCGTCTTATAGGGCGAAAAATACGGTATCTTTTTGGCATCACTATGATGATCAAAAAAATCAGACCAAGACAAATTATTTCAGATTTATTTTAACCTTCAATGTGACCCCTAATCTGTACAATTCTGAAAAGCAAACTGAAATCCCTTAGAGGGGGGGAATAAAAATAACAAAACTAAAATGTGTTGTGTAATGTGGTTGCATAAGGGTGAACACCCTCTTATATTTGGAGATTGGTTGTTGTGTTCAGAATTTGCCAGTCACATGTAACCTCATGTTAAATAGTAGTCAGTACACCGCTGCTTTAATTTAAAGTGATTCTGATGAACCCCATGTAAAAAACAGCAGCTCAAGTACGATTTTTCTGACACTTTTAGTTGGATTTTACAGCAAGAACCATCGTCCATAAACAGCTTACAACACATCAAAGGGATCTCATTGTTGAAAGGTATCAGTCAGGAGAAGGATACAAAAATAATTTGTACACATCAAGTCTGCCAAAATCATGTGGGAAAACATCTTGTGGTCTGATGAGACCAAGGAAGAGTTTTTTGGTCATAATTCCAAAATGTATGTTTGGCGCAAGGCCAAGACTGCGCATCACTAAAAGAACATCATACCCACCATCACCAAAAGAACACCATACCCACCATCAACAAAATAAGACCATACCCCCAGTGAAGCATGATGGAGGCAACATGATACTTTGTGGCTGTTTTTCTGCAGCTGAAACTAGGGCTTTAGTTAAAAAGAAGAAAATTATGAGCAGTTCCAAATATCCATCAATTTTGGCACAAAAACCTTCAGGCCTTTAATAAAAGGCTGAAGATAAAGAGGAATTTCGAATTTTATCATGACCATGACCCAAAGCATACCTCCACATCAACAAAAGAAAGGTTTTGCCAGATGAAGATCAAAGTTTTGGATTGGCCTACCAGAGCCCAGACCTGCACTTGAATTGAAAAGCTGTAAGTTAAACTGAAGAGGGCTATACACAGGAGATGCCCTCGCAGTCTGAAAGATTTGGAGCGTGGGCAAAGATTGCCAAGTCTAGATATGCAACAAATGAATTAATAAATAGGGGGCACACCTAATATATATGCGGGAGTGCTGGTTAAGGTGTAAATAAATGATCAAGAAAAAACAACCTTAGAGCACCATATAAAGCAACCGCACATCCCATAAAGTTAGATCAATTTATTGAAACACAGAAAAGATGACAAAAACCATCATAGACAAATGTTAAAAATGGATCCACCATATTGGTCCCATTAGGAACAATAAGAATAAAAGACTACACAACTAACCAGGAAGCATAAGTATAGCATAAATGACATATAACAAAGATAAACCTCCTCAAATAATGGGAATCAAAAACATCAATCACACAATCATTATAGCCTCACATAGCAGAGTGTAGTTAGGGTAGAGCCCCTAAGGGAAAAACCTGACGCGTATCGCCATTCCTGGCTTCCTCAGAAGTTCTGGTGAATTGAGTCAACAGTGTTCCTTATAAATGTTACATAATTGTCAAATACTTAGTGAACACCTGATACATGTATAATTAATTAAATACTTAAAAGATCGGGGGCTGCCTGTAAAAAGTTACGGTTTTACATACCATAGGTCAAACATGCGGTCTACATGAGGCCCGGCGTCTCATTCGATCTGCTGCGCAGGCGTCAATAACATTGCCGGCGGAAAGAGCGTTTGCGTTCCAACCACCCGGATATGCGTGTCAGAGACCCGGAAGTCGAACAGAACTTATGCGTTCCAAGCACCGGAAGAGTCAAACACGGCTGCGAAAACCATTGTTCAAGAGCGCCAACCGCCCCATCATTAACCGCAATGCCGTGATGAGCTCCCGATGCTTGGACTTTAAACATAATCATTGGAAAACAATAAGATACCAACAGAATCGTGATACAAACGTGAAAAATGCATAAAACATGTCAGAAATAACATGATGTTATAATTGGATAACACGTGATCATTAATTATAATCCCAAACCAAAAAATAAATAAAAAGTAAATAATAAATAATAAACTCTTGATCCAAATTGTGCAAACATCATTCAAAAAATATATATATATAGCCATATCATGAACCCTAGACCATGAGGCTGAATGCACACGATCAGGATTGCGTGCGGATTTTCCGCGCGGATTTGCGTGCGGAAAATCCGCACCGTACATCTTGTACATTGTATTGTATGAGAATTTGAAATTCTCAATGCACACGATGCGGATTTTTTCTGCGCGGATTTTGACCTGCGGTGCGGATTTTAAAATCCGCAGCATGTCAATTCTTTTTTTTTTTCCTGTCCGGATATCTTGCGGATTTTCTCAATTCACTTCAATGGGGAGGATAAAATCCGGATGGTGCACGCACACAGTGCGGATTTTGATGCGGATCCGCATGCGGAAAATCCGCATGCAAATCCGTATGCAAATCCGCATGCAAATCCGCATGCAAATCCGCACCTATTGATGCGGATTTACCGCACGGATTTGCCTGCGAACACCGACGGATTTCAGTGCGGATTCTCCGCACATGAATCCTGAACGTGTGCATGTAGCCTGAATGTTCATTCATTATACAATACAATTATCAATTAAATAAATATTCATATATGATATCAAAATTAACTTTTTCAACTTGTTAATGTGTTTATTTATATTATTTCATATACATTATTTTTTATTATCTTTTATATATAGTCATTATTATTATATTCTTTATTAATTTATTTATTTTTATATATTTTATTAATTTTATATTTTTTATTTTTTATTTTTTATTTTTTATTATTTTTTATTTTTTATTTGTATTATAATTCTTTTATATTGTTTGTGTTTATATTATTTGCACTTCATAATGTTTTTTAATATTTTATTAAAGAAAAAAAAAAAATATATTATTATATTTAAAATTTATAATATTTTTCTATCTTTTATACTTTTATTACTTTCTATATCTACTTAATAATTTACTATACCTTGCAAATTCATATCAGTCTACAGTTCATAATAGGACAAATTCATACTTGATATATCATATACCATATACCCAGTAATTCATTATTAATTTTTATAATGAAGGATGGTTGCACCATTGGATCAAGGAGAAAAAAAAAAAAAAAAAAAAAAAACAACATAATGTGACAATAATCTCAAAAATTGAATAATTAATTAAATAAAATCTTCATCTGTGTTGTGAATCCCCAATCTTCAAGTGAGATGTCGTCGGACAATGTGTAGTGATGAAATCAAAACAAACGGTGCACATCGAACTCTGAAAGAACAAAAACAGTGAGTATCCGTGCTAAATTACGTGTAAAATCCTGTGAAAGTAAGTTCTTCATTAAGTCCAATCGGTGTCATAGTATCCAAATTAAAAATCCACCTAGCTTCAAGTTGAAGCAATCTATTTGATACTTTTGTCCCCCTAATGTCTGATTTAACATGCTCCAGGCCAATAACCTGAAGGCCATGGTAACGACCCCCATGAAAATCTAGGAAGTGAGCAGCAACACTAGTGAGGGGTTTCTCACCTTTTTCTTTATCCCGTGCTGCTAATCGTATGTTCGAGATGTGTTGCTGGATCCTCTTCCTTAATTCCTGGGACGTCTGTCCAACATATAGTTTCAAACATGGGCAAATCAATGCATAAACAACATTTTTAGTACGACAGTTGACATAATGTTTGAGACGGATCCTTCTATCCTGTGAACATTCAAAATTATCAGTATTACTCATAAGTTGGCATATATTGCACTGGCCACAAGAGTAGGTTCCCTTTAGAGGCCCCCTACCCCCCGTGCGTACAGATTTTGTCTGTCTTTGAAAGTGGCTACGAACCAATTTATCCTTTAAATTAGGTGCTCTGTGTGCGATTATTTTTGGTTCCACATCAATGTACGGTGCCAATCTCTCATCCATCTGTAGAAGGAACCAATGTGTTTTTAATATTTTGTACAAATCGGGCCACTGGTTATTATAGCAAGTGATCAAACGTACTTTCTTCTGGTGGTTAGGTCTCAACTGGGGTTTCAGTAGTTCTTTTCGGTCCGAATCCTTCGCCCTTTGATAGGCTTGTGAAACAATCTTTTTTGGATAACCCCTTCCACGTAGACGACAAGTGAGATCCTGTGAGGCTGTCCGGAAGTCATCCATATTTGTACAATTACGGCGAAGTCGCAGAAATTGTCCCGTAGGTAAGCCCTTTCTCACATGGAATGGATGGAAACTCCCAAAATGTAGCAGACTGTTTGTGGCAGTGTTTTTCCGAAATAAAGATGTAACAATCCGTGATCCTTGTAGACTCAATTTCAAATCCAAGAAGTCAACTTCTTTATCTGAGATATTGTACGTAAGGAAGATTTTGTTGGTATTACAATTAAGTTCCTTGATAAACATCTCACATGATTCTCGTGAGCCCTGCCAAAAGAAGAGTATGTCATCAATAAATCTGTACCAGCCCACCACATGTTCTTTGAAAGCCGCCATGGGGTAAACCCCTGCGGCCTCCCACCAACCTAAAAATAGGTTGGCATACGAAGGCGCACAACGGGCCCCCATGGCGGTCCCTGATACCTGTTTATAAAATGTCCTGTCAAAAACAAAATAATTATGAGTAAGTATAAATCTTAATAAACTTACCAAGAACATGTGGTGGGCTGGATCTCCTGAGGCTGAATCAGAAAGGAAAAATTGAACCGCTGATATACCATCTTCATGAGTAATATTTGAGTACAAAGACTCTACATCGCACGTAACCAAAAACGTGCCAGATGGTATCAAGACATCTTGTAAATTTTGGATCAAATGTATGGAATCACGAATATACGATTTCAAACCCAAAACATAGGTCTGTAGAAAGAAATCAAGATAAATACATGATTGCTCACAAAGTCCCCCAATGCCTGCCACAATGGGACGACCAGGTGGTTTAGACAAATCCTTGTGGATTTTGGGTAACATATAAAATGTAGGCACCACAGGATGACTTACCTTTAGGAAATCAAATTCACGTTTTGAAATGATCCTCATGTTCAATGCCCGTTCCAATAATTGATCTAATTGTTTTTTAAACACCATGGTCGGGTCTGAAGGCATGGGGGTGTAAAAATTCCTATTGTTCAATTGTCGTTTAGCTTCTTCCACATATAATTCCTTGTCCCAAAGGACCACATTGCCACCTTTGTCCGCTTCTTTAATTACAAAGCTGTCATTATGTTGTAAATTATACAGGGCTTTAGATTCTCGGCTATCAAGATTTCTCCCTTTTATCATATTGATTTTTAGTTGCTGCATTTCTCGTAAAATTGCTTGAAAAAACATATTTATGTTAGGGAACATACCCAAAGATGGTGTTATATTTGAGGGTTTGCGCAGGGTGAATTGTCTTCTACCCACTTCAGAATCATTTTCCTTTAATAGGTCCAATAAATCGACAAAGACGGCCCTTTCATCCTCCATCAGCCCTTGTATAATACTTGGCTGATCATACAATAATTTAAAGCAAAGTTGCCTGCAAAATAAATACATATCTTTTACAAATGTAAATTTATCCAGATTATTCATAGGTACAAAAGACAAGCCTCTCTGTAATACCGACCTTTCAATTTCCGACAACTGATAGTCCGTGAGGTTAATGATCTGAAGTGGGTCAGGAGAACACCGTTCTATAGTCTCCGGGTTGGTTTCTTTTTGGGACCCCCTGGGCCATTCTCCTTCCGGAAATATGGTCCTCTTTTTTTGGGATTTCCGTAACCCTCTCCTTGTTCGCTGTCTTCGCTTTGATCGGATAAAAAATCATCGCTCGTACCACTAAACACAGGTTGATCATCTGACTTTTCCACATTGTTATTATGGCCGCCCCTCCAGGGGCCCCGGGTGTTGCCATTATGCTTCCATCTAAAAATCTGTTTTCTCTCAAAGTCCAACCTGTCCCTTTGGAATTTAGACTTCTTGCCCAACATGATCTCTTTATCGAACTTCTCCATGATCTCTTTCAACTTTATGTTAAACTGTTCCACCTTCTCCTGTTCAAACTTAGACAATTTTGATTCCATATCCGTCAATTTAGATTTAATTTGCAAGAGAAGACATCTGTCATGATCCAACAACATGCCAATCAATATTTTTGAACATTGCAGTAATCCCTGTTCCCATGTGGCTTTAAATTCACCAGAAACCTCCCATGCCGGGAACTTCTGGATCCTCAGACCCCTAGGTACAATTGAACACTTCAGATACTCCTCCAAGCTCCTAATATTCCACCAAATACGAGTATACATCTTATGAGTATCAATAACACCATTAGTCAACTGTCTGAAATCGCCTCCCCAATCAGTATCACCACTCTCATGAAAAACCGCTGAGACCTGTGAGTTCCAGGCAGCCTCCCTAGATATGCCATGCTGATAGACCCCTAACCAAAAAGGCTAAATTGTGTCATAAATTCAAAGGTTACTTCAGCAAAGTATTAGTTTAAGGGTCGGCATGTGCAATACCTTAGATAGGGTATTTGCAAATTGTTTGGTTTATAATGCAATGTTATAATGGTAATGTTTTACTTATGTCATGTACTGTTGAACCAGCAGATTATGTATGAATGGCACTAGGAATGTAGCTAACCACTTCATCCCCCCTCCCCCCTTGATAGGATTGGGCTGGTCCGAATTCCTGTCAGTAGAGAGAGCTGGCTAGGCTAGTGAGGAGACAGGGGGCATGTCCATCAGCCCATGTCCCTAAGGGCTTTAGGGCCAGAAATCCATCTCCACTGAGAACACTGCTTCAGAGTGACAGGATGGTCCAAGGACCACAGAATCCATAAAATCTTTGCCGTTCCAGATAACAGAGTTATCAGCTACAATTGGCTTTACAGAAACCACTACAAGGTGGGGGATACCCCGACACCTATCACCCCAGGGCTGGATAGAAAAATATATAAGCCAGCATTACTTAGTGGAAACCTACAGTCATAGGAGCCAGCTTTACAGTAGTAAAGAGGAATCAGGAGAGCAAGACTTTGTAAACCAGCATATTTCTGGGTGGTATCTAACCAGCCACCAAAGCTCATCATCTGGTGACAGAGACTGAACCTTCTATTTATTATTGCATGATGTATCCTGTTACTATTTGCAATTTGCAAGTAAATAAAACTGTTGTTTTCTTGTGCCTGCCTGGTTCCTTCAATCCACTTTTTCACTGCACCCAGCCCTAGGGAGCGATGGCCTGAGAGAGCACACCGTGACACAACATCTCATCGTAGAAACTAACACTCCTATCCTCTGCACCGGTTCCTATGGAACTCGCTGCACGTACAGTGCCTTGCAAAAGTATTCACCCCCTTGATTTTTGTTGTATTTTGGTGCCTCACAACTCGGAATTAACATGGATTGTTTGAGGATTTGCATAATTTACAGATCGTGCCCAAAACTTTGAAGATGTATTTTTATTTTTATTTTTAATTGTGAAGAAAACAACAAATAGGACAAAATAACATGAAAAGTCAATGTGCATAACTATTCACCCCCTTAAGTCAATACTTTGTAGAGCCACCTTTTGCAGCAATGACAACTCCAAGTCGCTTTGGATAAGTCTCTATGAGCTTGCTACAACTTACCACTAGGATTTTTGCCCATTCCTCCTTGCAAAACTGCTCCAGATCCTTCAAGTTGGATGGTTTGCGCTTGTGAACAGCAATCTGCAAGTCTGGCCACATATTTTCTATTGGAATGAGATCTGGGCTTTGACTAGGCCATTCCAACACATTTACATGTTTCCCCTTAATCCACTCAAGTGTTGCTTTAGCAGTGTGTTTGGGGTCATTGTCCTGCTGGAAGGTGAACCTCCGTCCTAGCCTCAAATCACACACAGAGTGATCCAGGTTTTGCTCAAGAATATCCATGCATTTAGCCCTATCCATCTTTCCCTCAACTCTGACCAGTTTCCCAGTCCCGGCTGCTGAAAAACATCTCCACAGCATGATGCTGCCACCACCATGTTTCACTGTGGGGATGGTGTTCTTTGGGTGTTGTGATGTGTTGGGTTTGCGTTAGGCATAGCGTTTTCTTTGATGGACGAAAAGTTTAATTTTAGTCTCATCAGACCAGAGCACCTTCCTCCATACATTTTGGGAGTCTCCCACATGCCTTTTGCAAACTCACAAAGTGCTTTTTTGTTTTTAGCTGAAAGTAATGGCTTTCTTCTGGCCACTCTGCCATAAACACCTATAAATGCATGGGACAAAAACCTATTAGAGCCTAGTCCCTCAATAATATTACCAAAAACAAGGCAAAAAAATGCAATAATAATTTAAAAAATTCATCTTTATTTCAAATACATTATCATGATAAAATGACACAAGGAGGATGGGACATTAAAAAGACAGGAAAATGTAATATCCATAAAGGGAGCAGTGATGTATCCAATAAATCACAGTAGATACTACTCAAAATAAAGGAGCATGAAGACTCACATATAATAATGGCATAAAGTGCAAAGTGCCTATTGCAAGAAAGACATATTCATGAATACAATATAAAGGCATATAGTGCCAATGGCATTTTATCATGATAATGTATTTGAAATAGAGATGAATTTTTTAAATTATTATTGCATTTTTTGCCTTGTTTTTGGTAATACACTCTGCCATAAAGTCAACTCTATGGAGTGTACGGCTTATTATTGTCCTTTGTACAGATACTCCAGTCTCTGCTGTGGAACTCTACAGCTCCTCCAGGGTTACCTTAGGTCTCTGTGCTGCCTCTCTGATTAATGCCCTCCTTGCCGGGTCTGTGAGTTTTGGTGGGCGGCCGTCTCTTGGCAGGTTTGCTGTTGTGCCATGTTCTTTCCATTTGGTTATAATAGATTTGATGTTGCTCCTGGGGATCATCAAAGATTTGTATATTTTTTTATAACCCTGACTTATACTTCTCAACAACATTGTCCCTTACTTGTTTAAAGAGTTCCTTGGTCTTCATGGCAGTGTTTGGTTAGTGATGCCTCTTGCTTAGGTGCTGCAGCTTCTGGGGCCTTTCAAAAAAGGTGTGTATATGTAATGACAGATCATGTGACACTTAGATTGCACATAGGAGGACATCATTTCACTAATTATGTGACCTCTGAAGGTAATTGGTTCCACCAGAGCTTTTTATGGGCTTCCTAATAAAGGGGGTGAATACATACGCATATGCCGATTTTCTGTTCTCTATTTCTAAAAAATAGATTTATTTATATATTTATATCATTTCACTTCACCAATTTAGACTATTGTGTTCTGATCCATCACATAGAATTCAGATTAACAAAACATTGAATTTAAGGCTGTAATTTAAGAAATATAAAAAAAAGTCAATGGGGATGAATACATTTGCAAGGCACTGTAAATTTATTTTAGTTCTTTATTTTTCCACCACTGAATTGTACAGATTATAGGTGATATTAAAAGTGGAAAAATTATTCTTCTTTGTCTGATTATTTAGATGACAAAATCCTGGCATTTTAACAAGGTTTGTAGACTTTTTATATCCACTTGTATAAATTGAGATTCGTGACTCATACTATGCAAATCTGAGGACCACAGAATAATTTTGCTGGCAGTGAGATTATATCACTTTCTTAATCTTGTGTGAAGATGCAGGTATAAATAGTAGATTACGGCACCATTCAGATGACTTTGACAAGATTTGTTTTTTATGTATACAGGGTTTTAATTTCATGTTTGAGCAGAAGCGGCGTTCATTATTTCCTATGAACATATTTATAGGGAACCCGCCAGGAGCTTCTTGTTTCCTATCCTGGGGCAGCATGAAACGCTAACAGGCTTCCTCATTATCTGTCTCTTATTCTGAAACATAGCATCATGTAAGAGAAAACACAATTTATAAAGAGTTGGGCATGGGGAGAAGTGTCCACTGGGTGGCTCTCCACTGTATTCTCCCTACTTGACTTGATATATAGATTTCTCCCTATACACAGATAGGGAGAGACCCATCAGCCAAGCTGAGCAATGCAGGGAAAAGCCATCAGGGAGCTGGTCAGCAGACACTTCTCCCTGTACCTGGCTCCCTGGAAGGCTACAGCATTTCACAGTAATATATAGATCTTTGTAATGGGGAAGCCTGTCAGTATTTCTTGCTACCCATGGTTAGGGTAGAATGAATTTCCTGACAGGTTACCTTTAATATGTGTTAGCCACTGGGACAGAAAAATTAAGTAGATCCAGTATTTGCCATGCATAATGTTCATGATGTTGTGGATAATGTAAATTAACCACCTGCAGAACATCTTAAAACATTTGACTGGTCCACATATAAGTTTGCAGAGGAATTTCTGAACTGCAGTCATGCAGTTACAGGAGAGGGAAGTTGGTTGTCAGACTGGACTCCCCATACAAAAGGCAGAGATGGTGCTCAATGAGTGCCTTGTATACAGTTCAGGAAGTGGCAGTGCCAGGTAGCTGCAGGAACTGCTGGGTCTTAGCATACCCAGATTATCGCTGCAGTTTTTAGCAGGACGCTGTACCCTGTAATTGGGAATAAAATGTCAGCCCCATATTACAGAAAAAAGTAGCAAAAAAATGTAAAGATAAAATATTCCCTATTGGTCTATTAAGGGGAGTACAATGTATATGAAAAATAAATAAATACAAAATAAATACATACAAAATAACAGCAAAAGCACTTTGTGATATAAAAAAATGTGAAAAACAGACATATATTTGCATTCTTTATATTTTTACTGATTTCAAAATAATAAAATATGGTACTTATATAAAAATAGCATAACAATAAAGCCCTGAGTATCAGAAAAACAGTCACGAAATTATTTGAACTAAACAAAAAAACTTTTCTAGGGTTCTAATTCTCATTTACTAAAAAAATTGGAAATTATATGCTTGGTCATTAAAGGGGTTTGTTAAATAGTGATGACTTATCCTCAGGTTTAGGGCTCATGGAGGCCATGTTTTTTGTCCGCATCTGATCCGCATTTTTTGCAGGTCAGATTGGACCTATTCAATTGACTGGGGACGCAAAAGATGTGTACAGCACACCGTGTGCTGTCCACATATGTATGTTTATTCCACTGCACCAGAAAAAGAAAAAGCCATGTCCTATATAAGTGAGATGACATTCAGTGCAATCTTGAAAAGGAAGCAGCACTCGCACTAGTGCCACCTCCTCTCTCTTCTCCACCATGGGCCATAGGCACAATGGACAGGAGGGGATTTCATTGAAGTCTATGGGAGAGTTTTTACCTGGCATGCCTTGTGTCCAAGCTGTGGTATTACCAATTGTGAATCCAGTGTTATCTGTATATATAGGTGATAAGTGTCATTCTAATCCTGCCTGTAATTATAAGAAGATAACTACAGTAAAGTGACCAGTGCAGGTGAGGTAGTGGTGCCTATTATTAGGCTTAGTGGTTAGTTCAAAAACTGCTGGAGTTTAGTTTTTATTTTAAGTAGATATTGACATTGAAAGTTTAAAATAACACTAGCAAAAATTCGATAAAATATGTTTAACATGAGAACCTGATTTAAACAATAGGTAATTTTCTTATGACACATTCCTTTCAAAATATATAGTTACAATGAGAGTTGACGCAGTAGTTTCCCTTCAATACTTTTCTGCGTAACTTTCTACCTGTGACGTAGCTCCTATGGTTCTTGTATAGTTCTTTTTCAATACTGTAAATACGGGAAGAAAAATATGAATACCACCAAAGAGTACAAGCGAAAATGTGTTTTTTTTTCTAGCCAGCAAATAAAATCCTCTCTAGCATCCTTGGAAAAAGCAACCTCCAGTTTGCGGGAATGTGTATAACACTGAATATATCTACGACCAGCTTAAATATGATGACTCCAGATTCAAAACAGGTATGATCATATCACCATATGGATAATCCCTTTTAGGCTATGGCAGATAAAGAAAGTCAGTGCTACTTATTTATGGGGTTGTTTGACTTATTAAAAAAGCATTCTACTATGCCACCAATTGTCATAAAATTAGAAACCCCACTGCTGCAGCCATGACATTATCTTCTTGGCTGCAGTGATGATGTGCCCATGTACACTGGACACCGCTGCAGCCAATCGGTGGCCTCAGTGATATATAGCATGTCACATTAGTCCGGTGATTGGCTGCAGTGATCATATGGAGTATACAGGCACAACTTTTTTATAGCTAAACAAACAAAGCCGGCGGGAAGGATCAGAGTAATGGTGCTGGAAGAGGTGGGGGATAAAATGGGTGAGTAATGATTGGTTGCTATGGGCAACTAAGACAGTTTACCTTTACATCAGTTTTGATAAATCTCCCTACTGTTCATGCGAATGCAGAATTATTGTCGAAATCCGGTTATAAATGTGTTGATTTTGTGGAAGTGAAGCCATTTTATCCTTACAGAATATGATATTTGGCCGGTCAGGTAATGACCTCTATTCCTTGAATCTTGCTTGCATATATTGTATTCCTAAAGCAAATGGAATCAATGAATGAACATGAAATGCCTCTGCAGAATGTGTTGGCTGAGGCTGGCAGTGGTTGCCAGAGCAACAGTTGGAAATGTATTTGTCATGGAACAGGATAGATGGCAGAGCGCCCAAGTATCAGTGTCTGCAGTACATGTAAACAATGAAGAAATGCATTGACTGACATAGTAACGTAGAAAGACGGGAATGTGAAGCATTGACTGAAAGTTGCTTACCATTTAAAGTTACTGCCATGAATGCTAGTGCCATTACTGCTACATGCAGTCAGCATGGTGTGTGACAGGCACAGCACTGTGAAGTGCCTTTTGCGCTGTGGCATTAGAAGAATTTGATATCTCTAACTTTTTAGTCTAACCAGACTCCCTGTTTCTCTGCGACAGTCTTCTTTCCTTTGAGCTAATTCTTCTAACGCCATTCTATGGAAACATTTGGCTTAAATAGCACACCAAATGCTTAAAATAACTTCTTTATTAACTTCAACACGCATAGGGAGTGTGCTGTGGTAGTGAAATAATACTTTGCTTCAGTATGACATGCAGATGACAGGCGTCGCTCTTAGAATCAATGCACACTTCACCTATTTGGGCAGTCACGGGGCCCAAACCGACAAAATAACTCAAGTATGAACTCAGCCTTACAGAACAATGTTAGCGTCAAGAAGAAGCGCTCTCCTTTTATACCATCATCAGCTAATTTCACATTGATGTCTACAGAACCTGTTCTATTAAACGCTTATACAAGTAGAGCACCCCCGACAAAGTGGAGACGGTGTCAGCAGTAAGTTTGTGTTGACGTCACTGATTAATTTGCCCTTCCACTGATCCATCAGAACAATAACCCACAAAAAACGGATCCTGTCTGTGGCGCATATGCCTTCGCTCGGTCAGCATTTGCTCAATAATCCATCAGCATTGCTAAGGCCAAAAAAAACAGGAGTGGCTCTAAAATAGAGATGACACATGAATGGAATATTTGCATGTCTTCTGTGCTTTGTACCCACTCCTGCTTTTGGCTACCAAATCATAAGCCAATTCTGATGGGACCATACAGGCCTTACAGCTGCTACACAGACAGGATCCGTTGTGCGTCTAATTTTACCTTCCTTCTGACAAATCAGAAGAAGGGTCAAACAAATGATGATGTCACCCTAGTGGCCCAGTCATGAAGTGGGGAGGGTGGAACAGCATAAGGAGACCACAGAGGGGCCCAATGATAGGGTCTGGAGGTGGCGGAAGCATCAGGAGGCCACAGAGTGGCACAATGAAAGAGTCTGGAGGTGGCAGCAGCAGCAGTAGCAGCATCAGGAGAAGGCCACCGAGTGCCACAATGACAGAGTCTGGAGTTTGCAGCAGTATATGGAGGCCACCGAGTGGCACAATGACAGAGTGTGGAGGTGGCAGCAGTATGAGGAAGCCACCGAGTGGCACAATAACAGACTTTGGAGGTGGCAGCGGCAGCAGTAGCAGCATCAGGAGAAGGCCACCGAGGGGCACAATGACAGAGTCTGGAGTTGGCATCAGTATGAGGAGGCCACCTAGTGGCATAATGACCGAGTGTGGAGATGGCAGCAGCATATAGGAAATCACAGAGTGGCACAATGACAGAGTGTGGAGGCAGCAGCATCAGCAGGAGACCACAGAATAGCACAGTGACATAGTGTGGAGGTGGCAGCAGCATCAGGAGGCCACAGAGTAGCAAGGTGACATAGTGTGGAGGTGGCGGCAGCATCAGGAGGCCACAGAGTGGCAAGGTGACATATTGTGGAGGTGGAAGCAGCATGAGGAGGCCACAGCATAAGAAGGCCACATAAGTGGCATGACGGCGAGAGATTGCAGAGGTGGCAGCAGCATGAAACGACGACAAGAGATTGTGGAGGTGGAAGCAGCATGAGGAGGCCACAGAGTGAATGCTTCGTCTATTCATTTATAGTGAATATGAGACGGAACAGAAGGTTTACATTTCTGAACTTTATAAAGTGCTGCTTAAAAGACGATTTAATAATGCACGTTCTCCATCACAAAAGGCTTGGCAAATTGATTGTCCGTGAATTTCCCTCGAAGCTTTGGATAATATATTGGCAAATTCCAGTGTTCTGTTTATTCGATGACGTGGTTGCAATGGAAAAAGCATTCAAAAAAACAATTTCTCTCCACCTGCAGACGAATCCTGTCTAGATTAATGCAAGTGCGGTATCGGCTGCTCATCGAGCCAGATACATCTGGGGGAACCTGCCTGGCATGAACAGACCTCAAGTAGCTACAGACAATGAGAAGACAAAGCTACAAGATAGCTTGGAGCCCGGAAAAGTTGCAAAGTTCGAAACCATAACTACCAGCCCCTGGTCTCTTCGTCAGGGAAAACCTCACGAGTTCCCAGTCATCATGCATGGGAAGGAGGACATGTAGCTGGCCAGATAAGACCTGTCCTAGGTTGCTATTATTACTTACATGTTTATATAGCTAAACTTTCCAATAAATGTAATACAGTTCCTATGTTGATATATTAGAGACAGAAAGAGAGTTATTTACAGTGACTTCATGTTTCTGGATGCCATATAAAAGTTATATATTGTGTTCACAGAAGCAGAAAAGATAATATGCCTTTAAGATTCAGTAAATAAATGTAAGGTAAGCTCAATGACACAGCAGAATTAACAACAGAAAGAATAGAGTTAAACTGTTGTCATTACCCAGGAGTCTTAACCAATCACAGCCAACCTCACACTGAGTATGTGTGGGAAATCCCCTAGCAGAATCTTCTGGAGTCAGTATAGACCAGAGAAGAGGAGCTGGACAGACATTTGCAGTGAAAGCTGTGTTTTATGGGAACAAGAGGCCAAATAGGTATTTAAATCGGTTATATAATGTTTATTATTGTTAATACTGTGATCAGAACTATATACGGAGACCAGTTGTATATGTTTGTTTACAGTTCCACTAAACTGCGACCAAACTACGCACAAACAGTGCAAATAGAACTATTGGTTAAGCCTCATATATACCTCTAAGAGTGATTATAAAGTGCTTAAATAACTTAGAGTGAAAGTACAGATACTGAAGAGAGAAATATATCCACCATTTATGTTGAATGACAAGATTGAACAGTTAAACCACCATTTTATGCATATCACCATTTTGTGATACTTTATGCAACACGTGTTTCTACATGGACTATCTGCTGCAGAGGTGGCAGTGTTATATATAGAAGTTAATAAAGAAGTTATTTTTAAGCATTTGGTGTGCTATTTAAGCCTACAGTTTCCATAGAACGGCACTAGAAGAATGAGTTTAAAAGAAACAAGACTGAAGCAGAGTAATAGAGAGTATGGTTGGACTAAAAAGTTTGAGATATCAAATTCTTCTAATGCCACAGTGCAATAGGCACTTCATAGTGCTGTCACAGGACATCCTGTGGTGCATGGAGATGGAGAGGGTCTTCAGAATCCCCTGGCACTATATGGACATCTTAGAAATGAACTGCTGCTCCCGACAGCAGCTCCTGGGAAGGTCATGGAGTGTCACGGTTATCCGGCATCTATTTGCTCCGCTGAAGGATTATTTTGAAAGTGTGTAGAAGCCACACTGGGCCCCCATGATGCAGATTTATCATGGAGACATCATAGAGATTTTACCGCATATAACTACAGCTCTGAACGCTGAATGCAATTTGTTTTTCGACCGAAATATGTCAATAAAGATTATACCACATATAACTGCAGCATTGAAAGCTGAATAAAATTCGTTTTTTGACCAAAATACATCAATAAAGATTTTACTACATATAACTGCAGCACTGAACGCTGAATAAAATTAGTTTTTCTACCGAAATCCATAAATAAAGATTTTACTACATATAACTGCAGCACTGAACGCTGAATAAAATTAGTTTTAGGACCAAAATACATCAATAAAGATTTTACTACATATAACTGCAGCGCTTAACGCTGAATAAAAATTTTTTTTGACCGAAATACATCAATAAAGATTTCACCACATATAACTGCAGCACTGAACGCTGAATAAAATTAGTTTTTCGACTGAAATACGTCACAAAAGGCTTTATCACACATAACTGCAGCCCTGAACGCTGAATACATTTTTTTTTGCTACTGAAATACGTCACTAAAGGCTTGGGACTCTCCACCTCGGCTCGCCAAAAGCCATCAGTTCTCTGAAAGGTGCAGAGTCCACCATTTTAAAAGGGAGGGACTGCAGCACCAGCAACTTGGACAGCAGCACTTTCAGCTTCTGCGCCGTTGGATGTGTGCACGCATACTATTGTCTGTTGGCAATCGTTTCGGTAATTGATTGCTGACAGAATGACTGACGAGGAGTAGGAGAAGCAGGAACATCAGGACTAGCAGATATAGGGAACGACAGACAGCTCCCTTCGCCTGAAGTGGTTGAGCTTCTACTGCCTGAAATCGGGTGCGGTTCTCCCATGCCACTTGATGGTGACGCTGCATATGTTGACGCAGGGCTGTGGTGCCAACATTGGCACACTGGCCACGCATCACCTTCTACCCACAGATTCTAAATATAGCTATGTTCACCTCCTCCGGAGGCTGTACAAAAAACTGCCACACCGCAGAGTAGGTGATTTTACCGATGACACTACGCACTACCGCTACCGCTACTTCTGTGAACCTGTGGACCCCTCCTTAATAAGGATAAATTTTTATAAGAATACATTTTTCATTTTCTACTGAAATACGCAACTAAAGGCTTTACCACATATAACTGCGGTGCTGAACGCAGAATAAATGTATACTTTTCTACCAACATACGTCACTAAAGGTTTTACCACAAATATTACTGCAGCGCTGAACGCTGAATATATTTTGTTTTTCAGCCAAAATACATCACTAAAGGTTTTGCCACATATAATGCAACAGTGAACGCTGAATATATTTTGTTTTTCTACTGAAAAACGTCACTAAAGGTTTTACTACATATAACTGCAAAAGTAAACGCTGAATATAATTTGTTTTTCTACTGAAATAATAATAAATGCAGAAGTGAAATGCGTATATAGTTTTCGTTTTGTACTGAAATAGGCCACTAAACTCTTGCAGCACATATAAATTAAACAGTGAAGTATGTATATCTTTTTTCCTTTTTGTACTGAAATAAGACACTGAACGCTTTCACCACATATAACTGCAGAAGTGAAATGTGTATATATTTTTCCTTTTTGTACTGAAATAGGCCACTAAACTCTTTTACCACAAATAAATGCAGAAGTGAACTGAGAATATATTTTTCTTTTTATAATGAAATACACCACTAAATGCTTTTACCTCAAATAACTGCAACAGTGAACTGCGTATATATTTTTCTTTTAGTACTGAAATACGTCACTAAACGCTTTTACCCCAAATAACTGCAACACTGAACTGCGTATATATTTTTATTTTTGTACTGAAATACGTCACAAAATGCTTTCACCACATATAGCTGCAGAAGTGAACTGAGAATATATTTTTCTTTTTGTAATGAAATGCACCACTAAACACTTTTACGGCAAATAACTGCACAAAACATTTTCACCACATATAGCTGCAGAAGTGAATTTCGTATATATTTTTCTTTTTCTACTGAAATACGCCACTAAACGCTTCCAACAAATATGTCTGCAGAAGTAAACTTAGAATATATTTTTCTTTTTGTAATGAAATACGCCACTAAATGCTTTCAACATATATAGCTGCAGAAGTGAACTGCGTATATATTTTTCTTTTAGTACTGAAATTCCTCACTAAACGCTTTTACTGCAAATAACTGCAACAGTGAACTGCGTAAATATTTTTCTTTTGTGAAATACATCACCAAACGCTTTGACCACATTTAACTGCAGAAGTGAACTGCGTATATATTTTTCTTTTTCTACTGAAATACACCACTAAATGCTTTCACCACATATAGCTGCAGAAGTGAACTGAGAAGATTTTTCTTTTTGTAATAAAATATGCCACTAAACCCTTTCAACCCATATAGCTGCAGAATTGAACTGCGTATATATTTTTCTTTTTGTAATGAAATACACCACTAAACGCTTTAGTTGCAGAAGTGAACTGCATATATATGTTTCTTTTTCTACTGAAATACGCCACTAAATGTATTCACCACATATAGCTGCAGAAGTGAACTGAGAAGATATTTTTCTTTTTGTAATGAAATACGCCACTAAACCCTTTCAACCCATATAGCTGCAGAATTGAACTGCGTATATATTTTTAAAGGCTTTTCAACACAATTTCACACACACCCCATTGCCATTTACATTGTGTGAATAACACCCACATTCAGAAATAGAAGGACTTTGCATGATGTAGGCACATAATTAATTCTACTATTACGGACGAGGGAACTTATTAGTGTGAACATGCATTGTTGTTATGTGGAGGGAAAAGAAAAGAGAAAGTCAAGGCAAAGACAACAAAATGTACACAAATATAATATTTATAATATCAACCTAATGAAATGCCTACATTCTTGTTTAATTCTTATTTCAATGGTTTAATAGCTGCAAGAAAAGTGCTTGAAAAGTGATTAGTATTCATTAGTCTTTTGACTACTTACTACGTCACCTCAGCATTGCAGGGACCACAAGTAGAATGGAAGAGCTTCTTATGGTAATCTTAAAGGGTTATTCCAGGATTGACTTATTCTTTAAATTCTGCCCACCCCACCGTATCCATGAAGGGAGGCATACTTACCTTATCCCTGCCATGGGTCTCAGGCTGTCTCCACTGCTTTTCAGTCTGTGCATGTATACTCCTGGTATGGGTTCACGTGCACCCCTGCAGCCAATGACTGGCCTCAGCAGTGACCACGAGCTGCATTAGACCCAGCAGTGATATGCTGCTTAGGAACAATTTACTGCTGAGGTCAGTCATTGGCTGCAGCGACACACATGACCCCATCTGTGCTGGAAGTTTACATGTGGAGACCTAAGTGCAGTGAAGACAGCCTGGGACCCATGGAGCCAGAACTGAGTGGCAGCCAGTAACAGTAGCCAGTAACACTTCTGGTAGGATGAGGGTGGAATTTTAAAATAAGTGAATTCTGGAATAACCCTTTAATTCTTTGAATAGACCACATAGTGATATCAAGAGTTGCAGTAGCCAAAAGAGGTTATTTTCCAAATACGGGTTTCTAGCCTGGGGTATGGATGGGACGTCACTTCCACTGTGGACGGGACCAGATCTGTACCTCTCCTTGGCATATGCACAAACTCCTGAATCCACCTCATGTGTGCACACCCCAGTGAGAGGTAAAGTCCTAGCCCCATTCACAGCAGACTTGACATCCCATACGTGAAACCTGGTAAAGGATGTGATGTTGGTGGAAGCTGGATTTTCAGAAGAACACAGTCGTTTGACTGTGTTCCCAGGAGGCCGATCCACACAACTTTGGAATGGTAAGTATATTACAAAACTTTCACCTACAGGTATGTTCTGTGTAATTAAAATGGCTCCGTGGGACCTCCTGGGTCCCAGAAAACCCCTTTAATTTGTATTAATAAATAGTTTCAGGTATCTAACAAAAAAGATACATATAAGGGTGGGTTCACATCACGTTTCATGCCTCCGTTTGACGTATACGTTAGAGAAAAAAAAAGGACACAAAAAAAAGCAGCACACCATGTTCTTATATCCTGCATTCCAGTAAAAAAGTATACTTTTTTTTTTTACTATAGAAAACAACGTATACCTTGTTTTTTTTTACAGTAGAACTCAATGGTGAACGGATGCCACTGTATGGCTTCAGTCTGAGGCATCCGTTTAATGTATACGTTTATTCTATATGTTAAGTGGATGGGAAAAACGTGATGTGAACCCAAACCTTAAATATCGACACAACCAAGATAATTATTTTTACTGTTTGTTCATTTACAGATTATAGCAAACCACCATATGCAGTCCATTTCCTTTGCATCTGGCGGTGACCCGGTGAGTACCTAACACTTTCTGTTTCAAGTAATAACTAACACAAAAGAGAAATGCCAGCAGACACATTAAATTATTCCTACAACCACTTACCTAGCTCACACATCCATGTCCATGATGAAATCCGTAATAAGATGGCCAGTAATTCATTAGTGTAGATGCCCATGAAGGATCCATGTTTGCTCCGTGTGTCCGTTTTTGGCTCTCCATGTGTCATCCGTGTTTCACTGACACTGCACAGTTGAAAATTAATTTTTATAGTATCTCCCCCGAATGGTTTGTGATTCGTGAAACACAGATGGCATCCGTAATGTGTCGATGCTTTTCACTGACCCATAGACTATAATGGGAGTGATGGATCTGTGAGCGCAGACAAAATAGAGCATGCTTCTGTGCTAAAAAACACAGACCAACATACTGTGCTAAAACACGGATGTGTTGATACGCACGTTAAAATAGAGAACATGGACAGCACACATCCAAGAATCCCTGAGATGTGAATGAGGCATGCGGCTGGAAAGACACAGGCCTCTTTCACAGGTCAGCAGACATATCCATTGATTTGAATGTGTTTATTCACACATTCTGAGCGTGGGTTAATGTAAAAACAGAAAAATGCATTACTTTGGACTGTGATGAGGACCAAACATGGAAAATGGCACCTGTGTTCTGTAATTTTCAGTGTAGTTTGTAGGAAATGCCCTGGTAATCCCTTTTTCAGCCTAGAGGTCCATGTAGAATGCAAAACATGGACACACATACATGTTCTCCGGATACTGCCGCCTTCCCGTTGGACCCCACTGACTATAATGGGGTCCGGCAGAGATCTGTCTGCTCCTTGGCAAATATGCCAAGAATCTTACTGACATAAATCGTTGCACTCTGAGTTTTTCGTCCGGCCACTTCCCCCAGTATTGTCTGCTGGAACTGCCAGCTAGAACACCCGATGGCAGATGTGAAAGTAGACTTACTTGTTTTTCAGAAGAGAATCTATGACATATTGATTCTGCTCTGTTAATGACAAGTTCCAAATTTTACATAGGAGGTGTGGCCAGATCAGATCTATCAGTAGTTAAAATTATATAGATCAGGGAATGCCCAACCTGTGGACCTTCAGCTGTGGCAAAACTACAACTCTCAACATGCCCTGATATCTGTAGGCTGCCCGAGAATGCTGGGAGTTGTTGTTTTGCAACAGCTGGAGGGCCACAGGTTGGCATTCCTGATATAGATTATTCCAAATTCAGAGTAGGATGCTAAGTTACCAAAGATGCAGTTTTAAAACACATAGGAGACCACAGACTGTTCCATGTGCAGCAGCATGCATGTCACATGAAAGTGAAACATGAGACAAAAAAAGTGAAACATCAAATATAATCCAAAAGCTATAAAAAAAAATTGAAAAAATGATCTATAACTCTTTCATATTTGTCTACTAGGATGCTACAGACTATGTTGCTTATGTGGCAAAAGATCCTGTTAATCGTCGAGGTAAGATCTATAAAGGTTTTTCTAAATTTATAAGGTTTATTAATACCTACTGTAAACCCTAAAATTATTTTTTTCTAATATACTTTATTTTTTGTTTTCCATGCGATATAGGCACTTGAAGTTAAGGTAGCTATAGCGCTCTGTATTCTATACTTGCGTACATTGCTGTGTATGGGACTCTGGACACTCTCCCTGCGGCCGCACTGAGCGCTGTACAGGCAGGCAGTGGTGTATCTTGGTTTTCTGCTGCCCTAGACGAGACTAAGCTCGGGCACCCCCCTAATATAAATTTGACCCACCCCTTCCTGTCAAGGCCAAACCCCTTCCTCTGTAAACCACACCCATTTCTCTTTAGGCCCCACCCTTTCCTGTTAGAGCTTCACATCTTCCTTTCTGTATTTAAAAGTAAATAACGAAGGCCAATATTTTGTGCTTTCTGTACCAAATGTTGCATCTATTATTTAAAGAGAATCTTTAGATATAATAATATAAAGTGTAAATTCAACCACTTTACAAAGATCAGTCATCCATGATCCACAGATGCCTCTCCCCATAACAGTGCCATCCACAGATCCCCCCTTAACAGTGCCATCCACAGATCCCCCTCTCCATGACAGTGTCACCCACAGATGCCCCCCATAACAGTGCCATCCACAGATCCCCCTCCCCATAACAGTGCCATCCACAGATCCCCCCTAAACAGTGTCATCCACAGATGCCTCTCCCCATAACAGTGCCATCCACAGATCCCCCCTAAACAGTGTCATCCACAGATCCCCCCCATAACAGTGCCATCAACAGATCCCCCACCCATGACAGTGCCATCCACATATCCCCCCCATGACAGTGTCATCCACAGATCCCCCCATAACAGTGCCATGCACAGATCCCCCACCCATGACATTGCCATCCACAGATCCCCCTCCCCGCCGCTCGCAGGATTATACATTTATTAACTGCAATCTGTAACTTTAACTTTAAATGAGCGCTTATCTCTTTACTAGGGTATCTTACTCTCAGCTCCAGTAACAGGCAGTGCGGGCGGCGCTCACTCACTGCGCCACCTAGTTACACTCCTGCGACACCTAGTGGGAGGAGCAGGCACATTACATCAGTGAGTGAGCGCCGCCCGCACTGCCTGTTACTGGAGCTGAGAGTAAGATACCCTAGTAAAGAGATAAGCGCTCATTTAAAGTTAAAGTTACAGATTACAGTTAATAAATGTATAATCCTGTGAGCGACGTGGCCCTGTATATTCTAACTCCCAGGCAAGCGTCCCCGTCACCATGGGAACGCCTGGAGGTTAGAATATACCATCAGATTTGAGTTTTCACAATCTCACTGAGATCGTGAAAACTCAGATCCGATGGTATATTCTAACCCCCAGGCAAGCGTCCCCGTCACCATGGGAACGCCTGGCTGGGGGTTAGACTATACCATAAGATCTGAGTATACCGGCATTTTGCCCCCCCATTGGCAAGTGCCGCCCGAGGAAAAATGCCTTGTTTGACTCGTGATAGATACACCCCTGCAGGCAGGAGCAGCATAGCACATCACTGCTCCTGTCTGTACCAGCACTGCTCTTCTATAGTCTGCTGTAGATAGGCTATGTGAAGCTTTAGCAGAGCAGACACACGCAGAGGAGCGGTGTGCTATGCTGAGCTCCTGCCCTGCATTCGCTCGTCCCGCTCTGCTAGACCCTGCACCATGCAAGTCTTTAGCAGAGCGGAACGAGGTGGGCAGGAGCTCCATAGCACCTTGCTTCTCTGCCTGCACATGCTCTGCTAAAGCCTGGGATAGAACATCTTTGCCAGGCTTTAGGACAGCAGCGCTGGTACAGAAAGGAGCAGCGATTTGCTATGGAGCTCCCGCCTATGCAGCGGCCATAGGGGAATCCACACTACCATACACAGCAGTGTACGAGGGTATGGATTGCAAAGAGCTATAGACACCTGAACTTCAAGTACCTATATCACATGGAAAACAAAAAAATAAATAAAGTATATTAGAAACATTCATTTTAGGGCATTTACAGTAGGTTTAATAAAATGTATTTATAAGATTAGGTACACTTTAAGCTGAATTAACGTTAGTGTTGATAGTAGAGGGTTAGCACATACATGCTTATTAATATATGACTTCATTTTTCCCCAGCTTGTCACATTCTGGAATGTAGTGAAGGACTGGCTCAAGATGTCATCAGCACTATAGGCCAAGCATTTGAACTCCGATTCAAACAATATTTGCAGTGCCCTTCTAAGATGCCTGCATTTCCTGACAGGTAATTTTAAAGGGGATATTCCATAAATTTTTTCATTTTTTTTTAGAAGGTGAAGATATTCTTACTTTATTCAAAATATGCTGTACAATGTGTTTTGGGGATTACACTTCCCCTTCTTCACATTTTTTTTTTTTATATTATCATTCTTAATTATTGATTTGAAATCATTTCTAATATTTTTATGATATCTAATGCCCCTATACGTCTTTGTAGTGTCCAGTTGCCATGGGTAATATACCATGTGACTGGCCCTAGGTCAGGTGATATGTCACATGACCATTTCTCCTTTTGATATCTAAGTGTACCCAGCCTAACACAAATATATGAAGCAGCAGACCATGTGACCAGCCTTGGGTCAGGTGACATGTCACATGACTGCTCTCCTCCAGGAAACTCGAGTCTTCTCATCCTAATACTAGTATATAAAGCAGTGGCCTCTTCTTTTACATTATTTGGCTTGCAAAGTCACATAACATGACACATGATACATGTGTTTTATTTATTTTTTTCCATGTCAGTTTGATATCTTACATAAGTTTTAAACAAAGGAAGTTTGTGTGGTATTGAAATGATATGCTTTTGTAAAGCAATTTATATTGCAGTGATTATTTTTTTATAATGTTGACAATTGCTCTGTTGTGGGTGGTCCCAAACAGACTTTTTTTTTGGTATATATATATATATATATATATATATATATTTAAAAAAGAAAAAAAGTTGGACTGCACACCTCAATAATAGTGAAAAACAATAAAAACTTTATTCACCCATATTGTGGCAAACTTGCTTGAGGAAGGCTCATGTGAGCCAAAACATCGCAAGTTTGCCACAATATGGGTGAATAAAGTTTTTATTGTTTTTCACTATTATTGAGGTGCGCAGTCCAACATTTTTTCTTTTTTACAAATTGGGTATTGCCAAAACCCTCCTGTTGGACATTGCACCCGCTCTCTGGATGGTGCTCCCTTTGGTTTTTCCTCTCTCTCTCTCTCTCTCTCTCTCTCTATATATATATATATATATATATATATATGTTTGTTGAGACATGTGATATATATATAGGCTTGAGAAAGGCTCATTGTGAGCTGAAACGTTGCCTTGTACCACCATGTGTGAATAAACCAAGTTTTTTATCTTCATGCTACTTTTGGGAGTGCAGTCCATTTTTTGGTCTTATATTTTGGAACTAGCCCCTCCTAAGGACTTTGCACCCCGCACTTACACAACGGATGGTGTCATCTTCTATTTTGGATATATATATATATATATATTGTAACTGATGAAGAGGAAATGTACACCCTGAAACACATTGTACTATTTTGAATGAAGCAGGAATATCTTTACCTTCTAAGAAGCTGGAAGTGGTCCTTCGCGCCATGGTGGAGTCCCCGCAAATCAGCTGTTTGAAGAGGCAGAGTTTGTGAAAGCTCATCAAGCTCCTCATTGTTTACCTGTATGTCTAGATTGTAGCGACAGTGCAGTGTAATCACAGCTTCTTCTTGAATTTTGATGATGTACTGGGAAACAATGATGAGGCTGCTGAGCGTGACCCCTTCAAACGGCTGATCGGCAGGGATCCTAGGAGTTGGACTTCCAAAGAACTGATATTGATGACCTACCCTGAGGAAAGGTTATCAATATCATGACACTGCACAACTTTTTTAAAGGCTATGAACACCTTTGGCAGCATTTTTTATAATTATTGTACTCATTTTGAGCTAAAAATCATTTTTAAATTAGTCTTTATTAAAAATATGTAGCCCTTTTTTCTGTACAGCCTTGCGTTTCTCTAGTAGCAGGATATACATTTTCTTTCTTTTCTGTCAGCCAGTTCACCTGACAGGCTCCTTATCTCTGACGTTATAAATAATCATCATTATATCTCAGTTCTTACTGATAAGAATGTGGTTTAAATAAGTGTTTATGACCTTTCAGTAAATTACAGATTAGGGTTGTTAGATGACACACCTAGATAAACAGTTAACCCTTTGTGACAAAAAAGCACAATATTTTTAATAGAGACTGATTAAAAAAAATGTTTTAGGCCAAAATGAGTAAAATGCAATCATAAAAAAAATAGCCTCCGATGGTGTACATATCCTTTAAGTCTCAATCAGGCAACTGTATTATTGCTGTGCTTTGTATGAAACAGAAAAAGGGTGAGTATAAGCATATGTATTTTTGTGTGCCTTCATATGGAAGTGTGCAAATTTTTTTTTTACTTCTTGACCTTTTGGCTAAAATTGAGTGTAGTATCTGCTCTTATCAGTGGTTAGAGTTTTAGCTACTGGCATTGAACAAGTACAATGCACAAGGAGTGGAAGCTTTTGTACGCAGGTTAACTGATGGCTACTTGTAGGTGGCCTAGACTCTTTAGATCGAAGCCATGAGCTGAGTGGTTTGAAAGCCCAAGATACAAATGTGCCCCAGGAGTGGTGACTATGAGGCGCGTAAACTAACTAAGATGAGAACAAATGTCCAGGCCATAACGGCACACATTTACTTTTATTTCACAATGTGTTCACATTCCACATTTGTTTGTCTCGGGAATCTTTTAGGATGCAGTGCCCTTATGGGCTTGGTTTTTCAAAAAAGAAGGATAAAGAGCAGAGGAAAATGTAATGTATATAGGAAACCTAACATATTTTTATTGCACGTATATTGCAATAATACTTCATTTGAATTTCCCTATTCATTGCAGAGTAATTCTTTTTTGGATAACCCTTTAAAAGCATAGAATATTCATTTCCATTGTGCCTTTGGCGGCATTTTGAATCATTTTACACATTAACAGTGTTCATCACTCTAAGGACCCATTCACAAGACCATAAAGGCTCCGTGTCCATATTGCAGACCGCAAACGGCGGGTCCGCAATCTACGGACACTAGCCGTGTGCACTCCGTGGCGTGGGTCCATTGACTTAAATGGGTCCTCAATCCGCAATATACAGCCGAAGATAGGACATGTCCTATCATTTGCGAAACAGAGTCACAATGGAAGCGCTTCCATGGGCATTTGGGCATTCAAATCAATAGGTCAAGTCAATGGGTCCACACCCGCACCACAGAGTGCACACGCCTATTTGCAGTCTGCAGCACGGTCACGGAGCCCTTACGTTCGTCCGAGTGAGCCCTTAAAGGGGTATTTTGGTAACTTAACTTAATTTTTGAAAAACTACATTAAGGCTGCAAGCTGTGACCCAACCAGAACCCATACCTATACATATAACCAGAGCTTTAATTTACCTTGCAATCCATTTGTCTAGCTCATATATGAGCCCGCAACACATTGAGAGTATCATGGCTTCTAATCTTCCTTCACAAAACTACAATACCCACAATCCCTAGCTTTCCTGCTGTGAGTGTTGATGTTTATTGGCTGCCTGATTTACAGTTTGGTCACGCCCCCTCTACTCAGTAATCACCAGCACACTAACACGCCCTTTGTTTCACAAAACATTTAGCTAGAGAATTGATAGCAACACACTGAGCATGCTCGACTTAACAAAGGCTCAGAACTACAATTCGATGCCATGGTAATTTATGAGGAAACACAGTGGGTAGCAGGAAGAAAACTACTTTCATAACTACTGAGTGGTAAATATGTGAAATTGACATTATATTAGGTAATTATTAATGATGAATTAGTTTAAAACATAAGTCATATTTATGGTAACCAGAATACCCCTTTAACCCCTTAGTGACAATCCGCCGTTTTTTTATGGCAGCCCAGCCTAAGCGCTGCACGGGTCCCTCATGCAGCCGGGAGCGGGGGCCTAGCTCTCACATGAGAGCTGCGGTCCTGCTCTAACAGCCTGGACTGGCAATGGCGCCCGCAGCATGTAAAGTGCTGACAGAGGAAGCAGACTCCCTCTGTCTCCCATTGACACCCCGCAAATGCGATCGCGGGGTGCTGATGTGTGTGAAGGCTGGCTGGGGTCTCGTGTAGGCCCCAGACCAGCCTTGAGTCATTTCCAGCAGGCTGTGCCTCTCTGGCGCAGCCTGCTGGTCATATCAGAATGAGTTAATAAAAGTTAATCAGAAAGTTATGTGTACCCCAAAATGAAGCCATTAAAAACTACAACTTGTCCCGCAAAAAACAAGCCCTCAAAAAGCTATATAGATGCAAAAATAAAAAAGTTATAGCTCTTGGAATGCGACGATGAAAAAAGAAAGAAAAACACTTGGTCAGTAAGGCCAAAAACAGGCTGGTCACTAAAAGTTTATGTGCTGCAGTTGTTGAAAGTTGTGTACAAGGTTTAAAGGGAATCTGTCAGCAGTTATGACCATGCTAAACTGCTGCCAGGATAGGTAACGGCTGGGGAGAGCAGTGAAAACATACCTTTTGTGGAGTTTTTATTATCAGGGTTAGCGTGAATATGAACTTTTATTCTGCTAGTTTAGCATGGTCAATACTATTAAAGGGACAGATTACCTTTAATAGTATAGTAGGATTATAATAATAACAACAGTGTGATGCGTTCTTATATTTACTCATTACTGTTTTCTAATACTTGCCACTATAATACTATACATTACGTTTTAGGTGTCTTCATACGTAGTTGTAACTTTAATTTCTACAATAAAGCAAAGTAGCATGTATGTATATTCATCATAAAAATTGGGTTTATTTTTCAGAATGCAAAGCTTAGATGACCCATTATGGGTAGATGAAGATGGGGCTTCAACAGAACCTCAATATTACAACAGTATTCCAAATAAAATGCCACCTCCAGGAGGGATTATTGATGAGAGACTTAGATCTCAGCATCCAAATCAAGGAGATAACGCACAGGTATAAACCATAAGCCATAAAGTAATTCCACATATAAGCTTAACTTTTCCAAATGGGTTTCAGCTGCTAAGTGTGTTTCTTTGATACTCCATGTAGTACACTATGTTGGAGCTATTCTCCAGATGCTGGAAAATGCCTCCTTAACATGTCATCTACTAGTGCATGACAACCTTAAAATGAAACCTGAAACATACAAAGGTAAGCAGGGCTCCACAAAAATCTACAGCTGCCCTATTACAACTTGTACATGTTTTATTTTTAACTGTGTAATTTTGTGTGCTACTTTTTTATTATGATTATTGTTTTCTACACCCCAGTATAAATCCTATGTGTATTTGAATAAAAACCTGCATGGGGATAGTTTACTGCATGTATATTTTGAATAAATGGTAATGTGTGATAGGTTTCATGAAATCTCTCCAAATCCAAGCTTAACAATAAGGGCTCTTTCACACGAGCAGATGCTGTGCGGGTAATCCACTGCGTGAAAGAGAGCCAAGCCCCGTCCCGGACAGCAGAGACACGGAGCATTAACATGATTAATAATGCTCCATGCCTATCTGTGATCTTTTTACTACAAAATCACAGTGAGATAAAGTTGTCACTGTGATTTTGTAGTAAAAAGGTCATAGAGAGGCACTGAGTATTATCAATCATGTTAATGCCCCGTGTCTCTGCTAACGGAATGAGGCTTGGCTCTCTTTAACGCAGCGGATTCCACTCACGGGATCCCCTCGTGTGAAAGAGCCCTAAGGGTGCCTTCACACACTGTGGATTTTGTTGCAGAAATTTCCATGACTGAAAATCAGTTTGAAATATGCTACAGAAATCCATGTGCTTTCCGCCCCATTCAAATTAATGGAACTGATTTTCAGTTGCTGAAATTTCTGCAACAAAATCCGCAGTGTGTGAAGGTACATTAAACCCTTCAGGACCCAGCCATTTTTTCAGCTTAAGGACCAGGCCATTTTTAGCAAATCTGACCAGTTTATGTGGTGATAACTTTAAAACGCTTTTACTTATCCAGGCCATTCTGAGATTGTTTTCTCATCACATATTGTACTTCATGACAGTGGTACATTTAAGTCAAAATATTTCATTTTTATTTATAAAAAAAATACCAAATTTACAAATTTCAATTTCTCTACTTTTATAATAGATAGTTATACCTCCAAAAATAGTTATTACATTCCCCATATGTCTACTTCATGTTTGGATCATTTTGAAAATGACATTAGATTTTTTTGGGACGTTAAAAGGCTTAGACTTTTAACAGCAAATCTTAAAATTTTTAAGAAAATTTCCAAAACCCAATTTTTTAAGGACCAGTTCAGTTATGAAGTCACTTTGTTTGGCTTAAATATTAGAAATCACCCATAAATCACCCCATTTTAGAAACTACACCCCTCAAACTATTGAAAAGTGATTTTAAAAACTTTGTTAACCCTTTAGGTGTCCCACGAGAATTAAAGAAAAATGGGAATGAATTTTCAAAATTTCACTTTTCTTAGTAGATTTTAAATATTAATACATTTTTTTCTGCAACACATCAAGGGTTAACAGCCAAACAAATCCAAATCTATTACCCTGATTCTAGAGTTTACAGAAACACCCCATATGTGCTCAAAAACGGATGTATGGGCGCACAGCAGGCTTCAGAGTGGAAGGAGCACCATATGGCTTTTGGAGAGCGGATTTAGCTGGAATGGTAATTGGGAGCTATGTCGCATATGAAGACACCCTGAGGTGGCCCTACAGTGGAAACCCCCAAAAGGTGACACCATTTTGGAAACTACACCCCTCAAGGAATATTTCAGGGTGTGGAGTGAGCACTTTGACCTAAAAGGTGTTTCTTAAAATTTGGAAACACTTGGCAGTGAAAATGAAAAATGTGCATTTTTTTCTAGAAAAAAGTTTTTTTACACCCACATTTTTCCCTTTCCCAAAGGGTAACAGGACAAAATGCACCACACATTTTGTTCCTTGTTTTTCCCCAAATATGGCAACACCACATATGTGTTAAAAAAATGATGTATGGGCGCACAGCAGGGCTCTAGAGTCAAACAGCAAAATATGGATTTTGCTGACCTGAATTGGCAGACGTGGATTTTAGGTGCCATGTCGCATTTTAAAAATTCCTAAGGTCCACAGAAATTAAAAACCCCAAGAAGTGACCCCATTTTGGAAAGAGCACTCCGTACGAACATTTTAAGGGGTGGAAAGGGCACTTTTGACCTAACAGGTGTTTCAAAAAAATAAATATGTAGTGGTTGGTGAAAAGTGGATCTGTAAGCTATGCGGACTAAATCAGAGATATAAGGTGGTAAAATTACAGGGAACATAAAGGATGAAATTAAATTAATACTCCATGGATGAGTGGTAGATTTTAAAACATTACTGCATGCACAGGCCAGATTTTTCAGGCCAGTTTTTGCTGTGATAAATGGTGTCTTTCCTTATCCCCCTTGCTGTCTGGAAGACTTGACCTGGAAAATGTTGCCCTGGTACAACACGGGCACCATGACTTCCAGAAGTACTTGACCCCCCCCAACCCTCACCTGGCTTTGAAAAATTAGGGCCTTGATAACCACCTCTTGGAACTGAAGGAAAGTTCCTGTATGGCCTGCCTATTTAAATAGCACATACGCATTGTACATTGCTGTTTGTACAATGTGTATGGCCAGCTTTTTGTACCACACTTTTATTTTTTGTGTGGCACTGTAGGGCTTCAGAAGTTGATCTGAAAGATGAACCCCTCCCATGTGCCTATTGTAGTCCAGGATGCAAACTGGTTTGGGGACAGTGGTAGTGGTACCACATACAGGGGAGCTGGTGTTAGTGTGAATGGTGGTCAGTAAATGGACATCCCTCTTGTCCTTGTACTTAACCACCAGCATGTTCTCATGGAGGAGAGCCCTACTTTCACCCATTCTCAGTGGTTGCCCTACCAGGGATCTATGGAGGCCTCTCAGAATTTTGCACACTGTGCCGCAAGCCACAGTACCTCTGGCACTTAGGGACATTAATAGGGGTATGCTGGTATAATAGTTATCCACATAGAGGTGGTAACCCTTATCCAGCAGTGGGTGCAGTAAGTCCCACACTATCTTCCCACTAACTCCTAGGATGGGGGCGGGGGGGGTGGGGTCATTCTGGGGGTCCAATCCAGGAAGCTTTCCCTTCATAAATGCAGAATTTGTGGGTGTACCCGGAGCTTTATGCCATACCTTGCCAGTTTGCTAGGCAGGTACTGGCAGAATCTAACTCTCCCTTTGAAAAGAAATAGGAACTCATCTACACAGACTTTTTTATCAGGGTTGTACACCTCAGCAAACCTGGTGTTAAAGTGGTCAAGGACAGGCCTAACCTTGAACAGACAGTCAAATGTTGGTTTGTTATGGGGTGGGCACTGTGCATTGTGGTTGTAGTGTAGGAATTTCCGAATTGATTCAAATCGCTTCTGGGTCATGGTGTTACTGTAAATTGGAGTCTGGTAGAAAATGTCCGAACGCCAATATTGTCTAACGTTTTTTTTTTTACAATGCCCATATGCAGCACGAGTCCCCAAAACGAATCTCTTCTGCCTTTACTGGGGTCCAACCTTGGGGTCTAGTATATGGCGATGTAGGGTTCTGATCAATGAATTGTTGGGCGTATAAATTGGTTTACGCCACCATTAAATTTACAAAATCTTCAGAGAAGAAGATTTGGAAAAAATCTAGCTCAGTGAAGCCCGCACAATCTATCTGTATTCCGGAGCTGCCCTCAAAATCAGGAATTTGGGGCTGATAATCATCAGGGGGTGGGGTCCATGTGGGCTCACTCTGGGGGACTGTCTCAGCTTTTGTTCTGGGGCGCCTTCTAGAGGGTCCCTCATCAGCGGATGATAATGATGAGGGGGTAGAGGAGTAGAGGAAAGTGGCATCCTCTTCTCCCTCACTAGCAGATTCAGTATCGGAGGCAAGATACGCGTATGCCTATTCAGCTATGTATACTCGTTGGGATGGACGGGCTATTTTTATATTATTGGGGTGTGACGTGTGAAATGTGTAAAGCTTTATTCATTGTGAGGGGTGTGTATGTTGTGTTTTCACACCTGAAGTGGCTTGTAATACATTTTAAATATAGAGAAAAGGAGTAGAAAAAAAAATTGCAGGATGCACGCGCGCACAAAGATGTTGCATGCATGCAAAAATCTACACTGACACTACCTAACTTAAACTGATTTCCATATATATGTATATGGAGATTTATATATACCGTATTTTTCGCTTTATAAGACGCACCTGATGATAAGACACACCTAGGTTTTTGAGGAGAAAAATAATACAAAAAATATTTTGAGCCAAAAGGTGTGTTTTTGGTGGGTTTTGAACTAATGGTGGTCTGTGGGTGACACTATTATAGAGGATCTGTGGATGACACTGTTATGGAGGGGATCTATGGATGATGCACTGTTATGGGGATCTGTGGATGACGCACTGTTATGGGGGTATCTGTGGAGGACGCACTGTTATGGGGATCTGTGGATGATGCACTGTTATAGGGATCTGTGGATTACACTGTTATGGGGGATCTGTGGATGACACTCTTATGGGGATCTGTGGATGACACTTATGGGGGATCTGTGGATGACGCACTGTTATGGGTATATCTGTGGATGACACTGTTATGGGGGATCTGTGGATGACACATATATAGCATCTTATGCTATATATGTGTCATCCACAGATCCCCCCATAACAGTGTCTCTTTGTAACTCATGACCTCCAATACTCTGCTAACACTGGTACATCACCAGCCGCTATGCTGCACAGCACGGCCTGCGATGTATCAGCGAGGCGGGAGGAGGGGCTGGAGGCTGGCAACACATGTGGCGAGGCCCGGTGCAGTGACTCTACTCCCATATCCCGGGCCCCCCATACAGCAGTTAATGCTTATTCTTTGTTAAAGTAGCGCAAACCTCTGCTGTAGCAGGCAGACCGGCCGGCAGTGTAACGTCACTCTCTCCGTCATGCGCCTGCTCCATTCATAAAGTGGAAGGAGCTCCTCCCACTTTATTAATGAAGCAGGCGCGTGACGGAGCGAATGACGTTACACTGCCGGCCTGCCTGCTACGGTAGTTAGATAGTAAGTACTACAGCAGAGGTTTGCGCTACTTTAACAAAGAATAAGCATTACATGACTACACTTTACTGCTGTGTGTGGGGTCTGGTGTATCAGAGTAGAGGCAATGCACCGCTTTGCACTGGCTGCGCTGTGCAGCATAGTGGCCGGCGATACATCAGTGTTAGCAGAGTAAAAATGGTAGCATTCGTTTTATAAGACGCATTGCCATTTCCGCCCACTTTTTGGGGAAAAAGGTGTATCTTATAAAGAAAAAAATACGGTATATATATATATATATATATATATATATATAAAACTAACTACACGGCAAAAAAAAAAACTGAGTAGACCAGTCAGAAAAATTGATGTTTCAGATCAGCACTTAGCAGGTGCAGGACGCACGCACGCACACAGATATTATGCGTGGAAAAACTACACACTAACACTACCTAAAACTTATTTCTATGTAACACTAAATATATTTTTTTCACAAAAAAAAAGAAAACTGAGCGCAAAAGTAACCATTAAAAAAAATGGTACTTATTGGTGCTCAGGGCTGCAGGGAACAGGGATTAGGGCTTGGGAAGAGGGGGAATTAGGGATCTGGACACAAGTCCCAGCAGATAAAGCCCAGAGATGCACAGGTCCACTCTGCATGCAGTCTCCAGCTAGAATGGCTGCATGCAGAGGGATTTTTCCTGTACCCTCTTCTGCTGTAGCGCTGCCTCAGAGGAGACAGGTGCTGACTAGCCCCCCCCCCCGGCCCGTTCAGTAACGCTGCCAAAAAATACCCAGCTCTGCAGAGGCTGTCCTCTTTTTTTTAAATTAAAAAAATCTGTTCTTACCAGTTTAATCTCTTGTTTTGTCCCCTATCAGGGGCCGGTGTATGAAATAGATTTTAGGAACCGGGAGATGGAAAAATATGGTTGGTCGGTCCTCTTCCTTCCAATTTGGGGCACTGCGCGTGCGCCATGCAATATACTGTGAAACCCTATATGAGTGGTGTGTTAAGTAGTACTATTCCTATCAGTTTAATCCCTGTTACGTCCCCTATCAGGGGACGTGTATCGAATAGATTTTAGGAACCGGGAGATGGAAAAAGATGATTGGTCGGTCCTCTTACTTCCAATTTGGGGCACTGCGCGTGCGCCATGCAATGTACTGTGACACCCTATATGAGTGGTGTGTTAAGTAGTACTATTCTTATCAGTTTAATCCCTGTTACGTCCACTATCAGGGGACGTGTATCACATAGATTTTAGACAACCGCAAAGAGTTGTCAACAGTTGACACACTCATGACATAAATTTTATTCCTCTATGCGTCAATTGCACGTTTGGGAGATTGCAGGCGATGGCTGTTTTTCAAAGCCTATTGTCGTGCTGAGGTAGTTAAGTGACAGTTAGTTAAGTGACCCAGAAAACAATGATTCTGCAGGGTGGGCCCATTGTTGGCCTAGTAGGCTTTAATGATCACCTTAGATGATCACAAAGAATGTTTTTTCTATGAAAAATTATCCAGCCGATCGCTTTTGGTCTGTTCACAATGAAGCAGCGAACTTATCATCTGGGGTGTGCCAACATTGGCAACACACTCATAGAGGTGATCGCTTCATTGTGATACGCAAGCCCCTTCACCACAACAAGGTAACGATTATGAAGGGGAATTGACACATGTATGTGCCCTTTTTTTTGTTTTGTTTTTGTAGCCACAGTGCAGCACCAGAGGCCAGAAAAATTAGGTATTGTTGTTTTTCATGCCTGAAAAATTAGGTATTGTTGCAGCCGCTGCTGTAGCAGCGGCCGGAAAAAATGATGTTTTCCAGGCAGAAAGTGTACTAAAACATTGCGGCTTGAACCCTAGTTGGTGGCGGAGAAGTCACGCAAGTCATCCGGCATGCAGAGATTAAATACAACAGCGTGGGGACCATTTTTAGCCCAAGGCATCTCATCAGGCCTTTTTTAGTCAAATGTACCCCCCACTGTCAGTCCCTTCGGTACCCATGCCTCATTCATCTTAATAAAGGTGAGGTAATCTAGACTTTTTTGACCTAGGTGACTTCTCTTGTCAGTGACAATACCTCCTGCTGCGCTGAAGGTCCTTTCTAACAGGACACTTGAAGCGGGGCAGGCCAGAAGTTCTATCGCAAATTGGGATAGCTCAGGCCACAGGTCAAGCCTGCACACCCACTAGTCAAGGGGTTCATCGCTCCTCAGAGTGTCGATATCTGCAGTTAAGGCGAGGTAGTCTTCTACCTGTCAGTTGAGTTGTTTTCTGAGGGCGGACCCCGAAGGGCTGAGGCGATGCGTAGGACTTAAAAAGCTCCGCATGTCCTCCATTAACAACACGTCTGTAAAGTGCCCTGTCCTTGCTGGCGTGGTCATGGTAGGAGGAGGATTACTTTCACCTCTTCCCCTGTTAGATTCCCGTTGTGCTGTGACATCACCCTTATACGCTGTGTAAAGCATACTTTTTAACTTGTTTTGGAACTGCTGCAGCCTTTCCGACTTCCGGTAATTCGGTAACATTTCATCCACTTTCTGCTCATACCGGGGGCCTAGTAGCGTGGCCACCCAGTACAGGTCGTTCTCCTTCAGCCTTTTTATACAAGGGTCCCTCAACAGGCATGACAGCATGAAAGACCCCATTTGCACAAGGTTGGATTCCGAGCTACTCATGTCCCGTTCCTTGTCCTCACTGATCTCATTGAAGGTCTGTTCTTCCCCCCAGCCACGTACAACACCACGGGACCCAGATAGGTGACAACGAGCACCCTGGGATGCCTGCTGTGGTTGGTCTTCCTCCTCCTCAAAGCCACATCATTCCTCCTCTGATCCTCTTCCTCAGACTCCTCTTCCAGCATTGCCGCAGGTCCAGCAAGCGATGATGATAAGGCTGTTTCTGGTGGTGATAGTGACCACAACTCTTCCTCTTCACGCTCATCTACGGCCTGATCCAGCACTCTTCGCAGGGCATGCTCCAGGAAGAAAACAAATGGGATGAGGTCTCTGATGGTGCCTTCGGTGCGACTGACTAGGTTTGTCACCTCCTCAAAAGGATGCATGAGCCTACAGGCATTGCGCATGTGCGTCCAGTAACGTGGCAAAAAAATACCCAGCTCCGCAGAGGCTGTCCTAGCACCCCGGTCATACAAATACTCATTGACGGCTTTTACTTTTCTTGGAGCAGGCGGTCGAACATTAGGAGTGTTGAATTCCAACATGTTGGGCTGTCAAAAATCAAGCGCCTTACTGGCATGTTGTTTCGCCACTGAATATCGGAAAAGTGCGCCATGGCCGTGAAGGAATGCCTGAAATGGCCACACACCTTCCTGGCCTGCTTGAGGACGTCCTGTAAGCCTGGGTACTTATACACAAAGCGTTGTACAATCAGATTTAACACATGTGCCATGCACAGCACATGTGTCAACTTTCCCAAATTCAATGCCGCCAACAGATTGCTTCCATTGTCACACACCACTTTGGCGATCGCCAGTTGGTGCGCGGTCAGCCACTGATCCACCTGTGCGTTCAGGGCGGTCAGGAGTGCTGGTCCGGTGTGACTCTCTGCTTTCAGGCAAGTCAACCCCAAGACGGCATGACACTGTCGTATCCGGGATGTGGAATAGCCCCCGGGGAGCTGGGGGGGGGGGTGCAGTTGATGTGGAGCAAGATGCAGCAGCAGAAGAGGACTCAGCCGAGGAGGTTAGCAAAGAGAATGGAGTAGGAGGAGTAGAGGAGGTGGCAGCAGGCCTGCCTGCAAACCGTGGAGGTTTCACCAACTCCGGTGCAGAGCCACGTATTCCATGCTTGGCAGCCGTCAGCAGGTTTACCCAATGCGCAGTGTACATGATATACCTGCCCTGACCGTGCTTTGCAGACCAGGTATCAGTGGTCAGATGGACCCTTGCCCCAACACTGTGTGCCAGACATGCCATAACTTCCTTTTCCACAATAGAGTACAGGTTGGGGATTGCCTTTTGTTAAAAAAAAACTTCGGCCGGGTACCTTTCACTGCAGTGTCCCAATAGCTATAAATTTTTTGAAGGCCTCAGACTCCACCAGCTTGTATGGTAAAAGCTGGCGGGCTAAGAGTTCCGACAAACCAGTTGTCAGACGCCGGGCAAGGGGGTGACTCTGTGACATTGGCTTCTTAAGCTCAAACATTTCCTTGACAGACACCTGACTGTGGGCAGACGAGCAGGAACTGCTGAAGGTGAGAGGCAGAGTGGCGGGTGGTTGAGAGGGGGTAGGGGGACAGCAGTGGTTGACGTGGCTGAAGATACTGGACCAGGAGGAGGATGGTGGCTTTGAATTTGTATGCTGCTTGTACTCATGTGTTGATCCCATAGGCGTTTGTGATGTGAGATCATGTGCCTTCGCAAAGCAGTTGTACCGAGGTGGGTGTTGGACTTCCCACGACTCAGTTTCTTTTGGCACAGGTTGCAAATGGCATCGCTGTTATCAGAAGAATACACACCAAAAAAATGCCACACTGCTGGGCTTTTCAATGACGGCATTCTGGTGGTGGCAACAGCATGTGTTGATTGGCGTGCAGTCTAGCTGACCCCGGGTGCCGATACATGCTGTCTGACTGTACCACTAGCTCCTTGCGACGACCTCCTCCTGCTTCCAACTCGTCTCCTCCTCCTCTCTGTCTCCCCATCTGAACTTTCCCCTGTTGTTCTTCTCTTCGAGCGGGCACCCATGTGATACCCACGGACACATCGTCATCATCAACTGCTTCACTTGTATCTGACAACTCAGCAAAGGAAGCAGCAGTGGGTACAACATCATAATCATCACACCGTACGTCCAAGTGTGTAATGCTGCCTGACTGAGACATATCCCTGTTATCTACATCCTCTGACAATTATGGTTGCGCATCAATCATTTCTTCCAACTGATGTTTAAATAACTCCTCTGACTGATCAAGTGAAGCGGCTGTGGTGATAGTGTTGGTGGTGGCGGCGAGCGGGCTTGTGGTAACTTGAGAGGTGCCCGAAGCTGAGCTGGAGGAGGATGGTGCGTCAAGGTTCCGAGCGGAAGCTGTAGAAGATTGGGTTTCCTTTGTAAGCCAGTCAACTATGTCCTCAGAATTTTTCAAGTTCAGAGTACGTGGCCTCTGAACACTGGGCATTATTCTAGGGCCAAAGGAAATCACAGCACCATGACCACGACGGCCCCTGCGGGGTGGCCTGCCTCTGCCTGTCATTTTTTTTTTATTAGTGGTACAATGCGTGCAAGGTACTGTGCCACCCTATATGAGTGGTGGGCAGTGGGCACAGTACAGTCTGTGTGGGCCTGACACACACTGGCAGGCAACTGAAATTATATTAAAGGGTAAAAATGAAATGACTTTTTTATCTGCAAGGTACTGTGCCACCCGATATGAGTGGTGGGCACTGGCAGTAGGCACAGTACAGTCTGTGTGGGCCTGACACACACTGGCAGGCAACTAAAATTATATTAAAGGGTAAAAATTAAATGACTTTTTTATCTGCAAGGTACTGTGCCACCCTATATGAGTGGTGTGCACACAGTACAGTCTGTGCGCCTGCGGCCTCTCACACACGGGCAGGCAACTGCAGTATAATATATATAATGTGGGGACTCGCTCTGGTAGACAAGGTAGGCGGGTGCAGAAGAGAGGCAAAAACACGTTGTAAATCAATCTGCAGTGTTTATTCACACTTTAGGCACAACACAACAGTCTCTTTTCAGGCTTGGTGCTTGTTCACACACAGAAAACAAAACAATGTGGGTGCTTGATCTTGCATGGCAAAACAGAAACAAAGGTCACCTGGAATCCTAGGTGTCAGTTCACACCTGGCTGAATGCTCAGCAACACAAAAAGTCCACTGGCAGCCTTTAGATGGCCTGCTCTCCTGACACCCATGTCTCAGCTTTTCAGCCCAATACAGGGCTCAGATCCCAAACACACAGAGAGAGCTTTGTATAAACCCAGCTGTCTTTTAAAGGCAGACTAGATGGGCCAAATGGTTCTTATCTGCCGACACATTCTATGTTTCTATGTTTCTATGTTTAACCAAAAACCCGGAACGGCACTTAAAATCCGATCCAGTATTTGCCCTCACCTGGTTGCAATCAACCCAGCAGCACAGGCTGAGAGGAAAATACCTGTTTTTTTTATCACCAAACCTCTAACGTGTCACAATATATATATATAAAAAAAAAGCAGACTGATGTACCAGCCCTAAAAAGGGCTTTTTGGGGTGCTGTAAGGACGCTGTCCTTACAGTAGATAAGTCTTTGAGTGGACACAGAACAATAGTAGCTAATGCTTTCCCTAGAATCCCTATATTATTTCAGCAGCAGCAGCACTCTCCCTGCTCTAACTAACACTGCAGCTTCAGAAGGAATCTAAGATGGATGCTGTCCTTGCTTTTTGATAGGAGGCGGGAGGGTCTGGGAGGGAGGGTATGCTGATTGGCTGGAATGTGTCTGCTGACTGTGAGGTACAGGGTCAAAGTTTGTACAATGATTATGTATAGGTGGCGGACCGAACATCGCATATGTTCGCCTGCCGCGGCGAATACAAACAAGCGATGTTCGTCGGGAACTGTTCGCTGGCGAATAGTTCGGGACATCTCTAATTGGGTGCTGAAATCTGTGGAAAACTGGCAGATGTCATTTTGCATGGTCTCGGGCTCATTAATTTCTTCAAAATACCTGTGATGTCAAAATGCTTACTCCACCATTTGATAAATACCTTGAATGGCATAGTTTCCAAAATAGGGTCACTTATTGGGGGTTTTCCCTGTTTAGGTACCTCAGGGTCTATGCAAATGTAATGTAACACCAATCTTTCTCTCCAAAAGCCAAATGGTGTTTCTTCCCTTCTGAGGCCTACCATGCGCCCATGCAACAATTTACATTTACAATTATGGCATTTCCAAATCCAGTAGAACCCACCTAACAATTTAAGGGGTGTGGCGTAAATCTCAGATAGCTTTAGCTGGGCGCAACATATTGGGCAGTGAAATGCCATATCTGTGGAAAATGTACAATTGTCATTATGCATAGTCCCCTGCTCTTTAATGTCTTCAAAATATCTGTGGTGTCAAAATGATGACTCCATCACTTAATAAATACCTTTAGGATGTAGTTTCTAAAATGTGGAACCTATTGGCAGTTTCCACTGTTGGAGTACCTCAGCATCTCTGCTAATGTGATATAGAACCCGAAAACCATTCCAGCATTCCATGTTCCGAAAGCCAAATGGTGCTCCCTACATTCTGAGCCCTGCCATGTGCCTATACAGCACCTTGTGTCCACATTTTGGTATTTCTGTACCCAATAGAATCCGCTTAACAGTATAAAGGGTATGGTTTGAGTCTCTAATGGCAGAGTTACATAGGCTTTTAGAGAAACAGAGGAAGCACAGCCAGGCAGATACTAGAAACGAATTTGTAGGGAAATATAACTTGAGACAGACAAATAGCGCTGGTGTGTGTGCGCAAACACCAGCGCAATAAAAAGAGATCCCATACTGTTGCTGAGATATAAAGCAGCAGATATAAGTGTCTACACTTATGCAACGATTTTGTGTCTCCCACTGAGCTTTTTAACAATTACCTCAATAAATAATGGATGATTCTAACCCCTTAAGGACACGGCCCTATTTCATCTTAAGGACCAGGCCATTTTTTCAAATCTGACCAGTGTCACTTTATGTGGTGAATTTGATGCCATTTTATTTTTTGGGGACGTTACAAGGCTTTAAAGTTTAGAAGCAAATCTTGAAAATTTTCTGAAAATTACAAAAACCAAATTTTTAAGGACCAGTTCAGGTCTGAAGTCACTTTGTGATGCTTACATAAAAGAAACCACCCAAAAATGACCCCATTCTAGAAACTACACCCCTCAAGGCATTCAAAACTGATTTTACAAACGTTGTTAACCCTTTAGGTGTTCCACAAGAGTTCATGGCAAATGGACATAAAATTTCAGAATTTCGATTTTTTTGGCAAATTTTCCATTTGAATCCATTTTTTCCAGAAACAAAGCAAGGGTTAACAGCCAAACATAACGCAGTATTTATAGCCCTGATTCTATAGTTTGCAGAAACACCCCATATGTGGTTGTAAACTGCTGTATCACCAAATGGCAGGGCACAGAAGGAAGGGAACGCCATATGGTTTTTGGAAGGCAAATTTTGATGGACTGGTTTATTTACACCATGGCCCATTTCAAGTCCCCGATGCACCCCTAGAGTAGAAACTCCAAAAAAGTGACCCCATTTTGGAAACTACTGGATAAGGTGGCAGTTTTGGTGGTATTATTTTTAGGGTATGTATGATTTTTGGTTGCTCTATAATACATTTTTGTGAGACAAGGCAATAAAAAATAGAAATTCTGAAATTTAATCTCCATTTGCCATAAACTCTTGAGGAACACCTAAAGGGTTAATAAAGTTTGTAAAATCAGTTTTGAATACCTTGAGGGGTGTAGTTTCTTATATAGGGTCACTGTTATGGAGTTTATACTCTAGGGGAGCATCAGAGGAGCTTCAAATCGGACATGGTGTCAAAAAAACATTTCGTCAAAATCTGTCTATGGCGATACAACAGTTTAAGACCACATATGGGGTGTTTCTGTAAACTACAGAATCAGGGCAATAAATTGAGTTTTGTTTGACTGTTAACCCTTGCTTTGTTACTGGAAAAAAATGATTAAAATGGAAAATTTGGAAAAAATAGCTGTTTTGGGACCGTATTTATTTTATTTTTGTGACTGTGTTCATCTGAGGGTTTAGATCATGTGTTATTTTTATAGAGCAGATTCTTACGAACGTGGCAATACCTAATATGTCTACTCTTTCTAATTTATTTAGGTTTTACACGATAATATCCTTTGTTAAACAAACAAAAAACTATTTTAGTATCTCCATAGTCTGAGAGTCAGTTTTTTTTAGTTTTTGTCCAATTGTCTTAGGTAGGGGCTCATTTTTTGCGGGATGAGATTACGGTTTTAATGGCACTATTTTGGGGTGCATATGACTTTTTGATCGCTTGCTGTCACACTTTTTGTGATGTTAGGTGACAAAAAACTGCTTTTTACAGTATTTTTTTTTTGCGGTGTCCACCTAAGGGGTTAGTTCATGTGTTATTTTTATAGTTCAGGTTCTTACAGACACGGCGATACTTAATATGTCTACTTTTTAATTATTTATTTAGGTTTTACACAATCGATAATTTTTGAAACAAAAAAAAAATCATGTTTTAGTGTCTACATAGCCTAAGAGCCATAATTTTTTTATTTTTGGGCTATTTTCTTAGGTAGGGTATCATTTTTTGCGGGATGAGATGGCGGTTTCAAAGGCTCTATTTTGAAGTGTATATGACTTTTTGATCGCTTGCTATTAGACGTTTTGTGATGTAAGGTGACAAAAAATGGCTTTTAACACGTTTTTTTTTTTTTTTTGCGGTGTTCACCTGAGGGGTTAGGTCATGTGTTATTTTTATAGTTCAGGTTCTTACGGACGTGGTGATACCTAATATGTTATGTTATTTATTTATTTAGGTTTTACACAATCATATTTTTGAAACAAAAAAAAATCATGTTTTAGTGTTTGCATAGCCTGAGAGCCATAATATTTTTATTTTTTGGGTGATTTTCTTAGATAAGGTATCATTTTTTGCGGGACGAGGTGACGGTTTTATTAGTACCATTTGGATGTAGATACAACTTTTTTGATCACTTTTATTAACTTTTTTGGGAAGTGAGGTGGGCAAAATCTCAATTTTATCATAGTTTTTTTTTTTTTTTTTTTAATGACGTTCACCGTACTGGAAAAGTAACAAACCTATTTTATAGATAAGGTCGTTACGGACACGTTGATATATAACATGTGTAGTGTATTTTTTTTTCTTTTTTATTAGTGATAAATGTGTTTTTTTTTTTACATTTTTTTTGGACCAAGACCCACTTGGTTCTTTAAGATCCAGTGGATCTGGTGTCTGTTTAATACAGTACAGTACATTATATAATGTACTGTACTGTATTTTTTACTTGACACTTAGTCTGATCAGACTTTTGCCTTTAGCAAAAGTCTGATCAGACTTCTGTTACCATGGCAAGCAGGACACCTTTGAAGGCGTCCTGTTGCCATGGTTACTGTCCTCCGCTGCTATAACAGAGCAGCGGAGGATGGGGAGTGAGGGAAGCTGGGGACTGGAGCTAGGGGGGCTGCACCAGGCACAGCAGCCCCCCACAGCAGCTCCCTCCCTCTTAACCACTTCCATACAGCGGTCCTTACGGACCGCGGCATGGAAGGGGTTAATAGGCTGACATCCGTGCCTGCACGGATGTCAGCCGTTACAAGCAGAGTGTCAGCAATGTGCTGACACTCTGCTTGCCACGCTCGGCCATCCTGAAAATGAGCGGAGGGGTGGGCAGAGGATCGCAGAGGATCCCCGCACCGCCCATCACAATGAGGGCACAGGCGGGGAGGTTAAAGGAATAAAAAAAAAACATTTCCCAGCATTTCAAAGTCTATGACCGCGGGGATCAGATACATCGCAAAGCGCTGCAAACCGCAGGTCTGAATTGACCTGCGGTTTGCAGCGATCGCCAATACGGGGGGTCACGGGACCCCCCTCGGTAGATGAACATGGTTCCTGCTGCACGATCGCAGCAGGAACCATGTTTCTAGCGATTATTATTTTTTTTTAAATACGGGATTTAATTTAGGACGTATGGGTACGCCCTGTGTCCTTAAGGACTTAGACATTAGGGCGTACCCATACATCCTATGTCCTTAAGGGGCTAAGAAACAAAATAAAAGTTAAGTTTTATATTTGATAGCAAATGAAAACGAAGGCACGATCTTCGATCTTTAGTCTTCATGAATATATGTAAATAAAATAGTTACTAAAATGGGGTAATTTGTGGGTAGTTTCTACTATGTAAACTCCTTTAAATCTGATTTTCTCTTTAAAAAAAAAAAATTACATTTACATGCATTTTACTTAATATCTATTACATGAGATATCGCTATCTGTCTTAAAAGCAGAGAAATTAAAACAAACAAATTGCTAATTTTAACAATTTTTTGGGTAAAATTTTGGATTTCTTTTTTTTTTATGAATAAAGGTTTAGAAGCAATTGGATAAGTAAAACCATTTGTTATGCATTTTTTTTGCAGAATACAGCAAGACCCCATGTGAATTGCAAAATTAGTAACGCTTGAAGTAACACGTCATATCTGATAAATTAGGCTGTGTCAGGAAGGTGAACTTTGGCTGGTTTAATGGCACCATTTAATTTACCATATAATGTATTGAAAAACAGGGAAAAAAAGGTTCTTTGTGGGATCTAAGAGAGAAAAATTGCAATTCCTCGATAATTTTTTGGGGTATACAGATTTTTTTGGGTATGCCGAATTGGTACACAATTTGAAAATATATTTTAGTTGCACATTGTGCTTTTAAATTGCTATTAAAACATTTTGGAAAAACAGACTAATTCTTTTTATTTTTACCAAGTACAAAAAATGCTAAAGTAAATTTGGAATAAAATAATCCCCCAGGCATTATTGAAATAGTATTTAGTTTCAAAAATCATTTATTGGATTTTACAGAAATAAAAGTATTCCAGTACAATGTATTGCACATCACAGAAATTAGGAGTATAAACAGTATCCATATATAATAGAAAATAAAAAATATATAATAGAGATCACTCTAACAGTGTGGGAAAGGGAAAGTCCTGCATAAGGAACTGCTTGTTGATTACAACATGAAGGTGTACCGTAGATCTACAGAGTTAGGCGAAGCCACCCAAGGATCCCATATCTTCTCAAAGTTGGGTACTGAGTCAGAGCGTATCGCCGTTAATCTCTCACACAGAAGTATTTTGTTAACCCTGTCCAGCACAGCCTGGTAGCTGAGTGAAGAAGAATGCCATTTAAAAGCTACATGAATTCTAGCTGCCAATAATATATATTGTGTTAGTTTAAATTTTGGAAAAGTCAACCAGGAAGGTTTGTCGCCCAGTAGACAGAGTGGGAGAGTAATGGGGTAAGAGCACCCCAGGGTTGTCGCAATCAGAGCACACACTTTGAAATAGTATTTAAATAACCGAATGAACAAAAAAAAAAATTCAAAACAGCATGAACTGAAAAAAAGTATGAGGGAGATTTATCAAAACTGATGCAAAAGAAAACTGACTTAGATGCCCCATAGCAACCAATCAGATTGATTCATTAATTTCCCAAAGGAGCTCTGAAAAATGAAAGATGGAATCTAATTGGCTGCTATAGGCAACAAAGCTAGCTTCCATTTGCATCCGTTTTGATAAATTTTCCACAATATGTCTAGTCATAAAGAGGGGGTAAATAGCCAGGTCTTGAACTGGTGAAGGCCAAAAATAGGTAAGTCTTCAAGGGGTTAAAAATAAATTTGTAACTCATCCATTCACCTTTGACAATGCTGAATTATGTTAAAGGGGTTATCTAATTATTGAAACCCCCCCCCCCCCCACCGGTAATTTACTTAGCTGGCTCCCGGTGCCCCACCCCGCCAATGTTGCTTCTCCCTGCACACGGATGAAAACATCTGGTGTTGGGGGGGGGGGGGGAGCAGCCAATGGCAGGCGGGGACGAGGTCGAGCCTTCCTAGTGTCACCCGTGACGCTAGGGAGGCTCGTCTCCATCCCCGTCTGCCATTGGCTGCTCCCCCCAACACAGGATGTTTTCATCTGTGTGCAGGGAGAAGCAGCAGCAGCGGTGCGGGGACCAGGAGCGGCACTGGGAGTGAGGTAAGTATATTACCGGTGGGGGGGGGGTTGAGAAATTGGATAACCCCTTTGATAAAACATGTTCAAAGAACTCACAGGAGCTATTTTTTCACTAATTTAGTTTATGAGCTCTGCTGGAATAGAACAAACATATTACCAAGGTCGTCATCTGGTTGATAAGTCTAATGAAAACTTTCAACAAGCTATAAAAAGGCAAGGTAAGATGTTTTCCTAAACCTGCTGCCTTGTCATTGGCTTACAGCATTTATTTTGTGTGCTTTCTTATTCAGTAGCAAGAATCTAGTTGTTGTTTGTTCTTGCTTTGCTTTTGATTCTTATTTTACATTTTTTTTGTTGAGGGTTGTCAGCATGATCAACCCTTTTAAACCAAGTATATGATATGTACACAACTTTACAACACAGCTCGGCCCTCAGCATGCTGATGTCTTGCCCTGTTAATCAAGGGAAGGGGGCCATGTGCAGAGTAGTGATGAGCGGGAGGTTATATATTCGATTTCACGATATTTCGCGAATATTTGATTGAATATTCGTCATATATTCGTTGAAATCAAATATTCGTCATTATTCTATTTATCTCAAATAATATCTGATTTAATTATTCGCATATTGCGAATTGAACTTTGAACGGGGTATAAAGGCAACTTTCCTATTGGTTGGCTATCTAGAATTAACGAAGATAACGAATATAGTGCTATATTACCTACATTCGTTAATTCGAGCAAGCCAACCAATAGGAAACTTGACTGTACCCAGCTCTAAGTTGGATGCGCAATGCGAGAATATTACTCTGCCTATTTTTTTTGCAATAAATAGAATAATGACTCAGTATTTTATTTATTGCAAAAAATAGGTAAAGTAATATTTTCGCATTGCACATCCAACTTAGAGCTGTCTATAGGCAACTTTCCTATTCTCTTGCTAGAATTAGCGAATATAGAGAATATAGCGCTATTTTCGTATTCGTCATATTCGTTAATTCCTCCCAGCCAAACAATAGTAAAGTAAGTTTTATATACTCTGCTCTAACTTGGATGCGCAATGCGAGTAATATTACTTACTCGCATCCAACTTACTTTGCGCATCCAACTTAGAGCTGTGTATAGGCAACTTTCCTATTGGCTTGCTAGAATTAGCGAAGATAACGAATACGAATATAGCGCTATATTATCTATCTTTGTTAATTTGAGAAAGCCAACCAATAGAAAAATTATAGCCCGTTCAAAGTTTCATTCGCAGTACACGAATATTACATTATGTAATATTCGCGTACTGCGAATGAAACTTTGAACGGGGTATAACTTTCCTATTGGTTGGCTTGCTAGAATTAATGAAGATAGAGGATATAGCGCTATATTCGTTATCTTCGTTAAGAATGAAGATAGCGAAATATTCTCTATCTTCGCTATTAATGAAGATAAAGAATTTAGCACTATATTCGTATTCGCTATCTTTGTTAATTCTAGCAAGCCAAGTAAACTTTCCTATACACAGCTCTAATTTGGATGCGCAATGCGAGAATATTAAGTAATATTCTCGCGTTGCGCATCCAACTTAGAGCTGGGTACAGTCAAGTTTCCTATTCATTCACTTGCTCGAATTAACGAATATAGAGAATATAGCGCTATATTCGTATTCGTCATATTCATTACCCAGCCAAACAATAAGTAAGTTGCATATACCCTGCTCTAAGTTAGATGTACAATGCGAGTAATATTACTTAATACTCTCGGATTGCGCATCCAACATAGAGCTGTGTATAGGCAAGTTTACTTGGCTTGCTAGAATGAACAAAGATAACGAATATAGTGCTATATTCTCTATCTTCGTTAATTCTAGCAAGCTAACCAATAGGAAATTCTTAACCCGTTTAAAGTTTTATTCTCATTTCGCGAATATTACATTACGTAATATTCGTGTACTGCGAATTAAACTTTGAATGGGGTATAACTTTCCTATTGGTTGGCTTGCTAGAATAAACGAAGATAGAGAACATAGCGCTATATTCTCTAACATCAACGGTATCTTGGGTTCAGATTGAAAAAAAAAACAAAAAAAAGAATATATAGCACAATATTCGAAATATTCGTGAATTAGCAAAGTGCCTATATTCATAAAAAAAAAATTTGCTATTCGAATATTCACACTCAACACTAGTTGAGAGCTAGAGCACAGGGGGTGTTACGAAAGCAGTGCTCCAAAGATTCAGTCTCTCCCCCAAGTGCTCCTACTTTTTCATTAACATATGAATATATGATATATCTGCAGCTGTTTAGCATACAGACAATAGAAAAGTATTTTTCTAAATCAGCATGATAAGCCAGGTTTATTAGGGTTGATCATGCTGACAGAGCCTCTTTAAAGGGGTATTTCAGTTGCATTAAGTTATCCCCTACCCATAAGATAACTATTAGATCAGCCCATGCAGCCCCTAAAGTGAATGGAGCGGCCAGTTAGACATGCTCCATTCATTTCTATTGGAACTCTAGAGATAACCTAGCACTGTACTAGGCTATCTCTGGAACTCCCAAGAGCATGCCTGACCGACCACTCCATTTACTTCAAGGGGCTGCAGGGGGTAAGGAGCCCCTGTTCTTGGGATCAATGGGGGGCCAGCAATCACCGATCTAATAGTTATCCCCTGTCCGGTGGATTGGGGATAACTTAATGTGAATGGAATACCCCTTTAAACTGGCCATACATAGTAGTCTTTTGTCAGCTGGACCTAGCAAGAACGGCGGGTTTGGCCGGCACTCTATTGTATATGGAGAATTTCCGACTCCCGACAAAAATTGAGCGAAATGAATATTTTACAAAGGAAATAATATATTAGTGAGCTCTTCTAGGCACTATCATGCCATGTCCGGAGTGGTAAGTTTCACTTATTCATATGCAGAGAATCGTCCGATTCATTGCATTGTGACACACATGCAGGGATCAGTATACTTACTGTGAGACACCAGCTCTACAATACATAGTTGCAAACTGATTGTAACAGTCTCTAACCTGTGAATTCCTCAGTGGGACATTCTAACATTACCAACTTATTGATTGGAGTTAAAGGTACTAATACACTGACAGATCATTCAGGCGATTGTCAGGAGGGAAGCATTCCCTCCCATCCACTGCCTGCTCGCTTGAGGAGGAGACTGCTGCTATTACATGCAGCGATCTCCTCCTCAATATAAGGACGGACAATCGTTAATGCCATCGCTGTAATAGGCCCTTAAAGAGGACCTTTCACCGGTCCAAAGTTTGTTAGGTAAAGCTTTGTACACGCAGAGCGGCACCCAGGGATGTCCCTGCACTTACTATTATCCCTGGGTGCCGCTCTGTGTGTCCGTTGTAGCCCCCGGTACCGGCGCACGTGCTGCTGCTAATTTTGCTGTGGGAGAATACATCATCTTTTGCCCTGGGCGTCTCCTTCTCCCAGGCTGGAGCGCTGGCCAATCGCAGGGCTCAGCTCAATCGTTAATGCCATCGCTGTAATAGGCCCTTAAAGAGGACCTTTCACCGGTCCAAAGTTTGTTAGGTAAAGCTTTGTACACGCAGAGCGGCACCCAGGGATGTCCCTGCACTTACTATTATCCCTGGGTGCCGCTCTGTGTGTCCGCTGTAGCCCCCGGTACCGGCGCACGTGCTGCTGCTAATTTTGCTGTGGGAGAATACATCATCTTTTGCCCTGGGCGTCTCCTTCTCCCAGGCTGGAGCGCTGGCCAATCGCAGGGCTCAGCTCATATCCATAGCTTAACCTAACAAACTTTGGACCGGTGAAAGGTCCTCTTTAAGTGTGATCTATATACTCTTTTTGTAAGTGATCAATACACGTTTATAGTCATTTGGGACTATATTAAAGGAGTCATTATAATTAATATACACTATTGTCTTCAAGAGAAATACAGATATACTGTTGAATACAGTGACTGTATTTAATTGGACTCATGCTGAGGATTTTATATTCATTTTTACTTTTATATGGATCTATTTATTCCACATTAGCTGCTGGGCCCGCAGCTTATACAGTTCTGGACTGACTTTACTGTATTTTTTTTGTTTTGTTTATTTTTATTGTGTTTATTTTTTATTTATATGTTTGTTTTTATACAATATTACAGATATAGAGATGCATCTAATAAGAAATATATTTTATTATATACAATATTTGCCTAGAGGAGCTCACTATCATTTCCTTTGTGTTGATTTTCTTTTCTTCTGTTGCCACCAGAAAGTGAGCGGTCGCCCTTTTTATCATTTATATAGGAATGAATATGTTCACTTGATCCTTTTGTTCTCCCAGGTGAAAAGCAGCGGCTTTCTTCACTCTTCCCATAAAACACATATACATGTATGCCAGAGCCGAACCTCTATGTTCAGTAAGCCAGGAGGGAGTCAGGAGAGATAGCTGTAGGCTGAACAAACAGCTATTGAATGTGTATTGCTGCCTTTACAATCTGACTCCTAAATCAGACATTCACATGAGATAGAATGTACTAGGTGTCTTTCCAAAAATCTGATCTATTGAAAATCTTATCTCATAATGACAACTCCTTTTAAAAGGAAGATGTGGCTTTTATAACCTCTGATTATCAACTGCTATTCCTGGGGAACTTCTGTAGGGGAAATATAGCATTATGTGGTGTTATTCAAATGAATGGCCAGCCACATAATGTATCGATAGGTTCTCTGGGGGGATAGGTAGGGTTCTCTGGGGGTGGGTATCGGTAGCATTAGAGGTTCATAGGGAGGTCTGAATGGTGGACCCTCCTCTGACACCTACAGGACTCATTATGGGTCACGGTTTGTCTTTATGAAGCAACCCCTTTAATTCAAGTTTTCTTCTATTTCATCCTTGTATTAAAAGAAGCACTATCACAAAATGTTTTATTCTCTGACCTTTTAGAAAGGTGCATGATATAACCTGTAGTGAAGGTTATTTTCTTACCAGTGACAAAATTTGTGAGTTATCCCCTCCCTTTTGATTCTCAGCTGTGTAATGTAACCAACAGTCTGCCTTTCCAAATAATACAACTTCTTATGGGTGGACAGAAAGCCAGTTTCTGTAGGTATTCCTACGGGACCGTCAATGTTAATCTCAAGAATGAATAGAGAAGTGTCCTGTGTCAGTTGGAATGTTAGAGTGCTGGTCACATGACACAGCTAAGGATCATAAGGGAGGTTATAACGTACAGTCACTAGTAAGAAAATTACCTTCACTGCAGTTTACATCATGTACCTTTCTAACAGGGAAGAGAATAAATTTTTTTGTAGGAGTGCTACTTTAACCTTAGAATTAAGTGTAAGCATTTTAGCCAGGCACTTTTCCCGGATGCTCTAGAAGCCCATGTATACCTCCGTAGTTATGGTATTATGTACAATGGTTTGAGACATAATATAATTTTCATTTGTGGCATTTTTGTAATAATATACTAATACATTTTGCAGCTTCTTTGGACATATACAGTGTTCCAGAAGGAAAGTTGACAGCTAATTATGGAAGCAATGCACCTACATATGTCAACACCCAACACATGAACAAGAAAATGCTAGGAGCTCTTCAGCGAAGTGTAGATGGAATGTTTTGTGGATCAGTGGACAGCTGCAAGGATATAAGTCCTAGAAAAGATCTATTTGATATGAGTAAGTATCATCTCTTTTTTGGAAATCCAAATTAAAGGGGTTCTGCAGTTTGTTTAAACTGATGATCTATCCTCTGGATAGACCATAGGCATCTGATCAGCGGCAGTCCGACACCCGGGACCCCCGCGGATCAGCTGTTTGAGAAGTCTGTTCACTTGAATGGAGCTTAGCCACAGCATACAATGTCAATCAGCTGCTTCTAAGGCTACCAGGATAATGTCATATACTAATTGGCATGGACTCGCAGGACAGGAATGTGATATTACCACTTTACAAAGCTTTCGTGTGGCCTCATCTGGAATATGCCGTTCAGTTTTGGATACCAGTCCATAAAAAGGATCCCCTAGAGCTGGAAAAAGTACAAAGGAGAGCAACTAAACTGATAAGAGGCATGGATGGTTGAAGTTATGAGGAAAGATTAAAAGAATAAAATGTATTTAGTTTTGAGAAGAGATGTCTAATATGGGAATAGTCTACCAGTTGTGTCAGCGATCAAAGCCTGCTGCAGTCTTGCTGTCTTGAGCAGGCACAGATGTTGCTCTATTCTTCCTGTGTGAACTAGGACTAATAATCAGTAAATTGTCCTTCAACACTACAAGTGTTAATTCTTTCCTTGTGCTCTCCGCCTAGCTGTTGATTAAGGAGCTGATCAACCTTCCTACTTAGGTAAGCCGTGGATCCACCTCCTAGCCTGAGCTTTGAGGTTATCTACTTGCTAGTAACCAGTGACGGTGTAAAAAAATTTGCTGTGGGGCACAGTCAGTTCTAGCTTTGCCCCTGGCAAGATGTATGAGCTCATTCCACATTTTATCTATGCATCTACAAACTTCCTTCCTGAAAATCTGTACTTTTTCGCAGACTCAGATACAATGATGAAGAAAAAAGGTGGTGGCACACCTATCCGACAAGCACAGAAAAGGTGCACTCCTCAAGGGTTACCCGTAAATCCCAGTGAACTTTGATATATAGATGGAGGGGCACTCAAATATCTAGGCCAAATGTTCAGAAAATAGTATTTAATTGATGCGCTGCATACTATAAAAACACAAACAAAAGGGCAAAAAAATGCATGCAATAGACAAAGGTATTACACAAAATAAAACGTATAATATTACGATAGATGTAACTGGACCGTCTAAATAAGTCCACATGCACCCCTGATGTATTGTCAGTCCACTTGATAGGTGCTATTAATGATGATAGATACACCGTCCTCTACTCCAGATACTGGAGATATTTGAACTGTAGGGTTACACTTGGTGTAAAGGTAATGGTTCCAATAAGTTGCGTAAGTTATACAATCAAATACAATGTTTGTACATACGGTACTTTACCGCTCCTTGAGACACCGCCGGCTGCTCGTGCGCCTGTGTGTTCGCTCTTCCAGGACCTTTCGCGGCGTCCCACATGGTCCTCCACGTCATGCACCGTGGCGTCCCACGTGACGCGTGCTTCAAGTGCTGATTGGTTCAGCTTTACTTCAATGGAGCTGATGGCACAGATACAGATAGAGCAGCGCTTTCTCAGTATGCGGCTTATGTGCGGTTTCGGACCTTCAACTTCAGCTCTCACTACTGTATATACCCAGACGCGTTTCAGGACGTAGGACTGTCCCTTCCTCAGTGGTAACACTGTGGTTTGTTAAAAAAAAAAAAAAAAAAAACATTGAAATTTTGTGTCTATGGCCAGAAAAATTCCATTGAGAGCCTGTGGTCACTCCTTAAAATGTGGGTGAACAACTCAAAAACACAGAAATTGTGATAAACTCCAAACACTGATTAGGCAAGAATGGGTTGCAATACCTATTTGAAAAAGAAGTAAAAAAAACATTGTAGATATTGAGTCTTTGCAGAAACTTGATGTATTTGTTCATAAAAGTAAAAATAAAAATCTTATGAAATGCTTATAATTGTACTTCAATATACCATAAAAACAGCTGACAAAAAGATTGAATAACAGCAGCAATCTTTGTGAAAATCAAAATTTGTGTCAGTCTTAGAACTTTTGGTCACAACTATAAGATTTGGCTATCTCTTTTGCTTTGTGAGTTTTTTTCTCATCTCTGCATAAGTTCTTCTACAGTTATATCCATGTTTAACAAATCAAAAAAGTAGGTCAAATTATCCCTCAAGGCAAGAATTATGTACAGTAGATTTCTAGTGTAAATTTAATAATAGTACATAAAACAATAATGAACGTAAATAATGTTAAAACAGAAAATAAAGTTAAATAAAATCATAAAAATATTAGATATCCCCTGTAGATACTAATAAAAAAAGTAAATCACAAATTATTCTTCCCCAGATTATTATTAGAGATGAGCGAATTTTCCAGAAATTCTATTTGCCGGTTCGCCGAATTTTCCGTGAAGAATTTGGTTTGATCCGAATATATTCACGGCGAATTACGTAAAAAAAAACTGCTATTTCCTGGCTGCTGAGAGCCTGTATAGTGGTGTAGTGGTATAGAACCAAATAACTCAAGTATGAACTTAGCCTTACAGGTCAATGTTAGTGTTAAGAAGAAGAGCACTTCTTTTACACCGCTGTCAGCTGATTCCACATAGATGTAAACAGAACCTGTTCTATTAAACGCTTATAAAAGTAAAGCCCCCCTAACAGAATAGAAAAGGTGTCAGCAGTAAGTTTGTGTTGACATCACTGATTATTTTGCCCTTTCTCTGATCCTTTAGAACAATAATCCTCAAAAAACGGATCCTGTCTGTTGAGCATTTGCCTTCACTCGGTCAGCATTTGGTCAGTAATCCATCAGTATTGCTAATGCCAAAAAAAAACCTGTGGATCCAAAACAGAGATGACACGTGAACGGAATATTTGCATGTCTTCTGTGTTTGGACCCACTCCTGCTTTTGGCTACCAAATCACAAGCCAATTCTGATGGGACCATACAGGCCTTACAGCTGCTACACAGAGAGGATCCGTTGTGCGTCTCATTTTTCCTTTCTTGTAATAGATCAGAAAAGGGGTCAAATAAAAGACGATGTCAGCCAAGCCAAAAGGCAGAATAGTGGCCCAGTCATGAAGTAAGGAGGGTGAGAAGAGCATGAGAAGTCCACAGAGTGGCCCTATGACATAGTGGTGAGGTGGCAGCAGCATCAGGAGGTCACAGAGTGGCACAACGATAGAGTGTAGAGGTGGTAGCAGCATGAGGAGGCCACAGAGTGGCACAATGACAGAGTTTGGAGGTAGCAGCAGCATCAGGAGACCACAGAGTGGCACAATGACAGAGTCTGGAGGTGGCAGCAGCATCAGGAGACCACAGAGTGGCACAATGACAGAGTGTGGAGGTGGCGGCAGAATCAGGAGGAGGCCACAGGGTGGCACAATGACAGAGTCTGGAGGTGGCGGCAGCAGCATCAGAAGGAGGCCACAGGGTGGCACAATGACAGTGTATAGGTGGCAGCAGCAATATTAGGAGGCCACAAAGTGGCACAATGACAGAGTCTGGAGGTGGCGGTAGCAACAGGAGGCCACAAAGTGACACAATGACAAAGTGTGGAGGTGGAGGCAGCAGCAGCATCAGGAGGAGGCCACAGAGTGGCACAATGACAGAGTGTGGAGGTGGGTGGCAATAACAGTACCTGCTGACAATGGTAGGTGTAAGAAGGAGCACTTGGCATCAGATGTGTGGCATCAGGCGTGTGGCAGCATCAGAATAGTAGCTGAGGCAGGTAGCCAGAAGAAACCGGTCTCTAATGTCAAGGTTTGGGTGAGGCAGCATGGATGATCTAATCTGATGCATCAGGCATTGCTGGGTGAAAATCCTGGCTGATCCACGCCTTATTCATCTTTACAGAGGTTAGTCTCTCCACATTTTGGACAGGTGAGTTCTTCTTGGGGTAACTATGTCCCACGCCGCACTAAACAACCGCTCTGATGCCACACTACTGACCGGGCAGGACAGCTTTTCCAGGGCAAACTCTGCTAGTTGGGGCCATAAATCTAGTTTGGCTGCCCAGAAGTCCAGCAGATCTTCAATGTGGGGTGGCAGGGTGCTGTTCAAGTATGTCACCACCTGCTGGTTCAGGTCCTGCTCCAGGTCTAGCTGCTGCTGCTGGTAAGTACTTTCTTCTCTATGCAGGTGAAGAAAGCTGCTCATCAGCGACTCTGGACTCAGGCTGCTGCTAATAGAGCTGGTACTGCTCCTTCCACCCCACCCCTCCCCAGCAGCCATTGCAGTGGAACGTGAGCACAGAGAACCCCCCGCCGGTCAGACCAGCGAGAGGATGGACGATGGCGCAGGTAGGCAGCGGCCAACTGACTACATAGGATGTCTCTATAGTAGTTCAGTTTGTCCTCCTTCTCAGTGGGTGTAAAAAAGGCCCCCATTTTAGACTGGTAGCGAGGGTCCAACAAGGTGGACAGCCAGATGTCTTCTCTCTGCCGAATGGTGACAATTCGGCTGTCATTACGCAAGCAAGTGAGCATGCATCTGGCCATTTGTGCAAGTGACTCGGAGGGACTCCCTGCCTCCATCTCCACTGCATACTGCCATGGTGTGTCTGGGTCCTCTGCCTCATCTTCCTCATCACCCTGTAGCTCCTCTGGCTGCTCCTGCTCCTCCTCTCCTTGCACCTGTGTCGAAAAAACCACCCGTTTCGCTACACATTGCTTGTGCTCCAATTTCCTCCTCCAGTTCATCCCCCAAATAGCTCATGTGGCCATGAGATCTAGGCGCCATGTCTCCGATCCCCTGACCAGTCAGATTTACCAGCATCTGTTCCAGGACATGAAGCAGTGGAATGACATTGTTCATCCCGCAGTCCTGGCGACTGACAAATAACGTGGCATCCTCAAAGGGCCTGAGCAAATGGCAGGTGTCACGCATGAGCTGCCACTGGCTGAAATCGAAGTTACACAGGAGAGTACTCCTGTCCGCTTGGATGATTAAGACATTTTTTATGGCCTTTCTCTATGGCCTTTCACCTATATGGAAGGTGGAATTATTTTCTACTTTTGCATAACAGGCTTTTTAACAGATATATGCAATGCTGGATAGCGAATATATTTTTATTTCGCCACTAATGCACAGCAAACTGGGCTTCACAATATATCACTGCAACTCAGAATGTCAATTAGGCCCAAATTTTGTTCTACTTTTACACAACAGTCTTTTCAACAGATATATGCAACGCTGGAGGGCGAATATATTTTATTTCGCCACGAATACACGGCAAACTGGGCTTCAGAATATATCACTGCATTGCAGAACTTCAATTAGGCCCAAATTTTGTTCTACTTTTACACAACAGTCTTTTCAACAGATATATGCAACGCTGGACGGCGAATATATTTTCATGTTGTCACTAATACACGGCAAACTGGGCTTCACAATATATCACTGCACCACAGAACGGCAATTAGGCCCAAATTTTGTACTACTTTTGCACAACAGGCTTTTCAACAAATATATGCAACGCTGGAGGGCGAATATATTTTATTTTGCCACGAATACACGGCAAACTGGGCTTCAGAATATATCACTGCATTGCAGAACATCAATTAGGCCCACATTTTGTTCTACTTTTACACAACAGTCTTTTCAACAGATATATGCAACGCTGGATGGCGAATATATTTTCATTCTTCACTAATACACGGCAAACTGGGCTTCACAATATATCACTGCACCACAGAACGGCAATTAGGCCCAAATTTTGTTCTACTTTTACACAACAGTCTATTCAACAGATATATGCAACGCTGGAGGGCGAATATATTTTTATTTCGCCACTAATACACGGCAAACTTGGCTTTACAATATATGATCGCACCGCAGAACGTCAATTAGGCCCAAATTTTGTTCTACTTTCACACAACAGTCTTTTCAACAGATATATGCAACGCTTGACGGCGAATATATTTTTATTTCGCCACTAATACACGGAATACAGAGCTTCCGAATATATCACTGCCGCGCTGAGCGGCAAAGATATTTGTTCTGTTTCCGCTAATACACAGACAAAAGGGCTTTAGAACAGATAACTGCACCGCTGAACGGCAAATGTTTTTTTTTCTTTTTTCACTAATACATGGAAAAAATGGCTTTAACAAGATAACTTATCCGCTGAGCGGCAAATATTTTTTTCCTTTTTCCACTAATACACAAAAAAAAGGGCTATAAAACAGATAACTGCACCGCTGAGCGGCAAATATATTTTAGTTTTGCCACTAATACACGACAAAAAGGGCTGTAATTTTTGCCCTTCGCCACACAAAGGCTAATAAGCCCTTTTTTCCCACTAATACAAGCCAAAAAATGCTTTAGAACATATAACTGCACCATACAAGGGCAAAAAAAACATAAAAATATTTCCTTGTAATAAACCCTGTTAATGCCTGTATCAAACAGCACTTGCACCCTAATAAGACAGGTTTGCTGGAATTACAGAGCTGTATAATGGCAATTTGGATCCCCAGTCATTGCAGCAAGGTGTAATCGGATTGTTCCTATTACCCAGGCTGTAACCTCCCCTACTGAACCCTGTTCAACATAAATTCAGTGGAATGATTCCTCCCTATCCTTTCCTTACACCTTGAGTAATCTTTCCCTGCACTTGTAAATAGTATTTTTTACCACAATCAAGTCTTTCCTATTACTGTCCCTAGCGCTTGTAGACACGTCTCTCCCTGCACTAAGCATGCTAGTGAATGGCAGTATCAAAGATGGCCGCCATATTTATAGGTCTATGACATCACAGGGCTCGCTGGCTGCTGATTGGCTGCATGCATGTCAGTATAGGTGATCCCGCCTTCCCAGAGTTCCTTGCCCCATGTCCTCACACGTGTAGCAGTCATTATAGGAAAAAATGCGATTCGTTACCACGAAGTGCAAAGAAATTCACATTCCGCGCGAATCAAATTTTTCCTAAAATTCGGATTAAATTCCACTTCGTCAGCTTTGTTTCGCTCATCTCTAATTATAATTATGATGATTTCTTGTTATCATATAAATAATTTATTAGTCCACCAATGTTGAGTATCAAGGGATGAATAATATCATATTGTTATTTTTGTTCCTTTTATTTTATAAATCTTAATTGCTTGTGCATCCAGGTCCCTGCAAGTGGCTGATATGACTTAGTCAACAAATATATATACGGTACCTTAAAAGGAGTCTGTCACCTACATATCATGTTTTAAACTGATAAGATAGCCCTGTGGGCCGCAAATACATAACACTTTGGTGTTATGATACTTTGGTTTAGTTTTTGAGAGACTCCAAAGCAGCAAAAGCAAAGTTTTAAAGATATACAAATGAGATATCGCAAGTGCCCAGGGGCAGTGAGTGTGCTGCAAATGCCCAGTGCTCCCCACCTTACTTGTGCCTGAATCCTTCCCTCTGTATCGTCCGGCCAGCCCTGTATTCTTGTGGCTTCATTCTTATCTCCATTTAGGGGCGTAACTACCATAGCGGCAGACCATGCGACTGCTATGTGGCCCAGGGCAAGAGGGGTGAAAACTTGGTCAGGACTCTACCCTCTAAAGAAACAACATTTAGCAAACAAGGCAGTGTAAAAAATGGCCCAAGGGCAGGGCCGGGCCGACACAAAGGCTGGGGAGGCTCCAGCCTCAGGGCACAGACCAGCTCCCCAAACTCTGGGCGGCAGGCAGGCCACTGACCACCTCGCTGCTGCCGGCCGCGCTGGAGGATGGAGGGAGTAGTGACTGTGAGGCGCCGCATGAGCACTTGTTGGTACTTGGCAGTGACTTACCATGCTCCCTCCCCTCTCCGCCTCCTGGCTCGGCCCCGCCGCTCCGGCTCCGCTGCTTTGGTCTCACAGAGACTGAGTCTCTGCTCTCTGTCTTGCCTGACTGGCTGCTTACAGCGTGCGCACTTTGACCTGAGGCGCTGTACGCAGTCAAGTCAAGTGGGCCTAGTCTGGAGACCAGGAGGCAGCGCGGGCAGCAGCACAGCAGTGTTGTCAGACAGTATCAAGTAAGAAGATAGATAGTTCTTAAATAAACAGTTCCCTGCAGGGCCAGGCCGACACAGAGGCTGGGGAGGGGGTGGGGGTGGGGGCTGACTTGAGTCATCTACTGATCAGTGATCATCATCAGAGCATTAGAGCTGCAGGAATAAATAACATCTAAATGTCTGGTAGGGTAAATGGGGGTGGTTGAGGGCTAATGGGGGAGGGGGTCAGATGATCTAACCCAGCCCCCCTTCCCCCATCAGCCCTTGTCCTACCACCCCATCTACCCGTACCCCCCCATCTACCCCACCAGACATTTAGATGTTATTTATTCCTTCAATTCTAATGCTCTGATCAGTAGATGACTCAAGTCAAGCCCTCAAGCCCCCCCAACCATTTAGATATGTATGTTATCAATCATCATCCCCCACCCCCCACCGCTGCCTTCCTTGTAATTTGTTGGCCCCCAATATCCATTGTGAATCACAATCCATAACAGTGTCATCCACAGATCCCCCCATAACAGTGTCATCCACAGATCCTCCCATAACAGTGTCATCCACAGATCCCCCCATAACAGTGCCATCCACAGATCCCCCCATTACAGTGTCATCCACAGAACCCCCCATTACAGTGTCATCCACAGATCCCCACATAACAGTATCATCCACAGATCCCCCATGACAGTGTCATCCAAAGATCCCCCATAACAGTGTCATCCACAGATCCCCCATAACAGTGTCATCCACAGATCCCCCATATCAGTGACATCCACAGATCTCCCATAACAGTGTCTCATTCACAGACCCACCATAACAGTGACATCCACAGTGCCCCCATAACAGTGTCTCATTCATAGACCCCCATAACAGTGACATCCACAGTGCCCTCATAACAGTGACCTCCACAGTGCCCCCATAACAGTGCCATCCACAGTGCTCCCATAACAGTGTCATCCACAGATCTCCCATAACAGTGCCATCCACAGTGCTCCCATAACAGTGTCATCCACAGACCCCCCATAACAGTGTCATCCACAGATCCTCCATAACATTGTCTCGTTCACAGACCCCCATTAGTTCAAAAACCACCCAAAGCATCTTCTGGTTAAAAATATTATTGTTTCTTTCTTATTTTCCTCCTCAAAAACCTAGGTGCGTCATAACAGTGCCATCCACAGTGCTCCCATAACAGTGTCATCCACAGATCCCCCATAACAGTGCCATCCACAGTGCTCCCATAACAGTGTCATCCACAGATCCCCCATAACAGTGTCATCCACAGATCCCCCATAACAGTGTCATCCACAGATCCCCCATATCAGTGACATCCACAGATCCCCATAACAGTGTCTCATTCACAGACCCCCATAACAGTGACATCCACAGTGCTCCCATAACAGTGACCTCCACAGTGCCCCCATAACAGTGCCATCCACAGTGCTCCCATAACAGTGTCATCCACAGTGCTCCCATAACAGTGTCATCCACAGATAACAGTGCCATCCACAGTGCTCCCATAACAGTGTCATCCACAGATCCCCCATAACAGTGTCATCCACAGATCCTCCATAACATTGTCATCCCCAGATCCCCCATAACAGTGTCATCCACAGATCCCCCATAACAGTGTCATTCACAGATCCCCCATAACAGTGACATCCACAGATCCCCCATAACAGTGTCTCATTCACAGACCCCCATAACAGTGACATGCACAGATCCCCCATAACAGTGTCTCATTCACAGACCCCCATAACAGTGTCTCATTCACAGACCCCCATAACAGTGTCTCATTCACAGACCCCCATTAGTTCAAAAACCACCCAAAGCATCTTCTGGTTAAAAATATTATTTTTCTTTCTTATTTTCCTCCTCAAAAACCTAGGTGCGTCATAACAGTGCCATCCACAGTGCTCCCATAACAGTGTCATCCACAGATCCCCCATAACAGTGCCATCCACAGTGCTCCCATAACAGTGTCATCCACAGATCCCCCATAACAGTGTCTCATTCACAGACCCCCATAACAGTGACATCAACAGTCCCCCCATAACAGTGACATCCACAGATCCCCCATAACAGTGTCTCATTCACAGACCCAACATAACAGTGTCATCCACAGATCCCCCATAACAGTGTCATCCACAGATCCCCCCATATCAGTGACATCCACAGATCCCCCATAACAGTGTCTCATTCACAGACCCCCCATAACAGTGACATCCACAGTGCCCCCATAACAGTGTCTCATTCACAGACCAACCATAACAGTGACATCCACAGTGCCCCCATAACAGTGACCTCCACAGTGCCCCCATAACAGTGCCATCCACAGTGCTCCCATAACAGTGTCATCCACAGTGCTCCCATAACAGTGTCATCCACAGATAACAGTGCCATCCACAGTGCTCCCATAACAGTGTCATCCACAGATCCCCCCATAACAGTGTCATCCACAGATCCTCCATAACATTGTCATCCACAGATCCCCCATAACAGTGTCATCCACAGATCCCCCATAACAGTGTCATTCACAGATCCCCCATAACAGTGACATCCACAGATCCCCCATAACAGTGTCTCATTCACAGACCCCCCATAACAGTGACATCCACAGATCCCCCATAACAGTGTCTCATTCACAGATCCCCCATAACAGTGTCTCATTCACAGACCCCCCCCCATAACAGTGTCTCATTCACAGACCCCCCCCCGCCATAACAGTGTCTCATTCACAGACCCCCCATTAGTTCAAAAACCACCCAAAGCATCTTCTGGTTAAAAATATTATTTTTTCTTTCTTATTTTCCTCCTCAAAAACCTAGGTGCGTCATAACAGTGCCATCCACAGTGCTCCCATAACAGTGTCATCCACAGATCCCCATAACAGTGCCATCCACAGTGCTCCCATAACAGTGACATCCACAGATCCCCCATAACAGTGTCTCATTCACAGACCCCCATAACAGTGACATCCACAGTCCCCCATAACAGTGACATCCACAGATTCCCCATAACAGTGTCATCCACAGATCCCCCATATCAGTGACATCCACAGATCCCCCATTACAGTGTCTCATTCACAGACCCCCATAACAGATTCTCATTCACAGACCCCCAATTAGTTCAAAAACCACCTAAAGCATCTTCTGGTTAAAAATATTATTTTTTCTTTCTTATTTTCCTCCTCAAAAACCTAGGTGCGTCATAACAGTGCCATCCACAGTGCTCCCATAACAGTGTCATCCACCGATCCCCCATAACAGTGCCATCCACAGTGCTCCCATAACAGTGTCATCCACAGATCCCCCCATAACAGTGTCATCCACAGATCCTCCCATAACAGTGTCATCCACAGATCCCCCCATAACAGTGCCATCCACAGATCCCCCCATTACAGTGTCATCCACAGAACCCCCCATTACAGTGTCATCCACAGATCCCCACATAACAGTATCATCCACAGATCCCCCCATGACAGTGTCATCCAAAGATCCCCCCATAACAGTGTCATCCACAGATCCCCCATAACAGTGTCATCCACAGATCCCCCCATATCAGTGACATCCACAGATCCCCCATAACAGTGTCTCATTCACAGACCCACCATAACAGTGACATCCACAGTGCCCCCATAACAGTGTCTCATTCATAGACCCCCCATAACAGTGACATCCACAGTGCCCTCATAACAGTGACCTCCACAGTGCCCCCATAACAGTGCCATCCACAGTGCTCCCATAACAGTGTCATCCACAGATCTCCCATAACAGTGCCATCCACAGTGCTCCCATAACAGTGTCATCCACAGACCCCCATAACAGTGTCATCCACAGATCCTCCATAACATTGTCTCGTTCACAGACCCCCATTAGTTCAAAAACCACCCAAAGCATCTTCTGGTTAAAAATATTATTGTTTCTTTCTTATTTTCCTCCTCAAAAACCTAGGTGCGTCATAACAGTGCCATCCACAGTGCTCCCATAACAGTGTCATCCACAGATCCCCCATAACAGTGCCATCCACAGTGCTCCCATAACAGTGTCATCCACAGATCCCCCATAACAGTGTCATCCACAGATCCCCCATAACAGTGTCATCCACAGATCCCCCATATCAGTGACATCCACAGATCCCCATAACAGTGTCTCATTCACAGACCCCCATAACAGTGACATCCACAGTGCTCCCATAACAGTGACCTCCACAGTGCCCCCATAACAGTGCCATCCACAGTGCTCCCATAACAGTGTCATCCACAGTGCTCCCATAACAGTGTCATCCACAGATAACAGTGCCATCCACAGTGCTCCCATAACAGTGTCATCCACAGATCCCCCATAACAGTGTCATCCACAGATCCTCCATAACATTGTCATCCCCAGATCCCCCATAACAGTGTCATCCACAGATCCCCCATAACAGTGTCATTCACAGATCCCCCATAACAGTGACATCCACAGATCCCCCATAACAGTGTCTCATTCACAGACCCCCATAACAGTGACATGCACAGATCCCCCATAACAGTGTCTCATTCACAGACCCCCATAACAGTGTCTCATTCACAGACCCCCATAACAGTGTCTCATTCACAGACCCCCATTAGTTCAAAAACCACCCAAAGCATCTTCTGGTTAAAAATATTATTTTTTCTTTCTTATTTTCCTCCTCAAAACCTAGGTGCGTCATAACAGTGCCATCCACAGTGCTCCCATAACAGTGTCATCCACAGATCCCCCATAACAGTGCCATCCACAGTGCTCCCATAACAGTGTCATCCACAGATCCCCCATAACAGTGTCTCATTCACAGACCCCCATAACAGTGACATCAACAGTCCCCCATAACAGTGACATCCACAGATCCCCCATAACAGTGTCTCATTCACAGACCCAACATAACAGTGTCATCCACAGATCCCCCATAACAGTGTCATCCACAGATCCCCCATATCAGTGACATCCACAGATCCCCATAACAGTGTCTCATTCACAGACCCCCATAACAGTGACATCCACAGTGCCCCCATAACAGTGTCTCATTCACAGACCAACCATAACAGTGACATCCACAGTGCCCCCATAACAGTGACCTCCACAGTGCCCCCATAACAGTGCCATCCACAGTGCTCCCATAACAGTGTCATCCACAGTGCTCCCATAACAGTGTCATCCACAGATAACAGTGCCATCCACAGTGCTCCCATAACAGTGTCATCCACAGATCCCCCATAACAGTGTCATCCACAGATCCTCCATAACATTGTCATCCACAGATCCCCCATAACAGGGTCATCCACAGATCCCCCATAACAGTGTCATTCACAGATCCCCCATAACAGTGACATCCACAGATCCCCCATAACAGTGTCTCATTCACAGACCCCCATAACAGTGACATCCACAGATCCCCCATAACAGTGTCTCATTCACAGACCCCCATAACAGTGTCTCATTCACAGACCCCCATAACAGTGTCTCATTCACAGACCCCCCATAACAGTGTCTCATTCACAGACCCCCCATTAGTTCAAAAACCACCCAAAGCATCTTCTGGTTAAAAATATTATTTTTTCTTTCTTATTTTCCTCCTCAAAAACCTAGGTGCGTCATAACAGTGCCATCCACAGTGCTCCCATAACAGTGTCATCCACAGATCCCCCATAACAGTGCCATCCACAGTGCTCCCATAACAGTGACATCCACAGATCCCCCATAACAGTGTCTCATTCACAGACCCCCCATAACAGTGACATCCACAGTCCCCCCATAACAGTGACATCCACAGATTCCCCATAACAGTGTCATCCACAGATCCCCCCATATCAGTGACATCCACAGATCCCCCATTACAGTGTCTCATTCACAGACCCCCCATAACAGATTCTCATTCACAGACCCCCAATTAGTTCAAAAACCACCTAAAGCATCTTCTGGTTAAAAATATTATTTTTTCTTTCTTATTTTCCTCCTCAAAAACCTAGGTGCGTCATAACAGTGCCATCCACAGTGCTCCCATAACAGTGTCATCCACCGATCCCCCATAACAGTGCCATCCACAGTGCTCCCATAACAGTGTCATCCACAGATCCCCCCATAACAGTGACATCCACAGATCCCCCATAACAGTGTCTCATTCACAGACCCCCCATAACAGTGACATCAACAGTCCCCCCATAACAGTGACATCCACAGATCCCCCATAACAGTGTCTCATTCACAGACCCCCATAACAGTGTCATCCACAGATCCCCCATAACAGTGTCATCCACAGATCCCCCATATCAGTGACATCCACAGATCCCCCATAACAGTGTCTCATTCACAGACCCCCATAACAGTGACATCCACAGTGCCCCCATAACAGTGTCTCATTCACAGACCCCCATAACAGTGACATCCACAGTGCCCCCATAACAGTGACCTCCACAGTGCCCCCATAACAGTGCCATCCACAGTGCTCCCATAACAGTGTCATCCACAGTGCTCCCATAACAGTGTCATCCACAGATAACAGTGCCATCCACAGTGCTCCCATAACAGTGTCATCCACAGATCCCCCATAACAGTGTCATCCACAGATCCTCCATAACATTGTCATCCACAGATCCCCCATAACAGTGTCATCCACAGATCCCCCATAACAGTGTCATTCACAGATCCCCATAACAGTGACATCCACAGATCCCCCATAACAGTGTCTCATTCACAGACCCCCATAACAGTGACATCCACAGATCCCCCATAACAGTGTCTCATTCACAGACCCCCATAACAGTGTCATCCACAGATCCCCCATAACAGTGTCATCCACAGATCCCCCATATCAGTGACATCCACAGATCCCCCATAACAGTGTCTCATTCACAGACCCCCCATAACAGTGACATCCACAGTGCCCCCATAACAGTGTCTCATTCACAGACCCCCCATAACAGTGACATCCACAGTGCCCCCATAACAGTGACCTCCACAGTGCCCCCATAACAGTGCCATCCACAGTGCTCCCATAACAGTGTCATCCACAGTGCTCCCATAACAGTGTCATCCACAGATAACAGTGCCATCCACAGTGCTCCCATAACAGTGTCATCCACAGATCCCCCCATAACAGTGTCATCCACAGATCCTCCATAACATTGTCATCCACAGATCCCCCATAACAGTGTCATCCACAGATCCCCCATAACAGTGTCATTCACAGATCCCCCATAACAGTGACATCCACAGATCCCCCATAACAGTGTCTCATTCACAGACCCCCATAACAGTGACATCCACAGATCCCCCATAACAGTGTCTCATTCACAGACCCCCATAACAGTGTCTCATTCACAGACCCCCGCCATAACAGTGTCTCATTCACAGACCCCCATTAGTTCAAAAACCACCCAAAGCATCTTCTGGTTAAAAATATTATTTTTTCTTTCTTATTTTCCTCCTCAAAAACCTAGGTGCGTCATAACAGTGCCATCCACAGTGCTCCCATAACAGTGTCATCCACAGATCCCCCATAACAGTGCCATCCACAGTGCTCCCATAACAGTGTCATCCACAGATCCCCCATAACAGTGACATCCACAGATCCCCCATAACAGTGTCTCATTCACAGACCCCCCATAACAGTGCCATCCACAGTGCTCCCATAACAGTGTCATCCACAGATCCCCCATAACAGTGACATCCACAGATCTCCCATAACAGTGTCTCATTCTACAGACCTCCATAACAGTGTCATCCACAGATCCCCCATAACAGTGTCATCCACAGATCCCCCATAACAGTATCATCCACAGATCCCCCCATAACAGTGTCATCCAAAGATCCCCCCATAACAGTGTCATCCACAGATCCCCCATAACAGTGTCATCCACAGATCCCCCCATATCAGTGACATCCACAGATCCCCCATAACAGTGTCTCATTCACAGACCCACCATAACAGTGACATCCACAGTGCCCCCATAACAGTGTCTCATTCATAGACCCCCCATAACAGTGACATCCACAGTGCCCTCATAACAGTGACCTCCACAGTGCCCCCATAACAGTGCCATCCACAGTGCTCCCATAACAGTGTCATCCACAGATCTCCCATAACAGTGCCATCCACAGTGCTCCCATAACAGTGTCATCCACAGACCCCCCCATAACAGTGTCATCCACAGATCCTCCATAACATTGTCTCGTTCACAGACCCCCCATTAGTTCAAAAACCACCCAAAGCATCTTCTGGTTAAAAATATTATTGTTTCTTTCTTATTTTCCTCCTCAAAAACCTAGGTGCGTCATAACAGTGCCATCCACAGTGCTCCCATAACAGTGTCATCCACAGATCCCCCATAACAGTGCCATCCACAGTGCTCCCATAACAGTGTCATCCACAGATCCCCCCATAACAGTGTCATCCACAGATCCCCCATAACAGTGTCATCCACAGATCCCCCCATATCAGTGACATCCACAGATCCCCATAACAGTGTCTCATTCACAGACCCCCCATAACAGTGACATCCACAGTGCTCCCATAACAGTGACCTCCACAGTGCCCCCATAACAGTGCCATCCACAGTGCTCCCATAACAGTGTCATCCACAGTGCTCCCATAACAGTGTCATCCACAGATAACAGTGCCATCCACAGTGCTCCCATAACAGTGTCATCCACAGATCCCCCATAACAGTGTCATCCACAGATCCTCCATAACATTGTCATCCCCAGATCCCCCATAACAGTGTCATCCACAGATCCCCCATAACAGTGTCATTCACAGATCCCCCATAACAGTGACATCCACAGATCCCCCATAACAGTGTCTCATTCACAGACCCCCATAACAGTGACATGCACAGATCCCCCATAACAGTGTCTCATTCACAGACCCCCATAACAGTGTCTCATTCACAGACCCCCATAACAGTGTCTCATTCACAGACCCCCATTAGTTCAAAAACCACCCAAAGCATCTTCTGGTTAAAAATATTATTTTTCTTTCTTATTTTCCTCCTCAAAAACCTAGGTGCGTCATAACAGTGCCATCCACAGTGCTCCCATAACAGTGTCATCCACAGATCCCCCATAACAGTGCCATCCACAGTGCTCCCATAACAGTGACATCCACAGATCCCCCATAACAGTGTCTCATTCACAGACCCCCATAACAGTGACATCCACAGTCCCCCATAACAGTGACATCCACAGATCCCCCATAACAGTGTCTCATTCACAGACCCACCATAACAGTGTCATCCACAGATTCCCCATAACAGTGTCATCCACAGATCCCCCATATCAGTGACATCCACAGATCCCCCATAACAGTGTCTCATTCACAGACCCCCATAACAGTGTCTCATTCACAGACCCCCATTAGTTCAAAAACCACCCAAAGCATCTTCTGGTTAAAAATATTATTTTTCTTTCTTATTTTCCTCCTCAAAAACCTAGGTGCGTCATAACAGTGCCATCCACAGTGCTCCCATAACAGTGTCATCCACAGATCCCCCATAACAGTGCCATCCACAGTGCTCCCATAACAGTGTCATCCACAGATCCCCCATAACAGTGACATCCACAGATCCCCCATAACAGTGTCTCATTCACAGACCCCCATAACAGTGACATCAACAGTCCCCCATAACAGTGACATCCACAGATCCCCCATAACAGTGTCTCATTCACAGACCCCCCATAACAGTGTCATCCACAGATCCCCCATAACAGTGTCATCCACAGATCCCCCATATCAGTGACATCCACAGATCCCCCATAACAGTGTCTCATTCACAGACCCCCATAACAGTGACATCCACAGTGCCCCCATAACAGTGTCTCATTCACAGACCCCCATAACAGTGACATCCACAGTGCCCCCATAACAGTGACCTCCACAGTGCCCCCATAACAGTGCCATCCACAGTGCTCCCATAACAGTGTCATCCACAGTGCTCCCATAACAGTGTCATCCACAGATTACAGTGCCATCCACAGTGCTCCCATAACAGTGTCATCCACAGATCCCCCATAACAGTGTCATCCACAGATCCTCCATAACATTGTCATCCACAGATCCCCCATAACAGTGTCATCCACAGATCCCCCATAACAGTGTCATTCACAGATCCCCATAACAGTGACATCCACAGATCCCCCATAACAGTGTCTCATTCACAGACCCCCATAACAGTGACATCCACAGATCCCCCATAACAGTGTCTCATTCACAGACCCCCATAACAGTGTCTCATTCACAGACCCCCATAACAGTGTCTCATTCACAGACCCCCATTAGTTCAAAAACCACCCAAAGCATCTTCTGGTTAAAAATATTATTTTTCTTTCTTATTTTCCTCCTCAAAAACCTAGGTGCGTCATAACAGTGCCATCCACAGTGCTCCCATAACAGTGTCATCCACAGATCCCCCATAACAGTGCCATCCACAGTGCTCCCATAACAGTGTCATCCACAGATCCCCCATAACAGTGACATCCACAGATCCCCCATAACAGTGTCTCATTCACAGACCCCCATAACAGTGACATCCACAGTCCCCCATAACAGTGACATCCACAGATCCCCCATAACAGTGTCTCATTCACAGACCCCCATAACAGTGTCATCCACAGATCCCCCATAACAGTGTCATCCACAGATCCCCCATATCAGTGACATCCACAGATCCCCCATAACAGTGTCTCATTCACAGACCCCCATAACAGTGACATCCACAGTGCCCCCATAACAGTGTCTCATTCACAGACCCCCATAACAGTGACATCCACAGTGCCCCCATAACAGTGACCTCCACAGTGCCCCCATAACAGTGCCATCCACAGTGCTCCCATAACAGTGTCATCCACAGTGCTCCCATAACAGTGTCATCCACAGATAACAGTGCCATCCACAGTGCTCCCATAACAGTGTCATCCACAGATCCCCCATAACAGTGTCATCCACAGATCCTCCATAACATTGTCATCCACAGATCCCCCATAACAGTGTCATCCACAGATCCCCCATAACAGTGTCATTCACAGATCCCCCATAACAGTGACATCCACAGATCCCCCATAACAGTGTCTCATTCACAGACCCCCATAACAGTGACATCCACAGATCCCCCATAACAGTGTCTCATTCACAGACCCCCATAACAGTGTCTCATTCACAGACCCCCATAACAGTGTCTCATTCACAGACCCCCATAACAGTGTCTCATTCACAGACCCCCATTAGTTCAAAAACCACCCAAAGCATCTTCTGGTTAAAAATATTATTTTTCTTTCTTATTTTCCTCCTCAAAAACCTAGGTGCGTCATAACAGTGCCATCCACAGTGCTCCCATAACAGTGTCATCCACAGATCCCCCATAACAGTGCCATCCACAGTGCTCCCATAACAGTGACATCCACAGATCCCCCATAACAGTGTCTCATTCACAGACCCCCATAACAGTGACATCCACAGTCCCCCATAACAGTGACATCCACAGATCCCCCATAACAGTGTCTCATTCACAGACCCCCATAACAGTGTCATCCACAGATTCCCCATAACAGTGTCATCCACAGATCCCCCATATCAGTGACATCCACAGATCCCCCATAACAGTGTCTCATTCACAGACCCCCATAACAGTGACATCCACAGTGCCCCCATAACAGTGTCTCATTCACAGACCCCCATAACAGTGACATCCACAGTGCCCCCATAACAGTGACCTCCACAGTGCCCCCATAACAGTGCCATCCACAGTGCTCCCATAACAGTGTCATCCACAGTGCTCCCATAACAGTGTCATCCACAGATAACAGTGCCATCCACAGTGCTCCCATAACAGTGTCATCCACAGATCCCCCATAACAGTGTCATCCACAGATCCTCCATAACATTGTCATCCACAGATCCCCCATAACAGTGTCATCCACAGATCCCCCATAACAGTGTCATTCACAGATCCCCCATAACAGTGACATCCACAGATCCCCCATAACAGTGTCTCATTCACAGACCCCCATAACAGTGACATCCACAGATCCCCCATAACAGTGTCTCATTCACAGACCCCCATAACAGTGTCTCATTCACAGACCCCCATAACAGTGTCTCATTCACAGACCCCCATTAGTTCAAAAACCACCCAAAGCATCTTCTGGTTAAAAATATTATTTTTTCTTTCTTATTTTCCTCCTCAAAAACCTAGGTGCGTCATAACAGTGCCATCCACAGTGCTCCCATAACAGTGTCATCCACAGATCCCCCATAACAGTGCCATCCACAGTGCTCCCATTACAGTGTCATCCACAGATCCCCCCATAACAGTGACATCCACAGATCCCCCATAACAGTGTCTCATTCACAGACCCCCCATAACAGTGACATCCACAGTCCCCCCATAACAGTGACATCCACAGATCCCCCATAACAGTGTCTCATTCACAGACCCCGCATAACAGTGTCATCCACAGATCCCCCATAACAGTGTCATCCACAGATCCCCCATATCAGTGACATCCACAGATCCCCCATAACAGTGTCTCATTCACAGACCCCCATAACAGTGACATCCACAGTGCCCCCATAACAGTGTCTCATTCACAGACCCCCATAACAGTGACATCCACAGTGCCCCCATAACAGTGCCATCCACAGTGCTCCCATAACAGTGTCATCCACAGTGCTCCCATAACAGTGTCATCCACAGATAACAGTGCCATCCACAGTGCTCCCATAACAGTGTCATCCACAGATCCCCCATAACAGTGTCATCCACAGATCCTCCATAACATTGTCATCCACAGATCCCCCATAACAGTGTCATCCACAGATCCCCCATAACAGTGTCATTCACAGATCCCCCATAACAGTGACATCCACAGATCCCCCATAACAGTGTCTCATTCACAGACCCCCATAACAGTGACATCCACAGATCCCCCATAACAGTGTCTCATTCACAGACCCCCATAACAGTGTCTCATTCACAGACCCCCATAACAGTGTCTCATTCACAGACCCCCATTAGTTCAAAAACCACCCAAAGCATCTTCTGGTTAAAAATATTATTTTTCTTTCTTATTTTCCTCCTCAAAAACCTAGGTGCGTCATAACAGTGCCATCCACAGTGCTCCCATAACAGTGTCATCCACAGATCCCCCATAACAGTGCCACCCACAGTGCTCCCATAACAGTGTCATCCACAGATCCCCCATAACAGTGACATCCACAGATCCCCCATAACAGTGTCTCATTCACAGACCCCCCATAACAGTGACATCCACAGTCCCCCCATAACAGTGACATCCACAGATCCCCCATAACAGTGTCTCATTCACAGACCCCCCATAACAGTGTCATCCACAGATCCCCCATAACAGTGTCATCCACAGATCCCCCCATATCAGTGACATCCACAGATCCCCCATAACAGTGTCTCATTCACAGACCCCCCATAACAGTGACATCCACAGTGCCCCCATAACAGTGTCTCATTCACAGACCCCCCATAACAGTGACATCCACTGTGCCTCCATAACAGTGACCTCCACAGTGCCCCCATAACAGTGCCATCCACAGTGCTCCCATAACAGTGTCATCCACAGTGCTCCCATAACAGTGTCATCCACAGATAACAGTGCCATCCACAGTGCTCCCATAACAGTGTCATCCACAGATCCCCCATAACAGTGTCATCCACAGATCCTCCATAACATTGTCATCCACAGATCCCCCATAACAGTGTCATCCACAGATCCCCCATAACAGTGTCATTCACAGATCCCCCATAACAGTGACATCCACAGATCCCCCATAACAGTGTCTCATTCACAGACCCCCATAACAGTGACATCCACAGATCCCCCATAACAGTGTCTCATTCACAGACCCCCATAACAGTGTCTCATTCACAGACCCCCGCCATAACAGTGTCTCATTCACAGACCCCCATTAGTTCAAAAACCACCCAAAGCATCTTCTGGTTAAAAATATTATTTTTTCTTTCTTATTTTCCTCCTCAAAAACCTAGGTGCGTCATAACAGTGCCATCCACAGTGCTCCCATAACAGTGTCATCCACAGATCCCCATAACAGTGCCATCCACAGTGCTCCCATAACAGTGTCATCCACAGATCCCCCATAACAGTGACATCCACAGATCCCCCATAACAGTGTCTCATTCACAGACCCCCATAACAGTGACATCCACAGTCCCCCATAACAGTGACATCCACAGATCCCCCATAACAGTGTCTCATTCACAGACCCCCATAACAGTGTCATCCACAGATCCCCAATAACAGTGTCATCCACAGATCCCCCCATATCAGTGACATCCACAGATCCCCCATAACAGTGTCTCATTCACAGACCCCCATAACAGTGACATCCACAGTGCCCCCATAACAGTGTCTCATTCACAGACCCCCATAACAGTGACATCCACAGTGCCCCCATAACAGTGACCTCCACAGTGCCCCCATAACAGTGCCATCCACAGTGCTCCCATAACAGTGTCATCCACAGTGCTCCCATAACAGTGTCATCCACAGATAACAGTGCCATCCACAGTTCTTCCTTAACAGTGTCATCCACAGATCCCCCCCTAACAGTGTCATCCACAGATGCTCCATAACATTGTCATCCACAGATCCCCCATAACAGTGTCATCCACAGATCCCCCATAACAGTGTCATTCACAGATCCCCCATAACAGTGACATCCACAGATCCCCCATAACAGTGTCTCATTCACAGACCCCCCATAACAGTGACATCCACAGATCCCCCATAACAGTGTCTCATTCACAGACCCCCCATAACAGTGTCTCATTCACAGACCCCCCATAACAGTGTCTCATTCACAGACCCCCCATTTGTTCAAAAAACACCCAAAGCATCTTCTGGTTAAAAATATTATTTTTTCTTTCTTATTTTCCTCCTCAAAAACCTAGGTGCGTCATAACAGTGCCATCCACAGTGCTCCCATAACAGTGTCATCCACAGATCCCCCATAACAGTGCCATCCACAGTGCTCCCATAACAGTGTCATCCACAGATCCCCCCATAACAGTGTCATCCACAGATCCCCCATAACAGTGCCATCCACAGTGCTCCCATAACAGTGTCATCCACAGATCCCCCATAACAGTGTCATCCACAGATCCCCCATAACAGTGACTTCCACAGATCCCCCATAACAGTGTCTCATTCACAGGCCCAAAGCATCTTCTGGTTAAAAATATGTTTTTTTCTTTCTTATTTTCCTCCTCAAAAACCTAGGTGCGTCATATAGGGCGAAAAATACAATAATATTATTTTCTGTTAGATTCTATGCTGCTGGCTACGCAGACTCTGCCAGGTCCGCAATCGCACCGGTCGCTGTCGTTGTGCTGGTATAATTACATTAAGTATTTAGTAATGCTTTCACAAGTTGGGGGGAGGGGGGCGCACTTGGGCAGCTCAGCCTCTATTGGTCGTGGACCTTGTCCCAGCCCTGTCCAAGGGTCATTGAAAGGGGTTTAGGTGGAAACCCTTCTGTCCTATTTGGGGGGCCTGGTTTGATCCTTGCTATGGGGCCTTTACTTCTCTATGTATGCCACAGTCTCCATTCATAATCAAGTGCCTGCACGAATCACTGCCAGGCCCGAGCATGTGCAGTAAATTGCCCACTGTGGGCAGAGGCATAGTGATATGCAGTGCGCATTCGCTGATTACTGGTTACTTGAGCTCATATTATTGTCCTTGTATTGCAGAAGTACTTAGTTTTGGATCCCATCCTGCATCAAATAAATGTTTTTTTCGGCGCTCTCTTGATACCTGCTCTGCTGCCAAATACTGTATCCACTGCCTCTAATGATAAACTGCTTGCTGGGGCCTGTGGTACCACAAGATTTCAGGAACTACTTGTCACACTTATTGTTTGTAACCTCTTGTCAGGATATGTGCTGGGTGATGTCATGTTAAAATAGACTATATTTTTTATCAGCTAGCTGCATTTTTGAGGAGCCTGTTACCCTCCTCAGTAGCTTTACAGTCCTTCTTAATGCTGGTATATAATTATTTATTGTATTTTGGGAGGGTCTATTTTTATAGTTTAATAAATAAAGTGGGACGCCTCAGAGGCTGTAGGCACTTTTTTCCCTGGTTGACATGAAAAGTGTCTGTGCCTTCACAGAGGCAAGAGTAAAACTGCTATATCTATAACTTGTGCACCATTTGTAGTGATTTATTTATTTTCATGTCTAATCCACACTTTATTCCATATTGTGTAGGATTTTTTTTGTGGCACATGTGGTCTGCTGCCGCCATCCTCCATTGTATGCATTCATTGCTGGGGATTGCCATTTGCAGCGGATCACATGTGGAGGTTTCACTCCCCCGGTGACAAATACGCTACAGTATTTGAGGTACTGAGCATTACCTCCCGGTTAGGCCACTTTATTCAGTGATTTGTAGGTCACTTGCCCTGTCTCGTATCTTGGTGAGTTGTGGACAAACTCTTCCTTGTGATCTAAGGTTAATTCAAACTGAGCACTGGTGGTAAAAAAAATTCCAGCCACTGCTTTCAGATCTGAGGAAGACACATTTTTTTTTTTTAAATGGAAGGAAATGCCTGCCATAGAAGTGAATATCTATTAATTCCATACAGACTAGGGAATTGTGTGAATTAGCTAGTTCCTCTATGTCCGGTTGTGTCTTACGATGAGGCAGTGGGAATCCACCAGAATACAGTCTATTCCGGTCCAGGACTGATGGGCATATCAATAATGCAAATACTCTCTACTTTCTGGATAATGGACGCGACAGACATCATTTGTAAGAGAATGAAAAAGTTTCTAAGAAGTTCTGCTTCTTCCTCCGTAGGAAACATGATTATAGTAAAGTATAACTGTCAAAATATATATATTTTTTTAATTGGATTTTGGTGATTAATATCACCTTGTTGACCCTGTTTTAATTTCTGATTATTCAATAAATAACCCCTAAAAGCCACCTAAAAGTCCCCAGTATTGGCTATTTTTACCTGAGATTAAAATCAGGTTGCTATGATCCTTCCGTCTACCAGATGAGGACGGAGCAGGCTGCGTGCACTGGGAACTGATAGTGAGTCAACATTGTAAGGGAATGTATAAAAAGCCAGGTTCTTCCTGACAGGAGATAACAGTGCTGGGCTGTGTGTGTGAACTTCTCCACATGCCTGTGCTTGGCAGACACTCCCTTAGCAGTGCAGGACAATGTGGCTGCTCAGTGTATAAATGACAGCCTTATCTGATAAGAGGAGAGCTTGTAGAAGGACTACAGGCTTCGGCCAGACCTGGGAACTTCACTGCAAGACCCCCCTATACAGAGCTGGTCTTCACTAACTTCACTGCAAGACCCCCCTATACAGAGCTGGTCTTCACTAACTTCACTGCAGGCGTTCTATGGATTAGCCTCAGGGCTGAGGGCGGCCATTTTAACAGAATAGTGAAATTGCAGTTTTATGCAGACTGGTTGCTAAGGGCTGAATCTTATTAAATAAGGGGTAAGTAAGTCTAATAGTTATTGATTCAGGAATATTATCATATTAGTAAATACATATATGAAAACTGAAATTAGGGTCTAAATGTGACAGTTATCCTTTAAAGTTAAAGATAGTTTTTAATTATTAGTTGCATTTAACCTTATCTGGTTTGTACAGATTGGAAAAACACGTATATAAATATTTATCTCCTATACAATAAAAGCATTGTGTGAGTGCGCTGTGTCCGTGTGTGTGTACCCAGTTTTGAACTGGGTGTGCGTGGCGGGGCGACCAATCAACACGCGGCCGCACCACCCACACCGCTCACAAACCCCATCCGACCCCTCTGCCATGGCACTCACAGCCCAGCAACTTCCATTGGTCCGGCTCTCAGTGCTGGGACGGCTGCATAACGCTGACTTTCACACACAATGGGCTCCTGTCTTCCTCTCCGCTCCCTACCTCGGTCAGAGCTGCAGACTGTGGAGCAGAGATGCAGGTGCCCCGCTGCAGCAGCTCTGCTAGCCGGCAACAAGGGAAGGAAAGCCGGTGTCTTCCAGCTCCTTCATCCCTTCCAGCTGACACCCTGCTCCTCCCACATCGCTCCAACAACGTGCTGCACAGAAAATCACCCCTATTAGCAGCCCAGGAGCAGCACCTCCCTGGCACCCAGGCACCACCCTCTGAGATTTGATAGACAGCTGACGCAGCCAATTACCGCCTCCATAGAGCCCAGATGCTGTCTCAAACACCTATATAGGCGTAGCTATGGGGTTTCAATGACATAGACCTGGTCTATTCGCTAGAGAGGTGTGTAGGCAGTGCCGATGAGCCAATCAGAGGCCAGGAGAGGCGGGATGAAATTCAAGCGATGATGTAATCCAGAGCGTGGAGAGGTTGCTTAAAGGGAAGGTGTATCAGTGGGTGGGGGGTGATGCCAGGCAGACAGGGGGATTATTCTAAGAAAAATTAATGATATCCTATTTTCATGTCATCTTAGCCCCCAGAGGGAGCTGTTTCATTGATAAAGCTCTGTACGCAGACATCCATGAAACAGTTCCCTTTGAAGGCTAAGATGACATGAAAATTGAATATGTAGTGTACGGGAGTTGTAATACCCGTCACTGCAGAAGGGTCACTTGTATGCTGTCGTTCCTCTCATTCATGGGGAGGCTGGTATAAGTCCTATTCTTGAAATGCAATGCAATGTAATGGTATTTAATTCCCTGTTACTGTGAAATGTGCCATGTGCAGGCCTGCTAGGGATTTCATTCCAGCTCTAGTCACTAGAGGGAGCTAGGGAGCCCTAGTCTATATAAGGCCCAGTCAGGGCAGGCTAGAGGTAGTGCAGACCCTGGAGTCTGTGAAGGCCACATGTCACAGGCCTAGGCAGATCAGCAGGAGCTAAGCTGAGGCAATCCCTAGAGCAAGAGGTACTGTAATGTCAGAGGAGGTACACTGCAAACTGGAGATTCAAGGATATAAGCCAGAAGTAGGGCATTGGGGCCTTGAAGAATAATTGCCAGTCAGGACAAGCCAGGAAGAAAGTAAGGTTCACCTGCAATTCAAAAGTCCTGTTATTTAACCCTCTGTTTACCTTGCTGGATGTAAGCCTGCTGTAACTGAGACTGTACAAAAGCCTATTGTCTGCAACCAGAACTGTTTTAAGAGAGTGCCTTCTGTATTACCACTGTTTCAGTAAAGTTGGAATTCTGTTTCAAGCTACAAGTCTACACCTCTATTATTCCTACTATAAATACGGTGTGCCACCGTTTACTGGCACTGGCGTCACGAAACATCAGGGACTTAGCCATAGGCACGTTAAACTACAACACCCAGGGCACCTCACATTGCACCTGGCTGTGTCCCTTCAGAACCCAGAGAGTGCCCCAGAGGAACAGCGTGCCGGCCTCTCCATCACTGGCATTCCCCAGGTTAGTCTCACACATTGCTCTGACTTGGGGGTGCTACAAATATCATAAATTTTTCTCTGAATATATGATCTTGACCATGTTCCATTTCATTTTAGAGGAAAGGACGGCTGATACCTCGCCATGTGATGACTGGTCGGCATGCTGGTGTGGGCGGCACGCTGGTATGGGCAGTGCGGGCTGCGTGTGGAGAGCTGTGTTTCCTGGAACTTGTTTCCTACTTTCAGTAGTTTTTCTTTTCAGTACACTATAATGGCAATAAAAAACTCCTCTGCAATACCATCATATATAGATTAATATCTTTTTAATTATACTCACAAAAAGAGCAATAAAATCAGCATAAAACACAATTTTCCTCTCGATTTGCCTCACCCGGGTTTCACTCGAGGAGCTTCGTCAGGGGTGTTTTTGCACCAGAGGAGTTTTTTATTGCCATTATAGTTTACTGAAAAGAAAAACTGCTGAAAGGAGGAAACAAGTTCCATCAGAGGAGGGAGTGTGTTATATGTCCCAACTTTCTCTGTGTCTAGTAAGTATATAGGAGTGGTGGAGGTACGTGGTTCATGAGGGTACTTCACTACGGTATATGCTCTCTGACATTTCACAGGATCTCCACATGCAAGGAGCCTGGGTCTCTTGGAAGACTCGATTAAGTGCCACATTGACATAGCGTGGGAAACAAGAGAGGAAGGGACGGGCGGTCTCAATACCTTTGCGTTTTGAACTGTTAAATGTGAATTGATCCCAACACTTATAGAGACTCATCCGAAAACACTGGTGACTGTTGTTTTTAAAGATTGCTGTAGAGGCCACTGTTAAGGGGATGGGGTGTTGTGGAAATCACTGTTAAGGAGATGGGGTACTGTGGAAGTCATTAATAAAGGGTGCTGTGGAGGTCTCTGTTAAGGTGGCAGGGAACGGTGGAGGTCACAGTTAAGGGGATAGTCCACTATGGAGGTCAGTGTTAAGGTACAGATGAGTAGAGGTCACTGTTAAGGGGGCAGGGTGTTGTGGAGGTCACATTTTAAGGGGGCAGAGTGTTGTGGAGGTCACTGTTAAGGAGGCGGGTTATTGTGGAAATTACTGTTAACAGAGACAGGGTACTGTGGAGGTCACTAACAAAGGGGTGGCCGCTGTGGAGGTCACTGTTAAAGCGGAGGGCGCTGTGGATGTTGCTGTTAAGGGGCAGGCTGCTGTGGAGGTCACTGTTAAAGGGGAGGGGAACTGTAGATGTCACTGTTATAGTGGATACTGTCGATATCTTTTAAAGACACACACACACACACAATAAATGAAATAGATGAAATATACCCATGCAAAGCTGGGTCCTTCTGCTAGTATATTTATATAATTCTCTGCTGTGGTGAAGCTCCAATCTCCCATGTCCTTACACGGTATGGCCAAAACCAGAAGTGCTTGCTTTTGAATTTTGAATCATTCTCTGCCTTTGTAAATCAATTATGCTTCAGATAAACATTATGGACTGATGAATGAAACTGAATTCTGATGCAGAATTCATTAATTGTACAGGCCAAAGAAAGCAAAGCACCCTCACATCATCACACAAACACCATTATGCTCGACTATTGGTAAATTTTTTTGATGTGATGCATTTTTTTACTGTACATGTCTAAGGCTACTTTCACACTTGCGGTGTGAGAATCCGGCAGGTAGTTCCATCGCTGGAACTACCCGCCAGATCCATCATACCGCATGACAACTGAAAGCATTTGGAGACAGATCTGGATGCAGATCCGTCTCACAAATGCATTGCAAGTGCGGATCCATCTCTCCGTCTTTGTAATGCCGGATCTGGCACTAATACAAGTCAATGGGAGTTAATGCCGATCCGGCATTCCGTCATGTGTTCCATAATTTTAGACGGAAATAATACCGCAGCATGCAGTATTTTCCCCGTCTAAAAAACGTTTACATACTGAACTGAAGACATCCTAATGCATACTGAATAGATTTCTCTCCATTCAGAATGCACGGGGATAATGCTGATCAGTTTTTTTCCGGCAAAGAGCCCCGGCGACGAAACTCTATGCCGGAAAAGAAAAACGCTAGTGTGAAACTAGCCAAATGTGAGCCTTTGGGGTTATTTACGCGTGCTGGCTGTGTGCTTCTGTTACAGAAAGTCAGAAAAAATGAAGCTGCATGCATTTAATGGTATAAAGCAACTTTTTATTTTTTTATGCAACGTTATGTTTAAAAACATCAATTGAAATGTGAATGACATCTACAAAGCAAAATTTATGTGCAAATACCTTCTTAAGGAGCAGCTACATTTTCATATGGACGATATGTTCCTCTAATAAATGTAAAGGTACAATATGTATTAAGGTACTATCATAGGGGACTTCTGAATATGGCAAATACTTTACAAAGCACTGTATGAATATGTATATTTAGTATTCCTATCCTTTCTAATCTTAAACCTCCATTTATTCAGCCATAAAATAATATTTCAGTGCTTTAGGGCCATAATTTAAAGGGGTTGTCAGAGAACCAGGAAAATTTCCAGGCCACATGGAGAGGGTATAATAGGAAATGTAAACCACTTACCTTTTTTAAGTGTCCCAGTTCCAGCACTACAGCTCCCATCCCTTCTCTTCCAATTGGAAGTGTGACATGCTGTCTATCTGCATGTGACCGGTGCAGGGAAGGGGAGGAGACAGGAGCCATGACACTGGAACCAGGATAGTATAAGGTGAGCTTTTTTTCCTATTACACCCTTCCCACGTGGCCTGGAAATTTTGCTGTGTCTTGGACAACCACCTTAAACACTGACCTTAAACTTTCCTACAGAACCATTTGAAGACGCTCTGAAGAACCAGCCCATGTTACATAAGGATGCTTCAGTAGACTGCTCCAGTCCATTGTTATCCAGAGCTGCCATTTTAACTATTAATGAACTGAAATCAGAAATCTGGTATGTTGGGGAAATGTGCAGAAAAGAAGCAGAGAAACTACTTAAGAAGGATGGTGATTTCCTTGTCAGAAAAAGCATCAATAATCCTGGTTCTTATGTGCTAACTGGCATGCATAATGGTCAAGCCAAACATCTTCTTCTGGTAGATCCTGAAGGCACAGTAAGTACTTTCTATATTACATTGGAAATAACCTAGCATGTTTAACTGTACCTGTTTGATTGCTTTGTTAAATGCATACTTTTTAATCAAGCCAATCATAGCGCTCGGCTCGCAGCCAGGGAGAGGAAAACCACTCTCCAGGCAAAAGACAAGTCCCCGCCTCATACAAAGAATCGCCACATATGAAAACTAATGGGGACCGGAGCGGATGAATCGGGGGATATTTTGAAAAAAAAACTGTTGCCTGGACCGCAGCAGGGGCCACCCAGAAAGGTAGTGTAAGTGTTTCACTACCTCAATCCGAAGTGAAAGGTCCTCTTTAAGGTTTTGAGGTCCTATTTCTTGCTCCTGTGTTCTGGTGCATTGTTCTCCCAGTAGCATGAATGTTAAAAACCCCTGCAGCCTATTCAACTGCTCATAGGCTTTACCACGTTGAACTACCATGGATATCAGCAGCCCCTACTTCATAGATCAGAAGCAGCTAAGTACTAAAAAACTGCCCTAATAAAAAGGCAACTTGAAGAATAGGGCCTAGAGTTCTTCTGTAGCAAAAGAATGGAACTGTGGTCTATTACCGGTGGAAGAGAGGGGTTCAAATACAAGCATATATAGTAGTACTACGTGACTGGGCTTCTATGGAATGCTATCTAAACCTGATATATTCAGATACGTCTCTGGAAACAGTATATTTCACAGTATTTCTAGTGCTAACTACGGGAATAGGCTCTGTGTATTCACCTGTGGTTAAAGAGATACAGTGGTTCAGTATATTTAAAGGGCATCTGTCAGCAGATTTGTACCTATGAAACTGGCTAACCTGTTACATGTGCACTTGGCAGCTTAAGGCATCTGTGCTGGTCCCAGGTTCATATGTGCCCGCATTGCTAAAAAAAAATGTTTTAATGAAAATATTATTACGCCTGGTCCTGTCAATCAAAGTGCAGAGGGTGCAGCAATTGCAGAGAGAGCTGAGCTTCAAGATGTATTGGCAACAATCCTGTTGCTCATAGAGGCTCTATGGCATATATGAAAACAGAATTTTTCATAGCAATGCGGGCACATATGAATATGGGACCAACACAGATGCCTTCAGCTGCCAAGCGCACATGTAACAGGTCAGCCAGTTTCATAGGTACAAATCTGATGACAGATAGAATTTAAAGTGTATCTGGAACATTAAATGTTATGGACATCTTTTTAATATAAATCTTTGTTTTCATTTATAAAAATCTTAAGACATTTAACTATATCAGTACAAACAAGCTCCCTTGTTATACTCCCCTCCAATTATTGCAGGCGGAATTTTTTTTAAAAAGTTGCACATAAGTCCAGTACATCTCCCCCTGGTTCCAATTCCAATACTCTAGTAGTTCAGTGATATACCGTAAGTCTTGTCTACCAACAAAGACCTTGTATGGAGCTGCCTGGCTGCTTCTTAGTGCAGCCAGGGCTCTGTGCTGTATGCGCAGGCAGACTCTGTCTTCCCTTCTTTCCCTGCACTGGTAAAGTAGTCCATTTTTCTGCTATAAAGAGTGCTCTGTAGTCAGCACTAACAGAAGGAGAGAGAGGAATCTGCATATGGAGATAGAACGTACGACAAGAATAACCTCTTGTATCGGCCGCCACTAGCTGCCATCCATTTTTCCTCAGTCCTCTGGATTCCCTCTCCAGCTGCTGTCTTCAGTCCTCTTGATCCCCTCTCCAGATGCTGTCTTCAGTCCTTCGGATCCCCTCTTCAGCTGCTGTCTCCAGTCCTCTGGGCCCCCTCTTCAGCTGCTGTCTCCAGTCCTCTGGGCCCCCTCTTCAGCTGCTGTCTCCAGTCCTCTGGGCCCCCTCTTCAGCTGCTGTCTCCAGTCCTCTGGGCCCCCTCTCCAGCTGCTGTCTTCAGTCCTCTGGGCCCCCTCTCCAGATGCTGTCTTCAGTCCTTCGGATCCCCTCTTCAGCTGCTGTCTCCAGTCCTCTGGGCCCCCTCTTCAGCTGCTGTCTCCAGTCCTCTGGGCCCCCTCTTCAGCTGCTGTCTCCAGTCCTCTGGGCCCCCTCTTCAGCTGCTGTCTCCAGTCCTCTGGGCCCCCTCTCCAGCTGCTGTCTTCAGTCCTCTGGGCCCCCTCTCCAGATGCTGTCTTCAGTCCTCTGGAACCCCTCTCCAGATGCTGTCTTCAGTCCTTCGGATCCCCTCTTCAGCAGCTGTCTCCAGTCCTCTGGGCTCTTCTCCCCAGCTGCTGCATCCAGTCTTCTGGCCTTCTCTCCCCAGGTCACATGCAGTTTGGGGACACATCACCACTGAGGCTAGTCAAATGACCCCCTCCACCTCCAAGTTTATAGGGCTGAGACTGGAAGATCATACAATGGAGAGATGACGAGCAGGTGAGTATGTTTTTTTTCAACAGATACGCTGTTAGAGAATGTTACGAAAGTCTAAAAACTGGACAACCCCTTTAAGATTAATATATAAAATGCTGGTCTTAGTAAATGTCCTCCATAGTGTATCTGCTCCTGTTAAATGTATCACTGCATGTAATACTAAAATAAAACTCCTGTATCAAGCTTAAAGGGGTTGTCTCACTTCAGCAAATGACATTTATCATGTAGAGAAAGTTAAAAGAAGACACTTACTAATGTATTGTGATTGTCAATTTTGCCTCATTTGCTGGTGTGATTTATTTTTCCATCTCATTATACACTGCTCTTTTCTAGGGGTTACGGCATCTGCTGCAACCAACAACGGTTGGAGTGCTTGCACACTATAGAAAAAAGCGCCAGCCTCTGTGGTGGCCAGGACTGTGGGAGCGCACATAGACACGCATGCGCAGGGGCTCCTGTCCCAGCTACCTCGTATCTGCGCTGCAGTGGTGGCCGTAACCAGTAACGCAACTCTAATAGAAGCAGACCACACAGCTGCTATGGGGCCTGTGGTGGAGGGGGTACTGGCCGTGGATTAATGGCCTTGCCCCTTCTGGCTCCTTGCTCCCTGTGCTTAGGACCCCCTCCTTATCCAGACTGTCAGTCAGGGGAGCACCAAGAAATTTTGCCTAGGGGGGTCCGAGGTTAAAATAAACTGTGGTACGCTTAGCACGCCGCTCAACATTTTTGGTGGCCCCGCCCATTGTTAAATGCTCTGTCCTACATATAATAGGCCACTCCCAACATACACAGTACAGCTGAAATTATATAATTGAGGATGAAGGTAAGAGTTTCACCCTCGTCCTTCGTTGACACACTGTACTCAGTACTCATGGCCAGGACATAAAGCTCCTGTACTCAAACTCTACTGCCATCATAGTGCTCCTCTCCCCTTCCCCTAAGTTCCCCCCATAATGTGCCAATATAAAATACCCCATTTTAGTGCCCCCAGCACATGCCTCCATTGTGCTCCTCTTCCCCTTCCCCATAGTGTCCCCAATAATATGCCAGTAAAAAAATGCCCTTTCTTAGTGCCTCCAACAGATGCCCCTATAGTGCTCTTCTCCCGCGTAATGTGCCAGTAAAAAATTTCCCTTCATAGTGCCCCCAGCAGATGCCCCTGTAGTGCCCCCCATAATGTGCCAGTAAAAAATCCCCCTTTTTAGAGCCACCAGATGCCACCATAATGTGCCAGTAAAAAATCCTTCTTTTAGTGCCATCAGATTCCCCCATAGTTCTCCTCTCCCCCATAGAGACCCTATAATGGCCAGTAAAAAATGCCCCTTCTTAATGCCACCAGATGTCCCCAAAGTGCTCCTCTCCCTCATAAAGTGTCAGTAAAAATGCACCTTTGGTGCCACCAGATACAACCATAGTATCCTCATAATGTGCCAGTAAAAAAAATGCCCCTTTAGTGCCACCAGATGCCTCCATAGTGCTCCTCTTCAGCATAATGCCCCCCACAATGTGCCAGTAAAAAAAATGCCCCTTTAGTGCCACCAGAGGACCCCATAGTGCTCCTCTACCCCATAGTGCCCCCTATAATGTGGCAGTAAAAAAATGCCTCTTTAGAGCCACCAGATGCCCCCATAATGTGCCAGTAAGAAATGCCCCTTTAGTGCTGTCTATAAAAAAAACAAAAAAAACACTAATGCTTAACTCTATGCAGATGTCGGCCATGCGATGTAAGCCTCTTCCGGCCTGTGTCCCGTGCTGTATGCTGCCCGGCTCAGGTGGCGCAATGATAATGATGTCATCGCGCCGCCTGAGCCGGCCTCTGATAGGCTGCAGGCACTAGTGACTGCAGCCTATCACAAGAACGGGGAAGGAAGATGATACTCCTTCCCCTGCCCTGCCGCAGCAAAGCCATCTGTATTGCCGTCCTGAAGCGCTCACCTGGCCAACGCCGCCACTTAGATCCAGGGCCGCATTTCCTGTGGCAATCGGCGGTGCGGCCCTGAGTAATAAAAAATTAATGAATGGTTCTAGGGGGGTCCACACCCATTGGACACCCTGTGTTCTGCTGTAAGTCATTTGTCAAGCCTGATAACAAAAGTTCCTGAGGACTGTTGTCTGCCATGGGTATAGCACACTATATAATATGCAGCAGGCACCGTCTCTGGATGGGTATAGCACACTATATAATATGCAGCAGAAGGCGCAGTCTGTGGATGGGTATGGCACACTATATAATACATAGCAGAAGGCAGAGTCTCTGGGCGGGTATAGCACACAATATAATATGCAGCAGGCACCGTCTGTGGATGGGTATGGCACACTATATAATACACAGCAAAAGGCACAGTCTCTGGATGGGTATGGCACACTATATAATATGCAGCAGAAGGCACAGTCTGTGGATTGGTATAGCACACTTTATAATATGCAGCAGGAGGCAGAGTCTCTGGATGGGTATGGCACACTATATAATACGCAGCAGAAGGCACAGTCTGTGGATGGGTATAGCACACTTTATAATATAGAGCAGAAAGCGCAGTCTCTGGATGGGTATAGCACACTATATAATATGCAGCAGAAGGCACAGTCTGTGGATGGGTATAGCACACTATATAATATGCAGCAGAAGGCACAGTCTGTGGATGGGTATAGCACACTTTATAATATGCAGCAGGAGGCAGAGTCTCTGGATGGGTATGGCACACTTTATAATATGCAGCAGAGGGCAGAGTCTCTGGATAGGTATAGAACACTATATAATATGCAGCAGAAGGTGCAATCTCTGGATGTGTATGGCACACTATATAATACACGGCAGAAGGCAGAGTCTCTGGATTGGTATAGCACACTATATAATATGCAGCAGGCACAGTCTCTGGATGGGTATAGCACACTATATAATACACAGCAGAAGTAAGAAGTCTCTGGATGGGTATAGCACACTATATAATACACAGCAGGAGGCAGAGTCTCTGGGCGGGTATAAAACGCTATAAAATACGCAGCAGGAACAGTCTCTGGATGGGTATAGCACACTATATAATACAAAGCAGAAGGCAGAGTCTCTGGGTGGGTATAGCACGCTATATAATCTGCAGCAGACAGCACAGCCTCTGGATGGGTATAGCACACTATATAATATGCAGGAGAAGGTGCAGTCTGTGGATGGGTATGGCACACTATATAATATGGAGCAGAAGGCAGTGTGTCTGGATGGGTATGACACACTATATAATACACAGCAAAAGGCACAATCTCTGGATGGGTATAGCACACTATATAATATACATCAGAAGGCAGAGTCTCTGGATGGGTATAGCAGTGTTTCCCAACCAGTGTGCCTCCAGATGTTGCAAAACTACAACTCCCAGCATGCCCGCACAGCCAAAGGCTGTCCGGGCATGCTGGGAGTTGTAGTTTTGCAACAGCTGGAGGCACACTGGTTGGGAAACACTGGGGTATAGCACGCTATATAATATGCAGCAGAAGGCAGAGTCTCTGGATGGGTATACCACACTATATAATACGCAGCAGAAGGTACAGTCTCTGGATGGGTATAGCACACTATAGTCTCGATGGTGTAAGGGATCACTTGACTTTGGGAGAAAGTCTCACTATTATCTTCGCTAGACACCACGCTTTAAGTTCCAAACAGTGCATTTATTGTGGCACACCAGCAAAACAGTACATCAAAATAATATACACTTGCTCGTCCAGGCTCTAACTAATACATAACGTATCCCTCACTCACCTAGTGGGCACAGTTCACACTCTGTAAACCGATGTAGCTTTCCCAGCCCAAATGTCCACCAGCCTCCTGGCTGTTCAGAGCACCATTCACACGCGGTCTCGGTTCCAATTTTGTACACATGGCCTAAGAATGATCTTCATTATAGCCTGATCCATGTGCTGCATCCATACATTGTTCAGTCTTTTTCCACAAACTGGATACATTATTACTTATCTCAATTTTGTCGGCTAGAAGGCCCTCTTTCATTTTTAATGAGGGATTAGAAATCCTTTTAGCTGTGTCTTGCATCTCCATTTGTAACACATCAGCGACCTCTAGCGGTGGTTCAGTCTTTTAATAGCTTACAGCAGGCAGATGATATTTACCTCAGAAAACAAGGCTGAATGCAGTTCCTAGCCTGTATGAAACTGCAATTGCTAGAAGCTTCTGCGATCCTAGTGAATGCAGTACTGAGCAGTATAAGATATTACCCTCCACTGCAGCAAGCAAAAGACTAATGATGATGGATTATTACTTGGAGGAGGAGAATATTCTTTCCTTAGAAAGAGAAGGAGAGTACTAAGGCAATTCTTTTACTGTGGCGTTTCAAAATGTCAGCTTTATACAATCACGCATCTGTGAGAGAGCATCCTCTATGCGCACTGAGGTGACTTGTTGAATCAGACATTCTCAATTTACAGTTTACGCATCAGACACCCAGGAGTTAATCAAGTAGCTTTTTAATCTGGAGATTGTATTACAAGATGTTGCAGGGAATCCAGATGGTAAAATAACTATGCCAACAATAAACTCCCAGCTAAGAAGATGGAGATTCTCTGCAAAAAAGTAGAGCACACACTAACAGCAATGCATGACTGGGAAAACAGGGAGTGGCTAGGCTGAACTAATTAGAAGCTGAAAGAGATGGGGGGGGGGGGAGGGAGAGTAGCATACCAATACACAATGCAAGATACTGAAACAGAACAGCCCCCATACAGTAATTTCCCCCACATTGCCCCCATACAGTAATTTCCCCCACACAGTAGTTTCCCCCACACTGCCCCATATAGTAATTTGTCCCACATAGTATTTTCCCCCACACTGCCCCATTACAGCAATTTCCCCCACATTGCTCCCATGCAGTAAATTCCCCCACATTGCCCCTATATAGTAATTTCCCCCACACTGCCCCCCACAGTAATTTCCCCCACACTGACCCCATATAATAATTTTCCCCCACACTGCCCCATACAGTAGTTTCCCACCCATTGCCACCATATAGTAATTTTCCCCACATTGCCCCAATACAGTAATTTCCCCCACACTGCCCCCCCACAGTAATTTTTTACACAAGTAGTTTCCCCCACATTGCCCAATATAGTAATTGCCCCTACATAGTAATCCATCCCATAATAATTTGCCCCCACATAGTAATCCCTTCCATAATAATTTGCCCCCACATAGTAATTTGCCCCCATACTGCAATTTCCCCTGATGTACTGTCACCCCCATGTACCCCAAAGTTGGCACATAAAATAAAATAGCTAAATACTCACCTATGTCCAGGCGCGTGATGGCAGGCGCGCACACACTTCACTGTGCTGCATCCCGGCGCTGTGCAGCGTCATCACGCACACCTGCGCCGGAATTTTACTGCTGCATAGGCCTGCCCCCATACAGTAATTTCCCCCACTTTGCTCCCATAAAGTAGTTTTCCCCACACTGCCTCCATACAGTAATTTCTCCCACACTGCCACCCACACAGTAGTTTCCCCCACACTGCCCTCCACACAGTTGTTTCCCCCACACAGAAGTTTTCCACACACTGTCTCCATACAGTAATTTACCTCACACTGCCCCCCACACAGTATTTTCCCCCACACTGCCCCCCCCACACAGTAGTTTCCCTCACACTGCCCCCCCACACAGTAGTTTCCCTCACACTGCCCCCACACAGTAGTTTTCCCCACACTGCCTCCATACAGTAGTTTCCCCCACACTGCCCCCACACAGTAATTTCCCCCACACAGTAATTTCCCCCACATAGTAATTTGACCCACACTGCCCCCATATAGTAATTTGCCCCACACAGTAATTTCCCCACACTGCCCTCATACAGTAATTTCCCCACATTGCCCCCATACAGTAATTTATCCCACACAGTAGTTTCCTCCACACTGCCCCCATAGAGTAATTTCCCGCACACAGTAATTTCCCCCACACTGCCCCCATACAGCAATTTCACCCACATTCCCCCCAAACAGTAATTTCCCCCACATTACACCCATACAGTAATTTCCCCCACATTACCCCACACAGTAATTTACCCCACATAGTAATTTCTCAGACACTGTCCCACACAGTAATTTCCCCCACTCAGCCCCCACACAGTAGTTTCCCCACACTGCCTCTATACAGTAATTTCCCCCACACTGCCACCCACACAGTAGTTTCCCCCACACTGCCCTCCACACAGTAGTTTCCCCCACACTGCCCTCCACACAGTAGTTTCCCTCACACAGTAGTTTTCCCCACACTTCCCCCACACAGTTTTGTCCCCAACATAGTAATTTGACCCACACTGCCCCATCTAGTAATTTGACCCACACAGTAATATCCCCCACACTGCCCCCATACAGTAATTTCCCTCATATTGCCCCCATACAGTAATTTCCCCCACACAGTAGTTTCCCCCACACGGCCCCCATATAGTAATTTCCCCCACACAGTAATTTCCCCCACACTGCTGCCATACAGTAATTTCTGCCACATTGCCCCCATACAGTAATTTCCCCCACATCCCCCCCAAACAGTAATTTCCCCCACATTACCCCCATACAGTAGTTTTCCCTACGCTGCCCGCATTCAGTAATTTCTCTCACACTGCCCCCGCACAGTAATTTCCCCCCCACATAGTAATTTCCACCACACACAGTAGTTTCCCCCACACTGCCCCCATGCAGTAATTTCTCCCACACTGCCCCCATACAGTAGTTTTCCGCACACTGCCTCCATACAGTAATTTCCCCCACAATAATATCTCCCACACTGCCCCACACAGTAATTTCCCCCACTCAGCTCCAACACAGTAGTTTCCCCATACAGTAGTTTTCCCCACACTGCCTCCATACAGTAATTTCCCCCACACTGCCCCTCACACAGTAGTTTCCCCCACATTGCCCCGCACACAGTAGTTTTCCCCACACTGCCTCCATACAGTAATTTTCCTCACACTGTCCCCCACACCCTAGTTTCCTGCACAATGCCCCACACACTGTAGTTTCCCTCACACTGCCCCCACAAAGTAGTTTTCCCCACACTGCCCCTCACACAGTAGTTTCCCCCACATTGCCCCCCACACAGTCGTTTCCCCCACACAGTAGTTTTCCCCACACTGCCTCCATACAGTAATTTTCCTCATTCTGCCCCCTACACCCTAGTTTCCCGCACAATGCCCCACACACTGTATTTTCCCTCACACTGCCCCCACAAAGTAGTTTTCCCCACACTGCCTGCATACAGTAATTTCCCCCACACTGCCCCACACTCAGTAATTTCCTCCAAATAGTAACTTGCCCCACGCTGCCCCCATGTAGTAATTTGCCCCACACAGTAATTTCCCCCACACTGCCCCACACTCGGTAATTTCCTCCAAATAGTAATTTGCCCCATGTTGCCCCCATATAGTAATTTGCCCCACACAGTAATTTCCCCCACACTGCCCCCATACAATAATTTACCCCACAGTGCCCCCATACAGTAATTTCCCCCACACAGTAGTTTCCCCCACATGGCCCCCATATAGTAATTTGCCCCACACAGTAATTTCCCACACACAGTAATTTCCCCCTCACTGCCCCCATACAGTAATTTCCCCCACATTGCCCCCCACAGTAATTTTCCCCACACAGTAGTTTCTCTCACATCGCCTCATATAGTAATTTCCCCCCACATGGTAATCCCTCCCATAGTAATTTGCCCCCACATAGTAACCCCTCCCATAAAAATTTGCCCCCACATAGTAATTTGCCCCCATACTGCAATTTCCCCCGTTGTACTGTCCCCCCCCCCATGTCCCCCAATGTTGGCACAAAAAATAAAAAAGTAAAAAATAAAAGCTAAATACTCACCTATGTCCAGGCGTGCGTCGGGATTTTACTACCGCATAGGCCTCAGGCCTACTACGCTTGAAGCCTATGTCGGTGATCGGTGGCGTGGCAGAGAACTATGTGCTCCCGTGCTCCGCTGCAGTATGTGGGCTTATTGATGGAAGCGCTCATTGCTTCTGGCACCTCCCTGAGAGCCGCCACCCGGGGAGGACCGCCTCCCACAGGCACACCACTGTATAGCACACTATATAATATGCAGCAGAAGGCACATTCTCTGGATGTGTATGGCACACTATATAATATGCAGCAGAAGGCACAGTCTCTGGATGGGTACAACACACTATATAAAACACAGCAGAAGGCACAGTCTCTGGATGGGTACAGCACACTATATAATACACAACAGAAGGCAGAGTCTCTGGGCGGGCATAGCACATTATATAATATAGAGCAGAAGGCACAGTCTCTGGATGGGTATGGCACACTATATAATACACAGCAGAAGGCACAGTCTCTGGGAGGGTATAGCACACTATATACACAGCAGAAGGCAGAGTCTCTGAAAGGGTATGGCACACTATATAATATGCATCAGAAGGCAGAGTCTCTGGGCGGGTATGCACGCTATATAATACACAGCAGAAAGCAGAGTCTCTGGATGGGTATGGCACACTATATAATATGCAGCAGAAGGCAAAGTCTCTGGATGGGTATAGCACACTATATAATACACAGCAGAAGGCAGAATCTCTGGGTGGGTATGGCACACTATATAATACACAGCAGAAGGCAGAGTCTCTGGATGGGTACAGCACACTACTGTTTTTTTGATGCCATGTCCCATTTGAAGCAGCCCTTATCCTGATGCACCCCTGGAGTAGAAACTCCAAAAATTGACTCCATTTTAGAAACTACACCCCTTAAGGTATTCAAAACTGATTTTACAAACTTTGTTAACCCTTTAGGTGTTCCACAAGAATTAATGGAAATTGGAGATTAAATTTCTGAATTTCGTTTTTTTGGCAGATTTTCCATTTTAATCTTTTTTTTTCCGCTAACAAAGCAAGGGTTAACTGCCAAACAACACTCTATATTTATTGCCCTGATTCTGTAGTTTACAGAAACACCCTATATGTGGTCGTAAACTGCTGTACGGGCACACGGCAGGGTGCAGAAGGAAAAGGAACGCCAAATGGTTTTTGGAGGGCAGATTTCATTGGGATAATTTTAACTTGCCATGTCACATTTGAAGACCCCCTGATGCACCCACAGAATAGAAACTGTAAAAATATGACCCCACTTTGCAAACTACGGGATAAGCTGGCAGTTTTTTGGTTGCTCTATATTACACTTTTTGTGAGGCAAGGTAACAAAAAATAGCTGTTTTGTCCGTTTTTATTTTTTGTTATTTACGTTCATCTGACAGGTTAGATCATGTGCTATTTTTATAGAGCCGGTTGTTACAGACGCGACAATACAAAATATGAGTTGTTTGTTTCAGTTTTAAATAATAAAGCATTTTTGAAAAAAAAAGATTTTTTAGTGTCTCCATATTCTGAAAGCCATAGTTTTTTTTATTTTTTTTGGGCGACTGTCTTATGTAGGGGCTTATTTTTTTTCAGTATGAGATGACTGATTGGTACTATTTTATGGTGTATATGACTTTTTGATCGCTTAATATTACACTTTTTGTGATGTAAGGTGACACCATTTTATTATTATTTTTTTATGGTGTTCACCAGATGGGTTAGGTTATGTGATATTTTTATAGAGCAGGTCATTACGGACGTGGAAATACATAATATGTATACATTTATTTATTTAAAGAGGACCTTTCACCGATTTAAAAACTAAAAACTAACTATACCTGTGGGCAGAGCGGCGCCCAGGGGTCCCCCTGCACTTACTTGTATGCCTGGGCGCCGCTCCGTTCGCCCGGTATAGGCTCCGGTGTCCGAGCTCCCTCTGTTGTATGGGGCGGGGACTTTGTATCAGGCGTGTCCCTTGCTGCAGAGCTGGCCAATCACAGCGCACAGCTCATAGCCAGGCTATGAGCTGTGCGCTGTGATTGGCCAGCTCAGCAGCAAGAGGCACGCCTCGCACAAAGTGCCCGCCCCATACAACCAAGGAGCTTGGACACCGGAGCCTACTGAGCGACAGGCGGCGCCAGGCATGCAAGTGGCAGAGACCCTGGCGCCGCTCTGCCGCATAGTATAGGTAGATTTTAATGTTCAAAGAGGTGAAAGGTCCTCTTTAAGTTTAACACAATAACAGCATTTTTTAAACAAAAAAAATCATGTTTCAGTGTCTCCATATTCTGAGAGCCAAGTTATTTATTTTTTGGGAAATTGCCTTAGGTAGGGGCTCATATTTTGCAGGATTGGTGTGATTTTGGGGTGCTTATGACTTTTTGATCGCTTGGAATTACACTTTTTGTAATGTAAGGTGACAAAAAAATGCTGAGGCTGGATCTCCTGGGCACCCGTAGAAGGCAGGTCCTGATGCCGTGCAAGACATTGGGCAGCCTCTGCATGGCATCAGGCTGCCATGTCACTCATCGGGTCCCCGCCACAGCAGTGCGGGGACCTGATGCGCTCCTTTACATGCTGAAAACCACTTCTATGTCGAGGTCAGCACCGACTAGCAGGGGTCGTATGCAGTGGAATGGCGGAATGCGTTCTGGTACAGCATCCCCCACCGTATATGCACGGCATTTTGTGTTAAGGGGTTAAAGGGTTCATCAACCTTCAGCATTCTAGGTTTTGTGAAACTACGTCCCCATGTATGTAGACCTGCTCCGCTGTTCTTGGAAATACCATAGAAGTGAAAGGAGCATTCTGGGAATTGTATTTTCACAACAGCTGAAGTGCCGGAGGTTGCTGATACTTTTTGTATTATAATATTCTGCAGGAGCTGAGGTGTATATAATAGAACACATACAGTATAAAAGTCAGTACAGTCAATAGTCAAACTAGAAATAGTAGAGTTAATATGTGTGTGAACATCATGAAGGATTCCGATACAGCAAATGTAAAGCTACATTCACATAAAAAAAAAAGCGCTGTTAAAAAGGCAAAATGGTCAGTTTTCAACAGTCATTTTTTCACTGATGCCTTTCTGAGAAATGAATGTTAGAAATTATCCCCTTTAATTTTATGGGGGTCTCGCCATGAAAACAGACAAAATAGAACATGTTCTATTTTTTTATGTCCGTTATTCACTGGCTGTCAAATAAGCAGCTGTATGTATAACCCCTTAGACTGCCATTGTTTGTCTTGTTTTCACTGTCCTGTAAATGTAGCCTAAGCATGAGCATCTGGGTTGCCATAGTGATCTCAGCTGAAAAAGCTGGTGTCACGTGAGGGCACCCACAAGAGAAAGAGTATCTAGGTTTCTATGGTGAGTGAGGAAGTTACAGAGGTTGATAAAGGACAAAAAGAGTAAAAATAAATTAAACAGGCTGTTGTGGAAGAAAATATAAAGAGCTGAGACCTAATATAACTAATATTACATCCAAAAATAAAGAAACAGAAAAGATAATAAAAAATAAAGAAAGAAAAAACCAAACTAATTGTTAACTTTTGAAAAAACACTTTGACCTTTTTTTTAAACAAAAGAGTCTACTAAATCACACTCAGTATATACAACCGAATATAACTATATATAGCAAAATAGCACTTATGTGGTATTGGGTTGTCCAGAAAAATCTATGTGATGTTAAAAACATTTGTGTTAAAAAAAACAATGTATTATTGGGGTGATAGCTTTATTGGTTAAAAAAAACTGGGGAAAAAGCAAAAGATCAGCAATGCTGATGAGATGAATGATGATTTATTGAGAAGACAATAAAATGAAGATTCGTTTCGATGTGATAAACACATTGAAAAACATATTGCCATTTTATTGTTCTCTCAATAAATCATCATTCATCTCATCAGCAGTGCTGATCTTCTGCTTTTTTTCTCCAGTATGTCTCTACAATTGTGGACATTGATGATGCTCTGGTGTGGATCTGGCTGCAGCTGTTATACTATTTCTACAAGTCCATTCAGCTTTGTACCTGACTTGCACAACGCTAATAGGTGAGCACTAATTGTCTCCCTTTATCCCAGCGTGCAGCCACGTTTGATACGCTATGGGGTGACTTGTGTATTTTTTCTTTAATTTCACTTTTATTGGTTAACCAGAAAATTGATATTTGCACGCCTTCAGAACACAAAGGCCTCTGTTTTCCAAAAGCTTGCAAATATAATGTTTTCTGATTAGCCAATAAGGGTTCGACTACAGGGCAACATGTGTCGCGCGAAAGCAAGTTGCAGATAAGTCGCTTTACAAAAAAAGTATTTGACTTGTCTGCAACTTGCTGTTGTGCAACTGTTTTAGAACTGAAAAAACCAAACAGCCAAGTCGCACGTATGACTTACATTAAAGGTAGTGGAGTAACTTGCGACCTTCAACAACAAAATCCATCATGTCTGGATTTTTTGCAACTGTCACATCGAAGTTACTCCAGGTTGCGTGTTGTGTTTGCGACACCATTAATAATGATTATACCAAATGTTGTGAGCCTTTCATGTCACTGTGTAGCCAAAAACTAAAAGTGCCCCTTGTGATGGATACTGATTATATATTGATGACCTCTCTTGAAGATAGCTCATCAACATTTAAATGTGTTTTCTCATCATAGACATTGGTGGCATATCGCTAGGAGGTGGGACCAGCACTCATCTCCAGAATGCGACCCCTCAGTTGAAGTGTGTATTATCATGTTCTTCAGCATCTGGGTGTATATTTCTATGTACTTCAGCAGCTGATGAGTTATGCCCCCTTAGTGCCCTCACACAGTATTCAAGCTCCCTCATATTAGTTACTTCTTAGTGCCCTTTCACAGTAGTTATGTTCCCTTAGTTTCCCCACACAGTAGATATATTTCCATATTGCACCCACACAGTAGATATGCCCTCTGATTGTCTCCATGATTGCCCCCACATAGTACATAGGCCTCCTGATTGTCCCCACAAAGCAGAATGCCTCTTTACACAGTGAAGCCTGTATTGTTAGTATAAGGGGAAAAAAAACACTCGCCTAGTTCCATTCCCCTGGTAAATGAAGAACATCCTACTCTCACCAGAAGCAGGGTCAACAAAGTAATGTCATCCCACCTACTCCTCTGAGCACAAGAACACACAGGCCAGGAGATGATCATCATTCCCTGGCCTGTACAATTTGTTAGTCAGTGCTGCAGGCTTGATAAGGTCATCATCGCACCTGCTGGGTAGAGCACCAGTTGGGTGACTGGTGGAACCAGGAGCTGACAGCTCCCTGCTTCTCCCTTCCACTTAAGTGTATCTGCATTCTCAGGATGCAGAGAGAGTTGAAAGAGGAACATGCCCATGTCTGGGACTGCAGGACAGCCGTGGAAATCTGCAACTGCCCCGCTGGATAAGGGAAGGTTGGGAGTTATGTCTAAAGTTTTTATCAAAGGGGTCAACAACCTTCAGCATTCTAGCTGTTGTGAAACGACTTCCCCTGTGTGTTCAACTGCTCCGCTGTTCTTGGAAATGCCATTTGACTTGTCTGCAACTTGCTGTTGTGCGGCTGTTTTAGCACTGAGAAAACCAAACAGCCAATTAAAGTCAGTGCAGTAACCTGCGACCTTCAACAACAAAAACTATCATGTCTGGATTTTTTCAGTGATCCCAGTGATATGCCACCAATGTCTGAGATGATAAAACCCCTTTAACTCCCAGAAATCCACTTTAACCCCTTAAAGGGGTTCTCCAGGAATAATGAGTTTTGTGTTTACATCCGGCGCAGCATGGGGACACTGGAAGCAGCATGTAGGACCGAAGTGGCGGGGAGCAGGTAAGTATGAATCTTCTGTTTAGAGAGGCAGGCTGCTGGCACTTGCGAAAAACTCATTATTTCTAGAGAATTCAGGACTCAATTCATGTTTTTGTGTTTTTGATTTTTGTCCTCTCTGCCTTTCAAGACCTAACTTTTTTTAAACTTTTTTGTTCACACAGCCTTATGAGGGCTTATTTTTTAACTTGTATTTAGAAAAAAAAAAACACTCTTTGTCGGGTAAAATAAAGAAAAAATTCTGCCGTAGTTTTGTGGGTTTTGTTTTTATGGAGTTCATTATATGCTAAAAATGACATGACATGCTCATTCTAGCTTATTTTTAGATGTGAAGTAATTTTGAATATTTTAGTGTATTTTTTGAGTTTTTACAATAGTTTTCACTGTAATTTTTATCTTCTTTATGGGACTTGGACATGCAATATTCTGATTGCTTGTACCATAGGCTGCATTAGAATAGTATTGCAGTCTCTGGGATTTTCACTGGCTGCCTGTGAAGCCATGCTGGCATGGTTAAATGGGCAGCTCATTATGTCAGCATTGGGAGCCTTCACAAGGCCCCAGGCTGTCATGGCAACGGAAAGGAGCCCCGCAACCAAGTTGGAGGGCAGAGGGGACTTCTCCCTTTGCCTAACCCCACAGATGGCGCCATCAGTACTGCCAGCTGCATCTGAGGGGTAAATGATTAAAATTGGGGTTATCCTTGATACCGGTCATTGTAGCTGGGTGCTGACTGTATTACACAGCCGCCACCTGCTGTGTATAGAGCAGGATCAGATGAGCAGAGGTGGTGTAAAAGCATCAATATGTTTTTGGGTCCACTTTATGATCGTACATGCAGTCATCATAGGCTTGAATTAATGATGCTAGACTTTATATTAAAGGAACCTTATACAAAGAAGTTCACTTATTAATTGTGACTGTAAAATGTAGCAATGTAGAAATTATGGTAGAGCAACAAATTGGACATTTGCTTTTTATTCAAGAACATCATTAAAGGGGTTGTCCAGGCTTCACTAAGTGATGGCCTGTCCTTAGGATAGGTCACGACTTGCTAATTGGCGGCAGTCTGTTCAGATATTTGGGTGTAGCTCTGTTGCCAGAAGTTGAGCAATGGAACTACACAGCTCTGTAAATCTTGTAGTGGAGAGAGAACAGAGACGGCAGAAATGCATGGTGTCGGACACCCACTGATCAGCTAGTGATGATCTATCCTGAGGATAGACCATCACATAGTAAAACCTGGACAATCCTTTGTTAATGTACTGTACATTATTATTATTATTATAATCATTCCACAGGATGTCCGTTTCACCTCAGTGTTCTTTCACCAATCATTATCTGGAAGTACATGAAAAGAAACATACAAAATCTGAAACTACTCTTGCCATATAATTTGTGTTGTTTAATATAAATGTACCAAAACAGTATAGTATATAGTATGTACCAAAAACTGTTTAGGTAAAGTTGTTTTAGTACATTAAAGCAACTAATTATTTTGCTGTAATCTACTATGTTAAATTGGCTTACCTATGTATCCACAATAGACCTATAGGGATAAGGCTAGGGCTATGTGGCAACTTTGCCTCAGATAAGTTGTCTACGAATTGCTGATGCCCGATCATTTTAGAGCTGCATTTTGGTGGTAAAAAAATTGCCAAATCACAAGGATAGGTCATCAATAATAAAAGCTTAAAGAACCTCTTTGATATTTTAATTTACAGGTTTTATTGCCTAAGACTTACTGTGCTCCTACAAAATTGCTCTGCTGACATATCACAATTAAAATACATAAACAATAGGAGATATATGTATTTGGGTAACTTTGGTCCTTAAAGTTTAACTGTGTAACAGTCTGTATGTATAGTCTTCCCTTTGCAACCCTCTAACTGAGTGTTGATAAGGAGAATCCATCTTCAGTATTCTATTGAACGCTGAAGATACTGGATAACTGCATGATGCAGAGTCATTCTAACAGCAAAGTAAATGCCAATGAGTCCTGATATTCATGAGCTTCTGGCTTTCTCCACCCTCCTGCCACTAATTGACAGTTTTTTTCCAATTGAATTAGCAGCAGGAGGTGGGGAAAATCAGAAGTTCATGAATATTCAGGACTGAATTAATTAAAGTAAGTTACCCATCAATTTGGTAAGGATATCTGTCACTAGTTTGTGTGTAAGGATACCATAAACTGGTGGCAGATTCATTTTAAAAATATCCCCTTATTTGTTCTTTAACTAATTAAAACATCTATATTTTTTCCAAATCTCTTTTTTTTTAAATACCTTGCCTATCTGTACTAAAGCTAAAAGACATTTTAGAAAATTATATTCAACTGCAAAATCAGCGCATTTCGGTTATGTTATTTATATTCCAGCCTCTGGTTTATTTTAATATCACTTAACTTGTACTGATTAACATTTAAAAAATGTTTTTTTTAAATCTTAAAAAAGAGAATCTTTAAGAATTTTTCTCTTCTTACAGGTTAGAACTAAAGATCGTGTGTTTGATAGCATTGGTCATCTCATCAATCACCACCTGGAAAACCATTTGCCCATTGTATCCTCCGGAAGTGAATTATGCTTGAAACAGCCAGTGGAGGGGAAGCCTTGATATTACCGTCACTTCCGCCACGCAAGTGTATTTTTATGGAGTCCGCATCAGAAGTCAGTGCAATAGGAACACAGATCGTATGAGTCAAACCAATATACTTGACCCATACAATAAGTGGCACTTCTAGAACCATAATTTTTATAAAATTGTTTGATCCCTTAATGTGAATACAAGATGTGTGTATAAATACACTGATATATGTATATATAGATATAAATATATTTATATTTTTGGAGACTATGGAAAACGAATAAGGCTGGTATGTTTTAATGATAACAGAACAATAATTCTGGTACTTTGGCTTGATATAGAACGCAGCATTCTGATTTAATAAATATAATGCTGCATGATCTGATCACGGTTTTACCTACTGTAATAAGCACAAAACAAAGAAGAATGGACAAAAGTTAGCAAAATACTATTTGGTGCTGTAAGGTGTTGAGAATCTTTGGAGATACCTGCAGCATTCGAAAGGATTTTTTTTTCTATTGGTGGATGTGATTTAACACACCATCCAATATGTACTGTTATATTGCATAAAAAAATCCAGTGATTTTTTATTTTTTTTTGTACTGTAAGCTTTTAAATGGTAAGAAGTTTACATAGAGCACGATTGCAGAACATGCAGCTTTCTAGCTGCTATGAGCCACTGGTTGTCTGAGCTGGTTATAGGGTCGGGGTATTAACTATCCCATTGTACTACAAATTTTAAACTATCTTTGCACTGATAAGGCTAGCATAGTGGTACCTATTTATTCAAAAAGCATTTTATCAAAAAAGAAATGTATAAAACGGTATCTTTTAAGGCATCACTTGATACGATGCAGTGTTTGGTTTATTGTATTTCAGGTGTATTGCTGTATGTAACAAAATATATATTATATATGATGCTATATTTGAAGACCTATTTGTGTCCCAGCCTATGAAATTGTTATTTTTATCTACAATTTCTTGTACACCTTTCTAAATAGTTTTATATGTATATTCCTACAATCACGTAAGTGAAAAGCATAGATATTTTTTCATCTTTATAATGCATTATTAGTATGTAGCATTGGCTGCCTGTGAACGGTAGCATTATGTACTGTAGAATCTCATCCAGTTTCTTCCCATACATTGTACATCATGTTCTAATGTTGGTGCAAGCTACAAGATGCTCTTTAAACCTAATTATTGAACTTGGCATTGTAGACAGTGGTACGCCACATTCTCTGAGTTGGGAAATTTATACTCACTGGAACTTACGAAACTGAATTTCAGTCAAGGATATATGGTAACCAAATAGGTTTTGTGATATATAAACCAAATGGACATGACATAGATATCCATACAACGGTGTTATTATAGTTAGATCAACTTTGAATTAATGAAAAGTTTAATGTTTCATTACTCAGTGAGAAACTTATTTTTTTCTACTTCAAGGTGTAGCTTACTTTGAAGGTATACTTCTCTTATTATTTGGGAATGTTTCATGAACTGAACTATTCTAAAGCATTGAGCTGGTAGCTACTGGATGTCAAAGTTCCCACAGACAGGCCTGCCAACCATCCAAAAATGAATACAGCTAGTAGATATAGGGGACACATGGCCAGTGTCCACAACAAAAAATAGATTGGTATTTGATGCTTCTAAAGTTGAAGGAGATATTGGTTGAAGATTTTTGTGACTGTATTTGTAATCATTTTACAGTTCACAGTAATTAGTACAAGTTCATATAAGTATTCTCATAAATTTTCATCATTCATTTCGGTTTTCCAGTATGTCCATATTTGTTCCTATCAGTAGTGTTTGGCTTTAGTTGTCCAGACAAACAGGAGATGGCAAACCTGTCTGCATCTGCTTGGGTTCTCTGACACTTTTGCATACATTTTACTGCAATCTGTTGTCAGACACCCATTTGCCAACTATAGCTACAAAATGCTGCAGGCGGTCTCTAGTGTTGTGCGAGCATGCTCGGCCGAACACCAGTTCAGTTCGAACATCGCTATGCTCAGCACATCGTGGAGTTAGGCCGAACACCGAGTGGACCTAATTGCGATGCTCGAGTCAGTGTATTTAAATCTAATTTAGCCTCTCTTTCTATGCAGAAGATCACTGTACAGTAAAAGAATCCCACAGTGTGAGTCCATGGCTTAGGAGTCCCTGCTCTGACTCCATATACAGTATAGCTATATATGGAGTCAGTGCTTGGGGACACCCCAGTGTATTTAAATCTAATTTAGCCTGTATTTCAGAAAAGCTTCTGCTAGGACTGGAACTCATGACCTTCTGCATTAGAGGCAAGGTACTTAAACCACTCAGCTATTATAGCTGCATAGCCAGTTACCAAAAAATAAAAAAAAAATAAAAAAATATGAGACTTCTACTGTAGAGGAATTCTTACTACTAGTGAGTATTCCTGTATAGTAGTTGTCTTTTTAGCTGTGAGTTCAAATCCGTCACAAACTTTTTCAGAAATAGAGTCTAAACTTAATTTAAACATATATAATATATAAATATATGCATATATATATATATATATATATATAAGTTTTCAGCCATAATATATTTACACATATTCTTATATATTTAGAATATATAATATATGTAAATATATTATGGCTAAAAAAATCTGTAGTAGTTTCCCACATATTATGAAGTATGATTTTCTCTCTCTCTCTCTCTCTCTCTCTCTCTCTATATATATATATATATATATATATATATCATTTTTTTTTTGTAATTACACAGTTATTTTGTGCCATACATTTTTTACAATTACTAAAAAAAATATAAAATATATAAATCTAAGGTAACCTCTATTTCTGAAAAAGTTTGTGACAGGATTTGAACTCACAGCTTCTGCATCACAGCCCAGAACTTTACCAATGCACTATATAGCTGCATAGCCAGTCACAAAAAAAAAAAAAGAAAAATAAAAAGACTCCTACTGTAGAGGAATACTCACTAGTAGTAAGCATTCCTCTACATTTTCAAAAATATATTTTTTAGTAACTGGCTATGTAACTATTATAGCTGAGTGGCCTATAGTGCCTTGCCTATAATGCAGAAGGTCATGAGTTTGAATCGCAGCAGAAACTTTTCTGAAATATAGGCTTAATTAGATTTAAATACAATGGGTGTCCCCAAGCACTGACTCCATATATGGACATAGCTCTATATGGAGTCAGAGCAGGGATTCCTAACTCACGGACTCACACTGAGGGATTCCCTCACTGTACAGCGATCTTTTGCATAGCAAGAGAAGCTAAGTTAGATTTAAATACTCTGGGGTGCCCCTAAGCACTGACTTCATATATGGACATAGCTATATATACAGTCAGAGCAGGGACCCCTAAGCCAAACTTCAGAGCAGGGGGTGCCTGGTTTAATGTTTGGGTTCTCCCATTGACTTCCATTGTGCTCGGGTGCTCGGTAGAGCAGCCGAGCATCGCAAAGTGTTCTACCTGAGCACCCGAGCACTTTGGTGCTCGATCAACACTAGCAGTCTCTAATAAAACACAGGATGAGATGCAGAGGGAATTTGGTAATCTTGCAAGCAGTAATGTTGTTTTATTGGGAATAATTAATTTCCTAATATTGAGAGCAGTGGAGCGGAGCTGTACTGTAAATTTGTGGGCGCTACATTCATAAAGGCTGGCCTGTTTTCTGTAATAATGATATTTTACAGAATATCCTGTTATAAATATCATTGACAAACTGGTGAACAGAACACTGTTTTAAACAGCAGCCAATCAGATGTTTGCTTTGCTTTACATTTTTTATACATTTGTCATAATGTTACATATACAAATGATAAATAAACTACTGTATAAAGATAATAGTAAACTTGTTCTGTAAAGTCCTTGCATGACGGACTCTATAATGCACACTTATGCAACTTTTAACATCTCTATTAAAATGATTATGATAACTTTAATAAATAATTTTCATGTATGGCAGCTGATTAATTTCATGTACAAAAAAAAAAGATAATATTAATACTTTGAATATTCTAATATCTATCTCTGTCTCCAGTACTCCTTTTTTAGTTTCAGAAAATATATCAGCCTGTTTTTTCATATGTTACATATTCTACTACCTACAAACAACCTGAATGATTGCCGTATACCTAGACATAAAATGGGAGGACTCTGTTTGTAATGTCATTATTGCATCTTTCTATAATGGATTTTTGACTGCTGGCAGATCTTAATGGATCCTGGCAAACCCTTTTTAGTGAGGTCTGTCAGATTAATATCAAGAATAACACTTAAGATTGTGTTATTCATGCAGAAATGTGTGTAGGGCATTATATCCTGTATGCAAGAGAAAGAAAAACTTGAATGTTTAACAATAACATTTTACTATAAAGTGTTGCTATTTAAATCAATATTAAAAATTTTAAATCCCCTTTCATATTATTAACATTAACATTATATTATTTGCATTATATTATTAATATAGGTCCATACCGTAGAACACCAGGATCTCAAAGCAAAAAACAAAATAGGGAACAGTAGATGCCCCACTTTGCTGGTTCACAGATGTTGCTGTGATTTTGAAAGTAGGTAGCCTATAACAAAAGTGAGTGACCTGGCTCCCTTTTTTTCATAGGCCACATAGTATAGTATATGTGCCTTAATAGTATGTATGCATTTGTAAAATTTGATGACCAACCAAGTTACTATCCAATAGTACAAATACCCTCCACAATGCCAGGGCCTCTCCTATAGACTGTACTTACCCAGTCCCTGTGACCAGCCTTCTAGAGTCACCTGCAATGTATTTTTTTTTATCAGCTCTTTGTTATTTCCTGTGATGTTATGTCCATAGGCGTGTTTAAGCGGTGATAGGGGAGTGTCTATAGAAGTAGCTGGGTGTTGTTAGGGGCGGTCCTGGAGCCGTGGCAGAGAAAGAAGCAGTGCATCATGGGTTTGGGTGGATACAGCAACATGAAGTGCTACATACAGGATTTGTATACATGGTAAAAACAGGTCAGGAGAGTCTAAATAAAAAAAAAAAAACTAAAAAACTACATGAGCATGTTAAAAACCCGGAAAAGCCCTTTAACGTGTAACTGTCAGTTAATAGTCCCCCCCCCCCCCCGCCCTGTTATTTGTAGGGGAGTGAAACACTCTCTTAAATGAGCATTGCTAAGGATAACCCATTTTCATAGCACATCGCAGTACTGTCTGTAAAGACGCTGGGATCAGTGCTCCTAAACTCACTGCTCCCAACTGACAATATAAACTAACTCTCTCTCTCTCTCTCTCTCTCTCTCTATATATATATATATATATATATATATATACATATCTTTTGTTGCTGGTTTTCTTAGAAATGCTCATTTAGAAAGTGCTGCTAAGGGGCACTTCAGAGACAGTTTTTTCATACAATTGTACATGTTTACTTAAGAAAGCATATTCAAAAAATCCTCCTTGTCAATTCCCCTACAAAAAAAATAAAAAAATAAATAAAGGGAATCTGATCTGACACATAATTTTCAACTAAATAATTAACAGCATTGTCCCACAGAAGATTGCGATTGCAAACACATTCCAAAAATACCTGTGTGTGTATTGTGTCTTTATTCCATGTCCAGAAAAAAGTTTTTTTTTTGTTTTTTTTCTGTTGGAAAATAGCTACCAAGTGCCCAGTTGGGCAGGTTTTGCTGTTTCAAGTGCCAAAAGTAGACCAGTCTTAAGGGGGGGGGGGGGGTCTGCTTTAGCTGCTCATATATTAGGATTAGAGAGATAGAGCTGGCATTCTAAGCTTTCAAACAATACTAGTACATACCTCCCAACTTTGTAAAAAAAAATCAAGAGAAACACATTTTTCCGCACTAGGCCAGAAGATATAGCTGTTAGATATCGGAATGGCAAATCATGCAGATGAAAGTGAAAGTAAAAACAGCTCTGACCCACAACTACTTCTTGTTCAACACCCGGTTCTACCACCAGCTGAGGGGGACAGCGATGGGGAGCCCCTGTGCCCCATCGTATGCTAATCTCCTCCTTGGCTGGTGGGAGGACCGTTGTGTCTTTCCAGACCACAATAACTGGTGGTCCGACAGGATCATCTTATGGACCCGCTATATTGATGATATTTTTGTGGTCTGGAAAGGTGGGTCAGAGGAATTCCGACGATTTGTTGATAAGCTCAACATTAATCATATTGGCCTCAGATTCACGTTTGAAATCCATCCCACAACTATAGCTTTTTTGGATGTGAGAGTGACCAGGGAGGCAGATAGACTCACTGTGGATATCTATAGGAAAAGCACCGCCACCAACTCACTCCTACATTGGGAAAGCCACCATCCCTTTCCCCTTAAGAGGGGGATCCCCAGGGGACAGTACCTCCGTACCCGGAGATACTGTACCTCTAGGGAATCTTACTTTAAGGAGACCAAGGTACTCCAGAATAGATTTAGGGACAGGGGCTACCCCCAAACCATCTTGAGAGATGCTTTTAAAAATGCCCTTTCTAAAGAAAGAGACCAACTCCTGGTACCAAGAAGAAGGGAGACTCAGGAGACTTAGCCCGCCAGAATCATTTCTACCTTTGACTCGGCAAACCCGGAGGTACTGAAGGTGCTCAGACGTATGTGGCCTATCCTGCTTATGGACCCCGACTTGCGTGACATCTTACCTGACCATCCGAGTGTCACATACAGACGGGGTAGGAGTCTTGGTGATAGACTCGTCCATAGCCACTATCTACCTACCCCATGTAGTAATACGTGGTTGGACCGTAAGCCAAGGGGCATGTACAAATGCGGTAATTGCAAGGCGTGTAATTTTGTACTGGCGACTAAAACGATTAAATGTTCAGCCACTGGCCGGATATTTGATATTAGGGATTTTCTTAATTGTAGGACTAGGGGCGCCATATATGTATGCCAATGTACATGCCCCTTGGACTATATTGGTAAAACCACAAGAGAAGCACGTAGAAGATTCCTTGAACATATCAACGACGTATTGAAGAAGAGGGATACTCCAGTAGCATCCCATGTGGTTGAGAAACATGGAGGTGACCCCAGATCACTTAAGTTCAGTATCCTGGAAACAATTCCCCCCTCTCCTAGAGGTGGTAATTGGGATAGGAGGATCTTACAAAAAGAATGTCAGTGGATCCATAGATTCCACTCGCAGGCCCCACAAGGACTCAATGAGAGACTCTCTTTTACTTGTTTTCTTTAATGCTTATCTTTTTTATACCAGGACTGACCCCTTTTTCTTTACTTTATACCTCATTGCCTCTTCTATGTTAAGCTCGGGCCGGGTGCATGATTGCACCGAATTCATCTCTTGTCATCATATGAGGTACACCCACGCCATTGGGTGCCCTTAATGTTTGTTTTGAAGTGTCCCATCCTATATCGGTACTAGTGGACATTGTGATACTTACCTATTATTTCACACATTAATACTTCTGCCCCTGATTTGTGTGTTTCTTTCCTGATATTAAATCTCCCTTTTTCACTTTTACAACGCTTTAGGCAGATAAGTGTTTCAGCTGAGATCGGTCATTTGACCTCAGCCTGAATATTACCTCCCCCCTCCTTACCCGTGCTGTGACTTCTCTGTGCCGGGATCCACGATCATGTGACCTAAGACTGGTCACCTGATCGGGGTCACGCTATCTCGGCTTTGTTGTTACACCTCCTCGCCGCTATCTCTGATCATGTGACCTAAGACTAGAGATGAGCGAACATTTAAAAAAAGTCCGTTGTTCTGGGTTCGGTGGTAGCATTGCATCTCCGTTATGGATTCCACAATAGTGCATATGGAATCCATAAGGGGCGGCTGCCACCAACCCGAACTGTAGAACAGCTGAAGGACCTGGCGTGACGTCACTGTCATGTGATCAGTGCAGGGGGCGTGGCTCAGCACGGGATTTGATCCCGTGCTGAGCCACGCCCCCTGCACTGATCACATGACAGTGACGTCACGCCAGGTCCTTCAGCTGTTCTACAGTTCGGGTTGGTGGCAGCCGCCCCTTATGGATTCCATATGCGCTATTGTGGAATCCATAACGGGATGCGCAATTAACCACCACCCGAACCCCGAACAACGGACTTTTTTTAAATGTTCGCTCATCTCTACCTAAGACTGGTCACATGATCACGGTATGCACTTTACAGCGGAGGTTTGCCTTACCCGGCTTCCTCCCTGCGGGCACACTGCTAGGAAGTGACGTTGGTGCTTCAGTGCACGGATGCATCATCAATCTACGACACTTCCGGGGAGGTATGTAAGACCAGCGGGCTATTTAAATCACACTTGCTCTTGGGAAAGGTTACAGGAGGAGCGCGACTGGCAGGAACCCTACATGTGAGTACAGGAATTTTAAGCACTAAAGAGGCCATACGTTGTTTCAACTTTGGTTTAACCATGTACTTATGACCCTATCCGTTTACAGCATAAACTGGGTCCACGCATACCCGCAGGGACACCTACCCTGACCTGTATGTCTTCTGCGAGCATCACCAGTAAGGGCCATGTGTATATTTTGATCAATTGCCTCCCTGTGCTTCTCACATGGCCATCTGAATTATGTATCTTTTTCCTGTAGGTCCTTTTGAACTCTGCCCTAATCAATCAGGGCCTGCTACATTTCTCCTCCTGTCACCGGTCCTGAAAATTTGGATTCACTGGTTCCTATGTGATTGAGAACATGTTTCCACAGGGGCTGTTAAGTATTTTTTAACCTGAGCTTTACCAATATCGGACTGGCTCACACTATTTGCTATTCTCTGGCATAACTACTTATATGACCAGTTAATGGATATATTTATACACTATACCTCCTGATGAACCCTTTTACACTCTCAGGGGGAAACGCGTTGAGGTGTGTATACGATGTGCATTTACACTAGGCGCACCTTGGTACTCTCTACTGGGCAGTACCACATTCATTACCTGCCCAGTGTGTTTAAGTACTTCCTTGTGTCACTAGGGATTGTCTAGGGTCTCACAGCCTAGGTACGAGGACGAGGAGTCCCCACCTTCAGGGGGCGTCCCCGGGCTGAGGACGAGCATAGGGGTATACTAGGGCTAGATCCCATATCCCCCTGCTTGTCTACTGTATAGAGACCATTATTGTCATCTGTATAGTCCCTACTATGATTATTATTCTAGTTATCACTTAGATAATAGGTTGTTTCACTTTTTGTTACCCTTGGGGTTATATATGACCTCTTTATTTTAACCATAGACATTAAAAGTTAATTTTTATAGGGATTCACTATACTTGCTGGAATTTTCTAATTTATTTTGTTAGTATCCCCCACATCTTGATATCGATAAAGTGCTGGAATTTGTGAAAGTAAAAACAGGTTTCACTGATTTGATTTCTGATAGCTATAGCTTCAGATGTAATTGATATAATGATGTGATTCTGGTATTGTTTGAAAGATTGTTTTTCAGCAGAATAAAGACACTTTATTGGAATTGGAATAAAGACACAAAGCACACACAGGTGTGTCTGAAATGTGTTTGTAATCTTCTGTGGGGAAATGCTTTTAGTTATATAGGTGAAAATAATGTGGCAGATTCCCTTTAAATGACAATTATACTTTAGAGGTATGTCAAAGGATATGTAACATAAATATATAATTTTTTATTGTTTTGTTAGTCAGCCAGTCAATATTCTTGATATTTTGTTTCAGTACTTTACTTATTGCCTCACAAAATAACAAAAGGTCTGACATTAACTTTAAGGTGGCATTAAAGATTCATTTTCTTCAATCTGGAGTAGCTCTACTCTGTATTTGTTGGCATAATAAAGCCTGAGCTTTAATAAATATAACTACAATTATCATTTTGTATGAATGTTCACTTTTGGGTGACAAGAAACACTGTTTTATCATATATTATGTGACTATACAATGCATTGGGGCCCAGGAGTGTGAAAAAAAAGAAAAATGAAAAGGTGCCTTTAAAAGTATACACACCAAAGCTGATAATAAATATTCATGTAATAAAGTAAAAAATCTACAATTGTAACAGTTGTATTCACGGTATCCTCCAACTGACTGTGTGTGTGTCAGTGTGTTCTTTAAAAATAAGCATTTATACATACTTTATGTCTACTATTGCATCATTTTATCTGGTGCACTCTTATGGAGTAACTGCCATTTCATTTTCATAAAGTTCATAACAGTACAGTTTAATGTAATATATCTTATCAGTGAAAACTGTCTTTTTTTTCAACATATTAGGCTTCCCTACTGCACCCACCCAAGACATTTGATTCAGGTCCAAATTAAATATGCCTCAGTTGCCCTGAAAACTGATATATGATAGTCTTTGGTTTCCAAGGAATCATATTTTTTTCTGAACAGACTCTGAGCAAAACTATGTAGAAAAGATGCTTCCTTAAAGAGAAGAGAGATGTGAATGTCATCATACATTCTCATATTTTCTTCCTATTGATTCTCAGACTCATTTCAGAAAACCTATGAGTCCTAGGAGACCAGGACCAGGGAGACCCTTATATACCAACATCAGGACAATTGGAGCATATTTGATTCGTCCAAAATGAATTGCAAAAAAAATTCAGGTTAGTTAGAATCCAAATTGTTTTAGGATGAATTACAAATTGATATACTCATCTCTAGTTTATACTGAAACACAAACTCACAGGTCTCTTAGCAGAGGCAGCAGCCCTGGGTTCAGCACTTATAATGTGGATGAGTCTGGGTGGAACAGCATAGCTAGCAGTCTCTTTTTCGTCCCAGCTGGTGGTATAGCTTAGTTAACATAATACAGTTCTCTAACTTGCACTTTGATGCCTCTCCTTGAACTGCCCCCTCTCTGTTCTTGCTCATCTTTATGGCATTCAACTGGAATACGTGTTCCTTCATCTTCTTAGATCAGCTAACTTGCCATTACTGCTGACCATGCCTTTCACACACTCCTGGCTTTGATGGTAACAGGGACTTTTAACTGGTTAACTCCTATTGCCCCCCAGGTGTGTCAGTGACTCCTCCCCTCACCTATATGGGTTGTACTAACCCATCCTAGGCTGTTTTAGTTCCATCACACTCTGCCATTACATAACATTAAAGGGGACCTGTCACCATAAAAATACAATGTAAGCTACAGACACCATGTTATAGGGCAGGAGGAGCTGAGCAGATTGATATATTTAGTTTTATGGGGAAAGATTCAGTAATGTGTACTTTAGTCATTTAAATTCATGTTCATTTTGGGCTTTGAAGTCAGGAAGGCGGTCCTATCAGTGATTGACAGCTATCTCTGTATACATAGTTATAGAGGGAAGGCTGTCAGTCACTAATAGGACCGCCTCCTTGACTTCAAAGCAGAAAAGATATGGATACTGCCAAGAGAAAACAGAGGCTCCAGGATTGCTTTGTATGGAGGAACTAGGTAGCAGTACATAGTGGAGTTTTTTTTAGGCTGAAGACATGACTGTGATTACTTGCTGTGTATGGAAGACAGCTTACCATGATGCTGTAGTCTCACAACCCTAATCAGGCTGCCTTCTCCTGGGTTGGACTGTGTCAGTGAGGCCACACCCCCTCCTCCCATGCTGTACCTATCATGATCAGCTACGCAGAAAACTCAGCAGTGAACAGAGAGGCCTGTGCCTGCTGGAGGGGCCCCTCCTTTCTGGGTGCCTGACCCTGCTGCACAGGCAGTATGTTTATCCTAGTAGCAGTTAGTCTCCCCCTACCAGCCTAGAAAAAAAATGGGAATTGGAGATTGAGTCTGCAGAGGGGAAACTGCTGAAAATGACAGACACAACTCTTATAGTGTTATTCCTCACGTATGCACAAATGGGAACTGGAACGTTCACCTTGAATAACAAACTTTAAAGAAGCTCCAAAATCCTTTTCTTCTCTTTATAGTCATCACCAATACTGTTGCATAGGGTGACATGCTAGTGTGTCTAAGATGAGTGACTTGTGTAGATATAGTTGTCAGTGTGTTATGAAAAACATTAAGACAGGCAAGCAACGACAAAGGAAGGACATTATATATGAGTCTATAGACCTATTGGGAAAGTCTAAAGGCCCTTTTACAAGTGGCTACCAAGCAATAAACTACTGTAAATGAAACCGCTGGTTCCTGATAATTGCATGCTTGTCACTTACATGCAGCAATCCACTCTGATGTATGGGGGCAAGCGATTGTCTCCATACAGATTCATTGTTTCTGGACAGAAGATCACAGTTTACACAGCACAATCTGCTGTTCAGAAACAATGATTTAGGCTTCTGCATCAGTGCCGCTTTCACCCGACACACCAGCGATGCTTTCATCCATTTGCTTGTTCAGTCGGGGATCGAGGGCACCTTCACCCAGGGCAATTAACAGGAACATGCACTCCTAGGATATTTGTCCCTTGTAACTGTCCTTACAGTTTCCCTTTAGTACTCAATGTGTTACAAGAGTAGATTATCATTATTAGGCCTCCACAGGATTATAAAAATTTGGTTGCTCACTTCCAAAAACAATGCCACACCTGTCCATGAGTTTTGCCCGGTATTATAAATCCATGCTAATGAAATGGATAGGGCTGAGCTGCAATACCACATACAACCTGTGAGGGACACTGTTTTGAAAAAAAAAAATACAACCATGATTTTCTAATTCTGTACAACTCCCATAAATGTAAAAAAAAGCTTTACATTAATATTATTAATTCTGCATATCTGAATCACCACCAAACAGACAGGCAGCATAGTTGAATTTGTAACCACAAGGCCTCGATATCTGCACCAGTAAACGGTATATCTTGCATTTCAACATTGAGTGATGGGTTTAATGACACTAGCTTCTAAATGTATTTAATCCATGAAAATTTTGGCTTTAACTGAAGAAAGATAACTAAAATGTGAATAATTGCAATGATTCACTTCTTTTTAGATCTATTTATGGTAAACTAGGAAGACAGGCACTCTATATCAGGTCACCAGCCAATATCAACAAAAGACAGGGATAGTATAGGTATGTTAAAAAAAACTATATTTATTTTTGTAGAAGAAATGATAAAAAAAAAAAAAAACGCATTTCAATATATGTCACTCCCAATGTACAGGGAGAGGGGAATAGTAGTGAAAAATTGGATAAAACGGTAAGAATTAAATGGGGATAGGAAAAAAGATAAAAAATAGGGGGTTGTGAAAAAATGATGGTGTTAAAATGATATTAAAACACTCTGTATTAGGCTATATGTCCAGAAAAAAAAACAATATTGATAAAATATTGTAAAAGTATAGTCTTTTGTTGATATCTGCTGGTGACCTGATATAGAGTGCCTGTCTTCCTAGTTTCCTATACGCCTGCCTCTTCTGACTAGGGTGAGTCAGTTCAGACACGTGCACCCTGCATATTGTCCATATAGGAGAGCCACCGTATTTCCTTCTAAACAATTTGATCTATTTATCACTTCAACTTAGGTGCCTTTTACACCGGGGGACAGTTCTTAACCACTTCAACCATACCACTTTATTTTATTTTTTTTGAAAAACAGTTAATGGGGAGGAGTCTAAAATGTGTCAATGGTAATTCACAAATTCAAATTTTTTGTAAATACAAAAATATTGGACAAAATAGACTTGTTGCCCATAGAAACAAATCAGAGCTCAGCTTTAATTTATTAAACGGGAAAAAGCCGTGATCTGCACCTGAAATCCGCCTAATATAAGCATATTTCAGGATAATAAATGACCCCGTAGCGTTTCTTCCAAACATTTGTAAGAGATGTCCTGGAATCAAAAGACTATTTAGCGTGGTTTAGGCAAATAAATCAAACATCTGGTAAATGTGAGAGATGCCAATGTATTTCTGTTATGTTGTTTGTTCACCTTCTGACATCTACAGAACTCCACTCCAATGTCCTCTGTTATGGAGGATCCATAAGCATTATTTCTTTTACTTATTTATTACCTGTTTTTACATGTCAGTGCTTGATGGAATACGACATCTGAACACTAGACTTCAATGGAATTGAGAGTGACACGATGCTACTGAATAAATTGCCTTCTGCAAAAGCTTGGTGTGCTATAAACCATACTATGCCATAGTAACACATAGAATAAAAAAATCAAGGGGTCAATAAGCAAAATCATGGACAGACAGTGGACACACTTTATGACAAAGCATATGTCTCTGTTTAAATCAGCAGGGACATTCCCTGTGTTAATGGGGTCATGCCATCTCAGACATTTTTGGCATATCAGTAGACTAAAAGTCTGGGTAGGTTGAGTACCCCGTTCATCCAGGTGAGGTGGCTCTGCTTCTCTCACCAATGCATATGTCACACCTTACAGCTGAAATGTATGTTGTGGTTAGAGATGAGCGAATTTATGGAAAATTCGATTCGGCTGATTCGCCGAATTTCACTAAAAAGTTTTTTTTGTATGTAGTGGGTGCAATGACGAGGAGCTGCGATAGCGCCCCCCCCCCATCATTTTAATCCCCTCAGATGCCGCGTTCATACATGATCGCGGCATCTGAGTGTAATTTTACACTGTTTTTAACAATAAGAACAAATGAAATCGCCAGTCGCCACCATCTTGCTTGAAGATCTCGGCCGAAATCCCATGCGGCACGAGATTACATCACCACGCCGGCCGGTGTGATGACATCATACGTCACAACGCCAGCCGGCGTGATGACGTAATCTCACACCGCATGGGATTTTGGCCGAGATCTTCAAGCAAGATGGAGGCTGGCGGCCCTTCGCGAGCAAATGGAGGAGGTAAGTTTGAATTTTTTTGTTTTTTATACTATTTCAGCTTAAATCGATTTGCTGACAAGAAGCACGAGGAAATTCGGCTTCTAGGCAAATTGAATTTATTCTGAAATTCGGATTGAATTCCACTTCGTCGGATTCGATTCGCTCATCTCTAGTTTTCTTACCAGGGTGCCAACCGTCCAGAAATTTCTGGACAGTCTGTAAAAATGGCCAACTTTTTTTCTGTAATTTTTTTTTTTTTAGGCTGGTGGTGCTTGACTAGATTATTTTTCTGGCAATTGTCATCATTTTACAGCTCACAGTAAATTATGGTAATAAGGTGTTCTCGGGAATTGAGCTATAGACATGAATTACTTATAATCGTTATCACTCATTATGGTTTTTCAATTTGTCCGTAACTTTTTTTGCCTGTTTTTGTGATTTTGGGATAATTTGTCCAGAAAAAATAAAAATTCTGGTTGTCAACCCTGTGTGGTAGCCATTGATAGATTTCAGGAAGTCTAGCTGTGAGTTAGATACAGTAGTTTTTTACATTTACTTGTATATGATCTGATGGTAAACGGAATATATTTCTTTCACATCCGCTACATTTGGGCCCTGTGTCGTAGATTCTCTCAAAAACACCAGACAAAACAGCGCAGCATGGTAACCCCAAATAGAAACATGACTGAACCCTTCATAGTACAACACCAATAGTTTCAATTATCTCCTGAATGACATATAGCGCAGCAGAACAAAGGAAACAACAATGCAGGGCTGAATCTAGTCGTATTCCTTTAGTAGCCAAATGTACAGTATTATATGGGAAATTGTTGTATATGAAAAATGTAGCAAACACTTTCTAGTTAAGAGCTGTTGTATACGGTTCAATTTTAATAAATACACAAACTACCAAAGGGGTTCTTCTAGACCAGGACCCTCTTTTCATATTATCAGGCAGGGGGCATGAGTTAAGAAAAAGACTCAACTATCACTGTGATTGTGGTTCTAGCACCAAGCTCCCTTCTCCTCTGCTTCTGGTCCTGGCTGGATCGAAAGTGAGATATGCCATCAAAAGCACATTACCACTGTTGGCTAATCAATGGTATCCCTGGTAGCAGTGGTCATGTGAGTTGCCTCTACGTGTCAATGCTGTGGCCATTGATTGGCCAGAGAACCCCTTTAACAAGTATTATGTCTTACATTTAATTTTACTACCAGATTTCCATCATTGGCTCCTTTGAGTATGGTTTTAGCTTCCATTCTTCTGCTGTTTATTGTTCTGTGAATAATTTTAAGGACACTTTTTGACAATGAATTTCAGTGAGAAATAATTCAATAAGCATACATCATTATATGCTTCGTATTTCAGATCTATTTAAAAAATACATATTTGCATTGCCTTTTTTAGAATCTTCTAAGCTTCTTCATCTAAACTAAGCGTACCCCATTAAAGTCTTAGATTCAGTAGTAACATAATGACATTAAAACCAGTGTACTGGAAGACATGTATATCTGTATTTCCATTCTTTTCTTTTCATTGCACTCATGGGAAATAGAGCGCAGAGGGAAATAGAGTGCAGGCTGTTTTTGTACATATACAATAGTAGGCACTTCATTTTGTGCCACCATTATAATGTAAAGTAATATGAGAATCTGTTTTATGACTTCACTAATAATTGTAAATATGGATGAATAATCCAAACTACCTATGTGGTCATGGTTTGGATAAATAGTCTAATAATCTAGCAGATGAAAATGAGGCTTATAGAAATATTTTTTACTTAAAACTTTAAATTCAAGAGATTTGAAATTGCATGTACTCTTGAACTAAGGAAAGTAATCATGTATTAGATGCAGCAAAAATGGCCAGTCAGCTCCATCCTGTGTCCTTGACTGGTGCATCTGTATTCTTACAGTGATCAGTTGTAAAATTGGAAAAATGCAATAATGCAACTAGAAATCATACTGCTGAAGATCTTCATGCTCCGACAACACATGTTTTTGTGCAAATGCATATGGGATAGTTATAATGTATTGAAAAATGAACATGGAGAGCTAGGTGGTCAGGAAGCAGACATTAGATGCCCTATGTACTTGACTTCAACATATGCCTTGAACCTCAGTTCGTTTGCATGCATGGAGTTGTCTTCGGTAGTGTTGAGCAAACTTTTCAAGTTTGGTGTATAAGGTTCGAGTTATCTAAGAATTCCGTTATGGATTCCGCTACCACGGACCATAATTTATGGTGGAATCCTTAATGGGATTCTTAGATAATCTGAACCTTGTACACTGAACTTGAAAACACAAGTTTGCCCATCCCTAGTCTTCAAAAAGGTACATGTGTCCAACCAGCAGTAAGCAGGGAGGATGTCTGTACTCTGCATTCATTTGCAATGTGCATATCTATGCTTTACAGTTGTATTCTACTACATATGTCTTTGCTCTACTCAATTTCCTTTATATGAACCTTTATACCATGAACTTTACTGTCCCTATGCAAGTTTATTGATGATTTTTAATGATTTTATAAAAATTCAAAAAGGTGCTCACAGTCTGATGTATAGATTTTGAGGGTTCAACACCTAACTGGGTCACCCAGACCCAGTAGAAATAATCAGTGCAAATAAAGAAAACAAAGTGTGCACTCCTTCTTCTAGTTTTGCATATAGGATCAATTGGTTAATAAAAATGATAAAAATACATTAAAATGTAAGAAAAAAAGGAAAAATTTGAAGAAATATATAAAGAATATACAATATATAATATAAAAAGAAAAATATAATAATAATAATTAAAAAAATTCATAGCCACTTCATTCTTAATTGTAGATAACCAATAAGGAAAAATTTAGCAATTGTAAACAGACGCCACAAATTAAATGCCTAAGTTCATAATCAAGTTAGTATTTGCTGACATTCATCAACATCATCCCACATCATTCCATAAAAGTATTGATTGTGTATAGTAGTTAGCGCTGAGTTAAATAGCAAGTCGAGCGTGTGTGTTATGCCTGGTTTGTAAAACAAAGTTTATTGTTGCCAACAGCATTTAGTGTTAGTTTCCTGCTACAGTCGCTGTATGGTAATTGACTAGTTGAAATATAGTAGTGATATAGGCAATTAACAGATCAGGTACACGTATCAAGCAGGATATATATTCATCGTTATTATCACTTTGAAAGTCTATTGCAGTCCCTGCATACTAGCGATATGATTGTATCGCCAACTCTATTAATAAGTATCTCTAGTGTTGTCTCCAAACACACTTACTTGGAGCGCAGTTTCTCAGTCCTGAGCTTATGGGTTTGGATTTATACACTTACCCCTCCTCCTCTCATATCAGCACTATATAGTTTAATACCTTGTGGAGATCGCTATAGTAGTAGCCGGCTTCCAAGGTGCGAATCCCCAAGCGGTGATCAATATTAGGTTGTGTTGCTCTGCCTCCTCCCACCGTAGCAAATTCACTTCAAAAGGAGTACTGCTGTATATACCTTTGGTCCGGAGTCTGGACTATATATAAGTATATATAGGTACAGTATATTGTAGATAGTAGCCAAACGCGTTTCGGGGCACTAGCTCCTTCTTCAGTGGCATATATGCATATATGCCACTGAAGAAGGAGCTAGTGCCCCGAAACGCATTCATCACTGTTGATGAATGTCAGCAAATACTAACTTGATTATGAACTGAGGCATTTAATTTGCGGCATCTGTTTACAATTGCACAATCTTTTATACCTCATTGATTGCACTGCAGTCTTATCCAATATATGTTGGACCCCTTATACTCTTAGTATTCTGTGGGAATTGGATATAGAACTGGGGTGCACAACCTTTTCTTTTCACATTGTCAGCCTGAACCAATTCCAAGGGCTGAAAATAAAACTTAAAGGGGTATTACCAACTGAAATACTGTATTTTTGGCATATTGAACATACAGTATATACTATAAATGTCTAGTTACAGTTCTCTACTCCCATCTAATAGGAGAACACATAAAAGATACATGTAAGAAGCCATAAGACATAGACCTACATGTCTTTTACCAGATGTTATTTTATCATGTATTAGAATTGGCATATATCCATTTATGTTTTTACAGCATCATGTACTATAATTGAGAATTAAGTGTCTATGAATTTTTAAATTATTATTATTATATTTTTCTTCAGGGATTGTATATTCTTTACATATTTTTTCTAATTTTTTCCTTGTTTTATTTTGTTTTAATATATTTTTATAATATTTATTAAACAATTGATCCTATATGCAAAACTAGAAGAAGGAGTGCACACCTTGTATTCTTTTTTTTAATGATTTTAGCCTTGAGAATAGATGATGTACTTTTGGGTTTCTTTCTAATGGTTTACGTCAACGAATGGCTTGATTATTCCTGAATCTTTATTCTGTTCTAGGCATGGTATGTGCATTTACATATTCTGAATCCAATGATTTTTAGGATAAAATGCTTTTTGAACATAAGGCACGTCACATTTGTCAAGACAAAGGAAGCTGTATTTTATCAGGTTTCTTTTTTCAATGTACTTGGCACTTTTATGATTAAGGGCAACTTTACGTGTAGCAAGTTTTTAAGTAAGGCCTTTTATTTCTGGTGGTTCTTGCCACCCATTCCAACGATGACACTTGTTTCTGGAAAGTCGTTATCAGTCTAGAAATCCTTCATTATACAAGCTTGTAAATATCATTAAAAAATAATGTCAAGTTAATGCCTGCCGTGTATTTGTATCATTGTCCAGGAATATATATACATATAATGTCTATTTATTACTATTTATTCCTGGTATTTACTATGTTAAAGCTGTATATACTGTATTTTGTTTTATTTTATTCATCATGCAAATGTGAAAATGGTGTCAAAATTATGCTAATTCCTGTAATGCAAATGTTGGTTTCTGTTCAATCTTCTAGCAGCTGTATTCTTTCATATACATTCAGCTTTGCATCATATATATATATATATATATATATACACATACACATACACACATATGAATTTGGAGTCTTTTATTTCCTTAAGCTCCTTTCTGAAGCTTAATGAGCTGTCCACAATGCTTCTAGTTCTTGACATATTAGAACTTTTACTTCCTGTTGCTTTATAACCTACCAGTGCTACACATCTGTATTCAATTGGTAAATCACAGAAATGTATACAAATTTTGTGGAAGTGACAATCGTGGCTAGTTTTCAGCCATGGTGTTACCAAATTTGACTTTTTTTAATAGTCTATCTCAACACACTTTTTAACTATATATATGAATGTAATAATATTGAAAGGGCCGCCTTACCATGGTCATCTTTGTAGATTTTCTAAGCAAATGCCTTAACGCAGAACACAGACAACAGCAATTTAAAATGAATGCTTACTATGCTGGCTTTGGCATTATTTGCATATGAATACTGAAAGAAATTGGTATCTTGTACAGTTTGTTCTTAACCTCCATACAAACCTGTAGAATGAGCACGAGTAAAGAATCTCAATATCCAGAAAAGTCATTTCTGTTCTGTATTGGTATTGGAAACCTTTTGTTCCTTATAGTCTATTGAAACAAAACTTGTTACCGTTACAGCTTTAAATCAGTCCAGCATCCTATATAGTGGAACATATATTAGAATAAAACTTGGTCAGATCAATTTTTTTTGTTTCCTGTATGCTTTCTGTACCAATGTATCTTTTGCATTTGAATTTGTTGAAAATGAGCGTTAAGGGCACTGTTAAATAATTATCTTTAATAAAATATGCTAATAGAAAAAACCCATTTGGGAAATAATCTTAGAATTCCTGCTTGTCTCTTTTATTTTTTAATATTATTGAATTGGTATACTACTATGTAACACATTTTTGATCTTTTTAAATTTGTAAAATATCTGTAAACAGGGACATTCTATATTGTATATAGGAAAAGTGGATTACTCTATATATACTGTACTACGTGAATATATATCTTACTACACTGATTCTATATACAATACAATATGGCAGCTAGGGAAAATATATTTATAAAAAGATTTTGTATACACACACACAAAAATAAAAAAAGGTGTGCATTCAATACAGACCTTGATCAACAGTCCATAAAGTGCCAAAAAGAAGAAAACATTTTCGGTACTCCAAACGTAGATGAAAAAAACAATAATGCTTTATTTACCTGAGTCCAGTTAATTTTTTAACCCCAAGATGGAACTTTTTTTTCAAGCAATGTGACATACAAACAACAGGAAATACATAGCCATATTGGAGTGATGTCATAACAACCCAGTTATTATAGTTATAGCAATGGGGTGAGAAAAGTGCATTGCGCATACTAATACATGATAGAGACCTAAATAACACGAGGTTTAACACTGACAAATGTAAAGTTATGCACATGGGAATGAATAATGCAAGTCACCAGTACATACTAAATGGTAAAACACTCGGTGACACTGACATTGAAAAGGATCTAGGAATTTTAATAAACAGCAAACTAAGCTGCAAAAACCAGTGTCAGGCAGCTGCCGCCATAGCTAATAAGATAATGGGTTGCATCAAAAAGGGTATAGATGCCCGTGATGAGAACATAGTCCTACCACTTTACAAATCGCTAGTCAGACCACACATAGAGTCCTGTGTACAGTTCTGGGCTCCTGTGAACAAGACAGACATAGCAGAGCTGGAGAGGGTTCAAAGGAGGGCAACTAAAGTAATAACTGGAATGGGGCAACTACAGTACCCTGAAAGATTATCAAAATTAGGGTTATTCACTTTAGAAAAAAGACGACTGAGAGGAGATGTAATTACTATGTATAAATTAATCAGGGGACAGTACAGGGATCTATCCCATCATCTATTCATCCCCAGAACTGTGACGAGGGGACATCCTCTGCGTCTGGAGGAAAGAAGGTTTGTACACAGACATAAGAAGAAGATTCTTTACGGTAAGAGCAGTGAGACTATGTAACTTTTTGCCTGAGGAGGTGGTGATGGTGCGTTCACCAAAAGAGTTCAAGAGGGGCCTGGATGTATTTCTGGAGTTTAATATTACAGGTTATAGCTACTAGAGATGGGTTGTTGATCCAGGGAGTTATCTGATTGTCTGATTGGAGTCGGGAAGGAACTTTTTATTCCCTTTAAGTGGGGAAAATTGGCTTCTACCTCACATGTTTTTTTATGGATCAACTTGCAGGATGACAGGCTGAACTGGATGGACAAATGTCTTTTTTCGGCCTTATGTACTTTGTTACTATGTTATTAATATAAAGACACAATATAAATACATCACAGAAAAAAGATACAAAACATCCTGCACTATATGATATTAAATATGCGGATGTACATGGCTACATTTATAAAGTCACAGAAAATAATGCACTATAATAATAGATGCAAACATAACATATGGACTAAGCCCTCACTCTATTGATAAAATCTGAGACTCTTAGCCAATATATTTTGATCAAAACACATCTGTTCCCACCTACCCAGCGCCAAGGTGGTCTCAGGTCAGGCAGGTCCTATGCTAAACATACCTATGCCTTGGGCATCTATATTCAGGAGCACAGACCCTGTACATATAGTGTTCTGCTCCTAGTTACCTCTGTGTGCATCAAGCAACCAATGAGAGGAGGAGCACACACCTATATGTGCTACCTTAATCAAGGTCGCCTCTTAGATAGGTTGGGCAAAAGTGCACATGAATGCTACTCCAAGGATAGAAGCGCATTCACACCTGAAGGTGCCACTCCTTCGAGACAAATAAAAAAAATCACGGAAAAAAGATACAAAACATCCTGCGCGATACGATAGTAGATATGCGGATGTGTATGGCTACAGTTATAAAATCACAGAAAATAATGCAATATAGCAATAGATGCAAACATAACATATGGACTAAGCCCTCACTCTAATGATAAAATCTGCGAATCTTAGCTAATATATTTTGTTCAAAACACATCTGTGCCCAAGTGAATCTAAACAAATAATGAATATTATGTAAAATAATTAGGTGGCATGGGATCGGTCAACCTTAACAATGAAGAAGAGACATTTTGTTTCAAAAAGACATTACATAGTTATGTATATCTCGCTAAACACTTTCTGACACTGGCTGCGCAGTAATAGACAACACTGTGCAGACGTCATCCATATCAATCAAGTAACCAGAAGCCAGTGAGAATAGGAGACTAAGCATATCAGGAAGAAGACATAGAGGCAAGCTCCCGTATGCGTGGAGCAGGACAGTGTTGCCCAGGTTGCTGTACATAATAACCCTTACGTAAACAAATAATCTAACAACCACCAACAAAATACAAAGTCATGGGCCCGGGGTGCAAATCGGAGCCACTCATCCACCAGCAAAAGCCAAAAAAGCCACAAGCTGCAGAAAAATGTAGCAAACATGTAGCAAAATTATATTGTGTAGGTAGGTGTGGAAAACGGCTGCAAAGTAAGAATGCTTTCAAAAATAGAAGTGTTAATACTTAATAGTTAAAATTTAAAATGATTCTGCAGCAGGACAAGAACCCCAAACATACAACCAATGCCATTAAGCATTATCTTTAGTGTAAAGAAGAAAAAGGAGTCCTGGAAGTGATGATATGGTCCACATTGAGCCCTTATTTCAAATTCATCATGTTTTTCTGGGATTACATGAAGAGACAGAAGGATTTGAGCAATTCTACTTCCACAGAAGATCTCTGGTTAGTTGTTTAAGATGTTTGGAACAACCTCTCTACTGAATTCCTTAAAAATGTGTACAAGTGTACCTAGTAGAATTGATGCTGTTTTGAAGACAAAGTGTGGTCACATCACATAATGATTTGTTTTAGATTTCTCTTTTGTTCATTCACTTTGCATTTTGTTACTTGATAAAAATAAACTCACTTGGCAGCATTTTTCAAACTTTTGCCCAGTACTGTATATGCAACTACTATATACATACTTAGAAATACATGCTACATATACACACTACATACAGTGCTTTGAAAAAGTATTCATACCCATTGATCTTTTCCCAATTTTTTTTACATTACACCCACAAACTTAAAAATGTTTTTTATTGGGATTTTATGTGATAGACCAACAAAGTAGCAAGTACAGTATGTGAAAAGTGAAAAGAAAACGATACATGGTTTTTAAAATGTTTAATAAATAAAAATCTGGTGGTCCTACAATGTATTGACCCCCCTAAGTCAATACATTGTAGGACCACCTTTCGCTGCAATTACAGTTACAAGTCTTTTGGGCTATTTCTTTGCCAGCTTTGCACATCTAGAGGCTGAAATGTATGCCCATTCTTCTTTGCAAAATAGCTGAAGCTCAGTCAGATTGGACGGAGATCATCTGTGAACAGCAAGTTTCAATTCTCAAAGGGATTTAGATCTGGACTTGACTGGGCTATTCTAACACATGAATATGCTTTAATCTAAACCATTCCATTGTAGCTCTAGCTGTAAGTTTAGGGCCGTAGTTCTGCTGGAAGGTGAACCTCCACCCCAGTCTCAATTCTTTTGCAGCCCTGTATTTGGCTTCATCCATCTTCTGATCAACTGTCAATAGGTTCCCTGTCCCTGCTGAAGAAAAGTATCACCACATGTTTTATGTTGGGGATGGTGTGTTCAGGATGACGTGCAGTGTTAGTTTTTTCTACACACAGCATTTTGCATTTAGGCAAAAAGGTTCAACTTTGGTCTAATCTTACCAGAACACTGCCACCTTCTTCCACATGTTTGCCATGTCCCCTACATGGCTTGTGGAAAACTGCAAACAGGACTTCTTATGGCAGATTTGTGAGGTGCATGACTAATAGTTGTCCCACAAACAGATTCTCCCACCTGAGCTGTGGATCTCTGCAGCTTCTCCAGAGTGACCATGGGCCTCTTGGATGCTACTCTAATTAGTGATCTCCTTGCCTGGGCTGTTTAGGTGGATGGCAATGTCTTGGTAGGTTTTTCAGTTGTCCTTCCATTTTCAGATGATAGATTGAACTGTGCAACTTAATCCCTGACTTGTCTGGTGTGTTCCTTGGTTTTCATCATGGTGCTTGATCACTAATGTTCTCTAAGAAACCTCTGAGGCCTTCACAGAACCCCTCTGGTTATACTACGAACAAATTACACACAGGTGGACGCTATCTACTACTTGACTAATTGACTTCTGTAGGTAATTGGTCACACTGGATTTTATTTAGGGTTAACAGAGTACAGGGGACTGAATACCAATGCACACCAAACTTTTCAGATTTTTATTCATTAAAAATTTTGAAAACCCTGTAACATTTTCTTTTCACTTCACACGTGCTTGCTACTTTCTGTTGGTCTATCACATAAAATCCCAATAAAATAAATTTAAGGTTGTGGTGGTAACGCAAAAAAATGTGGAAAAGGTAAAGGGTTATGAATACTTTTTCAAGGCACTGTAAAAGCCAGGAGGGGCATGAGAAGCAGTTTTTTTCATTGCCCACTAGATGGTAGCACAGGCTAAGACATCCACGAAGTACAAGCCATAACGTGAGTGCTGAAGTGGAGTCGAGTCCCTGTTCACAATTTTTCAAATTCAAATGTTCAGTGGTAATTGATATATGCCTCCGATGGTCTTCAAAAAAAGGCACAAATACACCATATATAAAATATGAAAGAGAATACTTACCTGTTGTAGATGTAGACAAAGGAAGATCCCAACAGTCACTGTCTATGCATAAGGGAGCTATGGAAATGGCATTGTTGTCTCTTGGATAGCAGGCATCTCCAACTATTACTCAACATTATAAAAGCATCAATTTAGGGACACTTTTTAAGACATGTTGATGTAATTAGGTTTTGACTTACCGGTGACGTAACTCAGTCCAAGCTAATTATGACTTCTTCCAGCCATAACCCATGTTTATAAGGGTTGTTGCCCAGACATCTTTGGCTCTTCACTTTTTAGCACCCACCATCTTTCTATTTTTACCCTCTTCACACAACTGCAACATTCAATGCTGTGTCAGTAGCAGACTCATTACCTTACCTGTTGTGTTGCATAGTGCTCCCAAATACTAAAATACTGTATTTCCGAAATACATATTAATGTCACGTCGCTAGCAACCCCAAAATAATAGTGCCAGATACAGTTTCCCTAAAAATAATAAGGCCAAAACAGTGCCTTAGATTGTAATAGTGCCCCAAATTGTGCCCAGATGGTAATAGCGCATAAATGATTGTCCAGACTGCAAAAGTGTCCTCCTTTGTGTTCTGTAAAGTAATATTGCCCTCTTTAAACTTCACACTGTAATAATGCTCCTCTATACAGTGAAATTGTCCTCTTTGTACCCCAAATGGTAATGATAACCTTCACAGAGTTACGCTCTAATTGTCTAACGTGTACACCAAAAAATCTCCCCACCTACACACTAAACTTATAAGCCTAATAGAGGCCAAAATAGTGTCTTTTTAGCATCTGTCTGTCTGGTATACGGATGTGGAAAACATGATATATACAAACTGTACTATTCTATTTGAATATCATGCCATGGTGTGCAGTACTGTTTGTGTAGTGTGCCATTCTAACAATAATACTTTTAGAATGGCACACTAGGCATATAGCATAATGTGCCTTGGCACGACAAATAGAGTAGCATGCCATTTGAACAGATGGTATAATAGACTGCTCTTCCTTACAATACACGATAGAACAAGATGTATTTAAGCAGTAGGAAAAACAACAGGATGCAAGTCTCAAAAAGTCAGACTTCTAAGCTCCGTTTCACAACTTCAAAAAAGGAGAAGCAGCATTCTAAAAAAAAGTCCAAGTGACAACTGAGAATTTATTATCCAGTGTCAAAGAAATAGCAATGTGAAGCTTAAAATTGTCCCATTGAGGGATTGAAATATCACTTTAAAACTAATGAACTTGGACTTTTTACAGTGGTGCTTTTTTCCCTTTTTTTGGAGCTCTTCCTTATGATGGTATCCAGTACTCCTAAATAACAGACTACAGACTCAGACTTGATCCCAAAATAAATAGAACCAAAACAGACCCCCTAAATAAATATAGACCCTTCAGGCCAGACCCCCTAAAAAAAGCAGATCATAGAATAAAAACATGCTTCAAACCAGACCCCCATTACAGACCCCTATTTAAAGACAGATCTCAGAATAAGTGCACACCCAATACCCCATAATAAATACTACAGACCCCAAAATAAATAAAGTTCTCAAACCCAACTGGATAAATATGGTATGTACACCACAGTAAATACAAACTCCAGATCAGGTCCTCTAAACAAATATAGAACCCCTAGATAGACCACTTTAAATAGAAGCCACACCACACCCTAAATACAGAACCCCAGACCAGATCCCCTTAATACTGACCCCAGACCAGACTCTCTAAGGCAGGGATGCCCAACCTGCGGCCCTCCAGCTGTTGTAAAACTACAACTCCCATCATGCCCTGCTGTAGGCTGATAGCTGTAGGCCGTCCGGGCATGCTGGGAGTTGTAGTTTTACAACAGCTGGAGGGCATCCCTGCTCTAAGGCTAGTTTCACACTAGCGTTGTGAGTAGTGATGAGTGGCAGGGGCAATATTCGAATTTGCGATATTTCGTGAATATTTGGTCGAATATTCGCCATATATTTGAAAATTCGCGAATTCGTAATCTCCAGTCATTATTTTCTTGATTGCAAAAAATCGCATAAACTGGTGTTTAAAAGATACGTCTATACGTCTAATACGTGGTATTTTTACTGCCCTGGCATTTTAGGGGCCCCTAAAGCGTGAGAAGAAGTCTGGAATCCAAATGCGTAAAAATGCCCTGTGAAATCCTAAAGGTACTTATTGGATTTAGGTCCCCTTTGCGCATCTTGGCTGTAAAAAAGTGGCACACATGTGGTATCGCTGTACTCAGGAGAAGTAGGGCAATGTGTTTTGGGGTGTATTTTTACATATACCCATGCTGGGTGAGAGAAATATCTCTGTAAATTGACAACTTTGTATAAAAAATGGAAAAAGTTGTCATTTACAGAGATATTTCTCTCACCCAGCATATGTATATGTAAAAAAATACACCCCAAAACACATTGCCCTACTTCTCCTGAGTACGGCGATACCACATGTGTGCCACTTTTTTGCAGCCAAGATGCGCAAAGGGGCCCTAAAACCAATGAGTACCTTTAGGATTTCACAGGGCAATATTACGCATTTGGATTCCAAACTACTTCTCACGCTTTAGGGGCCCCTAAAATGCCAGGACAGTAAAAATACCACAAGTGACCCCATTCCGGAAAGTAGACCCCCTAAGGTATTCGCTGATGGGCATAGTGAGTTCATGGAAGTTTTTATTTTTTGTCACAAGTTAGCGGAAATTGAATTCTTTTTTTTTTTACAAAGTCTCATATTCCATTAACTTGTGACAAAAAATTTAAATTTTACATTAACTCACCATACCCCTCACGGAATACCTTGGGGTGTCTACTTTCTAAAATGGGGTCACTTGTGTGGTATTTTTACTGCCCTGGCATTTGAGGGCCCCCTAAAGCGTGAGAAGAAGTCTGGAATCCAAATGCGTAAAATTGTCCTGTGAAATCCTAAAGGTACTCATTGGATTTAGGGCCCCTTTGCGCATCTTGGCTGCAAAAAAGTGGTACACATGTGGTATCGCCGTACTCAGGAGAAGTAGGGAAATGTGTTTTGGGGTGTATTGTTACATATACCCATACTGTGTGTGAGAAATATCTCTGTAAATGACAACTTTTTCCATTTTTTATACAAAGTTGTCAATTTGCAGAGATATTTTTCACACCCAGCATGGGTATATGTAAAAATACACCCCAAAACACATTGCCCTACTTCTCCTGAGTATGGCGATACCACATGTGTGCCACTTTTTTGCAGCCAAGATGCGCAAAGGGGCCCTAATTCCAATGAGTACCTTTTAGGATGGCATTTTTACGCATGTTTCTTCTCACGCTTTAGGGCCCCTAAAATGCCAGGGCAGTAAAAATACCCCAAATGTGACCCATTTTAGAAAGAACACACCCCAAGGTATTCTGTGAGGGGCATGGCGAGTTCATAGAAGATTTGTTTTTTTTGGCACAAGTTAGCGGAATTTGATTTTTTTTGTTTTTTCTCACAAAGTCTCCCTTTCCGCTAACTTGTGACAAAAAGTTCAATCTTTCATGGACTCAATATGCCCCTCAGCGAATACCTTGGGGTGTCTTCTTTCAAAAATGGGGTCACATGTGAGGTTTTTGTACTGCTCTGGCATTTGAGGGTCTCCACAATCATTACATGTATGGCCAGCATTAGGAGTTTCTGCTATTCTCCTTATTTGGAGCATACGGGTAATGAGATTTTTTTTCCTTCAAGCCTCTGGGCTGAAAGAAAAAATGGACGGCACAGATTTCTTCATTCACATCGATCGATGTGGATGAAAAAATCTCTGCCAAAAAATATGCAAGAAAAAAAAGAGGGGCCTGGCGATTGCCAGGACATAGGGGCTCCACCCAAACATCCATACCCACTTCAGCTCCTATGTCCTGACAAACGTGATTTCTCCATTCACATCGATCAATCGATCGTTGTGGAGGAAGACATCTTTGCCAGATTTTTGATACAAAGTGTTTGCCAAAGCACAGGAACTCCAACACCTCTCCTCAGCTCATATGCCTGGGCAAACGTACCTGTACTGCAGAGGAGAAATCTCGTCTTGCTGCGCCGCATACACCGACTTCACGTGTCTTCTGACAGCAGCGCAATGCTTCTCTCTGAATGCACATCAGTGCTGCAGCGTTTTTGTTGGTTGGTCCGTTGGTCTACCTGGAAAATAAAGGGTGGTTAGGGGTAAAAAAAAAAAAAAAAAAGAAGAAAAAACAGGCAGCAGGCTCATAAACTTGAACGTTACACAATTTATAAAACCTGAACATAAAACATTTTTTTTTATAAAACCTGAACATCAAAACTTTTAAAACCTAAACTAACTAAACCTAAATTTCTTTTTCTTGCTACCTGTTTAATATATTTTTTTTTTTTTACCATTTCACTCTTTATTTTCCTAGCAGAAACCTCTCCATTTTATTTTTTTTACCATTTCTTTATTTTCCTAGCAGAAACCTCTCCTTTCCCATGGGGCAATGTGTAAAGTGTAAATCACACAGAGATGGTGCGAAGTACATTATGCACTTTATCCCAAGTGAAAGGAGATGTTTCTACCGTTTCACATTTCTGCTGTAGCACACCAGCACCCCTATGTGTTAGGGTCTCTCAAAACCTAGTATCCTGAGAGACCCTAGAGCCTGATCGTAAAAATTACCTGTGTTGTGCTGTCCCTACGTCCCTAAGTGTACCTGAGTGTGGTACTTCCAGAAACACTCCGCTAGGCATAGGGCAGGGAGGTCAGGACAGTCAGAACAGAAATAACGGGTGTCACGCCTTATTCCACTCCTGCTACAGACACGACATCTTTTTCGAGGTGGCGGTTGGGTTGAGGTACCAGCAACGACATTGGGCAAATGTCGCTCGTGTAGACGGCTCACTACACTGGGGTTTGGGGCCACGGAACCTCCTGGATACAGGAGGTTCTCGATGATCTCTTCCTGAAATTTGAGGAAGGATCCTGTTCTCCCAGCCTTACTGTAGAGAACATAACTATTATACATTACCAATTGAAATAAATATACAGACACCTTCTTATACCAGCGCCTGGTGCGGCGGGAAATCAAATACGGGGCCAACATCTGGTCATTAAAGTCCAACCCTCCCATGTGGAGGTTATAGTCGTGGACTGAGAGGGGCTTTTCAACGACACTGGTTGCCCGTTCAATTTGTATTGTCGTGTCTGCGTGAATGGAGGAGAGCATGTAAACGTCAAGCTTGTCTCTCCATTTCACCGCGTGCAGTTCTTGGTTACACAAGGCAGCCCTCTCCCCCCTTGCAAGACGGGTGGTAACGAGCCGTTGGGGGATGCCCCGGCGACTAGGTCGCACGGTGCCACAGCAGCCAATCTGTTCTAGGAACTGTCGCGGATATAAAGCGCAAAAATGCTTTATATACAAAAAAAAACAAAAGAAAGGATCAAAGTAAAAAATATCAAAGTTATTGATCCTACTGAGGAGAGGGCGACATAATAACCTCTCAGCTCGTTGGCGAGAACCTTAATTATTTTGTGCAACTAGAAAGAAAACGAGGTACCATCATCCATGCAAAAATATATGTGAGTTTATTATACTTAAATGCTAAATACAAAATCGATGATATAACCTGTACAATGATAGATAATGAAATATAATACCACTACCTTCAATCAATACTGAATATCGCCAATCAATTTAATGATATGCAACAATCCAAATTAAAGAAGAGTACCCCTTTCTATCACCTTTTAACCAATTGAGGTATATGGCGGCACTATAAATTTACTAGCTCGGTATCAGGCTAGGGAATAACAAAGTTCCCAAGGACTCGGTACCAATGTCTGATGCTCAATTAGCAATATGCATCTTTGCTAAGGGAATGATCAGACTTGATCAGGAGCCTTATCAATTACAGATCCACAAATGGGGACCTTTGACTATATACTGGGCTGAGTAAGTTATCAATACCGCAAGCAATAAGCAAGATCTACGTTACCAAGGGTCAAAAGGTGAGTAGGGCTCCGGAGGGACGGTCAGCTCTCCAAAGGGTTCCCCGTGATCCAGGATCAAATCCACGTGTCTGTTTAATCTTTTGTTTGTAGTCTTTTTTTTTTTCTCCTGGAATATCCCTCTCTCATCCAGTCTATGATTAATATTCACAGACTTATCAAAAGCATACACCCCTTTAGATAACAGTCTTCCAACCAAACCAGAGGGTGTGCACATATGGTAATGTTACTGTGAGATCATATAGTACCCAAAATATTTTGTGGTGAACGTGTTATGTTACCTGCCGATACCTAGGCGGCAATGTTGTATAAGCTATAAATGTGAAGCTTTTTGGAGTTAAATTTATATAATGTGACTTCATGTTAAGTGGTAGACATCCACCACCTGGGACATACATCAAAAAGGGAGGCATACCCCCTGACATTTGAAGCAATTAAAACCTAGATTCCCAGAAACTGTTCTCATGTCATAAAGTTAAAATGTAGACAACAAATGTGTGGGTTTTGGATTTCACAGGTGCCTTATCTTATGAAAATAACACAACTTTTCTGAGCGGAAATCCAACTGAGCTTGCTTTCCTAGATACCTCAGGAATGCACGCTTCTGGTGACACACACACAGGATATATATATGTTAGTATATGATTAGAATACGTAATAAAATAAAACCAATATGTGAAACATAAAACAACACATATGTGATATATCGATTAACTTGTGTCAAAACGAAATACGATGCACCATATGAACAAACAGACATTATATGATTGTTTCATTAATACATCTCATTATGAAAAATGCCAGACGAGAGCCAGGAAGAACCTTATCTCGGCTTATAGCCTTGTGATGAGGTAAAATTACTCCCTTAGATAGGCCCACATCTGCCAGGAAGTACCTTTCCTTGAACCCATTTTTCTCTTTTACAATGAAGGTTCATACAGGAGGGTGAATATAAGTACAACATGGCTGCTTATAGGCCATGAATACATGTTATAACAATAATAATGTATAAATGTTTATATACTTATAAAAAGGCATGACAGAACAAATGCCTGAAGAGGGCCACACTTGTGTAGAAATTGTCCACATAAAGATGGTACCCCTTGCCGAATAAGGGTGACACCAAGTCCCAGACTATCTTCCCACTGCTCCCCAGGTAGTCAGGGCAACCGACTTGCTCCAGGGTCTGCTCTTTTCCCTCATAGATCCGAAATTTGTGTGTATAGCCTGTGGCCCTTTCACAGAGCTTATACAATTTGACCCCATACCGGTAAAATGTATCAGGGACTCGTCTACGCAGATATTTTGTGCAGCGGTATACAAATCTGCAAATTTCAGGTTGAAGTGGTCTATGAGGGGCCGAATTTTGTGGAGCCCGTCAAAAGCTGGGTGGCCTCTGGGTACGGGAGGTGGTGTTGTCGCTAAAGTGCAGGAAACGCAGGATGGTCTCAAATCGTGTCCTGGACATGGCAGCAGAGTACATGGGCATGTGATGAATTGGGTTCGTGGACCAATATGACTGCAATTCATGTTTTTTTGTCAGGCCCGTGTTGAGGAGAAGGCCCAGAAAAGTTTTACATTCGGAAACTTGGACTGGTTTCCACCGGAAAGGCTGGGCATAGAAGCTTTCCGGGTTGGCGTTTATAAACTGAGTGGCATACCGATTTGTTTCTGCCACGACTAGGACAAAGAGCTCCGCAGTGAAGAACAGCTCAAAAAACCCCAGTGCCGATCCGATCTGAGCTGTCTCCACCCGAACTCCTGACTGGGCAGTGAAAGGGGGAACTAATGGTGCGGCTGAAGATGGGGGCTGCCAATCAGGGTTTGCCAGCACCTCAGGGATTCTAGGGGCCCTACGGGCCTGTCTGCGCGGTGGCTGCGACGGTGTAACTACTGCACATGCCACCGTACCAGCTTCAACTGCCCTTCTGGTGCTCTCCACTTCACCATGTTGTACGGCAGTGCTGTTAGTAGGTCCAGGATGGGCTGCGCTGCTGGTGTATGCCTCACCACGTAATCCGGCAGCGCCAGCCCCACTCTGCTGTCCTTGAAACGGATCCTGCGCTACCTGTGGTCTAGCGACACGGGGCCGGGTACGCCTGGTGGTATCAGGGACCTCAACCTCCTCGTCCGAACTTTGGGTCAGGCTGCCACTGCTTTCTACAGGTTCATATTCTGACCCGCTAGATTCGTCAGATGAGGGTTCCCATTCCTCATCTGACTGGGTCAGAATCCTGTAGGCCTCCTAAGGAGAATACCCCTTATTTGACATTTTGACGACTAAATTTAGGGGGTATTCCCTGAGACTACCCAAGAAAAAAAGCAAGCCTGTCTTACAAATAGGAGGGTAGCGAAGTACAGAAGCCGGTGCGATTGATAAAAAATATCAAAACTGATTTTTTTTATCGCCGCAGCGCTTGTGCAGTGATTACAAAAAAAAAAATTTTTGTCACTGCGGCGGGGCGGGGGCATGGGTGAACACACGTGTGGGCGACTGATCAGGCCTGATCGGGCAAACACTGCGTTTTGGGTGGGGGGAGAGCTAAAGTGACAGTAGTACTATTATAGATCTGACTGTGATCAGTTCTGATCACTTACAGATACTATAAAAGTACAAATGCTGATTAGCGCTACCCTAATCAGCGAATCAGTGACTGCGGTGCGGTGGGCTGGGCGCTAACGCTAACTACCTACCAAAGAGGTCTAAACTAAATCTAAACCTAACAGTCAATACTAGTGAAAAAAAAAGTGACAGTTTACACTGATCACTTTTTTCCCTTTCACTAGTGATTGACAGGTGATTGAAAGGGGTGATCAAGGGGTTAATTGGGGTGATGGGGGGTGATCAGGGCCTATGTGGAGTGTGCTTAGTGTACTTACAGTAGAGGTGTGCTCTATCCTGGGTTCAACCGACGAAAAGGACCCAGGAGAGGGCACAGAAGCCATTTAATGCATTATATTTATAAATATAATGCATTATATGGCTTGTGATTCGTTTTTTTGAACATCACCAGCCTGCCAGCGCCGATCATTGGCTGGCAGGCTGGTGACAAACTTCTCCTGAGCAGCTCCCGACAGTCTGTGCGCCTGTTCAGGCGCACAGATCGCGTCATCTTGCCTCTCGCGAGATGACGCTCCTGCGTGTCAACGAGGAACAGAAGGACCGCCGAGATCACGCTATCCTGCGTGCGATGGTTCTAAAGTGGTTAAATACCAGTTTATGCGAATTTTTATGCACATTTTATGCAAATTTTTATATGCGAATTTTCGCAATCAAGAAAATAATGACATTATTTTCTTGATTGCGAAAATTTGCACGTAAAAAATTTGCATAAAAATTTGCATAAACTGGCATTTAAAAAAAAAAATATTGTTTGCGATTGCGAATATATTTCGCAATATTCGCAATATTCGATTAAACTTTGCAATTCGAAAATTCGTGATCAACACTAGAGATCCAGCAGGCTGTTCTGGCAGGGAACAGCCTGTTGGGTCTCTCTAGATCTGGTATTTCTGGAAGCCATTGCATTCCCATCTGGCTCCATTAAACTATAATGGGGATTGGTGGAGATGCGGCCACAAGCCCACAAACATGCCGAGCATCATAGCATATCTTTGATACCAGGTGATATTGACTCCAATTATAGCATTTTACTTTCCCTTTTGTTCTCTATCTGTCCCAGACCACCAGGATGACTTTTAACAGATGTGATCTGTCTCTGCAAAGTTTACTACCGCCCTTTAGAGCATACATGTTCATAGCATCCCACACAACAATAGTGTAGCACATAATAACAGTGGCAAATTTGTGCCCCCTATATTAATATTGTCCCCTTTGTGTCCCATACAGTAATAGTGCTCCCTTACACAAACTGATCAGAACAGAATTTCCTCAAGCCTCTTTAACATGAATGCGCATTCCCAAACATTATCCTTCTGCTTGATCCTGCTTCATAGATGGGATCCCTGAGTTGCCTAACTTGATACAGTTATGTCATAGTGCCAGCCTGTGCTGGAATCCTCTCTGGACATCTCACAGAATGCAGACCTAAAGTGCTCTGCAGACTATGAGATAGAATGGCAGAGCAGGGAACTGACAGCTTTCGGCACCAACATAGTATTCAACTGTATGTGTGGATGAAGGCCTATATTTAATGATGGTGATAATTTACAAAATAAAGTGATATGAACTAAAAGGTGTATTTACAGAGTAACTGATGGATCTGGCTTAGCGCTAGATTAGGGCTCAGAGTCTAAGAAATTATCCATTCTATTTATATTGTTCAGCTATGATAGGTCATTTTCAACATTCTAACCAAAGTGGGACTCAATCCAGATCTCTCACTGTTGTCCACTCCGCAGCATGAGCTGGCCATATATTAGTTTGCATTCAGTATGAGTCTATATATACTGTACTTTCAATAACAAGAGACAGGCACTATTGTATGACCCTGACTTTAAATGAAAGGAAACAAGATATAATAGATTCCTTTGGGAGAGCATGGGCAGCCATAGCACTTCTATGGGGCCCAGAAGTTGGGGGTGCAATCAGGTGCAAGAACATTGTACCTTTTTGTGGGGAATATCAATATGTTTGCTTTTTGCCAAAATGTATATTTGTAACATATAGTGCTTTATACATACCGTTAATAATTGCTACTTATGTTGCTATTTTAATTTTCTTACACTAGGCGATGGGGGCCCCATCATATTTTGCTATGGACCTTATGAATTATAGTTATACCCCCTTGTATCACAGCTTTACATCTACTGTACCAGGCTCCTTCTGTTTCACAGAGGATGGAAGCAGAAAAGTACCATAAGTGTGAACGTGACAGGTCTGCCTCCTTGGCTTTGCTCAGTGACGTGGTACAGTGTGTTGCAACAGGCAGAAAGTTTGATGAATAGTTTTATTTTATATATTGCATTTATGTCTGAAAAAATCTTCAATAATAATTACATGCAGTGTCAGACTGGGGTGCCTAGGGCCCAACAGTATCATTTATTTTGAGGGCCCACCATACAGGTACGGGTCCTGGGAAAAATGATGATGTGCTTATTTTTATCTACCTATATATCAAGGAAGCACAAAAGAGGCACCATATATATAAACGTGGCCCAGAAAAGGCACTATATATAAAGGAGGCACTGAAGAGGCACTGTATATACAGGGGGCCCATGCAGACACTATATAAACAACTAGTGATAGTGACCGTGGCATATATAAGTATAAAGTTCAGGTGCATATCTTAATCAATCAGTAAAAATGAATATACATATAATTGTAAAATAAAGTGCTAACACAGTGCAAAAAATGTATCAGTGAACATGATTACATCATATACAATAATACATGATTATACAACAGTGTACCCGATAAGAATACCAATTCATAATGCAATTAATCATCATAATTAATAGAACAAACTAGCAGAACTCGGCTTCGCACGGGTATATTTCATATATTTTATTGAATTTTTGTGTGTGTCATTAAAAGATATCAACAGTGAACTCCACAGTCCCCCACCACTTAACACTGACACCCCCCCACCCACAGTGCCCTACCACTTTAAAATGGGACTTCCACAGCGGCCCATCCCCTTAACGTTGACCTTCATAGCAGCCCGCCCTTTTAACAGTGATTTTTACAGCGCCCACTCCCTTGACAGTGACCTCTTCATTACAATGGAGGGGCACAGAGGGCATTTCTACTATGGAGGGGGCGCAGAGGGCATTGCTTCTTTGGAGGTGGCACAGAGAGCATTACTAATGTGAAGGGGGCACAATGGGCATTTCTACTATAGAGGGGGCACAGAGCCAGAGGGCATTTCTACAATGAAAGGGGCACAGTGGGCATTATTACTGTGAAGGGGGCATTATGACTGTTCACTGATACATTTTTTGCACTATGTTTGACAGTTATATGTATATTTATGTTTATTAATTGATTATGATATGCACCTGCACTTTATACTTATATGCTATTGTCCCATTGGGCTTGCACCTCTTTTTGCCTTCTTTTGTCTGGTACTGCCATTTTTCTTCTTTCTCTCTCTTTATATATGTACACTAACGACCTCTTATAGCTTCTAGCATAGAAGCAGGGCAGAGTGCTGGTTGCAGAGTGCTGTTGCATTTCTGTGTTTGTGTATTTTGCCATAGCTACGTGCACCTGCATACAGGGACGTGCTGACTGACCCCCCCCCCTGTGTTTCTGTTTAGTATATAGGGACACACCGAAGAGGCACTACATAAAGGGAGCGCCAAAGAGGCATTATATATATAAAGGGGCACAGGAGAAGTGATATATATATATCTATATATATAGGGGGACACATAAAAGGCACTATGTATAGAGGAAGCACCGAAGAGGCTCAATATATATATATATATATATATATATATATATATATAGACAGTGAAGAGGCACCTTATATATAAGTGGGGGCACAGAAGAAGAACTATATATAAAGGAAGCACAGAAGAGGCAAGATATATAAAGGGGTACAGAAGAGACACTATATTCATAATGGGGGCACAGAAGAGGGACTATCTGTGGAGACTTATTTTTCAAGCAATGTTTCATGAGGAAAAAGTATGCAAAGTAACAAAAAATCATTCAGCAAAAAATATAATTATTAAGGTCACCATGGTTAGGAATGATCTTTATTCATATGCAATAATAAGAATGGACACTAGATGGCAATGTTGTACTATGCTTAATCTCTAATGGCATCACTCCACAATAAATTATATTTTTTTACATTATCATGTAAATGCTGCTGTTGACAGTAAAAGATAACCTTTTTTCATAATTATGAATGAAAACATAATGCCCTGAGAAAATATATGCAAAATATATGCAAATATATGCAAATGAGCAATGAGGGCATTGCTGTTATACATAAAGGCTCTGCTCTCTCTGCAACTGCCTCACCCCCTGCATTTTGATGTTCTCATTGCCTGGCCCTGTCAAAGTGCAGAGAAGGGTAAAGCATCTAGGATTGCAGTGTTACCGTAACCTCTGGATACATGTAAAATGCCATTTACTGAAGTGAGACAACCCCGTTAACATGTAGACTAAATTGTACTATTTCAGATCATCGTTACTGCTGTGTTCCTTCCCACTGAAAGCACCCCTTCTGCTATTGATGGATCCAGCCTCTATGGTTGTATCTACCTTGGGTGCCCAGACTTCCTGTTCCAAAGACTTAGTCAGCAGCCCAAGTCTTAACCAGGGGCAACAGTGCAGCACCGAAAAATGAGGCAAAGGCGAATTCAAACGTGCAAAATGTCAGGGCAGGCGGCATAGGTACAGGTCAGGCAATCCGGGTCGGCAACAGGATGGTCGAGGCAAGCAGGCAGGGATCAAACAAGTAGCGGCGTCCAGAAACATAGGCAGAGATAACAGCAAACTTTGCAGGACACAAAGACATGGACACTCAGACACCAGGAGGCTGGACTACTTAAATAGGTATAGGAGGGCTAGGATTGGTCAGCTTGGTTATATGTGCTAAACCCATAAATTACAGGAAGTGTTACACGCCAGTCCTTAAGTGAAATGCTACAGGGAACAAGCTGAAAGCATGCTGTGCCCAGGGCTAGAAGGAAACCGTGGAGCAAGTTCACTATTGAACACTGAGCTTGAGACTGCGGTGGTAAGCAGGGGGACATCGCTGGACAGCTATCTATATATATTCACTTACACAGAGAATGCTATGAATCACTGATAACGCCTCCCCCATGTACAACAATTAGTGACTGACAGCTATGTCTGCATACACACTTACACAGAGAATGCTATCAATCACTAATAACACTTCCCCCATGTAAACATATCAGTGACTGACAGCTATCTCTGTATATACACTTATACAGAGAATGAAAAACGAAAAAAAAAAAATGTTTGTGTGCAAGAGGCCTTACACAGAAAATGCCATCAATTACTGATAACACCTCCCCATGTACAACTATTAGTGACTGACATCTATCTATGTATACACACTTACACAGAGAATGCCAGCAATCACTAATAACACCTCCCCATGTATATCTATCAGTGACTGACAGCTATCTATGTATACACACTTACACAGAGAATGCTATCAATCACTGATAACACCTCCCCTGTGTAAAGCTATCAGTGACTGACTGCTATCTATGTATTTACACTTACACAGAGAATGTTATCAATCACTGACAACACCTCACTATGTATAACTCTTAGTGACTGACAGCTATCTATGTATACACACTTACACAGATAATGCTATTAATCACTGATAACACCTCCCCATGTACAACTATTAGTGACTGACAGCTATCTCTGTATACACACTTACACAGAGAATGTTATCACTGATAACACCTCCCTGTGTACAACTATGAGTGATTTACAGCTATCTATGTATACACACTTACACAGAGAACACTATCAATCAGTGATAACACCTCCCCTGTGTACAACTATCAGTGACTGACAGCTATCTCTGTACACACACTTACACAGAGAATGCTATCAATCACTGACTTCACCCATGTACAGATATCAGTGACTGACAGCTATCCTTGTATATACACTTACACAGAGAATGTTATCAATTACTGATAACACCCCCCCATGTACAACTATTAGTGACTGACAGCTATCTATGTATACACACTTACACAGAGAATGCTATCAATCACTGATAACACCTCACCATGTACAACTATTAGTGACTAATAGCTATTTATGTATACACACTTACACGGTACAATTACTGATAACACCTCCCCTGTGTACAACTATCAGTGACTGACAGCTATCTATGTATACAGACTTACACAGAGAATGCTATCAATCACTGATAACTTCTCCCCCATATACAACTATCAGTGACTGACAGCTATCTATGTATACACACTTACACAGAGAACACTATCAATCTGTCATAAAACCTCCCCTGTGTACAACTATCAGTGATTGACAGCTATCTCTGTACACACACTTACACAGAGAATGCTATCAATCACTAATAACACTTCCCCCATGTACAGATATCAGTGACTGACAGCTATCTCTGTATATACACTTACACAGAGAATGTTATCAATTACTGATAACACCCCCCATGTACAACTATTAGTGACTGACAGCTATCTATGTATACGCACTTACACAGAGAATGCTATCACTGATAAAATCTCACCATGTACAACTATTAGTGACTAATAGCTATCTATGTATACACACTTACACAGTACAATCACTGATAACACCTCCCCTGTGTACAACTATCAGTGACTGACAGCTATCTCTCTATACACACTTACACAGAGAATTCTGTAAATCACTGATAACACCTCCCTGTGCAAAACTATCAGTGACTGACAGCTATATATGTATATACACTTACACAGAGAATGCTATCAATTACTGATAACACCTTCCACGTGTATGTCTGAAGTTTTGCTGAATACTTTTCCATAAAACAATATATCAGTCTGCCTACCTCCTCTGCTCTATAATGCCGCCGCTGCATTTTTATGGTGAGAGGTTCTATTTAAAACAGTATTAAGAAATCTGCCCCAATGTATTTTCAAAAATAACTCATCCTTTTTTGAAAAGTATTTCGATATGGGAACTGGTGTCCAGATGAGTATCCTAGGTACACCGAAAGCGAACTGTTTTACTCCACAAAAAAAGAAATGCAGGTCATTCCAAAGGGTTCACTAACTTTTTCTTGCAACAATCAAATGGCAAAACATTGGAACTCTTATAACAATAGAAACAGAAAAGAAATTTCATACATGTTTATTTAGTCTACAAAAATACATTTTTACATAATGTGGAGTCAAGAAACATATACATTAATGACATCATTCCATGTCATGAAGGCAAAAAGGGGGGGGGGGGGTTAAAATAATTAATTAATTTACAGTACTTGTATATATAATGAGTTTTTTTTTTTTTACTACGGACAAGATTAAGTATAAAAAATAAAATGAATTTTGATTTGAGATTTTAAGAAAACAAATTGATATTTCACAGCTAAATTGGAAAATACTACTTGGTAGTGTAAATATCGTTTTACAATATAAACCATACAGCATACAATGCATATCACCTCATGCTATTATATCTACCATTTTCTTATTTATCATACATGCATAAGTAATTTCACGTAGTCCAGGGTTATTTGTCTTCAGACAAACTTTAGCTCTGACATTAATGCTATAAAAAAAATGAATGATACGTATAAACAAATAAAAGCCCTTTTATCCAGGATGAGGACCTGGACAGGTACTGGGGATGACTGATGGCACGGACGCTCGTTCCTGGTGGTTGCCCCATGTAAAGGTGCCTCTGAGCATCCAGCACATGAGCAAACAAGGATGTGCCACCGACAAACATGGAAGCTGTATAGGGATGAAAAATCACAGTGAATATTGTTCAACCACATCATTGCTTCAATGTACATGCAGCAATGATCAGGGCTGGATGTGGCTGAATGATCTTCACTATGTTGCATGTAAATAAAACTAGTGAGGTGGGAATGATCGGGAATAAACATTCATAGAAAGGTTTGTTCCCGAACATTACCTGATCTTTCAGCCCTCGTAAAAGGGCCATTAGGCTACCTGTAACCATTGCAGATTATGTGAGTTTTTTTGCGCAGATTCTCATGTGAAAAAGCAGCATAATACAGAACAAGCAAAGTCTGTGGCTAGTATCATATATCTGGCAGCAATTCTGGCAGAGAAATAGCTGGTCGGAATTCTCTAAATCTAGCGCTGTTGGTTGAGACCGCAATGCCCACCGGTCCTATAGTTAATGGGGCCTGATGGAGATCTGGCTGCAATCCGGCAAAAATGCAGAGAATTTTTTCTGCTGTGTGGACTTTGAAGACTTTGAAGCAGCATGTCAATTGTATGTGTGATTTTTGGTTTGGATTTCCCCCTTTTCAATAGATGAGTGAGATCTGGGGCAAAACGACATCAAATCCACAACAAAATTGCAAGTAACACATGTGGATTTTGATGTGGATTTAGTTCAGAAATCTACAGAAATCACACGGAATTGATGCAAGTCTACCCACACCCATGTGATGACATGTAGATCAAATCTCAACACAAAGGTATGCACCTTGAGTATTAGTTACACTTTAATGTGTGTATATATATATCTAGCACTCTGTATTCTTCTACAGCAATCATCTGTTATCTGGGTTGGCTTTACTTTAGGCCTTATGCACACGACCATATGTATTTTGCGGTCCGCAAAAAACAGATCTGAAAAAGATAGGGATGACGTCCATCTGCATTCCGTATTTTGCGGAACGGAACAGCTGGCCCCTAATAGAATAGTACTATCCTTGTCCGTAATGCGGACAATAATAGGACATGTTCTATTTTTTTGCGGAACGGAAATACGGACACACGAGTAACTTCCGTTTTTCTTGCGGACCCATTGAAGTGAATAGTTCCGCACAAAAAAAAAAAAACGGAATGGGCACGGAAAGAAAATACGTTGGCCTGATGAAATAAAGCTCTCAATTGAGAGCTTACCTGTATACTCATACTAGTGTGCTAAGGAGAAGCTATTGCCATTAATAGTAATAGTACTACCCGTGTATCGCATCACAGTAGAATTCAGTTTTAAATTGGAGCAATACATCTCATTTTTTAGCCAGAAGAAATGTTATATCTCAAGAAATAAATGAAACCAATAGTGTGCCATCTAAATTCTGGGTTGGCATTGGATCCGGCCATTGTCACCACAGTTCTGTAGGTTTTGTTGAGATCACCTAAACTACTTTTCACAGGCGAGTCCATTATATTAAGGCCTATTGCACACGACCGTATGGCTTTTTCAGTATGTTGCAGTCTGCAAAAAACGGATTCGCAAAAAATACGGATGATGTTCGTATGCATTACGTTTTTTGTGGAACAGAACAGCTGGCCCCTGATAGAACAGTACTATCCTTGTCCGTTATGCGGACAATAATAGGACATATTCTATCTTTGAATAGAACGGAAAAACAGAAATACAGAAACAGAAGGCATACCGAGTACCTTCCGTTTTTTTGCGGATCCATTGAAATGAATAGTTCTGTATGCGGACCGTATACTGAACGCAAAAAATAGAAAAAAAAGACGGTGGTGTGCATGAGGCCTAATACTGAGTAGGTACAGCTGTCACATAGCCCTGCTCAGCAGATCCCAGAATATTCTTATCCAGTTATCAAAATCTATAAAGTAAAGTTGGTGCAGACCAATGAAAGGTTATTCCTAATCATTATTAAAAGGTACAGAGCACTGCTTGGTTGTAATGGACAATATCTGTAATAATAAAATATTCATGATGTCATATAATTTATTCGGTAACAAAAATACTTTTTCCAGCCTAATGTCTCATAGGGGTCTTGTGAAATTCCATTCTACATTGCAGTTGTACAGTGTGCAGTAAACTGGTTCCAGGTATCAGACATTCTGGATTCTGGATCTGTAGCACAGGGGTCAGCAACCCTCAGCACTCTGGCTTCTGTGAAACTACAATTCCCAGCATGTGCACTTACTTGGCTACTCTCAGACCTCCCATAGAAGTGAGTGCAGCATGCTGGCAACTGTAGTTTCACAAGAGCTTGAGTGTGGAAGTTTGATGCCGGCTTCTGTAGCACCTCAGCTACTTAGACTCTGTTCACATTGTAATTTTTATTTATAATAGAAACCAAGATGCATGGCTGGATCCAATACACGAGGGACGCCAATGGCACCTGATGGACCCCATTAACCTAAAAGTGGGATTCATCCAGATGTGTTGAGGTGTCCATCATTTTTCCAGAAAAAAATTATGCTGCATGTAGCACTATTTTTCCTTTAAAGATGATTAAATCTGCGACTGAGCCTCCAGTACATAAATCTAGCTGTTTGAGAGGGTTTACAATAAGATGTTTGGGATGTAATTGATGAACTTGATATTATGATAAGTTAAACTGTGCTTGCACTTAAAAAAACCTTTGATATGACATATGAAAGGTTTTGGGGATGAGACCCCCACTGATCACTAGAATGAGAAGAGAGCTCTGACTCTCCTCGTTGCAGTAGATAGATTGAGCTCATAGACTTTCTACCGAATCCATCATCTGCAGTGAGGACAGTGCTCTGCATGAAAGCTGCTTTCTCCTAGTCATCGGTGGGCTCTCCGTGCTCAGATCCCCACCGATCATAATCTTTGATATGTCACTATAACATATCAAAAGTCTTTTTAAAATACAGGGACACTTTAAGACGTAATAGTCCACAAGTTTTTTTTAAGTCTATTTCCAATAATGGGCGCCATTCCACAATATTCTACATTTAAATCATGTGTCCACAAGAATAGGACATGATCTATCTTTTTTGTGGGAAACGGAACGGAACTAGGGTGTGCTGTCCGCATCTTTTGTGTCCCTATTGAAATGAATGGGTCTGTGTCCTTTCCACAAAATTGCGGAATGGATGCGGACAGAGAAATATGGTCGTGTGAATGGACCCTAAGTATGTAAAATAGCAGTGCTAATAGGAACCATCCTATTGTAATATAAAGCTACCGTAGATCTAGCAAATGTTGCTCGCTCTGATCTGCCCTTCTAAGGAATAGTAGAACAGTAGACATTAGGGGTCATTTATCAAACAGGTTGAACTGGCTTAGCTGCCCATAGCAACCAATAAGATTCCTCCTTTCATTTTCCAAAAGAGCTGTCGAAAATGAAAGGTGAAATCTGATTGGTTGCTATGGGCAACTAAACCAGTTCTACTTTACACCAGTTTGATAAATCTCGCCCATTGTTTTCTCTGTCGACTAAACATCTGACATTTGACATCTACAAAAGAATTTGGAGGGCATTTATCCATTTTGCATTAAAAAGTTGCAAATTATGGCACACATCATATTTGCGACATCATTTGTAACTTTTTTAGCTTCTCGACAATTTTCTAAAGGAGATGGAAGGGATGGACCCTATCGAGGCCCGCAAGATTTACCATAACTTATACCAGAAACTGGCATAAGTTATAGCTCGTCTCCACCAGCCCCTAGTGGGCATAGATTTGAGTTTCTGGCGCACACAATGCCAGAGATGCTCCTAATTTATTAAGATGCATCTCACTCCAGCACACAGAGGATCAAGACTAGCGTATGGGAACACCAGTCTTGATAAATGTCCCTCATTGTCTTTGTTCAGCCGATAACATTAAGAAAAGCGCCACAAATCCATGAAGCTTGGGAGCAACTGAACGCCCGGAAGCAATCATACTTAGAGAAGCAATAAAAATGTGCTGGAAACATTGTAATTCCAAATGATGCACCTGTCAAACTAATGGTCCAGTTAGAAAATACTGCTCTGGTTGACTAGACTATGGCGGTGGCTCTGGGGCCAGGTGGATTAGTTGTCTTGGGAGGGAATTTTATGTAATGACATGAAAGTGGCTGATTCCTGTTAAAACGTGTTGTTGGACACAACCATCAAGCTTGCTGTACTTGACCTTAATCTATATGTTCAAATGTTACCTCCTCTCAAGAAATTGATTCAGAAGACCTATGGGTGCTTCATCTCACAGGTTAACAGCTAAAATAGGTAAAAGGTACATAAAACAGTGACCTGTACTCACTTATACCCATTCATTTTATTCATCAGTATTATTATATAGTATCCAAGAAAAAGGCCCTTTGAGTAGATTTGGAGTAGAGAATGACAGCCAAGTTTATCCAGTATCTTCTCACCATTTATTAATGTTCTCCTAATGCCCATCAGCTTCCAATTTTGGTGGAGATCTCAGGAATGGGTGACTTCCTTTTCTGCTCCAACCAACACCAGATCATATCAGGAATGCAGCGTAGTCAGCTCTTTCTAAATTGTCACCTTCAGTAGTTCATTGCAGAATGTACTAACATCAGGGAAAATTTGCACCACTTTTGTGCACAGAAAACCATCAAATTGGCACTTTTTTTATAAATAAGTTGCAGGATGCTTGGCCAGATTTTAAAAGCAAACCATTATAATTTCACTACAAGCTAAAAATGAATGTTGACTGCCTTTACAGTCTGGTGTCACCATAGTGGGTCAATAATAATGATGTATCTGCATACTTTAAAGGGATATCTTGGGGCAATGGTTGCCCCCCCCCGCGATCACAAGAACACGAATCCTGTGTTCCTTGTTTGATTTGTGCAATGGTCGATCGTGGGACTGTCAGAGATGACTAAGTGATAAACTTGGCTATCTCCAGCAGTCTCATAGAGAGAATGGAACGGCAGTGTGCATGCTTTACCTGCTTCTCCATTCATACAGGGGCATAGGACCCCCCATTCTTGTGATCAGTGAAGGTCCTAGTGTTCAGACTCCCACCAATCTTATAGTATGCACTGAACCTTCTCTAATCAGAATACTTCTCTAGAAGCATTGAAATGGGTCATGCATCACATGCACACCAGAAGGGCACCTACATAACTAGACTATATTTCTGTTATTATAATGGACAGATACGCAAGTCTTTATTATTTAGAGGTACAGACAAGAGACAAGTTGTTCTTCAAGGCAACGTATAGAATGCAACTGTGGAGCATGCACTTTATTTCCTGAGTTAGGGCGCTTGATGAGAATCCATGCATTAAATAGAGAAATACAAATTCTTCTAGAATCCACTGAATTGCCATAATTTAAGTGCAGAACCCAATGTAGAAAATAAAAACTCCTTAAGGCAGAGCTGGAAGTGATTATATCATAGGTGTCAGTCATTTGATGATATTCCCATTCTGAAATGAAGATTCGCTTTTGTCCTCTTTACTCTGAAACTGGGATTGTAGGAATCCTTTGTGTTTCGGGGAATTGCTGCTGCTGCTGGATTTGCTCCTGCTCTGATCTGGCGTTGGCTGAATCGGCAAAGACCTTGAGGCGCTGGACTTGACCAAACAAGCACACACTAGGCGGAAGAAAGCCCGGCGCATCTCCTTGCTGGCCAAAGTGTAGATGAGAGGGTTTAAGGCTGAATTGAGAACTGCTAGAGCGATAAACCATTGCGTTTTATATAAGATCTGGCACTCGCCTGCTTTACAGGCGACATCGATCAGGAGAAGAATGAACAACGGGGACCAGCAGGCGATGAATACACCGACCACGATGACAACAGTCCTAAGCAGGGCCATGGATCTCTCTGAATTGCTGTGATTTGTGACTCTTCTGCTGCTGGACTTTACCAAGACATAGATCCTTGCATAGAGGATGACTATTGCAATCAAGATGGCTATGAAAATGCTGATGCAAAAGCCGACATACTTCTTAGAATACAATGGCAACACCGTGGAGCAGTCCTCCAAGTTGTTCCGACAGTTCCAGCCAAGGATTGGTAAGGCACCTAAGGAAAATGAAATAAGCCAGCAGGTCCCAATGAGAAGAAATACACGGTATTTCTTGTTGGCATCATAAGGCCTCATTTTTATCATTGTCAAATGCCTTTCAATAGCAATGGCCAGCAAGCTGAGGGTGGATGCACCAAGGGCTATGAACATACTGCCTTCACGCACGAACCAGGCCGTCAATGAGATATTACAGGTGTTAGCTCCGGACATAAGGATGTTTCCTATGTAGGCAATGCCAGCTAACGAGTCACAAAGTGCTAAATTACCAATAAAAAAGTACATTCTGTTGTGGAATCTGTTATTTTTCCATATGGCAATCAGTACCATGAGGTTTTCCAGGACTATAAAGCTACATATGATAAGAAATAACAAACTGGTTTTGTCCATCCGATCCCCATTGGTTTTTAGAGACCTTCCTGTGTAGTTATAATGAAGTTTGATTGTAATGTCACATTTCTGATGTTCTTGGACAATCAGATTAGTAGAGGTTAGGTAATCAGCACCCATGGTAGTTGAGATTGTAAGAGAGATTGCCACCTTCAATGCTGTAATCTAAACACAATCCACTAGAGGGCACTGTAGCCACATATTCTGCAACTTCTCTTTGGAATAAACTGCAGGGAGTGAGTTGTACATCTTGCAAGGCAGAGTGAAAGCCTGCAAAATAAAAGACAAAATGAGTTTTATAATTATTTTACAAGCTACACACATTTTTTTCAATAGTTTGCTTCTCTCCAGTCTATAAGGGCTTTTACACACAGCTGGTGTGGTCTGCATTTGTGGTCTGCATTTTGCAGAACGGAATGTCCAGCCCTCTATAGAGCTGTCCTATCCTTGTCCGTAATGGGGAAAAGAATAGAACATGTTCTATATTTTTGCAGATGCCATGGAATGGACAAACGGATCCAGATAGCATCTTTTGCGGCCCCATTGAAGTGAATAAGTCCACATCCGACCCGCAAGAAATGCATATCGGATGCGGACAAAAAAATACATTTGTGTGCATAAGCCCTAAGTCACACATAAAATCTATATGCTTCTTTTAATTGCATTCAAATATAACGCAGCATATTCGTTTTATGCGGCAACTTAAAGAGGACCTGTCGCCTTGCCAGACATGTCCGTTTTAGTAACTACTTGCATTCCCCATGTAATACCAATTCTGGGGCATCTTTTCTTATATCTTTATGTTGTGCCATTCCTCTGTTATTCCTTTTAGAATTTTATGAATGAATTGCCAACAGTCAGCAATGAAGGTCCATCTCGGTGTTACCAGTTGGGGGTGTGTCCTTGCACAGTATCGTGGTACAACAGATCCCAGCAGTCGTTGCTCTTTAAGTAGATTTATTTCATTTCAGTAAAGATCCAAAGTGTGTCCTCAATCCAGGACGCGTTTCGGCATGCAAGCCTTTATCAACAAATTGCACTGGCAATACTGATTGGATAGTCAGAAACACATCCCCAACTGGTAAACCCAGGCAGATTTACTGGCAATTAATTCATAGTATTCTAGTGGGATTAATAGAGGAATGGTACAACATACAGTTATAAGAATAGATGCTCCAGAATTGTTATTATATGGGGAATGTAATTACTTACTAAATCAGACATTTTGTTACAATGGGGAATCAACACCATTTTTTTTAAAATGTTAAACATTGTCCTTCATGTTTGTGCCCATTTATATGCAAAGTGCGTTTTTTAGGTTTCAAAGTACTTTTGAGCTGCAGTTGTATAGCAGAGATAAATTTGTCATTTGTCCAGACAATTTATAATGATTTGCCATAGTTCTTAACTCAAAGAGTTATTACAGTGAATTTAAGACACATTCAGCTCTGCTACATGATTGTGTTTCCGGTCTGTCTTGTGGTAGGAGGTTTGTAACTTCCACATCATCCATCTGATAGCTAAAGAGGGAAGCACACAGCAGAGATCTGTGTACGAAGCATGTACAGAGGAGCATGGAGTCCGTTCAGGTACATATTACAGCCCTATAGTCAAACCATAGTCCACCATTTGGTGTCTTTGTATGACACCATCTTACAGATATTACTTCTCCAAGACAGCTTGAGTTGGAGTATGTTATTGCCCCTTAGACTTCTATTGATGCCATATTACACTTCAGTACAGATCTATGATACAGCCACATACATGAGGTTTAGTAAGGAAAACACCTCTAGTCCCTGGTCATGACCTTCTGAATTCCAGCATGGGCCTACTGCTGAAACCCCTCAACAGCTTCCACCCCCTGGGGTTTTGCTTGTAAATCCTCCAAATTCCAAACTATCTTGTGATTCTGCACTAAAAAGAGACTATTTCTGAACTCATTCAGACAACTGGGCCTGGGATGAAAAATATTATGAGAAACTAGAATACTTCCAGTGTTTCTTGGAGTTAGGGCTCATTCACACGACCGTGGTTTGGTTCTGCATCCGAGCCGAATTTTTTGTGGCTCGGGTGCTGACCCATTCACTTCAATGGGGCTGAAAAAGATGCATACAGCACTCCGTGTGCTGTCTGTATCCGTTTCTCCGTTCCGTGCCCCCGCAAAAAATTATGTCATGTCCTATTCTTGTCCGTTTTGCGGACAAGAATAGGCATTTCTATAAAGGGCCGGCATCCGTGTTTTGTGCATCCGCAATTTGCGGACCGCAAAACATGGCACGTTCGTGTGAACAAGCCCTTAATATGCAACAAAGATGGAAATGAGTGCGATTCCTTTTTCATCTTATTATGGGAATCGTGTGCATTAAACTCATTACTGGCTGTTTAGTGCTACAAATGGCTGTTCTGGGAACAAACCAAAATGAAGCCACCGGCCAGATGCTAGACATCATTTATTATGTGTCAGGGTAGGGCAGCCTTCCTGATGGAAAGCAAAGCAAGCACCTTGCCTTAGGCAGCATTGGCTTAAGGGAGCTGCAGGCATAATTTATCTTTTGGTATTGAAATTGAAGAATGGAAAATGCCCCTCTTAAAAAAACGACCTATGATTGTATATATGACTCGCAGACCAGTGAATGTGCACGCCCCCACACTAACATTATATAAAGTTTCTATATTATAAAGACAAAATATACACAAACCCCCCATCCCACTAAAATATAAAAGAATGCCTTGGTGATAATTTGCTCTGACTGCAATTCATATGCAAACAGTACTGCCATATTCACTGCCCTTTACGTGACAGGTGGATATCTGCACATGGCTGTTTAATTGAATTGGGCAAAATCTCCAGGTGGATCAGCGGCATGCAAAATAGTTTCCGAAATCCGAGGGTGAACCTTGGATTTCTGCTGTAGATTCTGCTGCAAAAACACATTGGAATTTTCTAATCTGTATTTTCACCATCTAAACATACCCTAAGCCCTCATGCACATGACTGTATTTTACCGTCCATGACTGTGTTTTGCGGTCCACAAATTGTGGATCCCCGAAACATGGATACCAGCTGTGTGCGTTCCGCATTTTGGGGAACAGAACGTCCCGTCCTGTGATAAAAATGCCTATTCTTGTCTGCAAAACGGACATATTCAATTTTTTTTGCAGGGACGCGGAACGGAGCAACTAAAGTGCTGTCCGCATCTTTTGCGGTCCCATTAATGTGGACCAGAACAATGGTCGTGTCCATGAAGCCTAAGTCAGAACTTAGTGAGCATTAGGAACGGGCAACCTTCATCAGTTGTCTTAAAGACATGGGGAGATTTATTAAAACTGGTGTAAAGGAAAACTGTGTTAGTTGCCCATAGCAACCAATCAGATTGAAAGTTTCATTTTTAAAAGAAGCTCTGAAAAATGAAAGGTGGAATCTGATTGGTTATTATAGGCAACTGCCAGTTTTCCTTTGCACCTGTTTGGATAGATCTCCACCAATATTGAGGTAGATTTATCAAAACTGGTGTAAAGGAAATCTGACTCAGTGACCCATAGCAACCAATCAGATTCCACCTTTTATTTTCCAAAGGTGGTCTGAAAAATGAAAGTGGGAAACTGATTGGTTGCTATGGGCAACTAAGTTTTGGTCTAAACCAGTTTTGATCAATCTCCTTAATTTTTTTCCTTGATTGACCCCTTTGTGATGACCAGAAATCACATCAGATATCTCTTTGTAGCCAGACACTGTTTCAAAAATGCTTTGATTATAATCAACTTTCGGTGTGCTTCAGCATACTTCAGTATGCTTTACTTGGCATTTGTATATGTACCTTTGGATTTCCAAAATGATTGCTTGGATGAGGTCCTCATTGCCACTTGAATGTAATGCATGTTTCCAAAACAGACGGCCATTATAAGTGAAAGGGGCCATGTGCTGGCCTCTACAAAGGACACGATCTTTGAAAAGAGAGGGTGTGCTCCCTACTTGCATGTGAACAGGGCGGAAAGCAATAGCTTTAGTTACAGTTACCCAGATGTACTATTAGGTTAATAGGTGACATGCTGAAGTTAGTAGCCTGGAGACCTGACTAAAACTGATCATGATGGCCTGACTTTCAAAGCTCTTTTTCCTTAGAATTGTAGTACTTTGTGGTCTCTTAGGCTACATTCACACGATCGTATGTATTTTGCAGTCCACAAAACACTGAGCCGCAAAAAATACGGATGACGTTCTTTTGGCATCCGTATTGCATCCATTTTTTTGCGGATCCATTGTAACAATGCCTATCCTTGTCCGCTAAATAAACAAGAATAGGACAAGCTCCATTTTTCTTTTTCTGTGGGGCTACGGAATAGGGATGGGATCCCCGCTGATCAAATATTGGTGACCCATCCAGAAGTTGGGCCATCAATATGAAAATCCCGGACAACCCCTGAGAGGGTTTTACTTTTACTGGCATATTCAGGGCAACCATTATGACAATTATTTTATTTTCATGATCTGATTAACAACATACTTAAGACGTTTCTTGGAATTTTAAGCATATGTTCAAGAAACATTGTACTCATTCAAGAACTATAAGAAAAAATGCACATATATATATATATATATATATATATATACACACACACATACAATGATTGCTAAAACAAAAAGCATATGTGCTGTTTTCTGTTCACTTTCGGCGTGGGGACAAGCAAGAGGGCCTTAATGGGCCCTGGAGATGATATGTTTATTGATAGAGAACCCTAACGTGACCTACAGATTCCTATAGCTCTGAGACTTTTCTCAAGGAACCTATCCTATTTCATCTTAAATTCCCCTGGTGAATTTGCTGTAACTACTTCCTCTAGAGCAAATTCCATTCTCGCTTCCCTTTAAGTAACCAGTATTTAATTTTACTAGTTCAATTCTTTCCTTAAAATCCCTTTAGTGATCTTTGGATTTGCTTGAAACGTTTGACACTGTGCACTAAACAGTACATATTCATTGCAAGACGTAATAAAGACTATTATTTGACCTGCATATGAATAGAATGTAAAATATAGTGACTAAATTGTAAGTATGTGTCATGCACTCAACCGTAAGGGCTCCGTGCCCGTATTTTGGACCACAAACTCAGTGCTGCGGATGTGGAACCATTGACTTGAATGGGTTCGCGATCCGCAAGATACGTCCAAAGATAAGACATGTCGTATTTTTTTGCGTAGCAGAGGCAAGGATCTGAAGCCCATAGAAACACTACAAAGCACTTCCGCAGGCTTTTCGGGTCCGTACCTCTGAAACGCAGAAGATGTCCTATTTTTTGCCGTATTCTGCAAATCATAGACCTATTCAAATCAATGGGTCTGCAGCACGGAGCCCGAGGCAAGGTCAATGATCCCTTACGTTCAAGTGCATGAACCCTTACCCTAAGTTCACACCTGAGCGTTTTACAGCGCGTTCAAACGCGCTGTAAAACGCTCAACACATGAAAACCAATGCTTTCCTATGGCCCTGGTTCTCACTTGAGCGTTTTACAGCACGTTTGAACGCGCTGTAAAACGCCTGATGCATAAACTTGAGCTTATAAAGTACTTGAGCTTTTTTTGGGGCGTTTGTCACGCGTTTTGTGATTGACACCACAGTAGTCAATCACAAGAACGCGCGTACGAACGCGCGTTTCCTATTTGCAAAAACGCGCTGAAATGCGCGCGACAAAAACGCGCGTAAAACGCGCAGTTTTTGGAACGCTCAGGTCTGAACCCAGGGTTAAAGGAAAAACTGCAAAGCTCTCAAGAAACATATCTAATACATAGAACTAAAAGTAGTGTAATTCTATTGTATCTGCCTTATAAGATCGTGTCTGCTGACTGTAGACTAAGGCAATATTCACACTGGTAGAATTGCTGAAGATTTAAGGCTCATGGGCAACTAAGCAAGTTCTACTTTACACCAGTATGACAAATTTCCCCCGTTTTTTCTGGGCAGAAGAATGCCATTTACACAGCACGATCTGCTGCCCAGAAACAATGATTGAGGTGTCCGTATCAAAGTTAGTTTTATGAACGAGTATTTTGCTCGTTCATCCGTTGATCTGTGGCACCGTTACACGGGCAGCATTTGTACAAACGTTCGTTTCTGATAGTTTCTTATAGTAGGGATTCTGCACTGGAAATCCACAACAATTTAAAGTACTAAAGACGAATGAGCTGAAAATGCTATCATTATACTGTGGAAAAGCCACAAATTTCCCAGGTTTCAGAGGGGTTATCCAGTTTCTTCTTTTTTTTACTTACACCTCAGCCAATTGTACCTATGGAAAGTTCCATACTCACCTGGTCTCTGCTGCTCTGTTCTGGCTCCCTGACTTCACTGGTCATCCCTTCTGCGTGGATGCACCAATGCAACCAATGATTGACCTTAGAGGTGACATATCACTGCTGGGTCACATGCCCTTTGGAGATACGTCACCCTTGAGTCCAGTCATTGGCTGCAGCGGTACATGTGACCCCGATGGGACTAGAAGTGAAGAGAACCAGAAAGCCTGAACGAAGCAGTAGGGAGCAGGTGAGTGTGGATTTTTCCACAGGTACAGTTGGCTGAGGTGTAATTAAAAAAAAAAAAAGTTGGATAACCCCTTTAATATATAGGACGAAATCAACTGCATATATGCAGCACAGTGTGTAGCAAAATCCACATGTTATATGGAACTTCTATAAGATACTAAATATCATTAAATCATTACAAAACAGTTAATTAGCTATCAATACTTTTCACAATTAGCTGCAGAAAACAAAAAAATTTAACAAAAAATCTATATATTACTTCCATGACTGATCCCTTGTCTAGTTTTTGGTAACCTTAGTCGAGCCAGTGCAGTACTATACCATGATTGATGATAAGTAGGTCACTGGGAATAGTGCGCACTTTTAATCTATGGCTCATGTTTCCGGAAAGTCTGACACCGCTAGGACAGATGACATTGATATAAGTCCATACGTATGTCATAGATTTATACCACGTTGCTTGCGTTCAGTAACAATAGCACACATTAAATGCAACAATACTTTGCATACTTCTTTTCCCTGCTTACAAACCCAGCAGCCAACAAGGAAAGTACCTGTCTGACCACTGACGACTGGATGTAATGTCATTCTGCAGGATCTTTTTTCATATCGTTCTCACCTTACTTCAATACTGCAGGGTAAATACATATTGGATCCATCATTGTTAATGGCACCTGAGTCTAGACTAACTGCTTCATTAGGCTACATTCACACAACCATATGTGTTTTGCATCCGCAAGCTGCTGATCCCCCCAAAAATGGATGACGTCCGTATGGCATCCGTTTTTTTTGGCAGATCCATTGTAACAATGCCTATCCTTGTCCGCAAAACAAGAATAGGACATGTTCTATTTTTTTGCGGGGCTACGGAACGGACATACGGTGTGCTGTCTGCATTTTTTGCTCACCCATTGAAATGAATGGGTCTGCATCCTATTTGCAAATAAACCAGAAACGGACACGGAAACAAAATATGTTCGTGTGCATGTAGCCTTATTGGGTGATTGTCTGTTTTGTTTTCATTTTTTACTCCGTGCCTTCCCGGAGCCATTACACATAGCCGTAGGAGGCGTGTTTTTTGTAAGACAGGTTGTACTTTCTAATGGCCACATTTAATATTGCATACAATGTCGTGGGAAGCTGCAAAAAAAAAAAATTGAAAAAACACAATTCCACCACAGTTTTATGGGTTTTGTTTTTACAACATTCCCTTTGCGGTAAAACTGACCTGTTACCTTCATTTTCTGAGTCAGTGCAATTAAAATGATACCATACTTATACCATTTTTCGTGTTTTAATACTGAAAAAAATATGAACTTTGTAAAAATGTTTTTTTTATTTACATTGCCATATTCTGAACCCCATTTTTTGCGGGACAATCTGTACTTTTATTGATACCATTGTGGAGTGTGTATAATATTTCGATCACTGTTGATTACATTTTTTGGCAGAGGTGGCGCCATGAAAAAATGGCGACTCAGCCATTTTGATATCCATTCTGTTACGCCGTTTGCTGCATGGGATAAATACTTTAATATTTTAATAGTATGGGCGTTCGCCTATGGGGGAACCGTTGCAGCCTCAGACGCTGTGGTCACATTTGACCATGGCATCTGGGGGGGTTAAAAGTCTGCAATCTGCGTTATCACCAACCACAGACACTAAAGTTGACGTATAAAATTGTATGGCAGTAGCAAAGTAGTTAAAGGGGTTTTCTGGAGTACAGAATAATATTGATGACATGTCCTGAGGATTGGTCATCAATATCAGATAGGTGGGAGTCTGACACCGAGAACCCCCACTGAGCATTGCACCGGAAATAGTGTACAGAGCGGGAGGCATATAGCTCCGTACCCTGTGTAGTGGCTATGTCAGGTAACACAGATCAGCTCTCATTCGATACGCCAGCTCCTTAAGTGTATGGACCCTTCTGCTTCCATTATGTACACTTTTAAATTCTGGCGCTGAAGCAGCCCAAAACAGCTGATTGGTGGGAGTGCTAGGGGTCGGATCCCAACCGATCTGATATTAATGATCCATCCTGAGGATAGGTCATCAATATCTGTAGTCCAGAGAACCCCTTTAATACTGTATATTACTGGACTGCATGGGCTCATATCAAATGAACAATAAGAGGTAGCCACCACCTTCAGTAGTAGGTGATGTCCATGCTCATTGTCAAAGTTTAACTGAAGTAGAAACTTTATATATACAAAAGAAAATTGGACAGATTTACTAATGTTGTCCAGAATTTCGATAGCATAAAATTAGACAAGGCAGCCTGAAGATGCTCCAAATTTATATAATGAAGATGCGCTAAATTTATCCCTGTGTCGCACGCCATGTCATACATTTTTCACTTCCTGCTGGAAATTTCTTTTCAAGGCTTCCTTACTTTGCACCAAAAAAAAACAAAAAACGGTGCAGGCCGTTGATAAATATGGTGCATTTTTTTTAAAGCCGTGCTGCCTTTTCTAGTCACTTTTGAAACGCGTCAAACAAAAAGTGTCTAAAACATATCAAAAGAATAATCAGAATATTAAAGCCAAATGAGTCAAATAGTCAAATTTCCCCATATCAACCACAATGGAAGGCAGAAGATAGATTCCTATTTGATTCATATAATAGGGGATTTCTAATGAAATAGAAATAAGGGTTAGCCTAGCACATTATCCACCAAGAGCTTTTGATTCCAGCATTGTAACTAGTGGGACTAGCTCATCACATAGATACGCAGTACAGTGGCCCTTTCATGAACCGTAGAAACAAAGCTCTTTAAAATAATATATCCAGTGAGGCGGTTCAGACTGAATGATGTGCAGCAAGCTGTCTTTTATTCAGGCGAAGGTCTGACAAAAAGCTAAAAGACTCCTATGAATCATCATACAAACTCAAAAGGGAAAATGTGCAATATAAACATCTAAAAAAACAAAATGATGTACATGAAATCTTAGGACTGTTCCTGGCAATGGTAGTAATCTTACAGTCATGCTGGAGCTAGAGTCTGTAATTTACATTGGCATCCTCAGAATTATGCTATTAACCTCTATTTTGCTAGTTCTGTCTGATGGAATTCATTTCTTCTAGTACTTCTACAGCCTAGACTACAGTATTATCACCATGTTACTGTCATTTTAACTAGTTTTGAATTTACTCAAGAAAGCTAGCTATAGTCACCTTCAAGGTTAGGACATACCAATGCATATATACCCAGAAAACATATGTTTAATATACAGATTATACCGAAATTAAACATGGAATATAAGAGAAGAGATGTGACATATATAGAGGCTTATATCATCTAGACATAGGCGTCTGTGCAGAATGTCTACAGATGGTTAGGGAAGCATACAGTAAATATACAGAACTATGTGGCAGTATAAAGAATATAGATAGAAGCATAAACATATTCAGGACAAGTTTGGATACATACAGAATATAGACAGATGAATATGGACACACAGAATTCATTAAAAAGAAAAAAGAGGTATAGGCTCAGAGACATGTAGTTTAGGAACTTACCTCAAGTGCTTAATGCTTTCTAATAGTGCAATTTCTAAATTACGTAGTTTGTAATTCCAGGTTCAGGTGTATCCCCCCCAGAAGAGTAATGTATCAGGATGTATGAGCAATGATCCGAAGAATGATGTAGGATGAGTTTATCCTCCTCTCTGTCCTAAACTGGGATGCTGTCTGGCCACTCTGTAGGATGTGAATGAGAGCAGCACATCCCAGCCTTTCCTTATAGTGCCTCCTCCTCCTCCACTGTAATGCTCTCCCTCTAGCTCCTATGAATAACATTGTGATGGTAATTCTACATTGTCAAAGGCCATTGTTTCTCAGTAGTTGGCAAAATAACAGTTCAAACTTTCATATTCTACTTGCAGCTCTATAGAACAGCAATAACTCATGCAGATGTTAACACATGGACCTTGGAGCCTGAGGGTGCTGAAAAACCACTCTGTCACATAAGAAGACGTCAGTATTATCACTGGCAGGGTCATTTTATAATGAGGTCTGGGAGCTTTAAGTTATGATTCTGTATCAGGACGTACACATCACATGATACTGAGACCGGTAAAAAGCTATAGTTTTGAAAAATTTCATTCGGCCACTCTGCCTAATCATATTCTTCCTACTTGGTGGCCTAATCTTATTGTAAAGATTTGGAAGTTAACCCGTTCCCCACAGCTGACAGTAAATTTATGTAGACAGCTGAGCATTTTTATAATGGCGACTGCTGGCATGTGTAGTGGGCACCATGACCGCTGGGTGTCTGCTGTTTTTGAGACCCGGCACTAATGTCCACGACAGGCGGTAATGTCAGTCGCAGACTTTAAACCCTTCAGATGCCACAGTCATCCGGGGATCAGGGATATATGCAGCAGTCCCTGTCCTCCTGTGTGATGGTACCAGAGATGGTACACAGCATTGAGACAGGAAAACCTTCCGTAAGGCAATAAAATTAAGGGATCCACAACAGGGATGACCATAATCCCATGTGGATCCCTCCATAAAGTCTGGGATCCCTCCCTACTATGAACCTAGTGGTATTTTTCTTTAAACATTATTAAGGTTAAGACAAGATGCCAGAACATGGTGGATGGATCAAACGTGGCCACTGGATTATTGCTGCAACACTGTCCCTAGTACATGAGCGCTTGCCACGTCCCTCCCTATGCTCAGCTCACAGGACAATGGTGGACACCGCACAGGATGAGATTATTTTAGGGGATGGCTATCTGCGGATTGGCTGGCTGCACGGCATTACGGATGATCTCGCGTTCCTGGGCTTCTTATTTTCACTTTTTAACACAGGCAGCCGCCATTTTAGGAAACCTGATTCATTACCGCAAAGTGCAAGAAAATTTGGATTCATTGTGAATCGAAGTTCTCCGAAACTTCAGACTGAATTCCACTTTGAATGCATTGCCTCGCGCAACGCTGGTTATATTGTACTGCATATAGACTGTAGTACCAAATACATATTTCACAAACTGAGGCAGATGTATCAACACTGTTTGGAGGGACAGGTTTTAGTACTGTGGAAATAAAATAAAAAGTACTTTGAGGGATGTCTATGACATATTTAGAATATCACACATCTCATATAAATATCTAATATTACAAACTGTTGTCAAAAAGACATACGCATAGCAACCATCTACCATCAACATTAGTCGCACCATCTAAATATCCTCATGCAATCATATTGACTGATGATAATATGAGGGTTACCTGTGATAATCACTGCATGGAAACATGAAATGGTGTGCTTTTTTTTTGTAAGTGAAAAGGAAATACACTTTGAATGTACTCATATTAAAAATTGTAGCATGAGCATCTGCCTTAAAGGGGTTTCCAGCTTTTAAAACATTTTTAACCCCATACTGCTGTACATGTGAAAAAAAAAAAAATACATTCTCGCCTGCTCCCTATTATTCCGTTCCGGCTCCCTGGCTCTCTTCCCTGGACTTCTAGCCTCCATTTGTAAACTACCTGATGGACAGGGTCACGTTTCCTGTTGTAGACGATGACTAGCCCAGCAGTGACTTGTCCACAAGCATAATGTCGCTGCGGCGTCACAAGTTGCTTGGACACAAGTCACTGCTGAGGACAGTTATTGGCTGCAGCTGTGCTCGTGATCCTGTCCATCCAAAGGTTTACAGCATAGCTACCAAAAGACCAATGAAAGAAGCCAGGGAGACAGAGGGCCAAATTGAGCAGCAGAACGTGGGTGTTTTATTTTCCATAAATAAAGTAGGGTGGGGTTGAAATTTACAAAACAATATAAAAAAGCTGGACGATCCCTTCCAGCTGGCCATGAATATGAGATAAATGTTACCCAAACCTGTTCAACTCTCCCTGAAGACGAGGATAGTCAGTTGGATCCTCTTGGTCCTGGGGAGATAAGCTACTCTATATTTGGAAGTGGTTTTCTGCTCAATTAGGGTGGGTTCACACTAGCGTTATGCATTCCGTTATGGGCTTCCGTTATAACAAGGTTATAATGGAACATAACTGAATCCATAAGACGGAAGGACGGATCTGTTCTTTTGCCCATAGACTTCAATTATGACGGAATGCAAAACGGAAGCCTTTAAAAGGACTTTGTTTTTCGTCTTGCATAACGGGACCCAGATGGATCCGTTATGCTTTTCCATAGACTTGTATTATGACGGAAAGCAAACGGAATGCCTTTTAAAGGCTTCCATTTTGCATTCTGTCTGGGCATTCCGTTATTTTCCGTTATAACCATGTTATAACGGAAAGCAATAACAGAATGCCTAACTCTAGTGTGAACCCACCCTTACCTGTTAGGATATATGGATGCTTGGCTCAGCCGAGTATGCATCTGTATGGAGGGGTCAGGAGAAGCTGTTTTAGCTCAAACGAGTGTTTTGCCAACAGCTATCTAATGTGTATGACCAGCCCAGCTAATGCATTGGAGTTGATGTGAGAAGCAATCTAATTATTGCTTGTTATAGTTTCATAAGGTACTAAAGGTACATAAACATTTAAAGAATGAACAATATGGGTTTTGCTGAGTGGGAAAACACCCGTACTATTAAAATATAAAAATATTTAGCCCATTAAGCAAACATTAAACCGGAACAAAAACAAAATGGCCGATTCGCACTTTTTTGGCTTCACCTCCCACAAAAATAAATAAAAAGTAATCAAAAAGTCATACACACCTCACATGTTATCCAAAGTACAGATCACCATTGCAAAAAATTAGCCCTAACTCAGCTCCGTACACATAAAAATGAAAAAAATATGGGGGTAAGTGGTGGTTATGTGGTGATGCAAAGAAAAAATTCGTTTTTCCAACTTTTTTTTTTTAGAATTAAAACACAAGAAAAACTATGCATATCTGGTTGAGCTGTAATCATACTGACCCAGAGAATGTAAGTAAAAGGTCAGTTTTCCTGCATAGGAAACACTGTAAAAACAAAACCCATAAAACTGTGGAAGAATTGTGTTTTTTTTTAATATAATTCTACCCCATTTGGAATTTTTTTCCCCACTTCCCACTACATTGTATGTAACTGTAAATGGTGCCATTCCCTGTCATTAAAGAGTTAAGTAAAAATAATAAAAAACAAAACAAAATAAATACATAACTGGTATTGTTGCTATTGCTGAGCTATAAAATTATCATGTGATTTAACATTCTTGGGGAGAGGCCACAATTGTTGTTTAAGTTTATCCCCCCTCCCAGAAAACAGAATACAAAGTGACCAAAAAGCTATAATTACCCCAAAATGGTACAAAAAAAAATAACTAAACTCATACCATAAAAAAAGCCTGCCACAGTTTAGTTCAGAGAAAAATAAAAATGCTATGGCAAGACTAAAAAATGCTTTTATTAGTAGTAAAACATAAAAGCACTTAAAATTTGGTATAGTCATAATCGTACTGACCTGTACAATAAAGTTATACGATGCACATAAATACCATGAAAACAAAAAGCAAAACCCTAAAAATTGTGGAATTATTGTTTTTCCATTCCCTCTAAAAAATTGATAGAAATTTTCAATACATTATACAGTGTGTACCCCAAAACTTTGTGATTAAAAGATGCAACCCATCCGGTCAAACGTAAGCCCTTATACGGCTATGTCAACAGAAAATAAAGATTTTATGGCTCTCAGAATGCAGGGATGAAAAAAAAAATTAAAATTTTTATGTTAACATAATTTTTTTTTAAAGAATTTTTGGTGAGTTTTTCTTAAGAAGCATTAAGAAAAACTCACCAAAAATTCTTTAAAAAATTCTTTAAAAAAAAATATACATGGAAGCACATGTCACTATCTATATATCCGTATATTAAAAAAAGGTTAATTTTTCAACTTTCCCACTAGTTCTACAATATGTTAAAACTTACCTTAATCGTTAATTTCTAACGATAATTTGTTTTCCCTTAGTCCTAACAGCAGCACAGATGGGGTTAACCACCCCCCGTGGACTGGCAGGACCGGCGGAATGTTTAATGAGCCCAAGACTAATAACTCAATTTAACAATTAAGTGTCTCCTTAAAAGGAGGAAGTCAACCCCCAGCCCACTGTGTTTATAGTAAGAAGGAAACTAGACTTACTAGGGTGGGAAATTTGTGTGCTGCTGTTAGGACTAAGGGAAAACAAATTATCGTTAGAAATTAACGATTCCCTTACGTCCTACCAGCAGCACAGATGGGGAGATAGCAAGAAGAAACCCCTAGGGAGGGCCTTCCTGCCTGGCAGAACTAAGAAAAGTCTGCCCAAAGGCCGAAAACTCAGCTAGACTGGCATCTAGTCTATAATGGGAGATGAATGTCGATTCAGAGCTCCAGGAGGCAGCTTTGCAAATCATGTTGAGAGGCAGAAGACTCCTCTCGGCAAAAGAAGTAGCCACAACTCTAGTAGAGTGGGCCTTCACGAATCCCGGAGGGTCCAGAGATTGTGGAAACAAGGGATTCCTTAATAGCCTCCTCAATCCACCGACTGATGGAAGGTTTGGATGCCTTACAGCCTTTAAACTTACCGGCAACAGGATTAGCAGATTCTCATCTTTCCTGAACTCCTTGATCTATCCACATAGATCCGGGAGACATCTCGACGTCCAGAGGATGTCTAGCAGGTTCCTAGGAGGAGGTGGTAGATGTCGACAGAACTGGGAGGAATATCACCTGGTTGATGTTCTGGAAGGAAGGAACTTTAGGCCTACAATACGGGAGGAATCTAAGAAGGTCCCGGTCATGTAAGAATAGGGCTCATGTGCTGAGAGAGCTTGAAGCTCAGAGACCCTCTTGGCCAAAGTCACTGCAAGGAGAAACACAAACTTCCAAGTGACAAACTTGATGTCCACCTCCTCTAACGGTTCAAAGGGGGGAGATGCTAACCCCCTGAGAACTACTGAAAAACCCATTGAAAAAAGGGGTCTCAGTACTGTAGGCTTTTATCTTTCAGCTCCTTTAAGGAACCGTTTGATCAGCGGGTCCTGAGAAAAAAGCCTGTTTAAGGCAAGCTGAGATGGCTGAAACTTGAACCATCAGAGTAGTAGCCTCTATCAAGGCCGTCTTGCAGGAACAGAAGGATAGCGGAGAGGGGCGGATCTGCAGACGCCACCTCAGTTGAGGTACAACAGGATGAGAATATCCTCATAATACAAGAGTAGGCTCTCTTGGTAGAGTCCGCTTTAGAATGAGACAGCATTCTCAGGACCGACTCTGAAAGCCCTTCTATTCTGGGAAGGGACTGATCAACCTCCAGGCTGTCAGGTTGAATCTGTGCAGATCTGAGCAGAGGTGAGTGTCCCACGACACCAGGGTCTGCTGTGGGGAGCCTCCAATATTGTCCTCGACTCAACTGGGTGAGCTAGGTAAACCAGGATCTCTTCGGCCAAAACAGTATGATGGCTATCACCGAGGCCTGATCCTGACGGATTTTCATCAATACCCTCGGTATCATGGAAAAGGGAGGGAAGATGTAAGCCAGCCTGAACCTCCAGGATATTGACAGAGCGTCTAACGCCAGGGGTTGTCCTCCCTGTAAAGGGAGCAGAACCTCTCCACCTTGGCATTGAACCTTGTTGCCAAGAGATCCACCTCTGGCATACCCACTTGAGGACTATCTGCTTGATTCTCCGGATGTAAGGACCACTCCACCGACGGAAGACCGCGGCTCAGCCGCTATCATCTTGAGGGAGCCTTGGATGTGGATTGCAGATAAGTGGGAAGGTACAACTCTGCCTAATCCAGAATCACCCCGATCTCTGACAGGAGGGGAAGTGATCTCGTGCCTCCCTGCTGGTTGCTGTAAAGTACCGCAGTCACATTGTCTGACTGGACTTTCACCGTTTTGCCCCGGATCTGAGGGGCTAAGTGAAGGAGGGCTAGCCGGATAGCTTGAATCTCGCAGAGATTGGATGAAAGAAGCCACTCCTGAGGAAACCAGGTCCCGTGAACTGGAGAGTTGTCTAGGTGAGCGTCCCAGCCTACTTAGGACGCATCCGTAGTCAATATGACCCAGATTGGCTGGGTCATAGACTTCCCGTCTAAAAGATGGCACCACCATCTGAGGGAATACCGAGTTTGCCAAGTCAGGGAGCACAGGGAGTTTAGCCCAGCAGGGCTGCCATTCCATTAGGAGAGGACCTCCGACTGTAGAGGGCGGAGGTGCCATAGAGCTCAAGGGACTGCTTCCGCAGACGCTGACATGAGCCCCAACATCTTCATGAGAGTCCGGATTGGAACTCGCCGGGAACGGAAAGGAACTTGCCGTGTTCTGAACCCGGAATCTTCTTTCTGGAGTCAACTGGAGCGACATCCCAGTGGAGTCGATTATGAAGCCTAGATATCTTACTGAAGTCGACGGGCTCACGTTCGACTTCTACCAGCTGATCCAACCTAGGTGGAACAGAAAGGAGATTGTTACCTGAAGAAGTTGGGTTAGGACCGCTAGAGCAGAGGCTTTCAAAGCCAGTCGTCCAGATAAGGAATGATGGTCAGTCCTTGAAGTCTCAAAGCCGCCACCACAGAACCACCTTGGTAAAAGTGTGAGGGGCAGAAGAAATGCCAAAGGGAAGGGCAACAAACAGAAGATGCCTGACGACACCGGACACCTGGACCGTGATCCTGATATACTTCCTGGAACCAGGATGGATCGGGATGTGCAGATATGCATTCTTGAGGTCCAGGGTTGCCATCACGTCTCCAGGATTGACGACGTGAACTACTGACCTGATGGTTTCTACACGAAACTTCACCTTCCTTATAAATCGATTGAAATATCTCAGATCGATAATCATCCGGAGATCTCCTGAAGCCTTGGGAACCAGAAAAACTGGTGAATAGATCCCTAGGCCCCGTTCTCCTGCCGGAACCTCCTCCAGAGCCCCTTTGCAAATGTAGTCCTGAATGTAGGCCTCTAGGATCGCCTCCTTGGCAGCTTGTAGAAGGTTGATCTTGACAAACCTGTCCAGAGGAAAAGAGGTGTTGTTGACTAAATAACCGTTTGGAAATGATATTCAGGACCCAGGGATCCGAGATCTCTTGGATCCATTCTTCTCAGAAGTGGGAGAGACGACTCCCGACGGGTACATGAAGCTTAGGAATGGGGAAGCTTATTGGCAGGACGGCAGGAGTAACGGGAATTAACCAAGAGCCTCGAAGAGGCCCGTAGTCAGGAGGTGGATTTTCCATCTTTGGCTCCTCCACGAGAGCACCTCAGCCTTTCGCTGTGCTCTCCAGTCACTACAAGAGCTTGTTTGCTGGCCAGACCTGCCACCGTGGTCTTGTCTGCCCTGCCCTCGAAATGACTGCTGGGGAAGGCTCTTCACCTTCTAGTCTGAAAGGCCCTCCATGATCTTATCTAGCTCCGAACCGAACAAACGGTTGGGCTCGAATGGAAGGCCATATAAGCTGTATTTTGAGGAATTGTCAGCGACCCAAGGCTCAAGCCAAAATGGAATATGGGCCGCCGAACCCCAGGCCATGCTATATATAGGCCCCTGACATTATTTGATAGTATTGTTACAGGGTGCCAAAGGCGCACTTGGTCTCCCATGAGCCACAGACCTGCTGCTTAGCTTCAAGAGCAAGGATCTGTGTTTGGCCTCGCTCCCAGGACTTGCTTCACATCAACTTGAATTTGATCCAGGCGAGATCAGAGGAACGTAGAGACTTCAAAAGCCGCTATGGCTGTGGAAGCGGAAGCCGCAGCTGCCGTAACACCCCGTCTTAGTTTGCACTCTGCAAGGGGTCCTGCAGCTAGACCCATCGTCTGCAGGAACCAGAGTGCGCTTGGACAACTTGGCAATAGCCATGTCCACCTTGGGAATGGATCCCCACGAATCCACCAAGGGTTAAGCCATCGGGAACATGGATTTAACTTCTTTGTTAAAACCGGACCTTTTCCAGGTTTTTTCCACTCTATATCATGACAGAGAGGAGGGTCTCATCCGCTTTGAAGACACGATGTGCCCGAGTAGCGGGAACGGGAGGCTCCCCACAGTCAACATCATGGTCCCCCGACCTGATGGACTTGAGCAACTTCTGTGTCTTTCCAGGGGAGAAAACACAACGTCAGCTCCTCCTCATCCGAGGAGGAAGAAACTAAGGAGACCAAAAGGTCTCCTTACCGGGACAGAGGTCTCCATAGGGGCCTGGGCACGAATAGGAAGCCTTTCCATCCAGCAGGCCTATGACTCCTTTAACAGAGCCATTGATACATATCCTGCAAAGTAGGTTCACTAGAGGTCCGAACCTCTAACGGCAGCTGTAACACCTGGTGTAGGTTAGGTCAACAGACCAAGGGATTCCCAACCGGTCTCCCAAACTGGTCTTAGCCCAGCCTTAAGCTGTTTAGCTTCTGCGATCTCACGAGTGCAGGTATGATCAGCTTACAATAACCGTTGACTGCTGCAATGGTAGCAGGATAGATGCTTCCTCTTGAAATCCACTTTCCTGCCTTCCGAATCCCGCGGAGAAGACATCACTGCGGGAAAAAAGAGACAAATAAAACATTTGTAAACCACCTATCTGCGCAGGAAAGGTAGAAAAACAGACCGGAGGCAGCTGAGGAAAAAAACACCACAAGTGGAACAACACCAATTTTAGGACTCTGGGAGCTGGCTGAAAAAGCATATGTAGCCAGAGACTGAACTGGAGCACACAGCCTCCAAAAATAGGGGAAGGGAGGGATAGCCAATCCACCCTTCCCCAGTAAATCCTCCACAGGAAGACGCATAAAAAATCGTGCCCGTGAAAAAATCACGGCCGGATTACCCGGAGGTGATGCAAAGGAGAGTCCCGTGTTACCTCCGGAAGATGGCGGCGCACAGGGACCGGGATCCCGGACCAAGGACGCCGCCAAAATACCCCAGCCAGGCGCACTGCGCGGGGCCGGCAGCAAACAAGCTGCCGGCCAAACTGACAAGGTACCTAGGAAAAAAAGGGCAACGCCGTTACCCAAACGAAAAGAAGGCTCCCCGCACTTTCCATAAGAAAGGGGGGAACAAACCGCCTAGTCCACCTGTCCAGGAGGACAGAAAAAAACACAGTGGGCTGGGGGTTGACTTCCTCCTTTTAAGGAGACACTTAATTGTTATATTGAGTTATTAGTCTTGGGCTCATTAAACATTCCGCCGGTCCTGCCAGTCCACGGGGGGTGGTTAACCCCATCTGTGCTGCTGGTAGGACGTAAGGGAACCTACCTTTTGAAAGCAGCTACATGGGACATAGACACATTGGACAGGTACTAGCCCTTTTGACTTCTATGGGAGAGTTTCCTAGGCTAGCTCTGTAACCTGTGGTAGGTAATTTCCTTCCAGTTAAATACCGTACTTTTTATCTAATGACCTCAGCTTGCCCATGGAAACAAAAAATTCATACTTATATGTAGCAGATATACTGTGGCTCACCTCTACCTAGGTCTGTGGTGGGGGTGCTCAGCTTTTGGGATGATTCACCTAACCATCCAAAAATGTGTAAATTAGTATGAAAGTAAAAGTCAAGCACTCACCATCTGGTATATTGTATTTATTGGTTCTACTTGTAAGAATATGCTAAAAATATAATAAAATATATGATAAAATGGGTAATCAAGCCGTGTATATTGTAGAGCCTTATATTTTATAGAGCCGTATATTTTTACATCCCTATATGCATATACTTCCTATTAGCAACAGGTCTTGGTAAGTCTTAAACAAAACGTGGACAAAATATATAAATCTAGATGAAGTCAATAATGAACATGTATCCAAAATATAGCTTAAAATTGTATACACACGAAAATGGTGTCTAAACAGTGATGTGCAATACTTTGAAACACTGTATAATATATGTGCAAAAGAGTCCCAATTTTGTAACAAAAGTCCCAAGTAAAAGACAGTACCGTGAGTATTATGACTTGCAAGTCCTATGTATGCATGTATAGGAAAGTGCACAAAGTTTGGTATTCACAGTTTTTCCTTGCCTCAGGTAAGTAATATCAGTTTGTATTCAGGCGCGTGTCTGGGGAATCCCCCTGATCTACGGCCTCTTACCTTCACCTTGGTTAGGTTATAGTCGGCTTCTAACAGTTCCACCGAATGCAGCGTCGTGCAGGGTTCTGGCGTCTCACGTGACTCAACAGGTCGGATACCTCATGTGGTCTGGTACGTGACGCTTGCACAGTTCGTCAGCTGACGTAGTTCCTATGCTACAATTGGAGGTATGGATTCTTTAGCGACTTATTCGTCATCCAATTTGCGATATAAGTTTTAGATATTATCGCGTCTACTCGAGCATAGTTTTAGAGTGGGTAGATCTCTTTGACACAACGGGCCAGACGCGTTTCAGGATCACAACCTCTTCTTCAGTAGCTTTAAAGCCACCACATGAGGTATTCCGACCTGTTGAGTCATGTGAGACGCCAGAACCCTGCACGACGCTGCATTCGGCGGACCTGTTAAAAGCCGACTATAACCTAACCAAGGGGAAGGTAAGAGGCCGTAGATCAGGGGGACGCCCCAGACACGCGCCTGAATACAAACTGATATTACTTACCTGAGGCAAGGAAAAACTGTGAATACCAAACTTTGTGCACTTTCCTATACATGCATACATAGGACTTGCAAGTCATAATACTCACGGTATTTTACTTGGGACTTTTGTTACGAAATTGGGACTCTTTTGCACATATATTATACAGTGTTTCAAAGTATTGCACATCACTGTTTAGACACCATTTTACGTGTGTATACAATTTTAAGCTATATTTTGGATATATGTTCATTATTGACTTCACCTAGGTTTATATATTTTGTCCACATTTTGTTTAAAGGGATTCTGTCACATCTGATAACACAAATTCAGCTTTTAAAACTGTCATGCTCCACAGATTACTTTGAATTGGCTTTGTTTTTTTATACTGTAATCCGTCCAGTAGTTTTGCTGAAAGACGACTTTTATAATTATATTAATTAATCCTGAAGGTGCCCAGAGGGGCGTTATCTTCCACTTTGTGTGCCCAGTAACGCCCCCCAGCAGTGCCCAAAACCGGCTCCTTACTCAGTAAAACACGCCTTCCTCCTGAATCCCTAACCGCCAACAGCGTCTCATCCCTCTCCTCCCCCACCTATCTGCGCAGGAAAGGTAGAAAAACAGACCGGAGGCAGCTGAGGAAAAAAACACCACAAGTGGAACAACACCAATTTTAGGACTCTGGGAGCTGGCTGAAAAAGCATATGTAGCCAGAGACTGAACTGGAGCACACAGCCTCCAAAAATAGGGGAAGGGGAGGGATAGCCAATCCACCCTTCCCCCAGTAAATCCTCCACAGGAAGACGCATAAAAAAATCGTGCCCGTGAAAAAATCACGGACGGATTACCCGGAGGTGATGCAAAAGGGGAGTCCCCGTGTTACCTCCGGAAGATGGCGGCGCACAGGGACCGGGATCCCGGACCAAGGACGCCGCCAAAATACCCCAGCCAGGCGCACTGCGCGGGGCCGGCAGCAAACAAGCTGCCGGCCAAACTGACAAGGTACCTAGGAAAAAAGGGCAACGCCGTTACCCAAACGAAAGAAGGCTCCCGCACTTTCCATAAGAAAGGGGGAACAAACCGCCTAGTCCACCTGTCCAGGAGGACAGAAAAAAACACAGTGGGCTGGGGGTTGACTTCCTCCTTTTAAGGAGACACTTAATTGTTATATTGAGTTATTAGTCTTGGGCTCATTAAACATTCCGCCGGTCCTGCCAGTCCACGGGGGGTGGTTAACCCCATCTGTGCTGCTGGTAGGACGTAAGGGAACCTACCTTTTGAAAGCAGCTACATGGGACATAGACACATTGGACAGGTACTAGCCCTTTTGACTTCTATGGGAGAGTTTCCTAGGCTCTTTTGCACAGCGTCTCATCCCTCTCCTCCCCCTCCCTGACGGCCGAGCGAATTCTCACGCAGACGCAGTACCCACTGAGGGCTGTGCCAGTGCGATGTGCTGGAGACTGAGGGAAGAGCGAGCATCGGACGTCACTGGGCTCGGCTCATGCCCAGTGACGTTGATGAAGCTCCTGCCCTCAGTCTCTAGCACATCGCACTGACGCAGCCCTCAGTGGGTACTGCGTCTGCGCGAGACTTCGCTCGGCCGTCAGGGAGGGGGAGGAGATGGATGAGACGCTGTGGAGCATGACTGGTTTAAAAGCTGAATTTGTGTTACCAGAGGTGACAGAATCCCATTAAGACTTACCAAGACCTGCCGCTAATAGGAAGTAGAAGCATATAGGGATGTAAAAATATACGGCTCTAATAATATAAGGCTCTACAATATACAAGGCTTCATTACCCATTTTATCATATATTTTATTTTTAGCATATTTTTACAAGTAGAACCAATAAATACAATATACCAGATGGTGAGTGCTTGACTTTTACTTTTATACTAAAAAATTCATACTTACATACTCTTCGCTGCTCCAGTATCCAGCTTTGCCATCCATGTTCCAGTCCCCAGAGTTTTTACATCTGACACGCCATGGGCATAGTCACATGCTCTGCTGCAGCCAATGACTGGCATTAGCGCAAGCGGCACATCACCCCTGAAACCATTCATTGGCTGCAGGGGAGCATGTGACCATGCCCATGGAGTGCCAGATGTAAGTAAACACTGCAGGGACCAGAACATGGAGGCAGCACGTAAGACCTGTTTCAGGAGGCAGGCTGCAGCTATTACATAAAAGTAATTATTCCCCAACATGTATATGTTAACATGCCGACACACCATATGTATATAGGAGGCTGCTGAAGTAGGTATATTGGGGGTCATTTACAAATAGATATATGCCACTTTTGAGGCGTATATCTGCCTCAGATTTTGTCGCACACCATGTTGCGGCAGAATCTGTGACTTTTCCCCAATGACGCCAGATCTAAAAAAGTGGGCAGGTCGTGGGCGGAGAAAAGGACAGGCAAGCAGGCCTTTGTTATTTATCATTTTTTAAACCTGTTTTAGGTGTAGAAAATGGTCTAAATGTAAGACAGCAAGGAAGCTGCGTTACATTTAGCATCGGCAATGGATCTGCCAGTCATATAGAGGCCGGCACCTTTACATAACTTCAGCGATCCACCGCCAGAGCAGGGACTTATTAAGACCGGCATCTAAAACGTCGGTCTTAATAAATGTGCCCCATTGTTCTTATACTTTCTATGTCTGCTGCTATGTGAGTGTGTGTATATATATATATATATATATATATATATATGAATATATTGTGGGGATTCGCTCTGGTAGGCAGGGTAAGCTTAGTCCATCAAACAGTGCGGTACTGGTACAGCACAGACGCGTTTCGGGGCACAGCAGTCCCTTCTTCAGTGGGAACTGAGGAAGGGACTGCTGTGTCCCGAAACGAGTCTGGGCTGTACCAGTACCGCACTGTTTGATGGACTACAAGTGACATCCAGACCTTAGGAGCGCTCCAACAATATGTGTACAGCTTAACTATTATACACAAGAAACGGCAGCATCAACCTTCACCTCCACGTGGGACGCCGTCCTGCACTACAGCCAGGGCTGGCGCGTCCTATACGCGGAATAGGCCGCCGCATAGAGCGCCCCTTGGGAAGGGGCGCTGCTAGGAGCGCCGGCCCTGCCTCATGCTGCAGCCGCCCGAGAGCTCTGAATTGAGCCTCAGGCGGCTGCAGCACTGCCCGGGCTGGTGCGTCCATGAGGGCGCACCGCCCGGGCGCAGCATGAAGAGAGGAGCTGAAAGGAGCGAAGCGCTCAGCGCTCCCTCCTGTCAGTTCCTCATTGTAGCGTGGCCGAGCTGTTTAAGGTCCGCGGGTACAGGAGCATCTGTCTCCTGTACCCGGCCGGACTGACATGAAGTGCGACAGAGTGTGCACTTCATGTCAGTCCCCTCGGGTACAGGAAACTAAAGCTCCTGTACCCGTGCAGCATAAAGAGCTCGGCCGCGCTACACTAGAGGTAAGGGGGGAGAGAATGACAAGGGGAGAGGGGGAGAATGACAAGGAGAGGGGGGAGAATAAAAAGAGTGGAAAGAGAATGTCAAAGGAGAGGGGGGAGAGAGAATGACAAGGGGAGAGGGGGAGAATGACAAGGAGAGGGGGGAGAATAAAAAGAGTGGAAAGAGAATGACAAAGGAGAGGGGGGAGAGAGAATGACAAGGGGAGAGAGAATGACAAGGGGAGAAAGGGAATGACAAGAGGGAGAAAGGAAATGACAAGAGAGAGAAAGGGAATGACAAGAGGGAGAAAGGGAATGACAAGGGGGGGGGGAGTGTGAAGAATGGCAAGAGGGGGGAGAGAATGACAAGAGGGGGAGAGAATGACAAGGGGGGGGGAGGAAGAATGACAAGGGGGGGAGAGAATGACAAGGGGGGGAGTGTGAAGAATGACAAGAGGGGGGAGAGAATGAGAAGGGGGGGGGGAGAGAGAACTGGCGTTAGTTAAAGGGGTTCTGCAGTTTATTTAAACTGATGATCTATCCTCTGGATAGATCATCAGCATCTGATCGGCCGGGGTCCGACACCCGGGACCCCCGCCGATCAGCTGTTTGAGAAGGCAGCGGCGCTGGCAGTAGCACCTCGGCCTTCTCGCTGTTTACCGCAGGCACAGTGACGTCACGACTAGTATCACTGGCCTGGGCGGGGCTAAGCTCTGTTCACTTGAATAAAGCTTAGCCCCAACCAGACCAATGATACTAATCGTGATGTCACTGCGAGAAGGCTGAGGCGCTACTGCCAGCGCAGCTGTCTTCTCAAACAGCTGATTGGCGGGGGTCCCAGGTGTCGGACCCCTGCGATCAGTTTAAATAAACTGCAGAACCCCTTTAATATGGCAGATCATATGGGTGGGGCATTGTGATGTCACATGGGGGGGGGGGCGGCAAACTTTTATTTTGCCTAGGGCGGCAAAAATCCTTGCACCGGCCCTGACTACAGCGGGCAGTAAAGATCATGACTCCCAGTACCCGCAAGCTGTCAGGAAGCATCGCGCGCAGCACTACAGATCAACAGCACAGATCTGGAAGATTGGTAACTTAGCCAGTGATGCATCCAGTATAAATTTAACACTGGCATACACTTATCAAGTGTTTTTGAAATAATCCACATCGATACCTTTGCTATCATCTGAATTGACTTTGTTACTATTACTGGACAATATTGTCATAGCCGGTCAAGCACCTGTACTGATTAAAACGGCTCCAACAATAAGAAAAATATTATTTTGTTAAAAGGTGACACATTTCTCCTTATATAGGAACTAACCAGAGCTACTACGATCTGGGATCCATCTAAAAGGGATTATATGTGGACATCTATCTATACAAACAGGATTTTTTCTCCCAATAGAGACTGTTACTGCTGGACATTTATGCACCATTTTACATGATAATAACCCTGCTGTGTGGATACAGGGACATATATCCATGTGCATCAATCCCCCTCCACACATCAGATTTTATATAACATATTTTTTATGTGTAATATTTTATGTTGATACCGGTATAGGTTATTCTATATTCTATTATATACTTTTATAATTGTCTGAAATATAGTAAACCGTACTTTTAACTAATATTCCTAACGCCTATATAAGTGAGTGCCCTCCACTACTACTTTTTTCTCATATAAAAAATGATACTGTATATCTTCACACACTGTATATTAAATGAAACATTTATCTTGCATTATGTAGGATGTAGAATGAGCACATGTCAAATCTCAATTATGTATGTTTAGTATCTAAAACTTACAAATGCAAAGCTTACAATATGTTGCTGGCAGCGTGTGCATGAAAATGTCTTCCGCATTACACGCAGAATTAGCCACAGGCAACTTTCCAGACTCCATAAGATAGCGTTTTGGCGACAGCTATCACTGTCGATCCCCTCGCACACATGCCTTCTTGGCTTTGCCAACCAAGCACGTGTTGACAGTAGGAAGAGAGGGAGAAGACTGCCTCAGACTCCTCTGGCAGCAGCTTATCTACCCGAGAACAAAAAGATCAGACAGTTGAAATAACTCATCTGCCGTCAGCGTTACAGTTGGGAGGCTCCATATGTATTCCATGAGAATAGGACGTCAACATAAAAATCCTGGTAAACCCCTTTTACCCCTTCCAGAAGCAGTCATTTTTCATTTTATTGTTTTCCATTTTTTACTCCCTGCTATTCAAGAGCCATAACCTTTTCTGTATTTATTTGCTTGCATATAAGGGCTTGTCATTATGCAGAACTAGTTGTACTTTCTAATGTACTAGTCCCAATGAAATAGTGGGTAGCTAGAAAAAAAAATGTTTATGGGGGGCGGGGGGATTTTGGGGAGAGGGGACAAACCACCATAGTTTTGTACGTTTCATTTTTACAGCATTAACTATCCGGTAAAACCGACATGTTGACTTTATTCTGTGGGTCAGAACAATTACAATGATACCAAATTTCTATGTTTTCTTCTTTTAAAACTTAAAAAAAAGAGATCATTTTTATTGCATCACCACACCACCTGAACTCCACCGGTCCCTAGGGCTTTCAAAATGCTCTTTTCAGGAGGCCCAGAGCAGAGAATGGAGAGCAATCCAGAATTTTCTCTCCTTCACTTCAGGAGCTTTATTCTAGAGATAGGAGAGGGTCCCAGAGGTGGGGTGGGGCCTGCACCTATCTGACATTGTGGCTTAAACAAACTAACATGGCTGCAGTGTCTACGGACTTGTCTCCTGTTGAGAACATCTTTGACTTCATTGAGCAGCAACTGAAAAAGGAGCTGCCTGCAGCGGATCTTGATGATTTGCATTCCCAAGTGCATTCAGCTTGGCAGAAAATTCCTCATGCAACCATTAATAACCTGATGGGTATCATGCTGAGGCATATAAGTTCATGCATTTATGCTTGCGGTGCTTATACTTTATATTCAATAAATCAAAATGTTTTGAATATATTGTTTCATTTTTGTTTATCATTTGCATATAATTAAAACATCAATCGATCCTGTGATTTCCATGAGTTTTCTTTCTTGGTGGTGGATTTCACTGTTGAGGAGTGTAAGTCTATTTATATTATTTATTGAAGTCTTGCACCTACAGTAGAAAAGGACTTCTCTGCTAACTAAACTATACCAACCATCTAGCTGTTGGTTCTGACAGCTGACCCTCCTGTCTCTACCAAGCTCCTGTTTATAGGATTTATTAACATTCATCAACACATGGACAACCCCTTTAAAGCAAGGAATAAGCAAATAGAACCAGAACCTTCTGTCCACTGTATAGTTTCTTGTACAAATGGCTTCCCAAAACAGCTAGAACTCCACCCATCCGATAAAATAATGACCAATCCTGAAGATAGGTACTGGAAAAAACTTTTAATGCCCCACACTTGGTAAACCTTCCCACGTAGTGCTCTTTTATATATAAACACAAGAATTTGACACATTACTATTAAGTGGAAAACAACATGTGGTACCAGGAGTGGTGACTCAGAAGATGGACAGACCCTAAATCATGTCAGATACAACAAGAACTACTGAGACTACAGCAGGTTCATCACAGCTGATGACTGTAGTTTGTTGGAGCAGGAAATATGGAAAGCATTTTAACAAAGACTTTTATTATACATGAAGCCTACCAAGACTGCCAGTGAACAGAAGATTACAGTCTTATTAACTATAGCAGGGGAGGAGGCCATACAAATATATAACTCATTCCAACTAGATGAGGATGATAGTAACGATTTTGAAATGGTGATGGGAAAATTGGAGGAATACTATACCCCAAGTATACCTAAAAGGACTTCTATTAGCTCCGGAATACAGTTTCCACAATAAAGTATAGAGGAACAGATCTCAATTGATCAGAGACAGACTTGTTATATGGTGCAATAATCCAAAACTCCAAGAAACACTGATAGGCCTCATGCACACGGCCGTGGAACATGGCCGTGCGCAGACTATGGTATCCCGGCCTGGAATCCAGCTGACAGCAGGAGCGCACGGCGTCATTGGTTACTATGACGCCATGCGCTCCTGCTGTCAGCTGGATTCCAGGCCAGGATACCACGGTCCGCGCACGGCCATGTTCCACGGCCGTGTGCATGAGGACTTTGGAGAGCAGCACCTGATATTAGAGAGAGCTATGAGGATATGTCAGGCAGCAGAACTCACCAGACACCAGCTCAAAACCTTAACAGGAGTAAGGCTTCTTTCACATTAGCAGTAGGCTTGTCAGTTTTTTTTTTACTGCCGCCTCTCCACATGTTTGTCATGTTGGCCGGGCTGGACTTCCAGCAGCACATGTGTGCAATCGTTAGTATGGATCTAGCAGGCTGTTCCCCTGCCATAACAACTTGCCGGACAACTTGCAGGCAGAATCACCACATTTTCTATGACATAAAGAAATGAAATCAATAAATAATAGAAACAGAACTGTGATACAAGGTTTACAAAAAGGAAACTGTGTCCTAAATGCGGCAATATGCATACATATAGTGACTGTTCTGCTCAAGGCCAACAGTGTAGGAAAGTAAAATAACTTTGCCTAACTTTGTTATAGCAAGAACAAGTGTAATGCAGTTACTGTAAGAAGAGCAGCAGAGAGGACAGTTAGAAGGAAATCTATGTAAGTGATATTAACAGTAGAAATGCAAGAGTAAAAATGGCTGGAATATCAACATTGACACCAATGGAACCTTTATTAAATATAAAGTAGACATACTGGCAAGGGTGTACGTAGAAATCACTGGGCACCATAGCAAGAAACTAAATTGGGCCCCCTTGGCCCATTTATAGCACATCCCAATACCCATTCCGGCCTCTCTCTTTGCTCCATGAACTGTGCTTGTTGCTGGGTATTATACAGTGTGCCATCAGGGCCAGACTGGGATTACAAAACAGCCCTGGCACACAAAGGAGGTATAATAGATGCAGTGTGTACAGATATATAGTGTTGAGCGCGAAAATTCTAATTGCAAATTTTTATCGCGAATATCGGCACTTCGAGAATTTGCGAATATTTGGAATATAGTGATATATATTCATTAAAACAAATATTCTGCTTTTTTTTTTTTCATCTGAACCCATTACCTGCCTGCTTCTTGCTTGTGGGCCAATGTGAGAAGGCTGCAATATCGTAGTCTGTAGTGAATTAGAATATTCTATCTTCATTATTTAATTTATTTCATCTTATGCGAAAAATCAGCAATGTAATATGCGCGTTAATCGAGTACGGGCGGGTTATAAGCAACTTTCCTATCAGGTTGGCTTGCTAGAAATCGCGAATATGTAGAATATAGTGATATATTCGTAAAAACGAATATTCTTTTTTTTTTTATCTGAACCCATTAGTAAATGTAATGGGTTCAGATGAAAAAAAAAAAAAAAACTAATATTTGTTTTTAAAAATATATATCACACTATATTCCACATATTCACGAATTCTAGCAAGCCAACCAAATAGGAAAGTTGCCTATAACTGCCACCACGACTGAAACCCGTGCATAAATACTGGAGCCCACACACAAAACAGGAAACCATACCAGCAACACACACACAGGAATCCAGCACACCAGTTACTGCCTGGACCCCCATGCAGAAATATGCATGGCGGCCCCAGGCAACGCTGCATACAGCTTTGTGGTTCACCCCTCCAGGAAACCATCAAGCCCATTTCTGCAGGCATACATGCTGAACAACAACAAACAACAGATCAAACATGTAACAACAAACTAGACATGCAACAAAACTCCAAATCAAACCCACACCAAAAATAACAACAGATAAGGTAGGGAAAAGGCATGGAGGTGATAAAGGGATGACATTGCAGACGACATCGATGTCAAACTAGGATGGCCCTGTTGTATACACCATATATCTGTACATATTGCATCTCTAATACCGTGTAATACATGCAGTGTATGTATATATGTGTGTATATATATATATATATATATATAGAGAGAGAGAGAGAGAGCGAGAGCGAGAGAGAGAGAGAGCAGTGTACTGATGTGAGACATACAAGGTAAGATAGATGCAGTGTGTACAGAAATATGTGGTCAGTTATACATTATGGTCACTGTGTGTGAGGTACATAAGGTAGTGGTGATTGTAACTGTCTGCAGGGCATGGGGGGGGGGGGCAAATTAAGAGAAAAGGGGAGGACCTTCTTACTAGCGGTTCATTACAACTTACATTAAAGGAACCTGTTAGACAGGGTTAGCATCACGTTTTTGTCTTAGGGTTAACATATACAAATAAAAAACGTATACATCAATCCCTTGAGGAGCCAGCCATTTGTTACTTCAAGAAGAGATTCATTTTGCAAATCTGACATGCGTCTCTTTATGTGGAAATTACTTTTCTGAGATGTTTTCTTGTGACATATCATACTTCATGTTATATGTTTTACCATTATTTTTTTTTAAAATCCAACATTTACAGAAAATGTAGAAACATTCACTAATTTGTCAATTTGAATTTCTCTGCTTTTAAGACAGATAGTGATACCTCAAAAAATAGTTATTAATTAACATTCACCATATGTCAAGTTTACGTTGGCATGACTTTGTAAATTGCAATTTATTTTTCCAGATTGTAGAAGGCTTACAGTTAATAAAGTAATTTTTCTAATTTTTAAATTTCCATTTTTCCTGTACAACTGCAAGGATTAACTTCAAAACAAACCTCAATATTGATTATCCTGATTCTGCAGTTTACATAAACACTCCATATATGGTCATACACTGATCCATGACCATACTGCAGGGCTTAGAAGAGAAGGAGCATCATATGGTTTTCAGAGGGCAGATTTTGGTGGACTGGTTTTTGGGTGCTGTCTCATTTGAAAAGACCTTGAAGTACCCCTAGAGTGGAAACCCCCAAAATGTGACCCCATTTTCTAAACTACCCCCTCAAGGACTTTTTTTTAAGGATGTATTGGACCCTTTGACCCAACTAGCATTTCATGCAATTTAGAGACAGTTGGCTGTGAAAATGAAAATGTAATTTTTGCAATAAAATCATGCTTTAGACTGAAAAGTTTCATTTTCACAAGGGGTACTGCTTGGTAGCACCTATATGGGGTTGCAAACTGCCTTATGAGCACATGGCAGGGCTCAGAAGTGAAGGAGTGTCATGTGGGTTTTGGACGTCAGATTTTCCTGGAATGGTTTTCCGGCACCATGTCATATTCGAACAGACCGTAAGATACTTTTACAGTGTAAACCCCCAATAAAGTGATCCCATTTTGGAAATGACACCCCTCAAGAAATGTGTTTTAAGGGGTCTAGTGAGCACATTGATCTCATAGCCATTTCATAGAATTTAGAGACACTTGGCTGTTAAATTAAAAAAAATTTTTCAATAAAATGTTGCTTTAACACCACATTTTTCATTTTCACAAACGGTAACAGGAGAAAAGGCTTACCACAATTTGTTACTCATTTTCTCCAGAGCAAGACAACACATCATACAGTATGCGGTCATAAACTGCTATATGGGCAGACAGCGTAGCTAAGAAGGAAAGGAATGCAATAAGGTTGTTGAAAGGCAGATTTTGCTGGAATAGTATTTTTGGAAGGATTTGAATTCCATGTCAGATTTGACGAGACCCTGAAGTACCCCTACAGTGGAAACCCCCCAAAATTGACCCCATTTTGGAAACTTCAAATCACAAGCCCTTAAATTAAACGGGTTCTACTGGCTATGAAATGTGGACTTAAACTGATGTTTGGGTATCTTGCAAGGTACATGGTGCCACGCTGTCTTTTTAATTTTTCTATTGACAGAGATTTATTTTTTATTTTTGCTTGATCATTTGCCATTATCATTGGTTTTATTTTGGGGTAGATTTGATTTTTTTTATTGCATTTTATTTAGATTTTGGGAAAGCAAGATGAAGAAAAGGCAACAATTCCGCTATTGCTTTTTTTATTTAGGTTTTATGGCATGCACTGTGTGGTAAAATTTACATGTTAACTTTATTCTGCAGGTCAGTACAGAGATAACAATTTTGTATAGTTTTTTTTTTTTTTTTGCATTTTAACACTTAGCACTTTTAAAAAAGAAATCATGTTTTTGTGTCGCAAATTTTTTGGGAGATCAGAGTCAGAGGACTCGTTTTTGCAGGATGAGGTGACATTTTCATTGGTACCATTTTGGAATACATAAAACTTTTCAATCACTTGATGTTTATGATTATGTTTTCTGGGATGCAAGGTGACCCAAAAATGGCTGTTCTCGGACCATTTTATTTTTTTATATTACCTTTTTTTATGTTCCAAAAAATAAAATTTTTCAAAAAAGAAAATAATTCACATAGGTACAATACAGTGTTCTAAAAAGCACAACAAGAAAGAACAAAAAAAGAAAAAAGAGAGGGAAGCCTGGTTGGGAGAAGGAAGAGAAAAAAAAGAGAAGTTTGTACGATTTCTTTCCTTTTAGAGGGTCCTGGGGAATATTAATCTGCTGACAGATTTTCCATCTATGTTGCAGGTTCTTCACTGGGAGTATGTTATTCTTATCTAAACACATCTCAAATCAGAGATAACTATTAACCTCCCATATAATCTATTCTAGTGTTAGATTTCCATTACTTTTCCAGTTTTTTACTATCAAAGCCCTTGGGGCAGTAAAAACCCTATACCTAGGGGCAATATCTATAATGCCAATATCCAATAAAGCCAGCTCTGGTAAGCGGGATATACTGATGTGACACAATCCAGAACTTAGGTGGAAAATATCTTTCCAATAGCGTTTCACTTTTGGACAAGACCACCATATATGGATTTAGTAACCTAACTTTCCACAATTCCTCCAAAAATTTTCAATATTACAAGAATTACATTATTTTCATCTTACTTGGCGTTAAATACCATCTCCACTGATTCTTATGTGTCTGTTCTATATGGTTTACAGAATAAATGGTTTACAGAATTAGACAGTTTTGAGGGCCATTGCATGGCCTAAGACCATTCTGTCCCTATGTCTAGTGGGGGCCATATGATCACCTCCAGGACTCTTTGTTCTTCTCTATGCAAGTGACAACAGACACCCCCAGCCAAAAGTCAGTGGGTGACACGACTCTTAGTTGGCATGGCCTGAGAGCAGGCCCTGTGCCCCCACCTGTCCTGAACCTTACTCTGTCATTGTAAGTTCCCTCAGCGCAAGAAGTATTATATGCCGTAGGCTAGGCTCCACTTTTCAGTGAGGATGATCTACTAGAGGACAATCAGCAGCTACTGCCCAGCCAAGATCTGGAGGAGACATCATCCGCTTTCTCTGGTAGACAGGCAAGTAGGGATGATGAGAGTCGCGTGGGAGCAGGTCTTGCGAGAGGTCAGGCTCCTGGCCCTGAGACTGCGCGTGAGGCAGCGGCTGAGCCAGCAGGGTGGCAGTGTCGCAGTGAGTCAGCAGGGATGCATCAGTGGGAGGTTGGGAGCAAAACATGCCTGGGGTAGACCACCCACTTCGCAGGAGCCTACCGGCCCAGAAAGTGGTAGTGCAGGGGTTCAAGGAGGCAGCAGTAGCAGGCATTCAGCGTAAGTGTGTAGGGAAAATGCCATACTCGGCGGCGTGGCAATTTTTCGTTAGGCCGCCAGAGGAGGTGAACATGGCCATTTGCCGAATTTGTGGGCAGAAGGTGAAGCATGGCTAGTTTGCCATTGTTGGCCCCACGGCCCTGCGTCAACACATACAGCATCACCATAAAGTGGCCTGGAAGAACCGTGGCTCCTATATGGTGGTCCAGCCTGCCGCAGCAATCGCTGCATCACCCAGTGGCATGCACCCAATTTAATGCAATCAAGGCTCCACCACCTCAGCTGAAGGGAGCTGTCTGTCCTTTCCATCATCTGCTGGTCCTGTTACTCCTGCTCTTCCTCGTCAGTCATTCTGGCAGCAATCGATCACCGAAGCGATTGCCAAGAGACAACAGTGTGTGTGCACTTATCCAGTGGTGCAGAAGCTGAACATGCTCCTGGCCAAGTTGCTGGTGCTGCAGTCCCTCCCTTTCCAAGTGTTGGACTCTGCACCTTTCAGAGAACTGATGGCTGGTGCCAAGCCGAGGTGGAGAGTCCCAAGTTTTCATTTGCGAAACAGGCAGTACCAGCCCTGCACGCATATGTAGAACAGAAGGTGGGCCACTCCTTGAGCCTGTCAGTGTCTTCAAAAGTGCACGGCAGCAGCAACGTGTGGAGCTATAACTACGGTCAAGGACAATATATGTCCTTTACGACCCACTGGGTAAATGTGGTTCCTGCCCTGCCACACCAGCAACTTGGCCAGGTGATGCCGCTTCCGCCTTCACGCTCCCACGCTGTTGGTCCCGCAACAATGTCCGCCTCTGCATCATCATCCTCCACCGCATCCTGAGCAGGGACAATTCACAGTGCCCCTCCAGCACAACAGTGTCACGCTGTTCTGCACCTTGTTTGTCTGGGAGAACGGAGTCACACAGGGGACGAACTGCTCTGCATCCTTCATCAAGAAATTGAATCCTGTCTTTCTCCTCGACAACTCCAAATTGGAACCATGGTGACCGACAACAGGAAGAACATGGTGTCGGCGCTGCGTCAAGGAGGGCTGAGCCATGCGCCCTGCATGGCGCACATGTTTAATCTGGTTATAAAGAGATTCCTGAAGTCTTTACCCCATCTGCAAGACATCCTGAAAATGGCCAGCTCCATCAGCAGCAACTTAAGTCTAGAGTCGCTAATGAGCAGTTTTCTTCACCAGCAGCAGCAGGTAGACATAGTGCAGAGCCTGAACCAGCAGGTTGTGGCATACTTGGAGTGCACCCTGCCCCCCTATATCGAAGATCCTCTGGACTACTGGGCAGCCAAACTGGATTTGTGGCCACAACTGGCCGAGTTTGCCCTAGAAAAGCTTTCCTCCTCAGCCAGCAGTGTGGCATCAGAGTGGGTATTTAGTGCTGCGGAGGAAATAATTACCCAAGTAGAACTCACCTTTCCACCAAAAATGTGTGTGGAAAAACTGAATAGAGATGAGCGAATCAAAGTGGAATTTGATCCGAATTTCAGGAAAAATTTGATTCACACCGAAGCCGAATTTCCTCACTCTTCATGGTAGCGAGCGAATCACATTTTTTCCTAAAATGTCTGCTGCATGTGTGAGGACATGGAGCAAGGAACTCTGGGAAGGCAGGATCACCCATAACTGGTGTTGAGCGTGAATATTCGAATCACGAATTTTGATCACTAATATCGCCACCTCGAGAATTATTTAGAATATAGTGCTATATATTCGTATTCGCAAATAGTGTTGATCGCGAATATACATATCGCGAATTTATTGTGAATATCGGCATATAGCAACGTCCCTAGTAACCAATAGGAAAGTTGCCTACCCCTTAGTGTTTATCACGAATATTCTAATCGCAAATTTTTATCACGAGTATATTACATTGCCGATTTTCGCAATCAAGTAAATAATGATTGGAGATCACAAATTCTCGAATTTGCGAATTAATGGCGAGTGTTCCGCCAAAAATTAGTGAAATATCGGGAATTCGAATATTGCCTATGCCGCTCATCACTACCCATAATGTAGCCAATCAGCAGCCAGCCAGCCATAAATAGCCTCAGCCATCTTAGTTTCTGCCATTTAACAGTGTATTTAGTGCAGGGAATGATGTCAGCAGGCGCTAGGGACAGTGTTAGAAAAAACTTAATTGTGCTAAAAAAAACAATTTACAAGTGTAGGAAAAGATTATTCAAGGTGTAGGGAAAGGATAGGGAGGAATAATTCCACAGCATTTATGTTGAACAGGTTACAGTAGTGGAGGCTACAGCCTGGGTAATACGAACAATCCTATTACACCTTGCTGCACTGACTGGAGACCCAAATTGCCATTATACAGCTCTGTAGTTCCAGCAAACCGTTCTTGTTATTGGGGTGCAAGTACTGTTTCATACAGCCATTAACAGGGTTTATTACAAGGAAATATTTCTGTGTCTTATTTGCCCTTGTGCGGTGCAGTCATATGTTCTAAAGCCTTTTGTGGCGTGTATTAGAAGCAAAAGAAAAATATATTTGCCATTCAGCAGGGCAATTATATGTTCAAAAGCCTTTTGTGGAGGGTATTTGTGGGAAAAGAAAAATATATTTGCCGTTCAGTGGTGCAGTTATATGTTAATAAACCCTTTTTGTCGTGTAATAGTGGCAAAAAAAAAATATATTTGCAGAAAGTAGGGGCACACTCTGAATATCTGTTACCCACAAGTAGTCACAAATTTATTATTAACACATATAATAAAAATATAATAAAAAACTCCCGTAAGTACAGTAAAAGGCTACTATATAGATTAAAATAGTTATTAATGGTTGCCACCTAAAATATCAAATATTAAAAAGGGGTTGTATCTTCAAGACGCCTGAATGTCCAGAAAAATCTGTGCCACTTAATTCTGATCGTGGTGAGTCTGGTAAGAGGTTATAGCCAGTCTCCTTTTTAGTATCGCTGGAGAAAAGCGGCGTCCCGCTCCCAGCATATAGTCCGAGCCGCTTGCAAGGACTTAAATTATATAACCATCAGAACAGTCTTACCCCAAGGATGGATAAAAGCCCTCGACACGGATTTATCTTCTTATCGAAGTGTATGTCGGCCGGTCTCAAGGGCTGCCTCACCAGAGCGTGTCCGGCGGTGCACGTGCTTCCTCCCGGAGAGCAGTACCTCCGTGCGCTTAAGTGCTGGTCGCGCAGGCACCCAGTGTCATTTGGCAGGATTCCATCTCTAATATGGGTTGGATGGTAATGAAGTGGTGGTCCATGCTGTTGAACTTGGTGGGGATAATTACCAAACGCGTTTCGGGGTTTTTGTTTGTGCGACCTCTTCCTCAGTGGTTGAAAGTTCCCCAAAAAATGCCCCTTCTTTATAGGGGTTACAATTACTCGGAAGTCCTGTTTTGCCAAAATCTTGCATTGAACAGGTCCAGTGCATAATGATGAGTCCCGAATATTCCGCCGGACACGCTCTGGTGAGGCAGCCCTTGAGACCGGCCGACATACACTTCGATAAGAAGATAAATCCTTGTCGAGGGCTTTTATCCATCCTTGGGGTAAGACTGTTCTGATGGTTATATAATTCAAGTCCTTGCAAGTGATAGCAACTTATTATTCTCGAGCGGGACGCCGCTAGGACTATATGCTGGGAGCGGGACACCGTTTTTCTCTAGCGATACTAATAAGGAGACTGGCTATAACCTCTTACCAGACTCACCACGATTAGAATTAAGTGGCACAAATTTTTCTGGACATTCAGGCATCTTGTCATCCACAGATCCCTCATAACAGTGTCATCCACAGATCCCCAAAAACAGTGTCATCCACAGATCCCCCATAACAATGCCAGTCACAGATCCCCCATAACAGTGCGTCATCCACAGATCCCCCCCATAACAGTGTCATCCACAGATCCCCCCATAATAGTGTCATCCACAGATCCCCCATAACAGTGCGTCATCCACAGATCCCCAATAGTAACATAGTAACATAGTATATGAGACCGAAAAAAGACATTTGTCCATCCAGTTCGGCCTGTTTCCTACAAGTTGATTCAGAGGAAGGCAAAAAAAACCTGTGAGGCAGAAGCCAATTATCCCCACTTAAGGGGAAAAAAATTCCTTCCCGACTCCAATCAGGCAATCAGAATAACTCCCTGGTAGGGATGAGCGAACAGTTCAAGCATAGTTTGGGTTCGTACCGAATTTTGGGGTGTTCGGGACCCGGACCCGAACATTTTCAAAAAAGTTCGGGTTCGGGTTCGTTGTTCGGCAACTTGTTCCCGCTTTCTGAAGGGCTGCACAGCAGCCGATCAGCTAGCATTTTACTTCTTGCCCTAAGAAGCCATCACAGCCGCACGTCACACTGCTCTGATTAGTGTAGGGAGAGGACGCAGCTTCTGTGAGGGCGAGATTAGGCAGGGAAAGGTCAGCAAAAATACCCAATGAAGTGATCAATCTACAGCTGTGAATCATTCAACTTCTGCTAGTTAATTGCTCACTGGTTTTGAGGCTTCACAGAGTGTTTTTCTGTCACTTTGATCGGCGGCCATTTTATGTCTTTTGGTGCACCAGCACAAGATGCCACCAAGTCCATCAATCCATCAATACTAGGTTTTTCTTTGCTATATCCTACATCAGGGGCTTGGCTGTGCTTATTGTCACCCCTAGAAAATCAGGATAGAAATTTCTATATTTTATTAAGGGGTTAAATTCGATTGCCAAAATAGCAATCTCCTAAATCTGGTGTTCCAGCTGTGGCTAGCCAAGTGTAATATTATCTGCTGTCTGGCAAAGGATAGATTTTTTCTGTGGTGAAATTCAATTGCCAAAATAGCAATCCCTTAAATCTAGTGTCCCAGCAGTGGCTGGCAAAGTTTAATAGTGTCCGGCAAAGGATAGATAATTTTCTGGGGTGAAATACAATTGCCAAAATAGCAATACCCTAAATCTGGTGTTCCAGCTGTGACTGGACAAGTTTCATAGTGTCCGTAATAGGATATATTATTTTCTGCGGTGAAATTCAGTTGCAAAAATAGAAATACCATAAATCTAGTGTTCCAGCTGTGACTGGACAAGTTTCATAGTGTCCGTCATAGGATATATTATTTTCTGCAGTGAAATTCAGTTGCAAAAGTAGAAATACCGTAAATCTGGTGTTCCAGCTGTGACTGGACAAGTTCAATAGTGTCCGGCAAAGGATTTATTCTTTTCTGGGGTGAAATTCAGTTGCCAAAATAGAAATACAGTAAATCTGCTGTTCCAGCTGTGACTGAACAAGTTTAATAGTGTCCGTCAAAGGATATATTGTTTTCTGGGGTGAAATTCAATTGCCAAGATAGCAATACCGTAAATCTGGTGTCCCAGCAGTGGCTGGCAAAGTTTAATAGTGTCCGGCAAAGGATATATTTTGTTCTGGGGTGAAATTCAATAGCCAAAATAGAAATACCGTAAATCTTGTGTCCCAGCAGTGGCTCGCCAAGTTTAATAGTGTCCGGCAAAGGATAGATAATTTTCTGGGGTGAAATTCAATTGCCAAACTAGCAATACCGTAAATCTGGTGTTCCAGCTGTGTCTGGACAAGTTTCATAGTGTCCGTCATAGGATAGATAATTTTCTGGGGTGAAATTCAATTGCCAAAATAGCAATACCGTAAATCTAGTGTCCCAGCAGTGGCTGGCCAAGTTTAATAGTGTCTTTCCAAGGATTTTTTATTTTCTGCGGTGAAATTCAGTTGTCAAAATAGAAATACAGTAAATCTGGTGTTCCAGCTCTGACTGGACAAGTTTAATAGTATCCGTCAAAGGATAGATTTTGTTCTGGGGTGAAATTCACTTGCCAATATAGCAATACCCTGAATCTGGTGTTCCAGCTGTTGCAGGCCAAGTGTTAATCTGTCAGTAAAAGGGTATATTACACTCAAGGTGTATATACAAGTGCTGAGAGGGTCATCCTCAATAATTTCACACGCTACCGTGCATCTCCCATTGTATTTCTGTCCGTTAAAGGGTATATTACACAAAGTGTTAAAATACAATTGCTGAAGGCATAATCCTAATTATTTTTTCACACGCTACTGTGCATCTCCAAGTGCAAATCTGTCCATAAAAGGATACCTTTCATCCAGGGCCTAAATACTAGGCCTACAATTGATATTACCCTAAATCAGTGGTTACTGCTGTGCCTGGATTAGTGTAATACAGTACATAAATAAATAGGCAGATAGTGTTAGGGGCCTGTAAAAAAGGCCTAAATTTGAAATCAATACATTGGGCCAAATATTTTTTTTCTTATTGTGGTGCTTGGTGAACGGTAACAATGAAGAAAACATCTAGTAAGGGACGAGGACGCGCTCGTGGTGGTGTTAGTGGACCCTCTGGTGCTGGGAGAGGATGTGGCCATTCTGCCACAGCCACACGTCCTAGTGAACCAACTACCTCAGGTTCCAGTACCCGCCAGAATTTACAGCGATATTTGGTGGGGCCCAATGCCGTTCTATGGATGGTAAGGCCTGAGCAGGTACAGGCGCTAGTCAATTGGGTGGCTGACAGTGGATCCAGCACGTTCACATTCACAACATTATCTCCCACCCAGTCTTCTGCAGAAAGCGCACAGGTGGCGCCTGAAAACCAAGCCCATCAGTCTGTCACATCACCCTTATGCATATCAGGGAAACTGTCAGAGCTTCAAGTTATGCAGCAGTCTCTTATGCTGTTTGAAGCTTTTGCTGGCAGGATTTCCCAAGGGAATCCACCTAGCCCTTCCCCAGGGGTGGAAGATATAGAATGCACTGATGCACAACCATTTATGTTTCCTGATGATGAGGACATGGGAATACCACCTCATCAGAGTCTGCACGTCTCTGATGATGACGAAACATAGGTGCCAACTGCTACGTCTTTTTGCAGTGTGCAGCCCGAATAGGAGGTCAGGGAAGAAGACTGTGTGGAAGACGATGCAGGGGACGATGAGGTCCTAGACCCCACATGGAATGAAGGTCGTGCCACTGACTTTCATAGTTCAGAGGAAGAGGCAGTGGTGAGACCGAGCCAACAGCGTAGCAAAAGAGGGAGCAGGGGGCAAAAGCAGAACAGCCGCCGTCAAGAGAGTTCGTCTGCTACTGGCCACCGCCACCAGGGACCGAGCACCCCAAAGGCAGCTTCAAGGAGTTCCCTGGCATGGCACTTCTTTAAACAATGTGCTGACGACAAGACCCGAGTGGTTTGCACGCTGTGCCATCATAGCCTGAAGCGAGGCATTAACGTTCTGAACCTTAGCACAACCTGCATGACAAGGCATCTACATGCAAAGCATGGACTGCAGTGGAGTAAACACCTTAAAAACAAGGAACTCACTCAGGCTCCCCCTGCTCCCTCTTCTGCTGCTTTCTCGGCCTCCTCCACCGCCTCGGGAGGAATGTTGGCACCTGCCGCCCACCAAACAGAGGATGTGCCACCGACAACACCACCTGCATCACCAAGCATCTCCACCATGTCACACGGCAGCATTCAGCTCTCCATCTCACAAACCTTGGAGAGAAAGTGTAAATTCCCACCTAGCCACCCTCGAGCCCTGGGCCTGAATGCCAGCATTTCTAAACTACTGGCCTTTGAAATGCTGTCATTCAGGCTGGTGGACACAGACAGTTTCAAACAGTTGATGGCGATGGCTGTCCCACAGTATATTGTTCCCAGCCGCCACTACTTCTCCAAGACAGCCGTGCCTTCCCTGCACAACCAAGTATCTGATAAAATCAAGTGTGCACTGCGCAACGCCATATGTGGCAAGGTCCACTTAACCACAGATACGTGGACTAGTAAGCACGGCCAGGGACGCTATATCTCCCTAACTGAACACTGGGTAAATGTAGTGGCGGCTGGGCCGCAGGCGGAGAGTTCTTTGGCGCACGTCCTTCCTCCGCCAAGGATCGCAGGGCATCATTCTTTGCCTCCTGTTGCCTCCTCCTACTCGGCTTCCTCCTCCTCTGCTTCCACCTGCTCATCCAGTCAGCCACACACCTTCACCACTAACTTCAGCACAGCCCGAGTTAAACGTCAGCAGGCCGTTCTGAAACTCATATGTTTGGGGGACAGGCCCCACACCGCGCAGGAGTTGTGGCTGGGTATTAAACAACAGACCGACCAGTGGTTGCTGCCGGTGGGCCTCAAGCCCGGCCTGGTGGTGTACGCTAATGGGCGAAATCTCGTCGCAGCTCTGGGACTAGCCGGTTTGACGCATATCCCTTGCCTGGCGCATGTGCTGAATTTGGTGGTGCAGAAGTTCATTCACAACTACCCCGACATGTCAGAGGTGCTGCATAAAGTGCGGGCTGTCTGTGCGCGCTTCCGGCATTCACATCCTGCCGCTGCTCACCTGTCTTCGCTACAGCATAACTTCGGCCTTCCCGCTCACCGCCTCATATGTGACGTGCCCACCAGGTGGAACTCCACCAGCACATGCAGCAGGCCATAGTGGAGTTTCAGCTGCAGCTCGCACAGGTCAATCGCACTGCGGAACAGCACCACTTTACCACCAATGACTGGGCCTGCATGGGAGACCTGTGTGCCCTGTTGCGCTGTTTCGAGTACTCCACCAACATGGCCATTGGCGATGACGCCGTTATCAGCGTTACAATACCACTTCTATAACACCAAATATCATTGGACACAGTACACCAAGGAATTTAGAAAAAATTATACAACTTTATTTCATACATAATTGGAATATAAAAAGATAGTAAAAATTGTGGTAAACAGAACAACAATGAGGAAGCAAAAAATGGAGGAGACCGCAGGGTCAGCACATAGAGGGCACACACATAAAAGTGCATAAAATATATATATATATAGGTAGCACCACTCATAAGTTATATCAAAGTATTGGGGCCCTGGGAAAGAAAGTCCCAGATGAACAGGCCTATCCACAAAAAATAATAACAATATGGTGATGAAAATATAATGTCAAATACCCTCGTAATGTGCTGGATCCTGCGGTCGCCTCCTCCCAACGCCGTTTCGCCCTTACAGGCTTCTTCCGGGGATTCTATGTCTCCTTGAGAAAACACTTAGGGCGATGATGGAAGAGAAGGTGGCCCAGGAGGAGGAGGATGAGGGGTCATTTTTAGCACTTTCAGGCCAGTCTGTTAGAAGTGCCTCAGAGGGAGTTTTTTTTCAACAGCAGAGGCCAGGTACAAATGTGGCCAGCCAGGGCCCACTACTGGAGGACGAGGAGGATGAGGAGGAGGTGGAAGAGGATGAGGATGAAGCAGGTTCACAGCGGGGTGGCACCCAACACAGCTCAGGCCCATCACTGGTGCGTGGCTGGGGGGATACGGAGGACGATGACGATACGCCTCCCACAGAGGACAGCTTGTCCTTACCTCTGGGCAGCCTGGCACACATGAGCGACTACATGCTGCAGTGCCTGCGCAACGACAGCAGAGTTGCCCACATTTTAACGTGTGCGGACTACTGGGTTGCCACCCTGCTGGATCCCCGGTACAAAGACAATGTGCCCACCTTACTTCCTGCACTGGAGCATGATAGGAAGATGCGAGAGTACAAGCACACGCTGGTAGACGCGCTCCTGAGAGCATTCCCAAATGTCACAGGGGAACAGGTGGAAGCCCAAGGTGAAGGCAGAGGAGGAGCAAGAGGTCGCCAACGCAGCTGTGTCACGGCCAGCTCCTCTGAGGGCAGGGTTAGCATGGCAGAAATGTGGAAAAGTTTTGTCACCACGCCACAGCTAACTGCACCACCACCTGATACGGAACGTTTTAGCAGGAGGCAGCATTTAATTAATATGGCTGAACAGTACGTGTGCACACCCCTCCACGTACTGACTGATGGTTCGGCCCCCTTCAACTTCTGGGTCTCCAAATTGTCCAAGTGGCCAGAGCTAGCCTGTTTTTGCTTTGGAGGTGCTGGCCTGCCCGGCAGCCAGCGTTTTGTCTGAACGTGTATTCAGCACCGCAGGTGGCATCATTACTGACAAATGCAGCCGCCTGTCCACAGCCAACGTGGACAAGCTGACGTTCATAAAAATGAACCAGGCATGGATCCCACAGGACCTGTCCATCCCTTGTGCAGAATAGACATTTATAACTTCCTCCCCCTCAACCATATTTTCTTGTACTCCGGGGCACTTCTTTATTGAATCCTCTTTTTTTAATTTTACCATTATATTGCGGTGCAACCAAAAGTTGAATGAACCTCTCCTCCGTCTAGGTGCCAGGGGCCTAATTATCTAAAAGTGGCCTTCTCAATTGTTGGGTGTCATGACGCCTGATTCTCAGCTATGCGACCTCTGTCCTCTGTCTGGGTGCTGGGGCCTAAATAAATGAAAGTGGCCTTCTCCATTGGCGGGTGACTTGAAGCCTGATTCTCTGCTAATGGACCTCTCTCCAATTGATATTGCTTAATTTTTATTTATTTTATTTTATTTTAATTCATTTCCCTATCTACATTTGTTTGCAGGGGATTTACCTACATTTTGCTGCCTTTTGCAGCCCTTTAGCCCTTTCCTGGACTATTTTACAGCCTATTTAGTGCCCAAAAGTTCGGGTCCCCACTGACTTCAATGGGGTTCAGGTTCGGGATGAAGTTCGGGTCGAGTTCGGATCCCAAACCCGAACATTTTCGGGAAGTTCGGCCTAACTTCTCGAACCTGAACATCCAGGTGTTCGCTCAACTCTACTCCCTGGATCAACGACCCCTCTCTAGTAGCTATAGCCTGTAATATTATTACACTCCAGAAATACAACCAGTCCCCTCTTGAATTCCTTTATTGTACTCACCATCACCACCTCCTCAGGCAGAGAGTTCTATAGTCTCACTGCTCTTACCGTGAAGAATCCTTTTCCATGTCAGTGTTACCGAGTGTTTTATTTAATATGTACGGGTGACTTGCATTATTCCTTCCCATGTGCATAACTTTACATAACAGTGTCATCCACTGATCCCCCATAAAACTGTGCCATCCACAGATCTCCCATAACAGTGCCATCCACAGATCCCCCCCATAACAGTGTCATCCACAGATCCACCATAACAGTGTCAGCCACAGACCACCCCTATAACAGTGTGTTGGCCACAGACCCCCCTCCGCAATAACAGTGCGTCGGCCACAGACTCCAGCCCCATAACAGTGCCAGCACTAATGTTCTAGCGCCCGTTATTGTAACGGGCCTAATGTCTAGTATGTTATAAAGCCCTTTTTTATCGTGTAATAGTTGCAAAATAAAAATATATTTGCCCTTCAGCAGTGCAGTTATATGCTATAAAGCCGTTTTTGTCGTGTATTAGTGTCAAAAGAAAAATATATTTGCTGTTCAGTGGTGCAGTTATATGTTCTAAAGCCTTTTGAAGCGTGTATTAGTTGCAAAAAATATATATATTTGACGTTCAGAGGTGCAGTTATATGTTATAAAGCCCTTTTTGTCGTGTAATAGTGCCAAAATAAAAATTTATTTGCCGTTCAGAGGGGCCGTTATATGTTCTAAAGCCCTTTTTGTTGTGTAATAGTGACAAAATAAAAATATATTTGCAGTTCAGCGTTGCAGTTATATGTTCTAAAGCCTATTGTGGCGTGTATTAGTGACAAAAGTAAAATATATTTGCCGTTCTGCGGTGCAGTTATATGTTCTAAAGCCTTTTGTGGCGTGTATTAGTGGCAAAAGTAAAATATATTTGCCGGTCAGCGGTGCAGTTATATGTTCTAAAGACCTTTTTGTCGTGTAATAGTGACAAACTAAAAATATATTTGCCGTTCAGCGGTGCAGTTATATGTTCTAAAACCCTTTTTTGTGTGTATTATTGGGAAAACAAGGTCTTATTAGCCGTTGTGTGGTGAAGTGAGAAAATTACAGACTTTTTTTAGTTTTAATTTCCTTTTTATTTATTTTTTTGATCTAACAGTATGTCAGACAGTGAAGTGCCAGGCCCTAGACAGGGGAGTGGCAGAGGTCTAAATGTTTCTGGCGCAGGCACAGGTCGCAGCAGAGTAAAGGGCCGTGGCAGCAGGGGTCACTTCGAGAGGCCTGAGCTCCCAGTGTCAGCTAGCAGTCGTGTCGTGACCAGCAACTCAGTGGTTCTTGAATAGTTGACTCCATCTTCGACTTCATCGCAAGTGACATCAGACACCCCCAGCCAAGAGTGGGTTCGTCAGACACAACCCTTAGTTGGCATGGCCCAGGAGCAGGCCCTGTGCCCTCACCTGTCCTCAACCTGCCTCTGTCTTTTTCTGTTCCCTCAGCCAGAGAAGAATTGTATGCTGTGGGCTGAGCACCACTATACAGTGAGGACGAGATACTAGAAGACAGTCAGCAGCTACTGGCAAGCCATGATGTGGAGGAGACATCCGCCGCTTCCTCCACTAGGCGGGCAAGTAGTGATGAGGAGTGTGGTGTGGGATCTCGTGTTGCGAGCAGTCAGGCTCCTGACCCAGAGATGGTAGAGGAGGACATCAGTGACGTGCAGACAGATGAGGCTTCATCATTATCAGGAGAAGAGGGTGGCAGCTTGCCCGTGAGGCAGTGGCGAAGCACCCACCTGTCACCGGGTCACTCAGTGGTCTCCTGATGCTGCTGCCTCCTCCACACTATGTCACCTATGCCACTCTGTGGTCTCCTGATGCTGCTGCCACATCCACACTATGTCAATTTGCCACTGTGTGGCCTCCTGATACTGCTGCCACCTTCACTTTGTCATTGTGCCACTCTGTGGCATCATCCTGGTGCCGCTGCTGCCGCCACCTCCACATTTTGTCGTTGTGCCACTCTGTGGCATCCTGATGCTGCTGCTGCCACCTCTACACTGTCATTGTGCCACTATGTGGCCTCTTCATGCTGCTTCCACCTCACCACTATTTCATAGGGCCACTCTGTGGACTTCTCATGCTGTTCCTACCCTCCTCACTTCATGTCTTTGACACTATTTTGCCTTTTGGCCTGGCTGACATCATCATTTATTTGACCCTTCTTCTCATCTGCCAAAAGGAAGGAAAAATGAAACACACAATGGATCCTGTCTGTGTAGCAGCTGTAAGGCCTGTATGGTCCCATCAGAATTGTCTTGGTAGCCAAAAGCAGGAGTGGGTACAAAACACAGAAGACATACAAATATTCCATTCACGTGTCATCTCTGTTTTGGATCCACATCTGTTTTTTGGAACCATTTTTTGGAGGTTATTGTTCTGATGGATCAGAGTAAGGGCAAAATAATCAGTGATGTCAACACACTGCTGACACCCTCTCCACTCTATCGGGGGGCTCTACTTGTTTAAGCATTTAATAGAACAGGTTCTGTAGGAATCTATGTGGAATCAGCTGAAGACGGTGTGAAAGGAGTGCGCTTTTTCTTGATGCTAACATCGACCTGTAAGGCTGAGTTCATACTTGAGTTATTTGGTCAGTTTTGGCACTGCCCAAATAAGTGAAGTGTGCAGTGATTCTAACAGCGACACCTGTCATCCGCATGTCATACTGACTCACAGTATTTTTTCACTACCAGAGAAGACTCCCGAAGCATCTCTAAAACTGACCTATGTGAAATTGAATCAGTCATGGATCAGCCAGGATTTTCAAACACCAGTGCCTGATGCATCAGACTAGATCATCCATGTCACACCAAAACGTTGACAAAAGAGACTTGTTTCTTCTGGCTACCTTCTTCCGCTACTATTCTGATGCTGCCACCCGCCTGTTGCCTCACCTGTTGCCAGGTGCTCCTACTGCCAGCCACCATCTTCAGCTGGTACTAGTATTGCCCCCCACCTCCCCACTCTGTCACTGGGCCGCTCTGTGGTCTCCTCATGCTGCTGCCACATCACTACTCTGTGGTCTCCTCATGCTGCTGCCACATCACTACTCTGCGGTCTCCTCGTGCTGCTACCACATCACCACTCTGGCCTGCCTTGGGTTCAGTCGTTTAGCCAGGTAAGCCAGGTTTTTGTGATCAGTGAACACTGTGATCGGATAAATCCAACCAATGATGCCATTTCAACTTAATGACTAGTAACTCTCTTTTACCCACATCCTAATTTCTCTCTGCGGAAGAGAATTTTTTTTAGAGAAAAAGGCACATGGACGCCATTTACCAGGTGACGGGCCCTGAGATAAAACTGCTCCCACCTCCACCTCGGACGCGTCCACCTCCACAATGAAAGGTTGTGATACATCCGGCTGCAACAATATCGGGGCAGAAGAGAAGCATTCCTTAATTGCAGAAAAGGCTTGCTACACTGAATCAGACCACACTGAAACATCTGTCCCTTTCTTGGTCATGTCAGTTAAGGATTTTACTATTGTTGAATAGTGTTGAGCGCGAATATTCGAATTGCGAATTTAAATCGTGAATATTGTCACTTCGAGAATTTGCAAATATTTAGAATATAGTGCTATATATTCGTATTTGTGAATAGTGTTGATTGCGAATATTCTAATTGTGAATTTATTGCGAATATTGACACTTTGCAACATCCCTAGCAACCAATGGGAAAGTTGCCTACTCCTTGGTAGTGAATATTCTAATCATGAATTTATCGCAAATTTATCGTTAATATAGGCAATTAGCAACATCCCTAGCAACTAATAAGAAAAGTTGTCTACCCCTTAGTGTTGATGGCGAATATCCTAATCGCAAATTTTTATCGCGAATGTATTATATTGCCGATTTTCGCAATCAAGTAAATCATGACTGGAGATCACGAATTCTCGAATTTGCGAATTTATGGCAAATATTCGGCCACAAATTCGTGAAATATCATGAATTCTAATATTGCCTATGCCGCTGATCACTATTGTTGAATAGTTCTGAATAAATTTTCGGTTATTGTTGGTGAACCCCAAAAACTACTTAAGAGCCTTCAGATGTTCGGGTCGGTCCCAGTCCAATACAGCACGGACTTTCTCTGGATCAATTCGAAAACCCGAAGATGACAGCAGGTAGCCCAAAAACTGCACCTCGTATATAGCAAAAACACACTTCTCTAATTTTGCGTACAAATTATTATCTCTTGGGATCTGTAACACCTGTCTAATGTGATCCTGATGTATCCCCACGTTTTGAGAATAAATTAGAATGTCATCCAAATACACAACTACAAACCTCCCCACAAGGTGATGAAAAATGTGATTCACAAAATGCTGGAAAACTGCAGGAGCATTGGTCAACCCAAAAGGCATGACCAGGTTCTCAAAGTGCCCCTCAGGAGTATTCAAAGCCGTCTTCCATTCATCCCCTTCCTTGAGCCTAACCAGATTATATGCCCCTTCTTAAGTCCAACTTGGAGAACACCTTGGCACCAACAATCTGGTTAAACAAATCAGGATTCAAAGGAAGAGGGTAAGGATCATGGACAATAATCCGATTGAGTTCACAGAAATCCAGACATGGCCAAAGACCTCCGTCCTTTTTTTAACAAAAAAGAACCCTGCTGCCGTGGGAGACTTGGAAGGTCTTATGTGTCCATTAGCCAAACTATCTGCAATATACTCTCTCATGGCCAGTCTTTCAGGTCCAGAAAGGTTATACAATCTAGATTTTGGCAATTTAGCTACGGGAATAAGGTCGATAGGATAATCATATTCCCGATGCGGAGGTAAATCCTGGCATCCAATCTCAGAAAATACATTGGCAAAATCAAATATAAAAGAGGGTAATGTCTTAGTAGTTAAAACAGAAAAATATGTATTCAGGCAGTTGTCAATGCAATAATCACCCCAATCCATAATCTGTCTAGCTTGCCAATCAATGGTTGAATTGTGTTTGCTTAACCCAGAACCACCAGAGCAAGGAGACCCACCAACACAAAACACAAGATAAATTCTTGATGAAAGTCACCCACTCTTAATCTGATATCATGCACCTTTTGAAATAAACACTTAGGTGCAGAATCAATAGCAAAAATTAAAATGTTTTTTCTAATACACTCGGTGACAACCCGTGCATACGGATGAACTGAGCATCAATCAAGTTCAGCCTGGCCCCGCTGTTGATAAACACCTCAAACTCCACAGTTTTTGACTCTACCGCTACCTCAACAGTCAGGAGAAATCAGGTACTACCAGTCAAAGACAAATGCTCATTTTCTGACTCTCCTCTTACCCCTCCAAGAGTCAGATAAATTAAGTGTCCCTCTTTTTTCTTTTTGCCGTTGAATGTATGGACATACTCTGATGACATGTCTCTTCTGTGCACAGAAAAAACACACTCCCTTCCTATTACCAGTATGCTTAAAAGCGGATCCAGGAGTAGCTCCCCCTTATTGCATGGGTTCATACCCAGACATAAACCCAGGAGTAGCTTCACCCAAAGTGTCAGTGGAGGACAATACATCATGTGATAGTATGTCCTGAGAGTGGGGACCCCTAGATCTCTCTCTCAGGCGTCTATCAATGCGCATAGCCAGAGGGCAGGATTGTCCCACTCCGTATCCGTAGCCCACCTCCTAAACTCAGAGCAATAAATCTCAGTGGAATGATCACCCTGATGAAGGCTGCGCAGCTTAGTTTTGGCAACAGAGGTCCGATCCGGATCATCATAGATAATACTCAAAGCTTCGAAAAATTCATCCACCGACCGGAGAGACTGTGATCCGGTCGGCAGAGAAAAAGCCCATGACTGCGCATCGCCCTTAAGCAAGGAAATAACCACACTGACTCGCTGTTTCTCATCCCCAGATGAGTGTGGACATAGCCTAAAATACAGTTTGCACGCCTCTCTAAACAAAATAAAATTATCACGTCCCCCAGAGAATCTGTCTGGGAAGGCAACTGTAGGCTCCAGATAGGCCTTGTCTCCACCACTACCACCAGGACTAACAGCTTGGATCTCTGCATCTGCGAGACGGTTGTGGGGAGGTCAGCTACCTCAAAAGACAGCCCTTGCAGCTGACCTGCCAGTGCAGTAATAGGATCCATGGCTGCACACAAACAAACAAAAAATGACAGTTTTAGCTGTTTATAATGTCACGCTTCGGTGTGGGAGGGAAATACCACACCGAGCATAGCAGGGAAGGGGGAAACAGGGAATCAGGCTTGAAAACTAGGGAAGGAAGATAGACACCTCCTAGTGAAAACCCTAAACAAAATCCTGACTGAATACCAATATGAACAGACCCCAAAGGTAAGTGAGTTCACACGCAGGAATACCTAGAGTCCTATCTAGCCCTATAGGACCCTGGTACTAATGGAAGGGATGAGACTACCTGTTCCTCCAAACGTAAGGATGAACAGGAGTCTACTTCAGGCCTTATACATACAATAGGGAAATGCAACACACACAACTTCAAAGAGGCTATGGAAGCGCCAGGAATTCAGGAAATCGCATTGCGAATTCAACTTAAAGCTGTGTTCCTAATGGTTGTATTGCTAGAATATAACGAAGATTGAGAATATAGCGCTATATTCGCAATCTTCGTTATATTCTAGCAATATAACCATTAGGAACAGATCTAAGTTGTAATCCCAATGCGATTAATACAGGTTATATTAATCGCATTGCGAATTCAACTTAGAGCTGGGTTCCTAATGGTTGTATTGCTAGAATTTCTAGCAATACAACCATTAGGAACCCAGCTCTAAGTTGAATTTGCAATGCGATTAATATAACCTGTATTAATCGCATTGCGATTACAACTACCACACTCTGCGTCAACTAGGTATTTTTCCATGGGAGTTTTGCCATGGATCCCCCTCCGGCATGCCCCAGTCCAGGTGTTAGTCCCCTTGAAACAACTTTTCCATCACTATTGTGGCCAGAAGGAGTCCCTTTGGTTTTTAAAATTCGCCTGTATATTAAAGTCTATGGCGGTTCGCACTGTTCGCATGTTCGCGAACATTTGCGGAAGTTCGCGTTCGCCGTTCGCGAACGGAAAATTTTATGTTCGCGACATCACTACCTGCCAATAAGTGGCTGCCTATCCAGATTTAGAGAGGAGAGGAAGCAAACTTCTGAGCTCCTGTTGCTTCAGAGGGTTCTCCATAGAGATCAACTTTGTTCAACCCTCAAGTAAAGCCTTGAGATTCCAGACAGCCGTGTGAACTGCTGCTATCAGCATTAAATATGCTGCTGCTAGATGTTGAATTACAGCTAAGCCATCCCCCAAACAAACTCGAGGCCAGTAGCACCTAAGTGCTGTATTTCCACCAACCAACCTGCCTCCATATCATTACTAGTGCCAGAGAAGATTTGCAGTTAAAGCTGGCTGCTACCATATGTATTTAAAGTTTTATGTTGCACTTAGTAAAAATTGACTGTTACTTTTAACTCTTGTTCTTCAAAATTACATTTTCACTGCACCAATCCCCAGGCATAAGGGAGTATACTGTGACACAACACTTCATCCGGGCCACTACCACTCCCATCATCTACTCTGGTTCCTCAGGGACTTGCTCTTTCTCTTCTAAACCCTGCAGTATTACCAAACTGCAGTTTATGACCACATTATATTGTAAATATCTGGAAAAATTATGTAACTAAATTTAAGGTGCTTTTTTTCTCCTATTATCACTTGAGAGAATGAAACATTTGTGGCTAAAACTACATTTAATTGAACAAAAATGTCATATTTCATTTCATGTCCTGATTTTAAATAAAAAAATATTCTATGAAACTCCTGAGGGGTCAAGCCAATCAGTATAACCCTAGATAGATTCCTTCAAGGGTTTTGTTTCACTTTTTGGATGTTTCTAATGTAGAGGTACCACATGAGCTCGGCAAATTTGACATGGCACCCAAGAAAAATTCCAGCAAAATCTGCCCTCCAAAAGCCAAATGATGCTCCATCCCTTCTGAGTCCTGCTATGTGCCATACAGCAGTTTATGACCAAATATGAAATGTGTCTGTAAACTGCAGAATCAGGGTCATCAATATTAAGGTTTGTTCTGTTAAACCTTGCTGTGTTATAGGAAAAAAATGATAAAAATGGAAATTCTGCAGGCCATGCCCTGGACATAAAGCTGAGGAGATGTGTTCTGCAAGAGCTCCTGTCTCTCGGTAGGCCTCACACCTGTTCAGTAGCATTTACCAGCCTAAACTATTTGTCTACATGCGGAAGAATACTTGCCTAAGACCCCAGATATCCACAAACCCAACCTCCAGCCGCACAAGGGCAATATTCTGCAATTTCACTAGCTGAGCCAAGACCACCCTCCTCACCACCTGCTCCCTACCAGCTCTCTTCTAAAAAATAAAATGACATTTACAAAATGAGGTCAACATAAAGTAGACATACAGTAAATGTTTAAAAAATATTTACTTTGTGAAGTATCACTATCTGCTTTAAAAGCAGAAAAAAAATCTAATTTACACTTTTTTTTTTATAAATAAAACATATTTATCACTACCCCAATTTACCACTAACACGATGTACAATGTGTCATGAAAATGTCAGAATCACTTGGATAACTAAAATCATTCTAAAATTATTATCACATAAAGTGACACATGTCAGATTTGCAAAATTAGGCTATGTTAGCTAGGTGAAAACTGGTTGTGTCTTAATCGGGTTGATCATGGTGACAGATACTCTTTAATGCTGCATTGACAAACTGTACAGTTAGAGAACTATTTCAAATGCCCAACACCAACATTGTTAAAAAATAAATAACTACAGTACATTAGAAAACAAGGCTAAAGAATATATTATAATTAAGGGACTTTTCAACATAATAAATAATTAAACAATATTCTTCTTTAAACAATGTTTCCACCCTTTCACTGTAAACCAGATAAGGTGTCCTCATGTAATCAATAACCTATCTTTCCATATACTTATATCATTAGTGCATATGTTTTTGCTCAGAGTTAATGTAATATTGATCTTTCCTCAGCTCTTTATTACTCATAAATGTATACTGCATTCTTTCTTGGAAGAAGCATCAACCAATTTTGAAGTTATTAATTTGGAAATTCAATGTGTAAGATTATTACCTTAAAGGAAATGTATCACCCTTTTATTAAGAGCATCTAGAAGATAGTATTGGGTTCTTGTTCAGACTTTCAAAACCATGCGTCATGTGAGGAGGACTATGACATACTGGGAATAACTGAAACATGGCTGGATGATAGCTTTGACAGGGTTACAGTCTGTTTAGAAAGGATCGCCAAAACCGGAGAGGGGTCTGCCTTTATGTAAAGTCCTGTCTAAAGCCCACAGTCCGAGAAGATATAAGTGAGGGACATGAACATGTGTAGTCACTGTGAGTAGAAATACATGGAGGCAAAAACAATAATTAATTACTAATAAGAGTTTATTATAAACCACCTAATATACGAGAGTCCACAGAAAATTGACTACTAAACGAGATGGATGAGGCAGCAAACCATAATGAGGTCATTATTATGGGGGACTTCAACTACCCAGATATAGACTGGGAAACTGAAACCTGTACATCTCATAAAGGAAACAGGTTCTTGGCATTAACCTAAGACAAATACCTTTCCCAACTGATTCAGGACCTGACTAGAGGGACAGCCATACTGGACTTAGTATTAGCCAATAGACCTGACAGAATTACAGATGTGCAGGTTCGGGGACACCTGGGAAATAGTGACTATAAAGTAATAACCTTCCAAATATTATTAGAATGAGTGTTTCTTTGGGGAGAAACTTCAAAAAAACCAAAATTTAGCCAACTAAGAGAAGCGATAGGCCTAACTAACTGGGACAAAGTCCTCAAAAATAAAAATACGGCCACAAAATGGGATATTTTTAAAAGCATCCTAAAATCTAATTGTGTGAAGTACATACCTTATGGGAATAAAAGGTTAAGGAACAAGAAGAAACCAATGTCGATAAATAGAACTGTAAAGACAAA